>JANEYF010005332.1:0-669866 GCA_029963845.1 Rhamnusium bicolor | reverse complement strand
AGATAAAGTTACAATGTTTGAAAATCAGAAATGGCTAGATTTAGAAATTAAATATCTATAGGATAAACGAAGTACGTTTGAATTACAAGAATGGACTTTACAAGAAGCTTACGTGTAATTTAAATAATTTAGAACATTAAACAATGGGGTAACTCCCAGAGGAACAAGTTTTTATCAATTAACACTAAATTTATTAAGAAAGTGTCATCACAAACAAACAACTCAAAAGATTAATCAGCAGTACGACAAAAGAAAATGTTTCTCAAGAAGTTCTCGTAGAAAATCATTGCTCACAGTCGTTTGATAAAGAAGAAATGGATCCCCTTAACAATGGATTAAATTTTGCATTTCCAACTTATGAAGGCATCCTAGATAAGATTGTTGCAAGAGCTGAAAGTTCAATTCAATACCTTCCTGATTGCTTTAGAGGGTTTGTTAGAGAAGCTTGCAGAGATATCAACAATTATTGCCACTAAAGTAAATAAATTACATTATAGAAAAATTATCAAACGTTTGCGTGAAAATTATTGCTTTTACTTAAAGGCTGATAACACCAATAAGGTGGTTATCTTAGATTAAGTGGACTATTACTATTCATACTATTTTTACACTTTATGATTTCCAAGCTTTCACATGCATCCAGCTGTCAAGTATTTGTTACATTCCTAATTAATCTTAAATTGCTAATATCTATTTTATGGTTGTTCTCAAACGCATGTTGGGCTACACTAGACTTATCTGTTCTACCATATTTGAGATGGGCCACATGCTCTTTGAATCTAGTTTGAAATGATCGTCTAGTCTGTCTAACATATTTTTGATTATAGTCCTTACAGCTAATTTCGTAAATCCCCGACTTTTCGTTTGTTTCAATTTTGTCTCTTGAATTGCCTAAAGGTTGTAGTTTGTTTCCCAATAAATGAACCACTGTCACACCTACATCTTTAAAAATCTTACCAATACCACGGGTGAATCGAAGATCGAATGGAATCCATATAAATTTCGGATTTTCTCTTTAATTTTGAAAGGTCGTGGAATTTCGAAGCGACTCTTTAAACTTTCGTTTCCTAATTATTTTATCAATTTAACTTGCAGAATATCCATTAATCATAGCTATATCCTTAATCAATGTATTTTCTTTTTCAAACCTCTCCTTATTAAGGGGGAAGCTTAATAGACGATGGACTAGAAAATTAAAACTCGCCATTTTGTGTTGAGCACAATGGTGAGAGTCCTTAGGGATATATCTTTGAGTACTGGTATCTTTTCTGTATATGTCAAATTCTAACTTATTTTCACTATTTCTAATTATTGATACATCTAAAAATGGTAGTAATCCAGAGTTTTCAGTTTCATATGTGAATTTAACTGATGCGAAACGACTGTTTAATTTAGATACAAAGTTATCAATATCAGCGACTTTTGTATCGAACACTGCAAAAATATCATCCACATACCTAAGCCAAACCCTGGGGAAATACTCAAATTCTCCTTTTGCTTCCGTCTACGTCTGGAATCTGTTCATGAAGAGACTGGCAATGAATGGTGACAAAGAGGTGCCTATTGCTGTTCCTTCATGTTGTTTGAAGAAATTATCGTTGAATCGAAAACAATTTTGTTTCATGCAATGTTTAGTGAGTTTAAGATATTCTTTTACTACATCTTGACTGAGATTGTTAATTCGACTAGATCCTTAAGGTAGTCCAAGGCCTGTGGTATCAGAACACTTGGAAACAATGAACAAACGTCAAAGGAGATCAAACTTTCACCTCCTTGCACTGAATATTTTTCACCTTATTAATGAAATCGTTGGAATTAATCACAGAGATACTAAGTAGTGCAATAGGTAAATTCTCGAATTCTTCTCTTAACCATTTTGATAGGTGGTAAGTCGGCGACCCGACTGCTGAAACAATAGGACGTGCCGACTTTCCCGGTTTATATATCTTAAGCAAGCAGTACAACCTAGGTACACTTAGGTTAGATATGTAACTTCCTATTTAAAGCAGGAGTAATAAAGATGTTGCAGGATTTAAGTACTTTTCTTACTTCAGTAACCATTTTTGGCAATGGATTTCTAGAAAGGTTTTTGTAAGGACCATTACTATTCAGATTGTCTACCCTTTCATAATACTCCTCTTTATCTAATATAACAACCTAATTGTCCTTATCAGCTTTTAAACAAAAACAATCTTTTTCACGCACCCGTTTGATAATTTGTCTGTCTTTTGTAGATTTTGAGTTTTTATTTACTTCAGTGACAATATTTGTTGAGATTTGATTTCAGCAAGCTTCTCTGACAAATCCGTTAGAGGAATCGGGAAGGTATCGAACTGAATTTTCAAAACTTACAACAATCTCATCGGGAAGTAAACTACTATAACTTTTAGGCAAACCGAAAAACAAAATTGAAACAGAATAGTTTCAGATATTTACGAAATTAGCTGTGAGGATTGCAATCAAAAGTATGTTGGACAAACTATACAATTAACTCAAATTAGATTCAACGAACATATGCCTCGTGGTAGAACAAATAAGTCTAGTGTTGCCCAACATTGGTTTGAGAACAACAATAAAATAGATGTCACTTAGGAATATAATAAATATTAGGCCGCTGAATGCATTTGAAACCTTGGAAATTACAAAGTGTGAAAATTGTATAAATAGTGACAGAGCTCAAATCCCATGTGGTCTCTTGGTTAGTGAATCACGGTCAACTGAATTCTAAGGGTAGTTTAGGTATAAATAGAATACATTGTTAGCATACGGTTAGTTTTAGTCTTCCTCAGAAGATGCCAACTTAGTTGGCGAAATACGCGTTAAGTGTAGTTTATGGTGATTTGATGTTTTGAGGAAAACCACGTCAGTGTTGAAAATAGCGGTTAATTTTGCCTATAGCGGGAAGTCACGAGTCAACTTCTGACCGATAATTTTTTTGTTTAAAGCAAGTAGAGAGAATCACCATAATTAGTTTTTTGTGATTTAAATAATAATAAAAATTTCCATATGATACACAGTTTTTGGTACAGAACTTTTAAAAAACTTCATTTTGAGTATAAATTACTAGAGACGAATTTAATTACAAAATGGCTTATAAAAACAAAAGTCGCCATCTAACGTAGCGTATCCTTTTGTTAAAATATTTGGCGACTAACACTTTTAAAATGGGAGTAGAAAATGTTCAAAGTTTGCGGGAATATTGAACAAAGTTTAATAGCATTTCTTTCCATTCTTTCAAGAGTATATTAAATAATAAAAAACGACATTAAAAAGAATTTCAAATGTATTTGCATTTTAATACAGTGTGAAATATATTGTGATTTATGCCAGTTAATTAAAAAGTGGAATACTTGCTTGAATATTAAGAGAAAAATTGCAATGAATTATCCTTAAACTGAACTTCTGGCAAAAGTAGGAAGAGTTGTGTTCACAAATCATGCGAATGTTTTACGACACGGTCGGCTATTACAGTAGAAGGTTTATAAATTTTTAAAATGTTCAGTTTTTGTCGCTAATAGTTTAAAATGTTTTTATTTAACGAATGCACTTTATGTCTTTATCTCGACAGTCTTTCAGAAGTTTTTGTCTTTAAGAATAGTCTTTAAAAATGTAGATTACAGAATTTATTGTTCAACAAAATACATTCTGTAACATTTATATTCCGATAATTGTTTTTTCCAGTATATAAGGAATTTTAATAACTAGGGTTGTCAAAAATGTTCCGGGGACAGTGGCGTATGCGAAATTAACTAATACAAGAAACAATAAACAGTTACAATTTATAACAATGTATGTAAAACTTAACCTCTTAACTAGCTTGATGAACTAGCTTGCTTATCACAAACTCTAGAAGATGTTGTATAGCCATTTTGTAGCATCAGGTATGTTTCTATGGTTGTCTCCATGAGTGACGTTCGCTTTGGTGAAAATATATTCTTATATTTTAAAAAAGCCGGTTCGACATCTACTAAAGTAATACACGCATATGTAAAATAGTCTTTGAACGCACTTAACGGATCTGGGGCAGCATCATTACATATTTGTCTTAATTTGGTAAAACCGGTGTCTTTATTTAACACACTTGCGAACTTTTCTTTAACGCGATCATTTGTTGCGTCACATATAGCTTGTAGCAGTGGATTTACTTCGTTCACTATTTGCAGTGACTCTGCTAACGACAACGCACTGTTTTCTAAATTTTTTATGCTTTCATGTAACAGTTTATAGTTCTTCGCAATATTTTTTAAAGCTGTTTCAACGGAAATATCTTCGAATTTTGTCTTACTTTCCTTAATAGCTGCAGCCTCATCTGGATTGAATTGTAGTATTACAGCTTTTATTTGTTGGAAATATTCAGCATAATAAAAAGCTGCCTGCAACCATGTTCCCCAACGTGTAAGAATCGGCTGTGGTGGTTCAGGAATACCGGGACACTTGCTATGAAATACACGGAGACGTTTAGGAGATTTAAGAAACACTTTTTTTGTACTTGCTATTAATACATCCACCTCTGGAAAACCTTTTCGAATAGTTTCTGCCACAAGATGTAAGGCATGCGCTTCACACGTAACATGTATAAACGTACAACCTTGTTCTTGCAAAGAACGGCCTACCGAACGCATTGTCACGACGATATCAGTCACAAACATCAACACTAGATTTTTTGATGGTTCAAATTTTTTCTAACGTCTCCAGCACCACCCTGATAATTGTTTCGCTAGTACACTGACTTAGTATTTTGCTAGCTAGTAATAGTGGAACTGTCGGTTTAAGAGGGTCCAGCAATCGTACTATAACATTTAAAATAGAATTTTTTTACAATCTGTTGTCTCATCAACAGATAACCACGGCCGTGTATTTTTTAATTCATATTTCATCTTATTTACCACGTCTACGTGTACAGTTGGTAGATAGTTACATAACGTGCGACTTGGTAACTTCACCTGGGCATTGTATTTATTCCAGAACTCTCGAAATGGTTGTTTATCAAGTATGTGCAGCGGAACATCACAGGCAATCAGCATTAATTGTAAATCAAACATAAACTGTGTTGTCGAAGGCACGCCATTTTCTTTATTTTTATGGTGTACACTATTTACGTGAAGTCCACAATCACGCTTATCCCAGCACATCAAATATTTCTCGCATACTTTACAAATTATTTTAGCACCATCATAGAATAAATCCGGGAATTCACCTATGAATTTATTCACTTTGTCAGCAAATGGCCGTTTTCTACCCTTGCGTACGTCTACCATGCTTTATTATTAAATTAATATCAACAATACAGTACAACAAATAATATAAAAACACAAAAAACAAAATGTAATACGCCCAAGTCACTTAACGTGTACACAACTTGAAAGCTAATAATAGACTGGACTTGAGAAAGAGTTTCGCGGTCAAGGTGAATGCCAGCGACAGTAAGTATATCTGTACTCTACGACCATGATACACAGAAACGATTTGCAGCTTTATTAATAGCTAAACAAATACACTTTTACTTCAAATAACTGGAGGCCTATATAAAATATAAAAGATTGAATGTGCGTGCTATTATAAAATACTCACTTGATGGACTTTGTAATTGTATTGTTGGATTTGTATCCCAAACTTTTAGTCCTAAAAGCCATGTTAGCAATCCATGATGTTAAATTTTAAGTTCCATTAGGGCCCACTTCTAGGGACATCACTGTTTATAACATTTATTAATGACCTACCGACTTTTACAACTGATGGCTTGGTAACAACGTTTGCGGATGATAAAAATTACTCTAGCAGCAACAACACCTCAACAGCTAGAAATTGCTATTCAAACTGCTACTAGCGAATTGAACACTTAATGCCAACGTAACCAGTTATTCCTTTGTAGCATTAAGAGGACTGTTTTTTGAATATAGTTGCTGCTTACTCAAAAATATATGAGGTTTTCCTCATACACCAATGGTTTCTGATCATTTTAAAGACTCTGATGATCCTCTCACTCAATTTTCAATTACCGACGGCCGATGATGCTCTGTTTGGGGGTTTTATTATGATCATGTATGTAATATGCGCCACACACGATATTGGATATGAAATCCTAACAAAATACAGATATGACCACCTAAGTCTAATGACTCTTGAATACTTGTTGCTTCGCGCGCATGCGCTCTCATACTTTTTAGTCAAGGAAGGAGAATATTTAAATTTAATTATGCGCGCAAAAGGCTAGTTGCCTTTTATGCGTGATTTCGATGACTAGTACTCTGACTTTTATATAGTGAAAATCGAATAATCCGCCAACTTAAATTGTTATGTATTTATTAGTTTTGACAAGGTAGAAGACATTATTTTACAACTGGCCTTTGGAATTTTAAATCATTGGCCGTAACGTTGAGTCATGACACTGGATTTTACCTATAAATTTCCACCCAAATATGGTGTTTATAGCGGTGGGTTCATTAGGTTTACCTAGAATTTTGCCATCTAGCTTTATTGGAGGCAAAATGTCGGCACTCAGTAAGATATCTACCGAATTTGGAATATTAAATTGAGGATCTGCCAAAAATATGTTTTGTAACAGCTTCTAGCAAACACGAGATTTCCGGACGATCTTTAGGCCAAATTTTATAGATGATTATACCAAGAGGTTTTATGGAATTCATTTACCCCAAACCTAGTATTGGAGATTCCAAACGAGACCGCAGTAATCCCAATTATTGACAAAAATGGGCTGTAATAAAACTCACATGACTTCTTTTGTCTAGTAACGCACGTATTAAATGATATGTACCGCGAGAATCTAAAATTTCAAGCTGAGCAGTAGCAAGGAGAACAGAAGTTACATTATTAGAAGTGGAATTGTCTACCAATTTGGTTTCTGCAACAAGAACGCTCGAGGAATCGTCACCGGAAAAATGGCTCGACGAAGCGCTGTTGCCAGGTTGAACGATATTTCCCGCATCTACTGCATTAAATTTCACTTGAATATTATTTGAAATACTATCTGAATTATTTGTATTAAAATATAAAAATGTGTGGCGTCTCGCCTTACATACTCGATAGTTAACAGTTGCAGGAGAATCTTTGAAACGATCAGTGTTATATAAGCAGTTTACACAGAGATTATTTTCTTTGGCAAGCTGAAATCGTAATTTTGGGGTTTTATTGAGAAATAGCGAAAATTTTTGCAAAGACTGTTGTTTTACAAAACGGACACTGAGTCCTGAGTAGTATTTATCAAGAAAGAATTAACTTTAGATTTGCTGAAATGCATGGGCATTTTATGATAATTGGATCTTGGCGTTCACGTCACAATGTATGAATTAAAATATATAGTAACGCGTGGTCAAATGACAGCACTGCCAATGTAATTTCATGCTGAAAAGGGATAGCACTGTTTAGATTCATACAGAAAAAATATAGATAAAGGCAACGAATTATTTTATCGTATTTTCTAATTAAAGTTGTGATGACGTGCACGCCAATATCGGTTGATTCTAGTGTGCATGCATATAAATTGCATCAACTTGGCCTTGCGCATCCAAAACTTCAGAAACATATTGAGTAAAATAACAAAGATTGGGACAGAAAATTTTTGCTGTATGAAATCGTACGGATAAAGAGATTTCGCAACGATATATATTATGTTATTATATAGGATCATTTCGATGAGTTTCGTAAAATTGCAAAAAATAGTTATTGGCCTATAGTTCTGTAAAACGCGAACGAGATTTTAAGAATTAAATTAAAAATAAATAATAACAAAGGCTGTAAAAAAACATCAGCGCATTCCCTAACTACGAAAATCGTTACGCCATCAATACCAGAAGGTAATTAGTGTCAATTTTTTTTTACAACCATCATCCTTAGTTGTATTATATGTATTATGTATTATAATCAATAAACCATGGAAAATTAAAATATTAACCAAATTGGGAATTTTTTTATTTAAAAACTCCATTAACATATATTACAAAAAAAGTTGATCGGCCATAATTTGGAAAGGTGTTTTTCTTAAATGTTTCAAAATTTTAGGTTTTTCTCAAACTTTTATCCTTATGATAATGTAATATGATACTCAAACTATAATAGCTGCATAAAATAAGTGGCTATAAATTTTTACTTATTTCCTACAAAATTTTTAATTAAAGAAATAATTAGTTTCTCAGAATGTTGCTATAAATTCCTGAACATAATAAAACCGCTGCATTTTCGCTTTCATTAAACAATTTAGTGCGCATATTATATTAAAAAATTCTTGGGGTAATAAATAAAGAACCCTTAAAAATTGTTTAGTGCTCTGCACTATTAATTGAGTACATGAGAGTACATTCAAATTAAAAATGAAAGAACTTTTATAAATTGCAGATTATTAATGTTAAAGTAAAGTACAGTCTATCTCACGGTTCACGGCGTACCGCTGACGTAAAACAGTTTGTTAGGTCAAGGTAAAAAGAGCATGTATCTGCAAAGAGCAGGGATTCAGAAAGTATTACACTTTTATCGGATATCTGATCACGTAAATCAAAATATAATCTCAGCAGCATCAACACGAAAATAAAGTAAGTAATAAAGTGAGTATAGCTTAAAATGTAAAAGGATTAAGATAAATAATTAATTACAGTATCGTCCTGTCTCTTCTATATCATCGTATCATTTACATTTATAATAAAATAACTTGGATTAAAGAGATTTACTGTTTTCAATTTACAATAAACAAAATTATTTAAGTATTGTCAAGTTAGCAGGTTAAGTGATATTTAAAATAACGATTAGTGAAGAAAAACATCGACATGAAGAAATGTTGCAGTTTTAATCATCTCTAGATGATGTCAACTTGGTTGGCGAAACGTCGAATGCGGTATACGGTGTTTTGGTGTTTCGTGGAAAACTACGTCAGTGTTATAAAGTAATTGGTTAGTTTAATAGTTTAATTAAAAGAAGTTTAGTAAGGCAGCAATTCAAGAAATCTACTAAGTATAGTGTTTCAACAATATTAGAAGTAGCGAAATTCCTACAAGATGCAGATGATACAATCTACTTGATGATGAAGATAACAGATTAAGTTAAAATTGTACATGGTGATCTATATAACTCTTCCATCTCCAAAATGTTGCTTATTTGAAGAGAAGTGAAAAACTAAAAGTATGTCAATTAAGTACTTTTTAAGAGGAATTAAATTATTTCAACAGAAAAATAATTGAATAACAAACAAAAAAAGTTGACGATCAAACAATATATTTTTTTAATGTAAATCTCTATTTTTCTTTTACAACTTCTTAGTTCATATGTTTCTAATTATGATATTATTAATTAGGTAAGCATAAATAATATTTCGGTATAGTTGGCTGTGAAAATAAAACAATAGAGAACTAGTAATAATAATGATATTGAAAGCAGAAACTGACAGAATCAAATAATAACACTACTATGGCAACCATAAGTGCTAAATTTACCCCAGTTGGCCATAAATAAAAAAAAATGTGAGAATTATTATTGGACAAGAGTGTTATGTATAACTAAAATGAATAACTGCATAGTGTTAGAGGAATATGACATGCTAAATTCATACATCAAAAGCAATAAAAACGCTTCTACAATTAAATTAACGATTACCTTGTTGAAACTGAGTCAATAAAATGTACGAAGAGACGAGTTGCAATTAAAACAAACAAAGAGTTAAATAAATTAATTTATTTCAAAGAGCATTCAAGACATTCCATTAGATTTACACATTTCAAATGGAAAGATTCACAGGATATTATAGAAACATAAATATCGAAATTATAGAATTACCTATCATTTGATGTTAAAAGTGTCAGAGGAGTTAGATCGGGGCTATGACGTAGCCAAGTAATGGGAACCCCTCCCCCTCTACTTAGCCATCTCATAGCCCCGACCTAACTCCCCTAACAGTTTTGAATTGGGTCACTTGGAAAGTGTAGTATACCATATGCGGCAGGTTACTAGGAATATCCTTGGCTATTAGTGCTGTCAAAATAGGGGGAATTTATATCGACTAGGTCCCCACCTATCACCTCATTCGTTGTATTATGGCTAAACGCCTCAAATTTGACATTATCTGAGAAGTGTACTCAATTAATTCCCCTTGCTCGTAATATTCCTATTTTCCTATTAGACTGCCGCTTAATGTATAAGGAAAGGAGTAATGATTTAGAAGAATTTAAGCAGGAAATAAGGGAAGAAATACAGCGTATAAAAAAGGATAACTATATTATGGGTAATGTTATAAATTATTATTTAAGAAAGCGATATCTTCTGTGAAAGTGTCGAATGAGTTTCACGTTATTCAATTTGCTGATGATGTGGCAGTTGCATCTGTGGCAAATAATGTTCCAGATCTATCGCGAAACGCAAACATTTGTACCTCAGTAATGGACAGATATTGTAATGATTTTGGTTTGAAACTTAACGGGTCAAAAACTCAAATGTTAATGTTTACCCATATTACTCCTGATTTTAGTTTATTATCTAAAATTGATCATTTATCTATAAAAAATAGTGACTCAGTCAAATTGTTAGGTATATTAGTGGATCATAACTTAAATTGGTTTGATCATATTGACTATTTAATAAAAAAAATGTCTATTAGTTGCTATGTTCTACGGCAGCTTCGCTCTTATGTTAATTTCGATGTACTTAAATTATATTACTTTGGACATGTGCAATCATTATTGAATTATGGCATTTTATGCTGGGGCAATTCTAGTAGAATGAATGATTTGTTCATAATGCAAAAAAAAATTATCAGAACCATGATGTTCAAACATTCTACCTATTCCTGTAGGGACCTGTTTCCCTCTCTCAATATACTTACGCTACAATCTTTATACATCTTATCGTGTTGTCTGTTTGTTAAATCTAATATTAACAAGTTCACTTTGTTTACAGATCGTAACATAAATTACAGTCTAAGAGATACCAATAACATTCTGTTACCAAAACATAAATTGTCTGTTGTTGCTAATGGTGTAACTATCATGCCCATTAAAATATTCAATCATCTACTCAACTACCTGAAAGAAATATCTTGTTTAAAGTTATTTAAATCAAAATTAATAAAATTGTTGGTACATCATTCCTTCTACATTTCAGAAGATTTTTTTAGTGCCACCCTGTAACACTGGCATCGACAATTATTTACTTTTTATTTTTCACACAACCATAATATGCTTCTACACTTTTATACTTTGTAGTTTGTTTTTATATGACCACAGTTTGTTCTTATACTGCATGTGTTTGTATATATATATATATATATATATATATATATATATATATATATATATATATATATATATATATATATATATATATATATATATACACATTTTTTTTTCCTTTTTTTATTTATGTACAGATTTTATATTATTTGTTATACACATTTTATATTTTGTTTTGTTTTTTAGATTTTTGACTGACTTAGGTTTTCAATAACTTTTTTCCGATAACTTCATACTAAATTTTGACGTTTTTCTATACATGTAATACATGTCTACTGAAAAAATAAAGAGATTATTTAATTATTTATTTTATTTATTTATTAAGAATAACGAAGGTCATTTTGAACAGTTTTAATTTTCATTGTATTACTGCTGTCTTTAAATGAACCACTTATTTGAGAAACCCCATAAGTCACTAATTCGGCCATTTTAATTTTATGACGAAATACTGTTCTTTACATATAAACACATGTTCTACAGTGAAATCCTATGAGTCGCTTAACCATGTCCGTGTTTAACATTAACAGAATATATCTTATTAGTAGAGAAACTCTAAAAGTCACTGATTAATAGGTTTAAGTTTTCAAAGGTAGAAAGCAGTTCTCTTCAGTTTTCTCAAAGTTCCGTTTTTCTGATTTATGGTGATTCACAAATAAGTGATTCAAATATATGCATAATCATATTATTCAGTGATTATTTAAATGTTTTATCAATTTAAGAAATACTGACATAGAATGATTTTTATTTGAACATATAGAAAATAAATTGTTTCATTCGTAGATGCCTATTAACATTTAATAGGCAGAAACCTCAAGTGGAGTTAGATCTGGACTATGAGGTGGCTAAGTAATGATATGGACCTCGTCGAAATATTTAGAAAATATTCCTCTCTTCGTACATCACCGATTGAAATTACAAGATTTTTTTCTTTTGTATCGAGAAGAAAAGAGTACAAAACAATCTGTAGATATAAATAGTAATGGTGTTCCAAAAAAGTGTGCTGAATTTTTAAAATTGTCGAATTCTTCGAGCTATACCGAGCATTGCTTCAGGAGATCATCTGTTACGTTTATGGTTGATGCAGGAGCAAACACGATCACTTTAAGATAGCGTTGCTAGTATCAAGACTTCAATTAATATAAAAACAAATTAAGTTCCTCTTCTTGGTAAAAGTTTAAAATATAGAGTGGAATTAAAAATAATATTAACTGACAATTTTTTTTGCTAATTATTATTTACTAACTTTTACAAATCTTATCACAGATAAGTATAACATATATCTTTTTAAACAATTATTTTCCCGGCTATTTGCCAAAACGCTGAAACTTGGATTACAAAAAAGATAATATGCATATTATTTTCAGTTAATATTATTTTTCATTCCACTCTATATTTTAAACTTTTACCAAGAAGAGGAACTTAATTTGTTTTTAAATTATTCGACTCTAAGGGGAATTTCCACTATATAATTTCAATTATTCTGTTCTCTGGAGCTATTAATGTTTATTACATTAAGGTTTACAAGTTTAGTTGCTTTTGATTCTTTAAATGTGCTGGCTACCCTGATGAAGCATTGCAAGCAGAAACACGTGTCGGTAGATATTTTAAAGTTTTTTAAAGTGAGTGTTCGACTGGTGAGTACCTTGTGTTTTATTTATTTGGTTTTACTAGACAGAATAGTTGAAATTAAAAATAACATTATTGAGTCAGTTGTACTGAACATAATGTGCATATTATCTTTTTTGTAATCCAAGTTTCAGCGTTTTGGCAAATAGCCGGGAAAATAATTGTTTAAAAAGATATATGTTATACTTATCTGTGATAAGATTTGTAAAAGTTAGTAAATAATTAGCAAAAAATTTTCAGCTAATATTATTTTTCATTCCACTCTTTAAATTAATTAGCCATGAAACTCAAGATTTATGAAGACAGAATTAGAACTCTTAGAGAGGAGCCGGGAACATTCAAGAAAGTTCTAGGCCATATATGGATAAATAGATACATAAGGCGCACGGTGGGTCGAGGAGCTAAGTCTTGATTTGAGATTGTGAGTAAAGAAAAAAATAATTTAGATACTGAAGTAGTGATTTCAAGTGTTTAATTATGATTATAATTAAGTCCTTCATTAAGTTATTGCTGTTAATTATTAATTAGTTAATAAAATAGTGAGTTATCAAACATTGGGGATGGTTGTCTGTGTCTGGATATATACTTTTCCATATTTTCCATATTCCAAATAATGCACCAAAAACATTTCCTAAGAGCTTTTATATTTATTTGTAAATGATGCTATCGCCTTGTTCAAACGTTTAAAATAATTTCTATTTCACTGTTAAAATAATCCAGTTCTCTGTTTCTATAATGTAAATAATGTCCTTTCACAAACAACACAGATATAAAAAAATACAACTATTGTTTATTTCTAAATAAAATCGATCTCTATCTAAATAATTGCATTGTGCCAAATTCAAATTAATTGCCGTTGCACTGACCCCTAATAAATATATTCATGGAATATCTTAATGTAATATGTTGTATGGTAATAGTTTCACAGATTCGTTATGTTGTATTATTATGTAAATGAACATTGCTATAGTAGGAATTCATGTTAATTTTCAGGACAACACTTTCATAACAATATTACCATATAACAATTATCTTTGTATCTTAATCTAAAAACATGGAGATTATTTCCCATTTAAGTCTATGTTTTAAATGTCTAGCTGACGCAATAAAAGCAGAAATTTAAGCCGGTATGGGTATATTAAGTATTAAGTCAAACTACTTGTAGAATGAGCAATGCAATGTCAAGAAAATATATAGTGTTGTCTTGGCTGGAAAGATATGAGAAAAGATCAAAATACGATGCAGAATAGGGTCGTCTTTGAAACCCTGATGTATTTCAATTTCAATACAATATGACTCACACTTTCGTAATGGATATATATTTTTCAAAAAGCAAGCATACAGCGTGACCCTAGAGTAATGCTAATATTCGAGACAATTCTTGCAAGTTTTTTGAAAGAACGAAAATATGAAAGTTAAAATGTTCCTGAAAATTTGGCAGGATGGAGACATCTAAATTTGTTACATACATTAGATTCTATTTTTTTAACACGCTTTTTAACACGCTTTTATTAGCTTCACTTGTATGTTTGTTTGTTTGTATGTTTGTTTGTAACCGACTCTTTGGACTCAATTTTGACCCACTTTAAACGGACAGATTTAATTGAAACTTTGTACACTTACGAAGAACCGGTAACAATACAATAAGTTTATATCATTATCCTGATCAGGATCGCCAATCCTTTCCTCACGTATCCTCTGCGTGAGAGCAAGAGGCTTAATATTGTAAGTATATTCCGTGATTCTCAGTTCGGTCGTTGGCCGAGCGGGCAAGTCTTAGTCAACGCGAAACGACGAACTCCTCGGGCGTGAGTTCAAATCCCATGGCTGAAATAAAAAAATATATTTTTTTTTCAGAAATAACTATTGGATCGTAATATGTTATAATATCAGCATCAATAAGCAATATAAATATAGTTTAAAAAAACTACAAAACACGCTTTCATAGCACATCAAACTAAAAAGTGAAAAATAAATATAGTTTAAAAAACTAAAAAACACGCTTTTAAAGCACATCAAACTAAAAAGTGAAAAATAATTATTAATACAAACTGAAAACAATAATGAAAAAAAATACTAGTATTATTGTGAAAAAAGCGTGGGGCGCTTTGTGCCATATTTTTCGTATATCGAGCAACCCACGCTTTTTTCACAATAATACTAGTATTTTTCGTTCATTATTGTTTTCAGTTTATATTAATAATTATTTTTCACTTTTTAGTTTGATGTGCTTTTAAAGGCGTGTTTTTAGTTTTTTTAAACTATATTTATTCTCTTGAAATCGTCTTATTTTATTGTTATAAAATAATAAATTCTACCACATATTACTTTAATTTCATTCAATAAATGTTCAGAAGTTTTTTGTTTCTATTATGTGTAACTTACCTATCATATTATTTTCTTATGTTTTATTCAATATTATATTTGTTACGTAAAAAATAAAATCATTTAACTATCTGATAAACATTTTTCTTAGGTAGTAATGTAGTGCTGCGGTACGACGTGTCGTTACTTGATATTAGTGGTGGTACACGTTGAGGTGCACGTTTTTTAAATCTTTTGAACAAGGAAATAAATTTCATTAATAAATACGAACATTTTAATCATGTTCCTATAAGGTTGCTATAGGTTTATTTTTGAGGCTACGCCACTGTTCTTACGGCCTTACGAGCTTAAGCTACACCACTGTGTCCCACGCCTTAAGTAAGAGTTATGAAATTATCTAGAGTTGAAAATGCAAACTATAAAATTTGTAGAACTTTTCTTTATATGAAAACTTAGTCATCCTGTTTTATGAGCAAGCATAAAATGATTAAATGGGAGAATATATGATACAGATAATACAAATCCTCGCGCTATCTTTTATAGCGCAACGTGGGGTTATTTTTCCCAAAAAGACTAATCAAAATTAGTCGATAAGGCTCTCGATAGTATCTTAAGTGGTGATTCGTTAATTCGTTTACTCCAAAACGTCCGTTGTAGCTCCATAATAACATAAAAGCAAGCTGTGCGAATATATCTAATATTATCGTGCGGTAATGTCTACCCAGCATCACCGGAGTCCGGTCTCGGTGTATCTCAGAGTAGTTCCAGGGGCCATTCAGCTCTCAGATAACTTTTACTTACATTGGATTAAATCTGTATTGATCCTCTTTTCTGGTCCCAAAGAGCCTCAACTTATTCTGGTAACTTCTCGGAATATGTATCTCAAAAGAAAGGAAATAACTTCATTCCATAAAAATTTCCACGCTATCCAATATTCTAAATCGTATAAAAGGCATACGATGAAAATAATATAAGCAGAAAATTTAGGAGATGAGATTTCAAGCGCGGTTATTAAATAACTTGTTAAATCATTTGAAAATAGAATTAATTCGGCTATTTGTATACGAGAAACAATTCACAGTTAAAGAAACATTAGAAAATAAATAAACTTTATAGAAGTACTTAACGTTAATAATATTTTGACTACCGTTTTTCCTTTTTTTAGAAGTGCGAAATTTATTCTGGTTAAAGGAAATTTCTTACCTGTGTATTTAAATTTAGTGTCAGAAATTGTGCAATATATGTTCTATTCCAGATATTTTAAAATTTAAGACAGGCTACAGAAAATGTGATTATTCGACTTGTCATGACGTGACATTTAATGACAGTCTTGTGTTGAAAATTTTGAGGCCAAATAAAATAATCCTCATCCACATTTTCATTAAAAGAAACTTATGTCAATGTTTGAATCTTCACGTCAAATTAGCAGTCTTATCTATCCTTGGATAAGCGTCGTGAATTTATGTATTTATTAGTATTGTCTACAGAACACCCAAAAAAAATCACAATTAATGTTTTTTTTTCTGATATAAAAGATTTGACTAATTCCCACAAATTCTTTTTATCGTTTTGTCTCTCAATATCTATATCGTGCCCAATCAATAATTCCTGTATATGACTTTTATTGTCCACAACTACCATACATTTACCTTGCAGATTATTCATAGCTAGTTGACTAATCATTTTTGAAAGATTTTTCCAGTCATTGTTTTGTGGTAGTCTCTGTCAGTGTTATTTGAATCTAGTAATAAATCGCACCCTTCCAAAAAGTCTAAATAGTAGCTCGCATTATAAACCGTTTATTTTTACAAATTAGGCCATCATATTATGAACCTGTTACTTCAATAATTTTACTAGAATCACCAATCTTATACAAACATATCACCGTTTACTCATTTAAAAATATCTGGAATGGAATATAGATTTTCTCATCATCACATCCAATTTGAAATGAAAAAAAATAAATAATTTTCAGTTTAAATATTAATTTCATTTATATTTACATTTTTTTTATTAAATTTTTTAGTGAAAGCAAAATTAAATTTGGTACCATTTTTCTCGATAACAGTAAATTTCACGCAAAAATTTCACAATTCTTCACTCTAAATAATTTTTATTGACATGTTTTTGATTGGAAACATTTTTTAAGGTTAAGATGTGAAATGTCCTCCATGTTTCAACCATTTTACTGATATTCAATAAGATTCTACTTTTACTGTTATATACAGTGTGTCCCGTCTCAAATGCACACACCTTGATATTTCGGTTATTATTCGACAGATCGATTTCAAATTTTTCTCTGTTATGAAACTCTTCAAGGCGCATCTTTTTATGATTTTCAATATATTTTCAATTGTCACACCAATCCACTGCGTTCACTCAAAAATGTGATTTTTCTATATTTTACTTAGCGTTAGAGATACAGCAAAGATTTATTAAGAAAAGTTGTTCAGAATAAAAAAATACCTTTAGATACTGAGTTTCTACAAAATATGCGTATTTTGATATTTTTCATAAATTTTGCAATTATTCAGAAATTTAATTCTTAAGTATTAGACTTAAGCAAAAATTGCCGCGGAAACAAGAAAATACGGCCAGTGTCATAAAAAACATCAAACGTGTACCTGTTTTTTTTTAAATTCTTCTCTTGCACAATGGCTGAACAGTGGTCGAGTATCAACGAAGAAGTTGAAATAATTAGATTTACTGGCGAAAATAACCGTTTTACCAGAGCAGTAGTCGTATTTGAGAAAAAGCGTACTACACCACAGATTAGACACAAACGCACAGGCAGACAAACAGACAAACATTGACAAATGATATTGGCTACTGATCTATCATGATTTAAAGGTATAATCCAATGCAGGTCGGGGTATTTGCCCGCTGAGTAGTTGTTTCGTTCAAATCATATTTAAGACAAACAGGTGGATTGCCAATTTGCCAATGCTATTGGCAATCAATTTGCTATATTTTCGGTTCTCAAAATGTGAATTTTCTTTATGCACTACATCTTGATTTATATGACGACGCTAATACTTTCTGTATCTATACAGGGTGTCCCTTGTAAAATGAAACACTATGAATAACTCCTGAAAAAATAATTTCATGAAATTATTTTTTTAGGTGGAAGTGTGTCATTTTAAATGACTAGAGCTGTCCGAGGTGGCTGGAGTACAGCCACGGTCTTGCGATGGCGTCACACGTGCCGATTTAGAAGTGATTTACGCTGCAGTCTTATTTGAAAGGTTGATGCGTGAGGTTGTACCTATAAATTATACATAATGTCAAACGCGCCAAAGCGTAAAAAACGACCGTACGCGGACACAGTGAATAAATTTATCTGTGAATTTCCGGATTTATTCTATGACGGATGCAAAATAATTTGTAAAGTTTGTAATCAAGACTTAATGTGCTGGCACAAAACAGATTGTTGTCGTCATATCAAGACCGTGCAACATCAAAATAAAAAAAATGGCATGCCCTTGACAACTCAGTTTATGTTTGATTTATTGTTAATGTTAATAGCCTGTAATATTCCGCTACACATAGTGGATAAACAACCATTTCGGAAGTTTTGGAATAAATACAATCCCCAGGTGAACTTACCAAGTCGTACATCGTTACGTAGATATATTCCAGCTGTTCGTGAAGACATTGTAAATAGGATTAAATGTGGATTAAAAAATACACGGCTCTGGTTATGTATTGACGAGACGACAGATTGTAAAAAAAATACTATTTTAAATATTATAGTACGTATACTGGGCCCTCTTAAACTAACATTTCCACTTTTACTAGCTAGTAAAAGACTAACTGCGTGTACTGGCGAAATAATTACGCGTGGGGTGTTGCAGACATTCGAAAAATTTGAACTTTCAACAAGTCAAGTATTGATGTTTGTGACTGATGGTGCTGCGACAATGCGCATGGTAGGCCATTCTTTTCAAAGAGACAATTGTAGGTTTTTACATGTTACGTGTAAAGTGCATGCGTTACATCTTGTGGCAGAAACGATTCGAAAATGTTTTCCAGAGGTAGATGCATTAATAGCAAATACAAAAAAAAGTTTTCTCAAATCTCCTAAACGGCTTCGAGCATTTCACAGACAGTGTCCTGGTATCCCTGAACCACCAGAGCCGATTGTTACACGTTGGAGAACGTGGTTGAAAGCGGCTTTTTATTATGCTGAATATTTTCAACAAATAAAAGCTGTGATACTACAGTTCAACCCTAACGAGGCTGCAGCTATTAGGGAAAGCCAGACAAGCTTTCAAGACGTTTCCCTTGAAACAGATTTAAAAACTATTAATAACAATTATAGAGGACTACACGACGCAATAGAAAAATTGCAAAATAGTTCGTTGTCGTTAGTGGAATCGCTGCAAATAGTGGACGACGTAAATACACAGCTACAGGCTATAAATGACGCAAAAAATAATCGCGTTAGTGAAAAATTCGAGAGTGTATTACAGAAAGATCCTGATTTTAGCAATTAAGACAAATTTGTGATGGTGCATCTACAACTTCGTTAAGTGAGTTCACAGATTGTTTTACTTATGCCTGTATTACATCCGTAGATGTCGAATGGTCATTTTCGAAATGCAAAACATATTTTTTTACCAAAGCGAACATCGCTGACAGAGACAGCTGTAGAAACATACCTGATGCTATTATACTATAGATCTTCCCCACTTTGTGATGACGACAACCAAACTACTTCATAAATCTGCTTAAAAGGGTGAGTTTGATACAAATTTTTATAAAATGTAACATTATTGTTAAAATTTATTTCCATTTACTGTACTTATTCAAGTATTATGATATGATGTAAACATATGAGTCATATGACGGCTCTGTCGGCCAGGTGACCTCGGACAGCTCTATAAATGACTCTGTAGATAGAAGAGAAAGTAAAAAAAAAATCATTATTGTAATATTCTTCTAGCAAATGCATTTCAATTCGTAAAAAATAAAAATATGTACATATATCGTAAATGATGACATAATGCTGATATTCCAGTACAAAAATTAAAGTTAATTTAAATATGCCAAGACATATGTTTTTGATAGTTATAGAAAGTTACAACTAGCACTAATGAACAACAGTTGTCACAAATCTATCTGGATTAGATCAACTGGACTGTATCAAGTGTTACTACATATACGTAGAAAGACACCACATTATGTTACTTCAATTATCTCGCAAGATTGGAATGGCATTAGGAACCACTTTTCTTCATTACTATATCCAGGTTTTCTTTTTAGTTATATGATGGTGAGAAGACAACTGTTATTTAAGATGTTACACTAATAATTGTGTGATTTGCTGGAAGAATAACCACTTAGTTTATTGAGAGCACTTCAAACGACGTAGGATTTATTGATTATCCATTGGAACTTGTTGCTTTTCCGTATATTCGAGGTCTATAAATCGTAATTATACGGTCTTGTATCGCAATTATATTGACAAACATAACTCAAACCCACGAATGTACAGTCAGCACTTAAATTTTTAATCAACCACAATACGATACAATGCTTGTTAGGCCAGGGTTTAGAACAGTCAATTTTGGAGTCTACTTAAAATACAAAATTTTCTTTATGCATGGTTTGATCCACCGCCATTTTGGTAGTAAATCTGATTTTTTCAGTGTTTGTAGTAACCTGTTTTACTTTCAAATAAGTGATAAAATATGTGTTGGCAATAGTTCGATTTTACATTTCTTTTCCAACTAATACAATAAATATTCATTCATTCGGCACGGTAGACGGGTGGGTAAAGCGCTTACGGCAATTTACTCGGTACCGAAGGTCGATGGTTCGTTTGCATCCTGGAACAAGTTAGAAATATTTTTCAGCTACGAGGGTAAACTGATTTTTTGCCCAAATAAATTACGTGTCTCATCTTTTTTATTTGGAAATATAGAAAAAAGCTTGCATAGAAATATTATTCAATTTTTATTATTTTATCGACTGACATTAATACATTTCTAGTTGCTTTTATAGCTTAAGGGCAATATTCCACTTAGCTGTTAGTCGCACGCGACTAACCGCACGCGATTTCTATTTACATGGAGTTTATATTACCAGTGCCCAATGACGCGGCCGGGATTCGCATTATTTGTAGCCGTGCGCGATTAGCCGCTAAGTAGATGAACGCTCTAAAGGTTAGGGCATAAACATTCGTCTTTTTAAATGAAAAGGTGGCTATGAGCTTTGATATTTTTTTGTTTTCTGTATGTTATAATTATTTCTACAAATAAGAGAAATACATAGGATCTTATACTGTTGCAATATGTGGCTATGGAATTTTCATGTTGTGAGAGAACAATATCACTACAGATTGGTCCTAGGAACATGACTAGCGGTATGCGCAGTTTTCAGTCGCCCATCTAAATGAGCAGCACTCCACAGCAGATTTAGCGATACTGATATCTGCTAGTCTGTTGTCTCGTTGTCTGTTCATCTCAGTGCTCTTGCAAACGTCCGGCCTCTAATGCGCAATTGTTAACTTTTGTTCTGACTTCGTATTCAGCCTACATTCGTATATACAAGTAAATAATATAAATACATTTCAATTACTATTGTTTTTATCACAGTACATCACACATAAAAATAAATATAATGAAAATATAAAAAAAAATGCTCGGGAATGACAAAAATTTATCCACATTTTAATACTGACACGATATCACAGTTCTTTAGTACATTTGATCAAATTATATTTGAACAGTTTCACTGTAGGACTGTCTACTATAAGTTTCAAGAAGCCGAATTACCTGTCTTTAAGCAACAATTTTGTGCTCGAATTTAGTTCGTCACTGGAATGTATCCCGCGGGTCCGGACGTCAATTTTCATGCCCGATTTTGTAATTTTTATAATTAGGAAATTTTGTTTAGGTTAAAAAGATACATTATAGTTGAGTCAAAGTGTGGTTTAATAATAGTGTTGCTACTGTAATTCTTGTGGAAGTCGAGAGATGATGTGAAATTCTTGAGGAAAATAGTTTCACCATTGACTCATAAGTTATGGAATGTGGTACTGATTTTGCTATATTTATTAATACCATTGCCTTGGTTTTATTAGTTCAGTTTTAATTTATTCACATTAAGATTCTTTTCACTTTGGCCAACACATGATTCATGTAATATATTACATCCACTAAATTTTGACCTTTGCATGCTAATAATGTATCATCCGCGAATAAGTTGATAAGATCACATTCTAGAAATAATTTATCTTGTTTGGTAGCTAAGATCATTTGTCAATTCTCACTAGATATAGACCAGTTTCGAACTTTTTTATGTTCTCGTCATTTTTTTAAAAACAATAATTTCAAACACTCTACGCAGGTCTAACAATATGGCTGCTACATAATTATTGAGATCAATGAAGTTTTAAAATATTGTTAGTGTCCATTGTAATGCTGTTTCACAGGAATGTTTCTGCTTGAAGCTTGAATACTTACTTATATAAATATGATTTCTTTTTAAATATCTAAGAAGTTGATGGTATGCAGCCAGTTCCAACATATTTTCAGATGCAGGTAAAGTGTTTATTTGTCTGAATTGAGACGTTTTAATCGTATTTGCGATTTTCTGGATAGGATGTGTCGTATTAGTTTTGGACTTAATAAGAAACCGACCATATAGAAAAAATGTATTTACAAAGTGCAAGATAACATAATCTACTGAATCTACATTTTTTTTTACAAGCATGACGTATAATTTATCTTACAAGACTGATGACTAGAGCTGTCCGAGGTCACCTGGCCGACAGAGCCGTCATATGACTCATATGTTTACATCATATCATAATACTTGAATAAGTACAGTAAATGGAAATAAATTTTAACAATAATATTACATTTTATAAAAATTTGTATAAAACTCACCCTTTTAAGCAAATTTATGAAGTAGTTTGGTTGTCGTCATCACAAAGTGGGGAAGATCTATAGTATAATAGCATCAGGTATGTTTCTACAGCTGTCTCCGTCAGCGATGTTCGCTTTGGTGAAAAAATATGTTTTGCATTTTGAAAATGACCATTCGACATCTACGGATGTAATACAGGCATAAGTAAAACAATCTGTGAACTCACTTAACGAAGTTGTAGATGCACCATCACAAATTTGTCTTAATTTGCTAAAATCAGGATCTTTCTGTAATGCACTCTCGAATTTTTCACTAACGCGATTATTTTTTGCGTCATTTATAGCCTGTAGCTGTGTATTTACGTCGTCCACTATTTGCAGCGATTCCACTAACGACAACGAACTATTTTGCAATTTTTCTATTGCGTCGTGTAGTCCTCTATAATTGTTATTAATAGTTTTTAAATCTGTTTCAAGGGAAACGTCTTGAAAGCTTGTCTGGCTTTCCCTAATAGCTGCAGCCTCGTTAGGGTTGAACTGTAGTATCACAGCTTTTATTTGTTGAAAGTATTCAGCATAATAAAAAGCCGCTTTCAACCACGTTCTCCAACTTGTAAGAAACGGCTCTGGTGGTTCAGGGATACCAGGACACTGTCTGTGAAATGCTCGAAGCCGTTTAGGAGATTTGAGAAAAACTTTTTTTGTATTTGCTATTAATGCATCTACCTCTGGAAAACATTTTCGAATCGTTTCTGCCACAAGATGTAACGCATGCACTTTACACGTAACATATAAAAACCTACAATTGTCTCTTTGAAAAGAACGGCCTACTATGCGCATTGTCGCAGCACCATCAGTCACAAACATCAATACTTGACTTGTTGAAAGTTCAAATTTTTCGAATGTCTCCAACACCCCACGCGTAATTATTTCGCCAGTACACGCAGTTAGTCTTTTACTAGCTAGTAAAAGTGGAAATGTTAGTTTAAGAGGGCCCAGTACACGTACTATAATATTTAAAATAGAATTTTTTTACAATCTGTCGTCTCGTCAATACATAACCAGAGCCATGTATTTTTTAATCCACATTTAATCCTATTTACAATGTCTTCACGAACAGCTGGAATATATCTACGTAACGATGTACGACTTAGTAAGTTCACCTGGGGATTGTATTTATTCCAAAACTTCCGAAATGGTTGTTTATCCAGTATATGTAGCGGAATATTACAGGCTATTAACATTAACAATAAATCAAACATAAACTGAGTAGTCAAAGGCATGCCATTTTTTTTATTTTGATGTTGCACGGTGTTGATATGACGACGACAATCTGTTTTGTGCCAGCACATTAAGTCTTGATTACAAACTTTACAAATTATTTTGCATCCGTCATAGAATAAATCCGGAAATTCACAGATAAATTTATTCACTGTGTCCGCGTACGGTCGTTTTTTACCCTTTGGCGCGTTTGACATTATGTATAATTTATAGGTACAACCTCACGCATCAACCTTTCAAATAAGACTGCAGCGTGAATCACTTCTAAATCGGCACGTGTGACGCCATCGCAAGACCGTGGCTGTACTCCAGCCACCTCGGACAGCTCTACTGATGACTGATGAGACATGGTTTACTAGTAGTGGTTTGTTCAAGAGGTATTGATCTTCAGAAAATTATATTTTTTTTTTAATTTGTCTTGAAAAATCGGCTCAAGAATGTGCACTCTCTTTTTTTCTAATTATTATGGGATCCGAGATATCCTGTAATTCCATTAAATTCTCCTCACCCTGTAGATACTATTTAATTCATTTATTGTTGATCTCAGCAATGTATTTATATATCAATATTTTGTATTAGATATGTTATTTGTACCTGACCTACTCTATACGTTTATGTCAGTTGCTTTTCGTGTGTTTAATGTAATATTTATGGAAAGTTCAATACCAAATTAAAGATCTTCTATCAATTTAAAAGATGTCGTCATGTACGCTCGTCTTTAAAGTTTGTATTAGTTAAGTTCTTCCAGCTAGATATGCAAGTTTTATGTAAAGTTTCCATACTGCTTTGAAAAGTTGTACGAAACTGAATCTACAGTTTTATTTATTTTCTTATTTACACTAAAAATTCGAAATTTTAGATAAGTATGTACAATATTTTCTTTCGAATTTCACTTATCATCAGCAAAACATGTTTTATTTTATTTACGGTAATATCATAAAGTTGAACAAAGAAAACTCCCACGTAGAGTTTTACAGAAAGATATTAAAAAGTATTTTCCTAACAGGAGATAAACTGCTCTATATCAGTGTCAGCAATAAATTTCATAATAGCTCAATTAGCTCAAATCCTTGGGAGGTAAATTAATATAGCTTAATACCACCTTCACTATTTATAACATGACACTATCGTGGCATACTTAATATTAAGTTAACTGTCTCATTTTGCTTTCAGCGTTTTACCAGCACCTTTTACTTAATTCACATATGCTATTAACTTTAAATTATTTATTCTATATACTATTCTTATAACTGGATTCAATTGTGATGGCCACCCATGATAAAAAGGTATATCTTATGTAAATCTTTGCGTTTTATCATAATTGAATTGTATTCCCAAATGAATTGTGTGTCGTAAGTTTAAAGAAGGTTCTTAGTCACTTCATTCCTATAAGTTTAAAGAGAATACAACTTTGGGATAACTCGATTTGGCAATGAATTCCATAACGTTTTTATTTGTTCGTGGTAGGAAGGATGTCAGGAAGAATGACGTTTGCAATTTATCAATATCCATAGTGGCTAGGAACCTGTGATATAATAATAATAATAATACGTATTTATTAAGTTAATAGTTTTACATTAATTAATTTACTCCCTGGGCGAAGTTTAGCTCTAGGGTTATTCCTACACTTAACCCAATGTAAATAATTACATAAAAAAATGTAAATATAAATAATAGTAACACTAAATTGAAAAGATGAAAAAAAGAAAGAAAGAAAGTAAAACGTAAAAGTAATGAGTAGATTATCCAAAAAATTATGCAAACAGAAGAGAAAGAAAAAAAGAGAAAAAAATATCAAGAATCAAAATGAGTTGCCAAGTTACTGCTGATCTAAAAGATATTTTTTGAGTTTCTTTTTAAAATTAGGAACGGTATACTTTTTTAAAATCTGGGTTTAGTTTATTGTATAAATAAATTGCGTTGTACGAAAATGATCTCTGAAACATGAAAGTGCTATGCAGAGGCATTGTTAATATGTCTCTGCCACGAACATTAACATTATGAATAGGAATCAGTTTTTCTTTAAGGTAGAGGGGTATTGAAGTTGTGTATAAATTTTGAGCAAAAACCAAAATATAATATTTAAATAAATTGTCCATATTTAACCATTGCATCTGATTAATTTTATTAGAGATATGCTCAAATTTTCTAACATCAAAAACATATCAACAGCAAGTGTTTTGTACCTTTTGAATACGTTTCTTGTTGACCATATCAAGGCAAGGATAGTAAACGATATAGCAATAATAAAAAATGGACAATACAAGGCTCTCACAAAGTTTTTTCTTTAATTTGAAATTCAAAATTTTTTTATTTGCATATAGAAGCGTAGATAAGTTTTCTGTATCAAATTACTTACATGTTTAGTAAAACGAAGATTAATATCAGACAAAAGTCCTAAATTTTTTGTAGAATCGCACCAACTAATTAGATCATCACTTATTCTTAAAGTAATGCTAGACTTTAGCTGAATATGTTTAGCTGCAGAAGTAAAGAGCATAGTGGAGGATTTCGACGCGTTGAGCTTTAAGTTATTTTCAGAAGCATACCTTTCAATATAACTAAGGTCTTGATTAATACTAAGAGCTGCTTGGTGACAATTGTCGCTATTAAAGTGAAACAACAGTTGGGTATCATCCGCATAAGTCTGCATAGACATATGTTTTATTTTATTATACATATCAGCCGTATATATAATGAAAAGCAGGGGACCTAAAATTGATCCTTGTGGAACTCCCGATGACACATTTCCAACAGAGGATTCAGTGCTTCCAATTCGCACTAGCTGAGATCGTGATTTTAAATAGTTTTCAAAAAATAACAGTGCAATGGGGTCAAAACCATAATACTTAAGTTTAGCACACATGAGTTCATGACTGATGGTGTCAAATGCTTTGGAAAAATCTAACATAATGAGTACTTTCGCAAATTTTTTGTCTACATTTGTGATAATATTATCATGAAGATTTAGTAATGCTGTTGTTGTACTATGAGCCTTTCTAAAACCTGATTGGTGTTTTGGAATAATGTTATTTTTTGAGAAATATTCATTTATTTTTACATAGACAATTTTTTCTAGAATTTTTGATAATATTGAGAGAAGACTTATGGGCCTCAATTCAGTTACAGACACTGGATTTGGGACCTTCGGCAAAGGAAAAATTAAAGCAGTCTTGCATGCACTGGGAAAATAACCCATCTCTAAACAACAGTTTATTATATGCAACAAATGTTTCATAATGACAGGAGCACATAGTAATTGCATTCGATTTGAGACCATTTATTGCATTTATTATAGTAGATTCATCAACTAGATTGAACTTAAAAGTAATGTTTTCATTAAATGTGTTTGAGTTAAAATATGCAACATTTTCTGGACAAGCTTAAAAATCTATAAAAAAGTGGTCATTAACCAGGTCTGGCTTTAAAAAGGAATTTAGCGAATTTTTATCATCACTCGTATAAACATTCATAGTTCTCAGCGCACGCCACAGGTGTTCTGAGATTTTTTTCTCCTCTAAAAATGAAAGATACGCTGCTTTTTCTTTACGAATTATATTTAGCACATTTCTTTTTGTTTTATAACTAGACCAATTTGCCGGGGTATTATTGGCTTTATATTTTGACAGAGCTTTCTGAAGATCTCTAATCATCAATTTAATCGTGTCAGTTAGCCAAGGAGCATGCGGTTTACTTACTCTTTTCGTACATACAGGTGCATGAATGTCGAATAGATTTATAATAAGATTAGTGAGAAGGTTAACTTTATCCTCGATAAATATGGCATTGGCACTAAAGCATTTCCATAAACACCTAAACACTAAACACGTTTAATCATCATCATATGATTAAAAATTAACTTACACTAAAAACGCAGTCTATACTTGAACTATTGTTACGGTATAGATCGTACAGATCTGATTTTCATGTTTGATATTAACCATATGCTTCTAAAATCTAGTTTAAGTTCCGTTTAACCAACACACTTTTGATTCAAGTTATTATTTTACCTAATTATTTTGTATTTTGAGTAGTTATGCATTGAATTGCCTCCTGTATAACTGAGGTTACTATTTAATTAACAATAATACAAATCATACAACTTTTGTAGAATATAATTTGTTTCTATTTCATCTCTAAATGCCGTTTAAGACATTGGCCGAGCTGTCTAATCACTGAATAACTCAGCAAAAAAATTTCAAAAAGAAAATATTAATAATGCAAATTTTGTTACGAGTTGAGTGAGTGAGAGAGGCAACAAACTTACCAGCACTCCTAGATCTTTCAGTCGGATTTTTGTTTTGCATTTATGAATGAAAATTATGAATCCGCCACCTCTCGCTGAACCCGTCTGTATTAATTATTAATTATGAATTAAATTTATTAAAATACCTGAAATAGTTTTAGCAGTCCGTTATTATATTTAGTCTGTTTCTTAATTCTACTGTACGTTCAAGTCAAGGTTATTTGGCGAGATGAGTCATGACTGGCTTTAATGAACAAATTAAGATCTACTGCAATTTCATTTATATATCTTTACCCTGCATAATAAAAATGGAGTTAATATTGTAATAGTGTTGGGCCATTTAGTTTATTATCAATATAAAAACGATTCAAGGATTGTAAATTGAAATTTTCTTCTTTAGTGTAGTACTAAAGTTCCTAGAATGTAATAAGATTTAGTTATTTCGAGTTTATGGTATTTTATTTTAGATCTTACTGGCTGAATAACCAGAATAACACACCTTGTACAAAAAAAATAGTAACACGAATCTATTTATGGATGAGAATGTTTAAAAATATGTGAAATGAATGTTATTGTTGGAATTCATAGCTACGATCACAAAAGGTCATTTAATATATTATGTAATTGAATATATTAACTTGTTTTTACTATGGAAGACAAAAATAGAATAAAGTTTATTATTGGATTTTCCTCGGTCCATTACCATTAAATATGAAATATAAAATATAAAATAATCAGAAATAGTAATTAATTCAAAACATATTTTTCGACCGAGAGTTATACAGGGTGGTCCGGTTTCTAAGGCGGAAACGTTTCATAAAAATTATTTACATTAATTTAAAAACCTTGCTATCTGCATATCATGCATTAATTTAATCAGATATTACATATGGCGTTGTACTCTGGGGGAATTTCACAGAGGCTTACAAAATTTTTATCTTGCAAAAGAGGGCAATTAGAATAAATTGCAGGTGCCAATTATCGGGATCATTGCAAACCGTTTTTCCTTAAATTCCCTTTCCAAGCTTTCATATTTACTATTCTGTATTGGAAAATTATAAAAACAAAAACATTTTCTCTACACATTCATAGTCACAATTGTGAAACTAAGTCTTTTAATCTATTAAAAATACCTAGATATCGTCTTACAAAATCTCTAGAATCTCACTGGATCTGAAACTGTACAATATAATATCCAAAAATATAATAAATCTGCACTATAATAGATTTAAAACAAAAATTAAAAACCACGTTTTGAAATACTGTTTTTACTAGGTAGATGAATATATGAGTACTACCATACCATGGAATACTAGGATACTCTAATTATATATTTTCTGTGTTCATGAAATATGCTCACAACTACTCTGTTGTTCTAGTGTAATTATTTTTTTCTTTTTTATATAGTTTTAATAATACATATATTTTTTTAAATGTTTCAAGTTGTATATTATTTTTTATTTATGTGTAATCATTGTCTCCTCCAAGTTTTAATTATCTGTTATCTATCTTGTATTTTGTATTTTTTTTATTGTAATTTTAGATTGCATTACTTAAGGTAATAGCAGCAGCTTAGGCTTGTTACAAAAGTATTTTTTTTTATATAAAATAGTCAGTAAACTTCTATCTATCTATTTGGAATTCTTCCTTGAGTTCCTCACCATTGACCTCCTGACTATATCAAGGATTTGTCCACCGATTTGTGATACGAGATTTGGATACAAATGGATGCTGTTCCAGGTCATTTTGAAAGAGTTATAAGAGAATGATTACAGGTTATTTCAAACTTATTTGCAAACATAAAAATGTCAGCTTCTTTGATCCCTTTACCGCTATGTTTTTATGTGGCATATGTTTGAAATAAATATTAGATACAAATTATCCACAATGTTGGATTGGTCGATTAGGAAATGATATGCGTACATTTAATGTAGTCTCCGTAACCGTAAAACTACTTAGATTAACTGAGAGATCAGTTAGAAAGATCGCACCTCATTTCGGAAATGCATTGTGGTAGGTGGGTTGCAGTTTGACGAATTTCTTTGAACATTTTTATTTTTATTCTTTTCTTGTTGTGGATAGGCCTACGGATTCGGATATCACTTTAAACAATGCGCTGTATACTCTATCTCGATCATGGTGGTGTAAAAATGGGCATTTTCCGTCACAGAATACTTACGATACTTGCTCTCGTCATTTCTACGGCTCTCTTTTAAAACAATGATCTCAAGCGTGCCATTATGGTATTAAAACTAGAATTACTTGGATCCTCTTATATATATTGTATACGAGTATCAATATATATCCTAGTCTTGTTCTCTATTTTATTTTATTTGCTCTAATATTTAGCCAGGAATAATAATATATCACGGGAAAGTCGCGTCCAAATATCCGTGAGGTGTGTGTATTTGAAACTGCCACAGTAAAAGAGGAAACAGATTCGTTTTCCCAAACGTTTGGGAATTATATTATTATTTTTGTCTCATATTAGTTGTCAAAAAACAACATCTGACTAATGTTTTGACGTAAAGTCACATGCGCAGAGGTTTATTTTTCCAGTAACATACTGGGCAACTGTCTATATTTTTTAGATAACGAAAAATTACTCATGTGATAGTAAGTCCCAAAAAAGAGAAAGAAAAATTTAGAGAATGCCACAAATAACGTCAGACAATAGCTACTAACATTCATATAAAATCTAGTGTTATTTTTCCTTGAGGTAGCTCATATCTAGAGTATTTTCAAATCTAAGTTATAACAGATTTTGTGTAGTCTGCGATCTTATCCCGTAGCTACAGCCAAATATACAATTTTAGTTCATGTTTGAATGAGGAAATGTACTATGAGTAAAACTAGATTTCATATTTGTGTTAAGAATATTTCTCATTCTCCTGTACACTAAGTAAAGCCACATCATCTAAACTAAATAGGTTCTAAACTAAGCCCTGCAGGAAATTTGTTAGATTAAGCAAACGAAAAGCACAAGGTTTGGGTTGAGGTGCGACAACTTTGAGCAAACCACGTGTTGCAGTTTCCTGAGAAGATGGGAAGCTACAGACATGACAACGCTTGACAGATTTCTCTAACGACTTCGTAGTGCACTCTCAACTCTGGCTTTAGTGTCTTACATGCCACCCTTCCAGGATTAACTTGGAAATTCCTTTGGTTCATTTGATGAGCTTTATCATAAACAAGTTTGTGTTGTTTTTAAACACATTTCCCAGCTATTAATCACACGGCGGATACAACTGCCTTAATAATATTAATCAAAATATAACCAAAATACTTTTTAATGAATACTGTTTTGTTAGCCGAACAATAGGAATTTTGCACCACTTTTGTTATACAGGGATAGGCAAAATGCAGTAAGCATTATAAACATGTAACAAAATCTTACTGATTTAAACTGAACATTTAGAGGGGTCAGTTTATATTTGTTTTTGTACAATTCTCGCTTACGTAATTCAAAATGACTTTAAATTGTACGTGAACTTCATAAAAGAATGATATTTCAAAAACATTTTTGATGGTGTAGAGTATTACATCCAAAAAGTCAGTACAGGAATACTAGTCTCTCAACTTGAATTTTTTAACGCACCATTAGTCACCCTACTTGAATTTGTGAACGTACTACTACTTGCTTGAAATCCAAATCTAAATTCCAAAGATCTATTTTAATATTGTTGAATTGATGGTAATGACGTGTCATGTGTTATTTTTTGTTAACCTCGTTGGCCTAAATAGCCAGTGAGTTGCGAAGAAACCTCCTTTTCTGTCAAGAAATTAATAAAGAACACTTGGTATTGCAGAAGTATAGACTTGTTAAAGCACATTTCGTATTTGGAAAACATATGAACTCGGCGATTCGGCTGCAGTATTTCCCGACAACGTGGAAAACCGCAATATTGCTCCTTTTCTAAAACCAGACTAGGACCCTGACTCCCCTAAAAGCTACCGCCCTATTTCGCTATTAAACACCCTGGGCAAAATAGCGGAAAAAATTATTCTCAAAAATCTAAATTCAATCGTAAATAAAAAATACTTAATCCCTAACATCCAGTTTGGTTTCAGAGGAGGACACAATACCACGCTGTCGTTTTGCAGAGTAGTGCACGACGTCATCTGTGATTTCAATGAAAAGCATAACACAAAAATGCTTTTGTTAGACATAGAAAAAGCGTTCGACACTGTGTGGCAGGGGGGTCTCCTGTCCAAATTAGAAAATTTACACAAACTACCCATGTATTACATAACTTTCATTAAAACTTATTTAATAAATAGGAAATTTAAGGTAAAAATAAATAACTCAACTTCAGATACCTACGATATACAGGCGGGCGTACCGCAAGGCACGGTATTTTCGCCCACGCTGTTCAACCTCTACTTTGCCGAACTCCCCATCCATCCCAGACCATAATGTACGCGGACGACACGACAATTTACGCACAATCTTTTTATGCTCAGACTGCGACGACAAAAATTTGAAACCACCTACTCACAAAATACTACGACAAATGGAAACAAAACAATAAACGAGACAAAGGCAGAACCAATACATTTACAAAAAAATTTACGGCCGTCAAGACATTCGCTCCACTCACAATAAACAACAAAACTATTTCGGAAAAGAAAACTGTTAAATACCTAGGACTGACAATGGACCAACGTTTCTAATTTAAACCCCACATCACGAAAACAATAAACAAGATATACTGAACTTATGTAAACTTTATCAAACTATTAATTTACAACACAATACTGAGACCAATAATGACGTACGGCTGCGTCGCCTGGAGCTGTATATCAGATACACAATATAGCCTCCTCCAGGTGACGCAGAACTGAGACTTGTGACCAACGCAAACAGATACATACAGATAGACGACTTACACAGGAACACAAACATGCCACTAATACGCGACCAAATAATAATAATAAACTCTCCCAAAAATTCCTAACATCCAATATCTAAGCTTCTAACCTAACAAGAGATATAACAGATATACGCGGACATCACAATTACATTCACACACATAAACTAATATACGAAAACCCATCACAATACTACGAAGTCGACTAAATCAAACAAAACACGCACAATGACAGACACACACCTCACTTTACAAATCCAACCCACAATCCTAACAAAGGCCTTAAACCATTCCCTTAACTCCTCACAGTGCATGGACACGCCTTTTCCACTCCAACCAAATTTACATAGATTCTAATTTTTAATTGCTTGAAAAAGGTTTTTTTCGCAGTTTTTCCTGTGCATCATGCGATAACTATTAACCAAAACAATCTCCTTATATACAATTCTAGAAACTTGCAAAGATAAATAAGTAAAACGCACTGTATTTGTTCAGTAGGAAAGTGTCTTGTAGCAAAATCACAAAAAGTCAATAAACGAGCACAGAGCCACACCAGCGGCGGCCAGGACGACCTGTGCACATCTCTTGGCGGAAATTGTCGTGCTGAATGTTCATTTTTATATGAATATTTATTTATTTATATGTAAAAATATCTGATGTGGCCAGCACATAACTTTCTTGTATCAGTATATATCATCCTGATCAAAAAAAATCATTCTATTTAATTCTTCACTTGCTTCAATTAAATTTTAATAGCGTACCTTTAAATGTTGCATTAAAATTTTTAAATAATTAATTCGATACTGTCAATAATAATTCATGTCAAATAATATTTTGTTATTGATATTGACATTGTAACTAAATTAGACCTTTCAAATGTCAAACTATTAAATTTATCCTAACTCCATTTTATGAGACCAAATGTGTAAAATATTTCAGTTTACATCAGCTTTATTTAAGTACTTGGAAAATATATTTTATTCGCTTGATATAGTAGACATGATTTATAATCTTTCATCAAGAATATATTTTTTTGTAAAGTCCAATACAAAAAGTTTGCGTCCCGTGGACTCCCTTTCAGCTGGCCAATTATGCTCATCACCGAATTTTTCATTGTCTTTGACCTTTAGAACAAGTGTACCAAATTTGAAAGCTTTATCTCAAAAACTGTGAGTGCTATCGTGATACTACAGATATACGCACAGATTTTCTTTCATAAAGTTATGTTTTTTCATTATAATTCGTCGAGATTCGTCCAGAAATGCAATAAAAATATTTTAAATTTCTTTCCGAAATTGTACCTTTTTTTCCTTCAATTATTATGTCTCGTCTGGTGGTACCATATTCACCAAATTTATTGTATCACCAAAAATGTTGTTGACAATCTTAACTGCCAAATTTGGGAAGTCTCCCATTAGTATTTTATGAGTTATCGCGGATACACACATACACACAAACTATCTTATGATTTGAACTATATAAAAAAATACTTAATATGTACTGTTGATTTCAATAAAAACTGGTACACTTTTTTTAGCTATGTAAATCATTCTTTATCGTTCTTTAATTGATATTAATAATCTTACAAATGTCACTTTGACGTTAGTTAGTGGCGTCATTATTAAAAATGGTTCGACATCTAACAGATATTCAAAAATTTCGAATTGTTTCTAAAATTGAAGATGGTTGGTCCATAAGAAGACTTGCTGCTGAATATAATGTGAGTAAAACCACGATAATGAGTGTTAAAAAACAATGGGAAACCAACCAAACGGTATCCCGTAAAGTTGATTCCGGTAGGTCCAGAAAGAGCAATAATCAAGAAGATGAAAATCTTATAAATTACCTAATAGAAAACCCTTTTTCAGACTGCAGTAAATGCAATTTCAGAGACAAATTTCCCTGCTTCGGTATCTACTGCTTGCAGAAGAATAAAACTACAAAGCGACTTGAAGAGTTGTTCAGCGGCTAAAAAAATACAAACTTTCAGAAGAAAAGAACCAGGGTAGGATTATTTTTGCACTCAATTATATAATCAATGATGAAAACTTCTGGGGACAAGTTGTCTTTTCTGACGAAAAGGTTTTTAAATCCTGTAACGATGGACATGTTCGCGTATATAGGCCTCCTTCCACTAGATACGACGAAAAATATACTTTCGATCCACAAATATCAGGAAGGTTTTCAGTCAATGTCTGGGCTTGGATGAGCCTAAATGGGTTAGGTGTGTGTTGGAACAGTGGTGGTCATCTCAATTCCATTAAATATATTGAAATATTAGACAATATTATGTTGCCGTCAGTAATAGAGGTGTTTCCGGAAAATAATTTTATTTTCCAACAAGACAACTGCTCCATACATACGGCCCATCGTGTCAGGCAATGGTTTCTTAATAAAAACATAGAGTTGTTACCGTGGCCATCTAAAAGTCCGAATTTAAATCCAATTGAAGATGTATGGGGACTAATGGTGAAACATAAGAAAATTAAATAACCATCCAAATAATGCCCAAGAATTGGAAGGGATAATTGAAGACGATTGGGAGAACTTGTCGCAAGAAGTTGACCTTGCAAGAAATCTGATTTTGTCCATGCCTGCAAGACTTCAGGCAGTTTTAGACGCTAATGGAGCAATGACAAAATATTAGTTAATTCTGTATTACGTAATTGAGGTTCATTTATTTTATTTTTTTTATTGTATTTCTATGTTCAGTTTGCATTGTTTACATTTTTTCTAATCTCAAGTGGTATTTTTGTGTTCTTATTTTAAAAATAGAATTATCATTATTCAGTTAGTATTTTAATTACAACCATTATTAGAATTATCCGTAACAAATATTATTTTTTTAAACAATAATATGGCAGGCTTGAAAATGTTTTGAAAAAGTTATTTTCTAATTATTTTTTAAAATTCCATTTGAATAAAATAAAAGAGAAAGGTTTAATAAGTTTAAAAACACAAAGAAAACCGATCTCCTCCAAAAAACCCAGGTCCGGGGTAAATCACCTCTTCTCCACCCCCTCTCGACATGCCTGGCCAGCCCTATTTACAGACATATGCACACAACTAAACTATTAAGATTTTCGATTACAAGAGTTGTACCAGTTTTTTCTGAAATCAAGTGTACTAGACATTCAAATTGCAAAGCATGCGTTTGTTAATTGACAGCTTGTTTACTGATAGAGTCACTCATTAGTCTTACAAAAAAAGCAAATCCTCATGACAAACAATTATTAACGGTGGAAGACAGAAAACTACCAAATTTATGACCGAAAATATTTAGTTTTGAGTTGTTTGTATCGAATTACTCAGAAATAGTTACCATTATTGAATGTTGTTTTTCACATTATAATTCTTTACGCGATCGGATTATGCAACGTCTTTTCCAAAATAATAAGTGCTAAAAAAGTTATGAATACAAATTTAGCACGAATGAGCCATATCTACATCACTAGTGAAATAAAAGGTCTGAAATCATTCTTTAAAACGAATCTTAATGTAAGAATAGTATCTCTCAAATTTCGAATCTTCGATGATTCTCTAGTTATACGGGAAAAACAAATTTTTCTACGGGTTCTTCAAAGGAAAGCATTTTCGGACACATCTCCATAGGACATTTTTTTCAAGGAATCACCTAGGTTGCAAATTGTTAAATTGCATTTCAAACAACACATAAATTGAGATGCAGAATCTAATAATTCTTTATTTCTTTCATGCTCAGTTCGTTACTAGTGTCGAATCATCTTGAAACAGGAACTAAACAATAACCAAATTATGCAACGTTCGTCCTGTTTCGGTTTTTATTAATACTGAGGAGGCACGCATAATAAATGATTCATGGTGTACATATTATTATAAATTTGTTTACAAGTGTTGTCACCCTCAAGCCATAATAGATAAAAATAAACATATTATAATAAGTAAGTGGGGTTGAAATAATAATGGTTAAAATGAAAACAGCGCTGCATAAAGCGAAGATAAATTAATGTGTGCGAGTATATTAGACCCATTCATTTTCACCCACACCATCAAGATAATATGTTCATTCTCTCTAAATGTGTATATGAGTAAGAACGACAACGACAATGAAGTTGGCGTCATCGTGTAGCGCAGCACCAATTTTGTAACTAAATAATGTCGCGTAATTTTGTGTGCTATAATATAAAAGTAACAAACTTATAATCCGGTCGACGCCACTTCACTACACTGCCATAAATATTAAGTCTTTGAAGTGAACTTTCTTTTATGGAAATTAATAATTTAAATATCCAGTAATAAATCAGGATAAAACAAAAGAAAGGGCTTGCAAACGTGTAATACAATATAATAACCATTGGCATATACGGTGTGGCTCATAATTACGTGGACCTCAGATTCTTGAGGTCAACATAAATCGATTTAACTAAACTTACCTATATACAAAATTGCTTTGTTTGGCTGTAATCGAGGCTTAAACTTGCTTAAAAAAACTATTTTTCTAAAATTACTCGGACATGTCTCAAGTGATTTAGATAAAATTTGGTGATAAAACTTTATAGTGAACATTTTCTAATGCAGAAAAACAAAAACTATGTCCGTACTTAAACAAATTCGCTTAATTTTTTTTTCGACTTACAGATTCGGGATTTTTTTTTCTTGAAAAGCATTGTTTCTTAAAATTTGTTGACGGTTGTAATATTTCGCGAAAGAATTATTTTTAACCTGATTATTTCCACACTTTACTTTGGTTTTTGACTATAATTATAATTTTACAAAATATCAACATATCTAGCCCGGACATAAGTATCAACAGAATAAAACATATTAAAGATGGTGGTTTATTGCTAAGTTGTAAAACTGCGGAAGAAGTATCGAAATTTAAAAAGATAGCAGAACAGAAGCTATCTTCAGATTATGAAATCAGAGAGGTCAAAGGATTGCATCCCCGCGTTCGAGTGGTTGGATTAACGGAAAAGCTTGATGTCAACACTCTTCAGGACCTAATTATGAAACAAAATAATGAAATATTTGAGTCGAATTCTGAGCTTAACATTATTAAAATCTGGCCTACTAGAAATAACAACAAACTATATCAGGCAACTTTGCAGTTGGATATTTCAACATATAATAAGGTAATTAATAATGAGTACGTACTGGTGGGTTTAGATCTGTGTAAAGTGTTTGACGGTATAGAAATTTTGCGATGTTTCAACTGTAATGGGTTCAACCACTCAAAAAATGTATGTAAAAATGAATTATCTTGCCCTAAATGTAACCTAAATCATTCTTTGGAATCTTGTAATGCTGTTAATCTTAAGTGTATTAATTGTGTCAAGTTGAGAGAAACCAAGAATGTTGACATCTGTGTAGATCACGCCGCTTGGGATCACGAAAACTGCCAATCCTATAAGAACGCAATTTTAAAACTAAAAACTGATCTAGGATATCAATAGCAACTAGACTGCCCATCAACATCTCTTCCGCCTACACCGGATATGTGCACGCCACACTCAGTCATAAGTAATCACGGTTATCCCGCCTTTAGCAATAGTCTGTCAATTTACTATCAGAATACTCGCGGCCTAAAAACCAAACTTAATACTGTCTATGACGCTCTTCTTGCAAGTACTTATGATATACTTGCTTTCACTGAAACCTGGCTGGACTCACATATCCAGGATCAGGAAATAGCCTATGATAATTATGTTTTATTCAGATCAGACCGTGATAAGGTAGCGACGTGTCGTAGCGACGGTGGCGGTGTAATGTATGCTGTCAGCTCAGCACTTACAGTAGTTAATTTAAATCTAAAACACAGTACTTTCCACGATTTAACATATGTAGATATAGTAGGCGTAAAAATAATAGTAAATCATTATCATTTCTATGTTTTCACATTGTATATTCCCCCAAAAATGTCATCTGACTACTACAATTCTGTTGTTAATGCTTTCTGCAGTCTTAATTTTATACATAACTCACATATTTTAATTTTAGGCGATTTCAACTTACCAACTTACGCTTCTCAACACCTTACTGCTTCGCCCACTTCTCAGATTATTTTAAACTTTCAAAACTTCTTGGACTTAAAACAATTTAATACCATAAAAAATATAAACAATAGACTACTGGACCTCGTCCTGTCGAACAGGGATTGTACAGTAGTAAAACCCCTTGATATTCTTCTTGGAGAGGACTTGCATCACCCTGCACTAAGCATTTTTTATAGGATTGGCAATAGTTGCGAAAATCATGAAAAGAAATTTCTATCCTATACGTACAATTTTAGGAAAGCTAACTTTCAGATGCTCTATGAGATGCTATCCGAGGCTGATTGGAACATATTAAATAATATTTCTGATGTTCACTCGGCATGTGAGCAATTTTATGGTATAATAGAACTCATATTAGCCACCTGTGTCCCCAAAAAACGTATTCCCAAACGTAGTTATCCTCCTTGGTACAATAACGAGATCATAATGAATATAAAAAAAAGCACAAAGCATGGAGGCAATACAAATCTGTTCCTAGTGAAGAAAATCGTCAAAACTTTTGCATATTGCGACGTAGAATAAAATCTGATATAGAGAACGCTCACACAAACTACAGTATAGGCTTGCAATTAAATGTTGCACGGAATCCGTCTGACTTCTGGCGCTATGTCAACTTCAAAAGAAACGGTTCTAATCTCCTTAAAAATATTAAATATAATGATGAAATCTTATCCGATCCTCAACTGATTAGCAATTCATTTGCTGATTTATTTCAACAGTCATACTCTACTCCAGATCAGTGTAATCCTGCTGACAATCATAATTCATTACATAACACTTGTCTAAATATTCATCAGGTCACTGAAGAGGAAGTATTATTGTCACTTATAAAATTAAAGCCAAAACTAACTAGTGGCCCAGACAACATTCCGTCATTTGTCGTACGTGATTGTGCTTCAGTATTCGCCAAACCTCTTTCAATACTTTTCAATCTATCTCTCCGAACATCAACATTCCCTCAATACTGGAAGCAGTCCAAAATCATACCTGTCTTTTAAAAAAGGAGATCGAACTCTTATAACTAATTATCGCCCTATTGTTATTTTAAACAACTTTGCTAAAGTTCTTGAAATGTTATTATATGATAATATATTTCCACATATAAAACACCAACTCTCAGATTCACAACATGGCTTTTATAAAGGTCGATCTACAACAACTAATCTTTTCTTTTGACGGAATATTTATATGAAGCAATTGATGATGGTAGTCAAGTCGACATAATCTATACAGACTTCTATAAAGCCTTCGATAAGCTAGATCATAATTTACTCCTGCAAAAATTACACATTTTTGAATTTTCAAATCAGCTTGTTGAGTACTTCTCATCCTACCTCGAGAACAGATCACAATATGTACAATACTGTGGACACAAATCCGTCGAGGTACTACCAACGTCAGGTGTCGAATTTAGGACCACTTTTATTTAATATTTTCATTAATGACAGTGTATCTGATATTACCGTAAATTGTCTACTGTATGCTGATGACCTAAAACTGTTCTGTAGAGTGTCGAGCTCTGAGGAGTGCGAGATGTTGCAGGAAAACTTGAACGTAATTTATAATTGGTCTATAGGAAACAAATTACCCCTTAATCCTTCAAAATGTAACGTTTTATCTATAATAACAAAAACAAATATTATACCATACCAATATACGCTAGAACACAATATACTTTCTAGACCGGAGACTTTTACTGACTTAGGAGTAATATTTGATAAAAAACTAACATTTACGAATCATATTAATCATGTAATTAATAGATCGTACAAATCTTTGGGTTTTCTCATCAGAAACACTCTTCATTTCAACAATGCTACTAGCCTTAAGCTACTCTATAATTCTATCGTTAGATCAACCTTAGAGTATGCCTCAATAGTATGGTCGCCGCACTATAAAGTACATATAGACAACTTAGAGAACATACAGCGAAGATTTCTGGAAATACTCCACTTATAAAATTGAAGGGTCATATCCGCCTATTGGTTATCCCCAGTCAAAGAATCGACGCAAAGTCTCTTACTTGGTTTTTCTTTTACAAACTGATACACAATGTGATAAACAGCTCCCATATTCTTAACATGCCCCTGGTTCATGCCCACCGAGTAGCTTCGCGTCAAACACAATTATTTATTTTAGCAAATCCAAGAACAAACTCAAAAAAATTCTCTCCATTACAAGTCATGTGTAACATATATAATAACATACATGATCGCGTCGACATATTCAACTGCAACGTTGCCTCAATAAAATCATGCATGTACAACCCCTGATACGGAACTTCTTCCGAAGAATTTCAAGAAATACAATGTTTTGTATTATTTATTCGTATATTATGTGTAATTAACTATTTATACTATACTGATACTTACTACTTTTGTAGATTCTTTTTTTTGTTGTTTTGTTTTCTTTTATCCATATTAACTTTGTATTCCCTTTTGTATTCTCTATGATGTTTAAGTACCTTAGCAAAGTCCCTATTGCATTTCTTTTTTTTTTTGTAACCTAGTATTCCTATTCTGTAATTGGGTCTGAGGGCCTGTTGGATAGTGTACCAAATAAAATAAAATAAAATAAAATAAAATAATATTCTGCATGATTTCTGGAAAAATAGTTCCATTAGAATTGAACACAAGGATAAAGTAATTTGTTAATAAAATCTAGAAGTATTTATTTTTGATGGAAGAACGAAATGGAAGAATTGTTGCTGCTGCTGTTTATGATATATTATGACGTTGACGACCAGTCATTTTTGACATATTCTATGTAATTGCTGAGTTCATTTTAAAATCGCTTTCCAGCATAGTTTTGCAGATCAAGTTCTGAAATTTTGTGAAGGTAATTGCCATGAACGTGTTCATGTGTGTATCGAGAAAAGTTTCATAATCAAAAACACAAAATCGACAAATGATTGCTAACGTTGGAAGGCGATTTTGGTAAACAGGTCAGTTAGAACTCAGAATATTAATGCTGATCGTCCCTGCATAGTCAATTTGCTCGAGGTGGAAGAATAAATCCTTTGAGTGGTAGACGAGATTCCGAGCACTAATACTAAATAGAAATTCCTGAGAGCACAGCATACATAGCAATAAGGTAATAATTCCTTCATCCCTCTCTCACATCAGTCACTAGATGTTAATTTGTCTCGTGCTACAGTAGCTTGTCTCCAATTTCTGCAAGCCATTGGACAGCAAAGAATAAATGATGATGATGTCCAAAAGAAAATCCTTTTTACAGATTCGTCATGTTTTGCAAGATGCGGTATCATGAATCATCATAACCAACATTTGTGTACGTAGATGAAATACCTCTTGCAATATAATTCATCTCGGAGGTATTGGATGGCAATGGACAGGTAGATGTTATTTATGCGGACTTCTCAAAGGCGTTCGACAGACTTGACCACGGTATTTTACCAAGGAAGCTTTCTGCTTTCGGCTTTAACCGAGATTTAGTTCTATTCTGCTCCTCCTACTTAAAATGTAGAAACCAATATGTTCAATATCGCGGGCATAAATCTGAATTGTTTGTAATTCTGGGGTACCCCAAGGGTCAGTGTTGGACCCCTTATTCTTTATTTTATTTATAAACAACATCGTACTTGGTCTGAACTACTATACGCGGATGACCTCAAACTGTATCTAGCTGTCAAGAATGAATCTGATTGTTTGCTACTACAAGTTGACTTGGATCTAATAAACAACTGGTGCACTTCAAACCTGCTACCTCTCAACGCGGCCAAATGTAACGTAGTCACCTACACTAGAAAATTGAATCCTGTATGGCATAAATACGCTATAAATCAGGTACATTTAAATAAACCAGATGTATTTATAGATCTAGGCATAACTTTTGATAATAAGCTGATCTTTAACTAGCACATCAATATCATTGTATCATCAGCGTACAAAACTCTGGGCTTTATCATTAGAAACTCCGGTGAACTTAACAACATCGACACATTGAAAATTCTATTTACGTCTTTTGTGCGTTCTAAACTTGAGTACGACTCTGTCGTATGGAATCCTAATTACGCTGTACATAGTAAAGCCATCGGACAAATTCATAGAAAATTTTTAAAATTTATAGCATTTAAGGAGGACAAAACCTATCCACTAATAGGGTTTCAGCATTACAAGCTTCTAGAGAGGTTCAATGTTGCTGAACTGGTCAGAAGGCGGTTTCTTCACTCTGCTATGTTTTTGTATAAACTTATCAATAATAAAATCAAATGTTCTGAACTGTTAGCAAAAGTTAATGCGCTCGTTCATATGCCATTGGTGCAAACAAGATTAACTAATATTTTTTATTTACCCACACCAAGAACAAATATATTAGAATTCTCACCGGTATATGTTATGTGTCATAACTGGCATGATATTCAGGACAAAATTAACCTTTTTAATTGCAGTGTTACAGATAAAGGAGCTGCAATGTTACAGATATAATAGCTGCTATAACAATTAATTTAACCCATTATATGTGCTTTTAATTAATTATTTCAAAACCTATGTGCGTTATACTCATTGAAAATTATATTGTGCATTTTGTAACGTTATGCATTTGTTATTGTGTATTTTTCCTGCCCTGTAATTGGAACGTGTTCTGTTGGGTAGTGTATAATAATGAATAATAATAAATAATAAATAAATAAATAAATATTACCAGAGGGAATTCAAGATTATTGTTTGTTAGGAATTGTTGACTGGATCACTTAGTCTACCAGATCGTTTTGACAGTAAGTCGTTGAAACAATTTCCTTAATTTAACTGAAGATATGCTGTATATCCACGTCGAGAGATGTGGTTCATGCATGATGATGTACCGTTTCATTTTGCAAGTAGTGTGAGACAATTCTTAACGAAGGAATACCCAGTCAGATGGATTGGCAGAGTAAAAGATGTTTCCATTAAGTGGTCACCAGGTTTACTATGTATGAACCCTTGTGATTTCTTTCTTTGGAGAGCTATAAAAAGAAAAAGCGTAGGGAACACAATATACACTGAAGAACAAGCAATTCTGGACAAGAACACAAAGCACTGTGAATTCTCCATAGAATGAAGAATTACCCTGTAAATACCTGTAATTTAACTTGATTAGGTGTTATTGCATAGATATTAGAATAATTGTCCTCATAACTTTAGTATTCATCTGTAATGCTCTTAAAAACGGCCTAACAAGCCGAAACATATGTAGAGTCGAAATACATTTTTGAAATATCTAAAAGCAGTGTTTTTCTTCAAAATAATTATTTTCAGGATGTTTAACAAGGAACCTACCATATATTCAATCCAGTGTATTAAAATAATACTATTGATTTTTTTGTGTAGGATTAATTTTTATACAAATGAGAACGGTGGGCATATTGCATATCTCTTATATATCGTAAATAATAAAAGTTAACATCTTTTAAAATGTTTCCAAGTTCTTTTTAGAAGACGTTTACACCTAAACAAATCATTTTGGTATATAGATACGTTAGTTAAATTTTACCTTATTTTAATCTCAAGAATCTGACGTAGTTCTATGTCCATGTAATTATGGGACACTGTACATAAAACATTTTCTCCGATGGACATCTCTGTCTTTTTGAAGTTTTAAATTTTGCGTGTATTGCTAATGAATTTATTAAATATTCTAGTTAGATGTTTATTCTGGTAGTAAATTTTCTAAACATCCACAGTGAAATATTTATACGACAAATAATCATGCAATCTATTGTTAGATAATGTTTTATATACCGAGTGTTTGGTCTAAGAATATCTCTCTCTCCCATTTCATTTCCTTATTACGCCAATTTCATAAATTTTCTGCAATTTCAAATAATTTAATGTGTTGATGTTGATATGCTTTTTTTAAATAATCCCGACATAAATTTATTTCGTTCTATCACTGTGAAAGTTCTAGCGTGATTAATATGATACATATGATTTCTTAAACTACCATTATTTTAAGTGTTCTTTAAATTGTTCTTAAGTAATAACATTACCCGCTGGGTGAATTCAAATAGTGCTCGAAATTAATAAGGAAACGCGTGCTATGAATTTACTTGGACCATCTTGTGGGTAAACTTTCATTGGTTGTTTCTGTCACTGGTTGAAGGAAAATTCCGTTATGGATTTTAAGCAAATCGATAGATTCTGAGACAGGAAAAACAAATTGTTTTGTTGTTTTATTGTGGGTGTGTTTTTGTATTGACTCTCATTATTGAAGTTAATAATAACTGCCTTAGTACATTATCTACTAATGATGGACCATTAGAGAATTGTTTAAGATAAATGAGTTCCACACAGATGATACTTAAATTATCCTGCATTGGAATAATACTAACTGAAAAAATATTTGCCCCCGGCAAGTGTATCTTGCATTAGATGAAGTTAATGTACAGTGTATATGCTTAAATATTTAAAGAGGTCCATTTTTTAAATTGTTTATTAAGTATTTATGAAGAAACATTTTTAAGGTATTATGCAACTGCACATAATTAATAGTAGAAAAGGAGACTTAAAGTAATTTGTAAATTATTACTTATTACTGAAGCCAATTATCGAAATGTTTTTTCCTACAACATTGTTTAGAAAAGAAAATGTGTATGCAATTACATGGGTAACTAATTTACAGAATTACCTCTGATTTATCCTGAATATCCTGACATGCAGAAATTTTAAAAATAGTTTCTCCACTAAATATAATGATATTTTATTATAATTATATAATTTTTAGATAAAGATAAATGTATAGTTATGGTTGAAAAAAAAATTATGTTGAATACTTATTTTTAGAAAAAATAATCTAAATACTAGTATTTGATAATAACTAAAGCTGCAAATCGTTTCTGTGTATCATGGTCATAGAGTATAGATGTACTTACTGTCGTCGGTATTCACCTTGACCGCGAAACTCTCTAGTCCAGTCTATTATTAGCTTACGAGTTATGTACACGTTAAGTCACTTGGGCGTACTGCATATTGTTTTTGTGTTTTTATTTCATTTGTTGTACTGTATTGTTGATATTAATTTAATAATAAAGCATGGCAGACGTACGCAGAGGTAGAAATCGGCCATTTGCTGACAAAGTGAATAAATTCATAGGTGAATTCCCGGATTTATTCTATGATGGTGCTAAAATAATTATACTGGGATAAGCGTGATTGCGGACTTCACGTAACTAGTGTACACCATAAAAATAAAAAAATGGCGTACGTTCGACTACACAGTTTATGTTTGATTTACTATTAATGCTGATTGCCTGTGATGTTCCGCTGCACATACTCGATAAACAACCATTTCGAGAGTTCTAGAATAAATACAATGCCCAGGTGAAGTTACCAAGTCGCACAACGTTATGTAACTATCTACCAACTGTACACGTAGACATGGTAAATAAGATGAAATGTGAATTAAAAAATACACGGCTGTGGTTATCTGTTGATGAGACAACAGATTGTAAAAAAATTCTATTTTAAATGTTATAGTACGAGTACTGGACCCTTTTAAACCGACAGTTCCACTGGTACTAGCTAGCAAAAGACTAAGTCAGTGTAATAGCAAAACAATTACCAGAGTGGTGCTGGAGACGTTAGAAAAATTTGAACTATCACAAAGTCAAGTGTTGATGTTTGTGACTGATGGCGCCGTGACAATGCGTTCAGTAGGCCGTTCTTTGCAAGAACAAGGTTGTACGTTTATACATGTTACGTGTAAAGTGCATACTTTACATATTGTGGCAGAAACTATTCGAAAAGGTTTTCCAGAGGTGGATGCATTAATAGTAAGTACAAAAAAGCGTTTCTTAAATCTCCTAAACTTCTCCGTGCATTTCATAGCAAGTGTCCCGGTATTCCTGAACCACCACAGCCGATTCTTACACGTTGCGGAACATGGTTGCAGGCAGCTTTTTATTGTGCTGAATATTTCCAACAAATAAAAGCTGTGATACTACAATTCAATCCAGATGAGGCTGCAGCTATTAAGGAAAGCCAGACAAATTTCGAAGATATTTCCGTTGAAACAGCTTTAAAAAATATTGCGAAGAACTATAAACCATTACATGTAAGCATGAAAAAATTAGGAAACAGTGCGTTGTCGTTAGCGGAGTCACTGCAAATAGTGGACGAAGTAAATCTACTGCTACACGATATAGGTGACGTAACAAATAAGCGCGTTAATGAAAAGTTCGCAAGTGTGTTAAATAGAGACACCGGTTTTACCAAATTAAGACAAATATGTGATAGTGCAGCCTCAGATCCGTTAAGTGCGTTCAAAGACTATTTTACGTATATGTGTATTACATCAGTAGATGTCGGACGGTCGTTTTTCAAAATATAAGAATATATTTTCACCAAAGCAAACATCACTTATGGAGACAACCATAGAAACATACCTGATGCTGCAAAATGGCTACACATCTTCTCCAGTTTATGATAAGCAAGCTAGTTCATCAAGCTAGTTAAGAGGTAAGTTTTACATACATTGTTATAAATTGTAACAGTTTATTGTTTCTGGTATTAGTTAATTTCGTGTACGCTACTGTCCCAAGGAACATTTTTGACAGCCCTAATAATAACGTTCGAGTATTAAATCTCATTCTAGAACACTTCCTCATTTATGTTCGAGCTTTTATATTTTGTATATATAATATAAGAAATGATTAATTGCAAAGTAGGGCCTTTAATCATCTTCAATGGATTGAATGTACTAAGTGAATGTATGAAAATGTTGCATTATGTTAAAATGCATTAACCAAATGAGAGACCTGAAATTATTTGTTTTCCTCTCCCTCATAAAGAAAATGCATTTGATTAATATCTTTAGCGTAAATATAAGTTTTTAAAATCATATACTAAGTTTTACATTACGTCGCATTTGCTAATAAAAGTTTGTTTGCCTCGAATATATGGTGCGAGCCTTTGATTACGTCAAATAAAGTATGATGGAGAAAATGAGTAACGCTATTTCGCATAGGTCCAAGATTAACGATATTTTTTAAGATAATTTAATTTATAACTAGAGCTCGGATGGAGGTATCAGTTTCCAGTGACGGCTATTATGCCGACAAATTATTACATTGTAAACACCTACTGAAAAATTCCCAAACAACACAAAAACATGTATTTGTACAACTTGATAAAGTGAATTTTATTTCAGTTTAAAATGTTAATGCTTAAACTAGTTTTAACGGAAAACGTATGGAAAAAACGAAAAATTTTGTAGTTTTACACTAGTCATATTAAGGGATGACGTTACTATATTTTCCTTATGACTCATGAACGGCTGTATATATCTAAATTCTATAATGTAACAAGGCGTTTTCCTGACCGATTATTTAATTTAATAGGTCACAAGTTATTTACTGGAATAAAACAAAATCTATAAACAAATACATATATTCAAAATTAGCATGACATTTGGACTCTCTTCTCCGGGCGGGGATGCGAGTAATTGATCAGACAAATTTCTAAAGAACTTAAAACTAAAAACATGTAAAAAATGAAAAATTGTCCAATTTTTTATATGCGGATTTGTTAGGCTTAACTCATAACTTTTAAACTTTTATCACGACGGCCGTCTTCTCCTCAGCATAGTCTCCTCAAGACAGATCTATACCTCGCCGTAGCTACAGTGCGTCTCCCCGCAGTTTCTGTCTTTCGAGCTTAAAACACTACCCGAAAACATCGCCTCACGCGCGCACTAGTTACAAAATCGTCGGGCACAGACAATGGTCCAGTAGCGCCACTCTACAGGGGTAATACAGCAATGTTTAACGAACATATTTTAATCGAGTCTGGAATTTAAGGTATACTTGAACAATTTTATTTAATTCACAACGAAAGTGATTAAAATTATTCTCTTCCGAAATTGGACCGTTACAATAAAGACATTTGATTGATTCCTTGCAAAGGTCTACTAAGCGGTAGGTGTTTCAACCCCGTATCTAATGCCCTCCTGGTTCCTAAATTTGTGTTTATAGATAGATTGCTTATATTTTATTTTTATTGTACTTAAGATAGCAAAGACCTTTGCTAAATTAACAAGATAAATTCTCATATCTATGTAGCCATACATTTTAAAGCTATTGAATCTTGTGTACAGTTATATTATTTAAATCCGAATTTTTAGCTGTGAAATTGTTTTAGATTCGCTCTACAGTTAGTCAGTATTGAGCCAATTGAGCATGTTAACGTTTTGAAGACCGAGGAAACTCAATTTTACGTATTTCCACCCACTTTGACTGTGAGAATATTTGTCGACACATATGAAAGGAAGCCACCTGATGGGTGTTAATTGGCTGCCGCTAAGTGCAAACAACCTTGAACTATCTACCTATATCAACCCCTGTAGTCCCCGCCTACCGTTCCACTCCCTAGGGCTCGTCATCTAGGTCCCTGAGACTTCTGCTTGTGGTCGCGTACTAGGTCTTCACATCGGTAACATAACTTCACAAAAACAAAAGTCTTTATAACTCACGAACGGCTAGAGATATCGAAAAAATTCAAAACATTCCCACAGCCCTGATTTTGTTGGCAGGTCTCTATTGAATGAAGAAGTCCCAAGTCCATATGACACATAACAAAAAATTATTAAATATGATTTGAACGAAACAACTACTCAGCGGGCAAATACCCCGACCTGCATTGGATTACACCTTCTAATCATGATAGATCGATAGCCAATATCATTTGTCAATTCCTAACCAGACATAGACTGGAGTCGAACTTATTTGTTTTCTTCAGTATGCCATAGGTTATGGAACAGACAAATGATAGTGGCCAACCTGCTAGTCATATACTAACTAAGGAAAATTGAGTATTGGTGAGAGGTATGAAACTTCTCGTATGGTCTAAATGCTACTACCCGACCGACATCATAGATGTCTCTGTGGCGGATAGCGACTTGTGAAGCAAGTACCGAGAGCGGCGACCTCTAGCCCAGGTGGACTAAACTACTGTTATTAAATATGATTTGAACGGAACAACTACTCAGCGGACAAATACCCCGACCTGCATTGGATTACACCTTCAAATCATGATAGATCGATAGCCAATATCATTTGTCAATTCCTAACCAGGCATAGACTGGTTTCGGAACTTATTTGTTTTCTTCAGTATGCCATAGACATTTGTCTGTTCCATAACCTATGGCATACTGAAGAGAATAAATAAGTTCGAAACCAGTCTATGTCTAGTTAGGAATTGACAAATGATATTGGCTATCGATCTATCATGATTTGAAAGTGTAATGCAATGCAGTTCGGAGCATTTGCCCGCTGAGTAGTTGTTTCGGTCAAATCATATTTAATAACAGTAGTTTAGTCCACCTGGGCTAGAGGTCGCCGCTCTCGCTACTTGCTTCGCAACTCGCTATCCGCCACAGAGACATCTGTGATGTCGGTCGAATAGTAGCATTTAGACCATACGAGAAATTTCATACCTCTCACCACTAACAAAAAATTGTATTTTTACACTAGCCAAGTTTGGGGTGACGTCATACTTTACATTTCTCTGTAACACTTGATTGGTTTTTTATTAAGAACTACCCAGTTCTAGGGGTTTCAATCCCGTTCCATAACCTAATGCATATATACTTAGGCGAATTATGGATAAATTTATTAATACTTCTTAGATATATAAGTTTACAATACTGTTAAGAACACGCAGTATATCACTATATGCTCTAATTTTGTATATACTTAGGTCTACATTTAATAGACTTCATATATTTAAGAATGACTGGAAAATTTGCGTAGGTAAATATTCATGTACAGCGTATATACAGTAATAAAATTCATTTACATCGAATGAATATGTATTCGGATAATCTGAGATAATCTTAGAAAAAGTGCATACCTATCTTTACACGGTTATATATGTATGATAATAAACCTAATGCACAATTTTCAATTTATTCTTTTGCAACACCGACAAAGTCCATTTATTCTATAGCAATGTAACGTAGATTATTGAAACGTATCTCGGCAATTTGTATTTTTATTCTGCGAAATTCGCTTTAGGTATTACTCAACTCAGTTTCATTAATATTTCACTAGTAATACTAAACTAAGCAATTAATTTTCTTTTACGTTCCTATTAAAGCTTTTATTTAGCTAATACATACAAAGGACAAAACATTTATAACACCATTAAACTAGGTGTAATTTAAAAATAAATTACAGGCTTGTAATTTACTCCATGTGTATGTATGTATATTTTTTTAAAAAAATTAATTTTTTTATATAATCTCTGGTAATAAAGCAAAAATTACTATCACTAATACAACGGAGGAAGATACAGTTATTATTACTAATTAATAATTTTTCGAAGTTTTAGATAAACCAAAAAAATTAATTTTTATATTATTAAAGATTTTTAATGAGACGTGTGTTTAAACATACATATACATAAATCTCTATAGCTCTATATGTCAGTGTAACACTGACATATCGAGCTGTACAACGTTCGATTTCTGTATTTCTTTTCGAATATGTAACGTATGTATCGAACGCATGTTAATCTTATTCAAACGCATATTTCGCGATTTCTAGACTGAAAATATGATGGATGTGAGGTCATATGTTTGATTTGTCGTAATATCTAAGTTTTCTTTCATCCTTTATCAGATTGTAATTGACACAAAGTCAGTGCTCCTCATAGGCAAAATAAGCAAAATTTAATTGTTATGTTGAATGTATGCAATATTCCGTTTTATCTAGTTCGAAAATAACTTTTTCACCAATTTTGAGTAAAATATGTTCCTAACTAGAAATTACCTGACAACCACCCAGTTACAATATTACTTACCATCATCAGTGAGAACAAAAATTAGAAACAGAACTAAACAAGAAATACGCAGTTAGAAATAATGGTTAACTGTGGTCTAAACTACTGTCAAATAAACACAATGTGAGTAACGTTTTAGTACACACTTTAAGTCCGATTGGACCGTCGGCTACTAACCAGTAACGGACACATTAAACAAATTTAAAATTTCTATAGATCAGGTTTGTAACCGATGGAACTTCAACCATGAATCAAGTCGGCTGTTCCCTCAAATCCATATATCTCAGTTTGATATACATCACTTCTTGAGTACACACTCACGGAAATTAGTATAAACTTTAATTTCAACTTATGCATGGGAGATATAATTAAAAATATGTTACTGAATACCAGCCAAATGGAAAAAATTATCACATATGCATAAATAATACTTGGAAAGTTCATAATTCTGGTACTATAGACTCACCACTACAAACTGATCACGAAGCCAATATATACACTATTGTGGTTTAACTTTGGACCAGTTACACAGACGAAATATTATAGGAATTTTAAAAATATAAATATGAAATACTTTAAAGAAGATGCAGAAGAAATAGACTGGTATAAGGTGTTTAGAATAGAAGATGTAAATAAAAAACTCGCATATATAAATTTTTGTATGGTGATGAATTTTAATGCTCCCATAGTACCCTTCATCAATAGGAAACAAAATACACCATGGATGACTCATGATATAGGGTGTATGAGAAAAACAAGAGAAAACGCATATAAAGAATACAAAAAGTAGAAATGATGTGGATAAACTTCGAGATAAACGTTATTACTACCTACTCAAAAATTATGTAAATAAAGCAATGATAATAGAAGGAAGAATATCATGAATATTCTTTATTGCAGAACCACAATAATGCTAAACAGTTCTGGTTAAACATGAAAAATTGGGGTTTCTTAATAATAATAATAATAATAATAATATTTATTTACAAAAATAGATAGATACAAATGGGTACAAAAATTTGAATTACAAATATTAAGTGCAAAATACAAAATAATGAGACATAATCTGGATTTCGCAAATAAATGTAGAAAATCCATTTAGGCTTATTCAAAGCCTGTCTATGGATATATTTCACTCAAGTGAATACAAATAATAAAATAGCGTCCACTGACGACTGTGATCTTGATGAAGTGAATTATTGTTTCATTAACAGTATTAGCGATATATTTAGTGATGAACAATTATGCAACCACTTTTATTACAATTGTACGCTAAATAAGGAAAACTTTAAATTTACACCAGTAGATATTAAATACGATTTGAACGAAACAACTACTCAGCGGGCAAATGCCCCGACCTGCATTGGATTATACCTTCAAATCATGATAGATCGGTAACCAATATCATTTGTCACTTCCTAAGCAGACATAGACTGGTTCCGAACTTATTAGTTCTCCTCAGTATGCCATAGAGACATCTATGATGTCGGTCGGATAGTAGCATTTGGACTATATGAGAAGTTTCACATACCTCTCACCACTATTCAATTTACCATAGTCAGTATATGATTAGCAGATTGGCGACTATCATTTGTCTATTTCATAACGTAAGGCATACTGAGGAGAACTAATAAGTTCGAAACCGGTCTATGTCTGGTTAGGAATTGACAAATGATATTGGCTACCGATCTATCATGATTTGAAGGTATAGTCCAATGCAGGTCGGGGTATTTGCTCGCTGAGTAGCTGTTTCGTTCAAATCATATTTAATAACAGTAGTTTAGTCCTCCTGGGCTAGAGGTCGCCGCTCTCGGTACTTGCTTCTCAAGTCGCTATCCGCCACAGAGACATCTATGAATGTCGGTCGGATAGTAGCATTTGGACCATATTAGAAGTTTCACATACCTCTCACCACTAACCAGTAGATATATTGTACATAGTATCAAGTCCAATGCACCCGTCTCAGATGGATCACAAGTTATATACTCAATTTTTGTCTACCATACTGCCACAGAGAGTTATGTCATGTAGTCAATTTGTCACTCATCCCTGGAAAGATATCTGATTTTTAGAAAGAAGCCAAAATAAAACCTCTACTTAAGAAAGAAATCGCGGATGATGGAAAAGATCTTCGACCAATTAGCATTTTATCACCAGTCTATAAATATAAGCTTTTACTACCAATACAGTCGGTATTTCGAAAATATTTTAGCACAACTACAGCTCTCTTCAAAATAAGTGATGATATTATCACTGTTACAGATATCTCATTGACTACAATAATGGTTTTATTAGACATGTCCAAAGAATTTCATTGCATAGATTTTGCACTATTATTAGCGAAGTTGTTCTACTTTGGTATAAGGGACACTCCCTGGGAGTGTTATCGAAATTATATACAAGGTAGGAAACAATGCGTCACATTAATAATAGATCGAGGTAAAATCTTCAGAATATTTCATCCACGAATCAGGAGTGCCCCAAGGATCCATTATTGATCCACTGCTGCTTAATATCTTTGTCACAGACTTGAAAGGTGTGGTTAGACATTGCTCTTATTCATTACTACGCTGACGTATGCAACTCAAATTTAATTTCAAAGCAAATAACATGGACTTAATAAACAAGGACTTAAATAATGTTTACGAATGCCCTGCTAAAAATGGCTTAAAAATTAATGTTGCCAAAACTGATGTTACTCAGAAGTAATAAAATAAAAAGTGCTATAAACAAAGAAATAGTGCTCAAAGTATATAGTGAAATAATAGAAATCACTGTAAATATGTAGCCCTTTCCCACACAAGGTACACGGAGTACCTTTAGGCACATAGGGGAGTTGTATTAGCTGTAGTGTTTAATTAAAAATTTAATTGATTACTTCAGAGAAGGAGAAGACTAGAATATTCAACACGTTGCAAATTCCCATATTTATTATACCTCTTAAAAAACAGATTTAAATTTATTTACTTAATAACAAAACTAGCGTTACGAAATAAGTTGTAATTGATGGCGAAAATACGTTCAAATAAATTACAACAATATGTCAAATGTAACAAATCAATTATTGTGAAATGTTGGTCTATTTGTACCCACCATATATAGGAAACATTTGCCGTAATTATAGTTTCAAATAACACACACTTAATAGATTTACAGCTTTTATTATACATCATTTTTAAATTGTTAATTTTAACAAACATTAAATGTTATTTTAAGTAAATAAATTTTCATTAAAGTCTTTTATCTTCTTTATTAATACCCTTTCTATGGAAAGCATAGCTAAAGAAGACAACCTTTCCTGACCCATAGTATTTCTTAAAAATGTCTTTATTCTTTTTAAGGTGGAAAAACAACGTTCACTTTCGACGGTAGTCATAGGGAGAGTACACAAGATTTTTAACAGTTTGACACTTTCAGGAAAAGTATTGCACAAATTATTGTTAATAAAAAGCTGTAACAAAGCAACTGCACCTTCACTATTGGAAAAATCTTCTCGGCTATATAATACTTCTAATTCAGTTTTAAGTTTCAAATGATTTATGACTGGATACTCCGTTTTAACTAATTTAAACGTATCTTGAGGAAAGCTTTTTTTATAATCTTTAAATCGATCTGCGTGAAATAACTGAGACACTGCTAAATGATTACTGAAGCCAAACCTGTTTTTGATCTCAGATGTAATTATATCACAAACTTCTAATGAAATTCTCCTTTTTGATTCTTCTGTTTTACATCTCTGGGCAGACTAAATGAAAAATTTAACCAGTAAAGAACATAATCATTTTGTAAGTAGTTTTTTAAACCAATAGCTTGGTTTAGAGTGTTGTTTTCTGATTCATTATCAATGATTCTTTCTAAACAATCTAATAATTCTGTTCGATAGGTATAAACAGTCTCTATGTACTTTGTATTAAAATTCCATCGTGTTGGAACCGCTTTAGGTAATCTCACCTTAACAACATTATCTAATCCGGCTGTTCTTTTTTGGCGATTTTCCAAAGAATGAAGAAAAGCTATGTAAATTAGCAAAAAAATTGTTATGCTTTTATCCTGGCTTGACGCTTTTTGTAAAATTAAATTTAGTTGATGAGCGTAATAATGAATAAAATTTGCTGAAGGATAACTTTTTTTAATTTTGGCTTGTACAGCTCCAAAAAGCACCACTCATTACTGATGCTCCATCGTAACTTTGTGCTATCAATTTTTCAGGACTTTCATTAATTTTCAGATATTCTAACTCTTTTAAAATTACATCTGTCAAATGCTGCGATGTCGTTCCTTGAGTTTTAATATATTTTGTACAACACTCATATTTAATAGTAAACACCAAAAACACTGTTTTACTTAATTTCACGACAAGTACAGATTTACTAATAAAATGTTCACAAATAGAAACATTAAAAACAACGCGACAGACTTTACCTACCAACGCGTACCTATTCAGCATTAAGACTGCGCTACTAAATTTCGTGCGTTACCGTTTCCGTAAAATGTGTCAGGGACATTGTCCCTGCCAGTGTTTTCTGTCTCATTTGCTTTCTGAAGATTCGCGCATAAGTCTATTTCACTTTAATTCGTTGTAAATTCGGTCCGTAGCTTCGAGGACAAGTTGTGGATTGACCGAAGATTTTTAAATTCTATACGAAATCCTGCGATCTAGATATTTGAATAGTATGGTGCATAGAATGAACTAGAAACTTTAACATATTTTTTAAGAATATTAAAAATATATATATTATATATTTTTAAACTTCAGAAAATGAATAGCTCTATTTTTTTATTTGTGTGTGGGAGGTCATTGACGAAATGACCCTATAGAAGAACCGCCAGTGGTTAAATGTTATTTTAAGTCAATAAATTTTTGCACAATTTATGGGAAAATATCTTTAATGTAATTTATGATAATTTATTAGAAAAACGAAATTGATGCGTCTATTATGTTGTAGAAATAGATTTTTATCATGTATCTTTATTGTAGTAAGATAAAATGAGTAATGACTGGAACATTAATAGAATTCATGTGTTTTGAAAATGTACATGCTCCTTTAATTACAGTAAAATGCATTGTTTTGTTTTTGTAATTAGAATTCTAATAATTTATCTGTGTATGCATCGTAGGAGACTAAACGTTCAGAGTATTTATTTATGTCAGAAACGTTGCTTGTAAGAAATATACGTTCACCGCATGTGAGGGTGGTACCTTCAGAAATAAAGATCAATGACACAACGCACAATAATCACAAACATTTATTAAATAACGATCGTAAAATTCTACGCCGACAATGATAATATATTTTTTTATATATTCCTAAGGCACCGCATTGTGGAACACACATAATATTTGACGTTAATTTGTAAGTTCCCAGTATTTATTAATGCTTTATGAGCATTGGACAAGTTGTTTATTTTCATTTTGTTTTCGATATTAAGTTCATCACAGGTGGCACGTGCGGTTAATGGCCACCATTTTGTCTATAAATTAGAAGTTTTACGAGAGCTTTTCCTGGGAAACTTGAAATAAGTTGGTCACGAAGAGGTTAGTTATTCTAATTAGATTTGGGATTACTTGTTTAGACGTAAACACTCCAGAATATCTTTACATGGTTCATTGTGTATACTCGTCTGAAATATATGCTAGTTAGCCCAGCTGTTGGTTTTCAAAATACAAACAAGTTTATAACTTAGGTAGGTTAATCCCATATGAGTAATTATTCATGATGACAGACAAACAGAAAAATTCTCATAAAATTCCTTTATTAATAAATAAAGGGATTTTATGAGAATTTTTCTGTTTGTCTGTCATCATGAAGTTTATAACTTTTAACCTTTTATATACTGTGTCCAAGATAAGAATGCACAGCATGGGCATCTTGGAAATGGTAGGAGATACGAATTCGGTTAAATGGGGAGAAAGTTGCGTAATTACAATGGTCTTAACCAATGTCAAAAATTATTTTTCGTTTTTGATTTATTTCGAAAAAAGTAAATTTTTGAAATTCGCTTTTAATTTTTCTTCCACGTTATTATCAAAAACATGAAAAAAACAAACAAAACATCCTCATTGTACTTTCTAATAAACTTTAACGTGACAATGATATTTTCGCCCTCCGACGTTTCGTGATCGTGGAACCATCATCAACTTCTTTTTTAAATACGGCCCTGGATTCTTTTTACGGATTTTGAATGCATTCTTCATTCTAAATTCACCTATGTATTACGCATAGAGCTTACAACATGCTTTTCTCTAGTTATAGTCGTTACTAGGATATATGTAGTACGGCCTTTATTTTGAAAGTTGCAAATAAAATGTATTAATTATTTCAGCCTTCAGCAACGGAAAATAAGGCAAGGAAATAAATTTTAAATCGTTTATTTTTAAATACTGATTAGGAGCAAGCAAATCGGCAAATCCGATCACATTTTCATCAATCTACATTTCTCATAAATGTGAACACTCTAAATTCAAAAGTAATACCACGACTTCGATTAAAGATTATTTCATTTAAATTGATAAAAGTCAAGCAAAAAAAATATGCTCAATGTGCTACACGTTAAGTTACCTTTTTTTAGTGATAAGTAGGCTGGTAAAAACAATGATTGTTTGAGTTTACCGATCTGTCATATTCATAAATAGTCGTTGTTTCATCTTGTTGCCTTTATACATATTTATACTAATGGATTCGTTTTCAAATGAAGAAAAATTTTATATGGTAACATGTTACAGTTTGTGCCACCGAAATTGTCTTGATGCTGAGAATTTGTATCTCGATAGGTACCCAGAAAGAAGGCAGCCTGATAAAACAATTTTTTAAAAGGTTAGTGTCAAATCTTAAAGAACACGGTTCTTTCCGAAAACCCATTCGGTCTCGACAAAAACCATGTAACGAAGAGAAAATAAACAGTGTATTGTTGACAGTTACTGAAAATCCACGTGTATCAACTAGAGAAATTGAACGAGCTACTGGGATATCAAAATTCACGTCCAGTTTTATTTTACGAAAACATCGGTTTCATCCTTATAAATTTAGAATTTGTAAAGGGCTTAGGCCAGGCGACGAAGAAAGACGCAGGATATTCTGTGAGTGGTATACTAGGAAATGCCAGGATGATGAAAATTTTCCTCATAAAGTAATTTGGTCAGACGAAAGTATGGTCACTAATAATGGTATTTTTAATCGAAAAAATATACATGATTGGTCCCGAGAAAATCAACCCTTGCTCAAACCAGCCAGACACCAACACCGCTTTGGTTTTAATATGTGGGTTGCCATTTTTGGTACAAGAATTATAGGTCCTTTTATTTACCATGACTCATTGACTGCCCAACGTTATCAGAACTACTTGACACTTATCTTGAAGACGCCCTAGACAACTTACCTCTAGCTGATTCCCAGAATTGTTGGTTCCAACAAGATGGTGCTCCAGCACATAATTCTAGGGCTATTCGAGAATATTTATCCAATCGGTTCCCAGAAAAATGGATTGGCACTCATTCAATAGTATCCTGGCCAGCACAATCGCCGGATATGACACCGCTGGATTTTCTCTGTGGGGATATCACAAAAACTTCGTATACAGGCATAATTTTGAAAATGAACAAGAATTAGAGGCATCTGTTACCGAAACATTTAACAGCATTACTCCAGAAATGCTAACTAGAGTTTTAGACTCTACTATAAGAAGATGCTATCTTTGTTTAGAAAATAACGGTTCCCATTTTGAACATTTATTAGAGGTTTGACATCTATGGTTTTAATAAAATCGATTGTTTATATCTGTGCAGTTATTGAGGTTAATACATATGTAATTAATTTATTATTATTCAGTATTAAACCATTTGTTTTGTTAACTGATTATTATTTAACGTACTAGATGGACGAGTACCTGATAAATTGTATTTGTGTTGAGTCCTCAAATTAAATTTATTATTTATTCATTTCATAAATCCTAGTAACGACTGTAACTAGAGAAAAACATGTTGTAAGCTCTATGTGTAATACATAGGTGAATTTAGAATGAAGAGTGCATTCAAAATCCGAAAAAAAAAATCCAGGTCCGTATTTAAAAAAAGGAAGTTGATGATGGTTCAACGATCACGAAATGTCGGAGGGCGAAAATATCATTGCCACGTTAAAGTTAATTAGAAAGTACAATGAGGATGTTTTGTTTGTTTTTTCATATTTTTGATAATAACGTGAAAAAAAATTAAAAGCTAATTTCAAAAATTTACTGTTTTCGAAATAATTCAAAAACGAAAAATAATTTTTGACATTGGTTTAGACCATTGTGATAGTATCCTAATTACGCAACTTTTTCCCCATTTAACCGAATTCGTATCTCCTACCATTTCCAAGATGCCCATGCTGTGCATTCTTATCTTGGACACAGTGTATATAACCTTTCAATTGACTTAGAGTGTGGGATCATACCTGCATCATTTTGGATCCACTGGTGTATAAATGCATCAAGATTCCTTCATTATTCACCTAATTTGTTGCGGAGAAATAAAATAAAATTTCCTTGTATTTTAACCACCTAAATCATCTAATTTAGCCAGTGTGTATGAATATTTACAGATAGGTCGTAATGGGAGTCTCTTACTTTGGGAGCTTTAAAGAGATCAGAAGAAACAAACTTAATAATAGGGACATCAGCAAGTTTTTGTTAGAGAAGTAAGCAAGGGATTCTGTGTACCAGATGTACTAATGCTAAGTCGAAAAAAACTATGTTAAAAAAAGCAAGAAATGTAAATAATTGTACCGTCTCTCTGCGTTTTATGGCAGAAATATTCCCGTTAATTTTGAAAGTTTTAAGTTAAGTTTCATGCTCTCTTTTTCTTATTTAAATATACGTAGTATATCTTAAGTTAGGAATTAAATCAGGATCCAGTATGTTAAGTTTTTTAAATATATACTATGTGTCAACTTCTAGTGTTGTTACTCACGCACAGGTTTTGCCTTCGTAAGATACTCTATTTATTTACATAACGTAATTGTTTTAGGAGAGTTCTGTTTTTGTTGTTAATGCTTATATCGTAAATAAACGTTATTATTATTATTATTATTATTATTATCATTTTTTTTTTTCGGAATATCCGATGCCGGTCAGTCCTCCCGTGGCCTCCGACGCCTCACGGGAGTCGCGCCGGCGCATCAACTACAGTCACTCTCCACATCCCGCAGGGTTAGTGACTGTAGATACCAGAATCGTGTACCCTAAGTAGTCGGAGAGGACCCAGAATGACCGCCTTCTGCATTTGACCTGCCAGCCACTCGGCTGGTTTTTGGCAGGCCGGTATGATCCTCAATTTCGAGAGCAGCGTAGGCTTTATCCTTCTGAGTACACTGATTATTAGGACGACCATTTTGACCGAGTAGCGTGGGTACAGCACTTGGAGCTCGTACCGGAGATCCCGGTATTTGGTCCGTTTCTCCTCCTCCTTCAAGGTGATGTTTTTCTCCGCAGGTGCCGAAAACTAGATGACATACATCACTTTGAGTTGATGGTCGAGGAGGACTTTGTCAGGTTTGTTGGCTTGGATTATTTGTATTATTACTATTATTATGATTATTATATACCTAGATCAAAACTGCTAAAAAACTTCATTTTATTTAAACTTGTTATAACAAATAAAACGTATTTTAACTGAATAAAATTAGCCATTACATTACAAAATAATGTATTGATATAATCAATGTAATCCCCTTAGACACATTCATTGAACTATAGAACGAAACAATATTTTATATGAATATGGAATAATATAGCTGTAAAGAAGAACTAATAAGGAGTGTCTGTAGGACAACCTTAAGTCTGGTAAGGTTATTGAATATACTAAACTAACTATTTGCTTAGGACCGGGAGATATATCATGACATGCTACAGAAAACTTGAAAACGGAGGAAATGAAATATGCAGAAATGCCTACAGAAGAATGTAAATTTTGATTGACGAGCGTATACCCAACACAAAACTTAACAGTATTTTATAAAAAGAATAAAAAGTTAAAAACTCGTTATATATAGGGTTGTCCAATTTTTATTTCCCACTATTGGTGGTAGGAGATACGAAGTCGGTTAAATGACAAAAAAGTCGCGTCACTTCATGCAGATGATCAAACAGTAACCTGATATCTTCTATTATTCCTGAAGTATCCTGAAAAAAATTGAAAACTTCGATTTTAGAAAATTTTATGTCTTTATTATACAAGATAGAGAAAATTACGTTTCCATACATACAGGTGAGGAATTCAAATTCACCAAAAGAAAAAATTCTAGGCCTACTATTTTCAGAGATACCATAATTAACTGTTTTTCTTATCGGCGCCATATTAAATTTTGACACTGACGAAATATTTTTAAAAGCAATGTTTATTTGAGTTAATGCCTGTTCGGGTAAAATGTTGGTACTGTTGGGTACAGAATTTCTGTTGTTTCTAACGTACAGCTCATAAAGTTTCCTCTTTCTCATAAGTGAATGTCTGACCATGACTAACAATTCAAAGAAACTTAAAACACAATACAGAAAAAGGAGGACATTTCCCACTTAAAAAATTGTTGTTTACATACCTGTCAATGAATTTTTTGTTTTTCAGAGATAACTCGATTTCTTAACAAATACTTCTATTTATTTTCACCATGAAATAAGGTAGTAGTGTTGCATTCTGGCGTATTCACAATTTACTTCTTCATTTATTAGTGTCAAAATCTAATATGGCGCCCATATGAAAAAAAGTTGACACAAAAATAGCAGGCTTAGAAATTTTCTTTTGGCGAATTTGAACTCATCACATGTACTTAAGTAAAAGTACCAAATTGAGGCTCTATTTCTCTGTCTACAGATAAAACCACGAAGTGGTGAACACGGCCATTAGTAAGCGCAATTTACGTTTGACCGTTGGCAGTGCAGGGGAATCCGCAGTCGCAGCGGTAGCTCATTATAAATGAGCCATCTAACGGTGAGATGCGTAATTATACGAATTTATGCAAGGTTAATGTAGGTTTCTACATAAATGAAAAAATCGTAGACATTTAAACATTTTTATAGATTGTTTAACAAATCTTACTACTATGATAACAAAAAATGCACTAAATTTAGTACACTTCCATAAGTCCTTACATCACAAATTTAAGTAATAAAAATTATCGTACATGCTGACAGATACTGACAGATACATTACAAAATGTCTGTTTTCCGATCGTCGAGCACTGAACCTCCGAAATTTCCGCAGCAAGACGGATTTTAATGCGGTTTTTTGCATTCGATTCGTGAGAGCATCAGGAAATTTTGTGAACTAATCTGATGAGTAGCAAATGAAAAATTGCATATTTGCATTGTAAAAATGCATTGTTCAAAGTGCATTTAGAATAATTAATTTGCAACTCGGTAAAAATTTATCGAAATGAGTCCAAATATGTTACTCGGAGGTTTTCGGGGTCGCTGAACACGAATATCACGGCGGCAACGGCCTCCGAGGTACCTGGAGCCCAGGGTGGATACTATCTACCTCATCTCCTGAAATTTTATGTGAATTTGTAATATATTTAGTTGAAACTCATTACTCGGGGGTTTTCGGGGTCGCTGAACACGAATATGGCGGCAACGACCTCCGAGGTACCTGGAGCCCAGATGCAAAAAACCGCATTAAAATCCGTCTTGCTGCGGAAATTTCGGAGGTTGAGCCGTTTTTAGTGCTTTATTTCCTCGACTACGACTCCAAATCTAAAATATTTTTCAGCTACTACTATCAAAATAAATAATTATCTGACAACCTCTAATAAGGTGAATAAGATTCTTATGATGATTGCGCTGGTTTCCTTTAATACAAAATTACTTTTAACTTCCTTTCCAATATTATTTAATTCGTTATGGCGTTTATATATGCATTGAAAGATTTAGCATTTGTTTTAAAGTTCATTAACCTTCATTTTGAAAGAGACTAATAGAAAATGCTATATCACTTTTGTTCATTCTTTCTAGATGTATTTGTTTATTTTATGCATGTAGGTTAATAAAATTCTGATTCTCCTATTTTTAATATCAAGTAGGTGGTTCTTTTTGTCTGGAATATAAAGTAGAGATTTATGAGATGTCAAAATGGATATGGCTTGTATAGAGATCTCTTCTTATTTGGAATTAAAATAAGCCTTTGATTTATAAGTTCCTACTTGTTTTTATGAATGTAGATTAGATTCAGCACTGCCACTTAAATATTCGGAAGAAACGTTCATAAAACATATTTCACAAAAGATTAAAGCTGCCTTAGCTAATTATGGCTAATGAAGGTTAATGTGTAGAATATGATGCATTTAATAGGAAAAAATGGGGTCTTAGGTGACTCAAAAAAATGTAACGTTTTAAGTTGTAATTTCAAAATTATATAAATTTTGGTTTCTTTTAATTTCGAGTTAAATGTAATTTTTTCTCAAGTGTATAATAATACTTTCTTTAATTGTATAAAATAAAATATCGCATTTTAAAATAGAAGTAAAATCGTAAAATAAACTGTGCATAAATGTGGTATATTTGTCTTACAAATATACACTGAGAAAATAAACTTTTGGGGCACCAACTTTTGTAAAAGCTTTTATAATATTAATTCTAGTTTTGATCTTTCTTGGTGCAATCTAGGATATTGCATCACGTGAGGTACAAATTGTTGAATCAGCCATATATATGTTTGTATACATGTCACCTAGCCGGGCACTTACAAGTCGATTGCAACAAGTTGTCCCTAGATGGCTTTCCAACTTGTCTGTCATGTACTGATGGCGATAGGAAGAATCCGGTCGTTTGCTGCCGTAGTGTGCTTTATTCATACATAGATGAACCCCTTTGGTGAGAGGTAAGAAATATTAAATATAAGGTAGTAGTTAGCAGTATTTATCTTCCATATGATAACGCGCGACTACCGCCTACTCAGGAATTAGAAGATTTAGTTGCATTTGCAAGGAATGAGGGTCTTCCATTAATAATTAGATGCGACGCCAATGCTCATTATAGAGTGTGTGGCAGCTTCGACGTCAACACCCGGGGCAAGGCTCTACTAGAGTACCTGGCGTCGACGAACCTGCAAGTTATGAACAGAGGGAAAAGAGCCAACGTTTATCAACCGTATCCGCCAGGAGATGATAGATATTACGCTGGTCTCTCAAAGTTTGATGGAAAAAATTTCTGACTGGAGGGTAACTCAGCATATCACGAGTCTGATCACAATATGATTAGATTCGAGATGGGGTCCGATAGGACAGAGGACACGCTCCGAAGAAATCCAAGGAAAAATGACTGGGAGAGGTATCTCCTTACCCTGACAAGTCTCCAAGACGAACCGGGGGGGAGGATTATCTCCCCCTAATGAATTGGACATAAAGGTAGCTAGCCTAGAAAGGCTGTAGGAGTACGTAGGGTCCGATGGTGGAGTAGGTTGCTTGATGACTTGCACCGGACGGCCAGACATGCTAACAATCAAGCCGCCAAGAGCGGGACGGATTCCTCATGGGACAACTTCAAGGAGGCTAGGAGAAATTTTAAAAAGGAACTAAGGCGCAGCAAGTGAGAAAATTGGCGGGAGTATTGTGGGGAAATGAACTCCCTACCGGAAACCGCCAGACTGATGAAACTACTCAGTTGCGAGACAAGGGAGAAAATAGGATCACTACGAAGGCAAGATGGGACTTGGACTACTTCTGGGGAGGAGTCATTAACCTCTTGGAGGTTCACTTCCTGGGCGAAAGCGCTGCCGTTGCAGTAACCTCGATGCCACCAGCTGATTGTAAAGGACGGAGTGGTAGCCTGGGCAGTGAATGAGTTTGAGCCCTTTAAAGCAGCGGGGCCAGACGGGATCTTCCCAACTCTGCTTCAGAAGGGCCTGGATATTCTTCACCGCGTTTAAGAGGAATATTTATGGCCAGTCTGGCACTGGGATATGTTCCCTGACCTGGAGGTCAGCTTAGTGGTCTTCAACCCCAAAGTGGGAAAAAAGGATTACACAGCTGCCAAATCATTTAGGGCGATCAGTCTTACGTCATTCCTGCTAAAATCACTGGAACGGATAGTGTACAGATATTTGCTGGAAGGGGACCCAGCCAGGTACCCATTTCACAAGAATCAGCACGCATATAGGCGAGGGAGGTCCACGGAGACAGCTCTTCACGTCCTCGTGTATAAGGTAGAAAGGGCCCTTCTGCATAAGGAGGTCACCCTAGCAGTATTTTTCGATATTGAGGGCGCCTTTGATAAAGCAAGGATTATTATTATCTGCGATGCCCTCGGACTAGAGGTACTGGTCAGATGGGTGAAATCTGCGCTGAAAGAGAGACGAGTTAGTACTGCTTTGGAGACTGTCAATTGGACGTCGGGGTGAGGGGCGGCTGTCGACAAGGCAGCTGCCTATCACCCCATCTATGGTGTCTAATATTGGATGGTCTCTTGGAGCGCCCTAACTTCGGAAGGATTTTATGCGCAGGCATATGCAACCGACGGGCTGATCTCAGTGACCGGTCGCTTCTTAAACGTCGTTTGCAACAGAACGCAGGTAGTTTGTAGAATAATAAAAAGATGGTGCTGTGCAACAGGTCTGTCAGTCAATCCATCTAAGACTGAGATGATCCTTTTCACCAAGAGAAGAAAAATAGAGGATATTGGGGCACCAACCATGTACGGTAAAGCTCTCGCGCTTGTGCAGGAGGTTAGGTATCTGGGAGTGACCATAGATAGCAAATTGTCATAGGGGCCGCAGATCGACAACGTCATCAAAAAATCGACTGCAACCTTCTGGCAATTGCGCCGGGCGGTAAGTAGGAACTGGGGCCTAAACCCACGGATCTTACACTGGCTGTACAAGGCGGTCATCAGGCCGAGGCTCCAGTATGGATCTGTGATCTGGTGACCGAGCGTGGACAGAGCGATTACGTCCCGAAAGCTGGCAAAAGTCCAGAGACTAGCCTGCCTAGAGATCACTGGCGCAATGAGGACGACATCGACAGCTGCTCTGGAGGTTCTGCTAGTCCTGCCAATGCTTCAATCTTGGATAAGGCAGGAGGCTATGGCGGCCTATCTGAAAATGCCCGATTCTTGGAGCTGGCAGTGTTCAGGCAGAGCTGAAGGTCACGTAGCAATTGCTCGCTTATGGAGAGGAAAATCCCTCTCTCTGTCCTCAAGGTGAGAGAAGCGAAAGATCAGCTAAGGTTGGAAAGGAATTACACTCTCCCTCTTCCCAGTAGGGAGGAGTGAATTGAAGGAAGAATTGACTGCCACCCGTACTCTCTGGTGTGTTACACAGATGGATTTAGGATGGCCACTAGACCGTCTTCCGGGGCGGGAATTAATCTGGAAGGCAAAGAAGTACAGGAGAGCTTTGCTCTAGGCTCGTACACCACGGTCTTCCAGGCAGAGGTTTACGTAATCCTATCGGTGGTGGGTAGGGCTGAGGTTAGGAATGGGGCGGAACAGATAATATACATCTGCTCTGATAGCCAGGCTGCTCTAAAAGCGGTGTGCTCCCCCAGGACGAGATCAGTTCTTGTTCAGGAGTGTGGGGATGCCCTAGAAGAGCTGGCTAGGTATAAACAAGTGAGACTGGTATGGGTTTCGGGACATATGGGAGTTCCAGGCAACGAGAAGACGGGTGAATTGGCATCAGCCTATGTTAGGCATTTCAAGAAGGCAGGTCACAACGGCCCTCAATGAGTGGGTCCACGAGACACTGAGAACACTCTGGAGGATCAACAGGGCCTGCAGGCAAACCTGATATTTTGTGATGGGGCCGAACAAATCGAGATCGGCCTGGTTGCTAGGACGGAGTCGGAAAACTCTGAATCTTTTAATCGGAGTTCTGACAGGCCACTGCAAACTTAGAAGGCATCTATCATTGATAGGTATTGAGGAAGACCCTACATGTTCAAGATGCAGGAGTGATGAAGAAACATCTTACTGCTTCCTGGGACAATGTGAAGTGTTTGGGCGCCTGAGACACAGTATCTTCGGTTCTGAGGCGCTTCTAAGGGAGGAGATAAGCTCACTCGCAATTAGTGACATCCTGACCTTCATCAGAAGGTCGAAAAGATTCGATCAGGGAGCAAGAGAAGCACATGGCTGAGGGGATTTCAGGAGGTTGGTAAAAAGGGCCCGTCTGTGGCCTACTTGTCAAGTGTCGGCCTCCCCCTACCATTACTATTACCAATACCAACCCCTTGGTGGAAACTAGTTTCAATCTTTACGCTTCTGCATTTTTAGAAATTATTTAAAAAGTCATTCGAAGTGTATATATGCTTAGTAGTGTTATGTCCTTAATTTATGTCTTAAATTTTTTAAGAATTAGCTTCTCATCAAAAGTTCGAACCCACTTCAGGATATATATTTCATCCTGAACTAACACCCAGTGTCCCAGGCACCACCGAACCGAGAAGTATGAAACAAAATTCTGTATACGAATTTCATGAAAAGTATATACTAACGAAGCAGAAATAGATATGACCAGGTAATCTAAAGTGAACAGGTTATAATGAACGTCTTGTATAAAGTATTAAAACAGTTGCTCCTAAGGGGTAATTCCCAAATGAAATATTTGCATTACGTTCATATGATTTTTTTTAAATTTTCTTGGTACATTGATCTAGCTCCAGCTAAATATGGACAGTTCAAAACGAATTACCCTGTAGTTTTTGCAACATAGGGATAGACACTTAATTTCTCATGTAAAAATACTGTAATCCCTCATAATAAAGATCTTTATCAAAAATATTTCTTCAAGCGGGGACATAACATTTCGTACGGACAATATTAAAAGAAAATGTTGTTTTATATTCTACATAAAAAGGATATGAAGCTTAAGGAACAACACATAGAAGGATGAATAATTTATTGATGCATGGGAAGAAAATACACATTTGTTGTGCTTCACTGAGCGCTGGTTGAAAGTGGATGAAGTGAAGATCGGGGAATATAAAATTGTGGTATTATTTTTTATAATAGGGTAATGCTATTTAAAGGAGCGCAGATTTATCAAAATGATTTGGTGAAAGTAAGTTTAGTTCCATAAAAAAAATGCAGACTTTCGCGAACGAATGTATAATACACAATGAATATTAAAAGTTCTTTAATATGGAACTGAAGTGAAATATTCGTAAATGGGTGCCATGGCACGCAATGTGTTTTAATAAAAAAACTACGAATATGATTTATTTAAAAATACGGTCAATTTTAAGACTGTCTAACAAACTTTTGAACAATTAAAGTATATTAGTGAAAATAAATCAATTTCTATTAATGCAAATCATTTAACATTAAACGAAATAAAACCGTTCCTTGATTTTTACATTTTTTATGTATTTTTACAATATCGATTTTAGCGCTGCATATGAATCAACCAATATTCTTGAAAATAATTCAAAACAACGATGAACTAATTATAAGGGATTGTTCATAATCTCACTAGTATTTACTCTAAAGTTTATATGGGACAAACTGAGAGAAGTTTTAAGAAAAGAAACTCAGAACATAAAAAAAGTATTGATAATGCTATTTTTTAATTGGAAGAAGATTAATATTTATTAGAAATTAAAAGAAGGATTAAAACATGCAGACAGTTTTCAATGATTAACTTAATGCAGACAGTTTTTAATGATTAGCTTAATATAATAAGAACGATTATGTAAAGATTTACATAGTTAACAGTACCAAAAAGTTCTGAGTTCTGAATTTGACAAGGAATTGCAAAAAATCTAAGATGTGAGGAATTAAAAGAAATAATTTAAAACAAATTAGGTATCCCTCTCTTTGTAATATTGATGTAGAAACACTTGTCGGTGGATGTTTCAAAGTTTTGAACTGATTGTTCAACTGGTGAGTACTTCTGTTTTATTTATTTTTGGTTGTACTGAACAGAGTAATTAGAATTAAAAGTAACTAATAATTATTTAGTCAGTCGTACTGAACATAATGTGCATATTATCTTTTTTATAATCCAAGTTTCAGCATTTTTTCACACAGGTGGTGTCCTAATTACGTTACATATATTGATAATATAGAAGAAATTCAGGGTAGATTTTTAGAATACGCCAATTTAGAACAGTTGAGGAATATCCTGCCGTTGGTTTCCTACAATACGAACTTCTTGCGAATTTCGGTTTCGACTCATTTTAACATAGACGCATAAAAGCATATCTGTTTTTTTGCACAAGATCATTCACAACAATAAGCTGCACCCAAATTTTTGGTAGGTCACGTTTTTATATTCCTAGAGTTGGGGTAAGACAGAAAAATTTGTTTTATTTGTCAATTGCGCAAAAGAATATAAAAAATAATCTCCGTTCCACAACATGTGTAACAATCACAACAATCTAAATTGCGCAATCGATATTATGTAATGCAATGAATGCCTCATCAATTAAAAAGTTGAATTTATAGTTGACTTATTCCCTCGCTACTTCTTAGTTGGTTCTATGTTACTATAATGTTCCCAATATTTTTTTCTTTCTCAAATATTATTGTTTTATTAGTTAAGAGTATTTGTATTGTTCACATTTTACAGTTGGGTCTTTCAGTATGTTGATAGTATAAATGAAATAAAAAAAAATGGAAAAATATTGTCTTTTGTAATTCAATATTTATGGTGGAAAATGGTCCGGAAAGTAGTTGTTTAAAAACCTTTTAAGTTACTGTGACACTTGTCTGACTTTGTGTCAAGAATTGAGTGAGGAGCATTTTGAACATTTAACATAATTTCATTACAATTTTATTCAATTAAATGTTGCTGTGTTTATATCAATTTTGCATGAAAATATCGTAGCATGTTTATATATTTCATCCAAACTTTACTTGCGCATTGTATACAGGGTGTCTCTACCAATAGTAGGCACCCTGAATAACTTTGGAGATAAAATTTTTTGAAAAATTGGTGAAACACGTCGACTTTGTTTCCAAGAGGGACATATTTTAATGTAATACTTATATACCTATCATCATCCCTCTACCCTACACGGCTACCCCCTCAAAAAATTCAAATGGCAGGGGGGGTCGAGTGATACATCTTTTGAAAGGTCTTTTAATTCCTTACATAACTACGTATTTTTTTTTAACTGTTATCGATTCGTTCTTAAGGAAAATAATTTTATTTTTTGATGATACACACAATCGAAAACGTTTAAGAAATCTAAAATACACGGCACTGGGTATTGGAATTTACAAAAAAACTACATTTTTTAGTGCTCTCAAATCAACACGAGCTTTTTCTACAAAAAATACTTTCCTTGTCCGTTTAGTTTTAGAATAATAAAAGACTCATAAGTATTTGACAGTCCTTGAACATTAATTTGTTCACAACCAATTTTAAATTGAGATACATTTTACCAGAGTGAATTCTCAGAATGGTTTATACCCTTCAGGAGAGAATAGAAATTGTCAGCATTTATTTTAAAAACAATAATTTTGCTAGAGCTACGGAGAGCATATTCAATAGAAATCACCCAGATAGAAGGGTTGGTTCTCAGTATGTTTTACAATTATTGACAAAATTTATGGAAACAGGTTCTGTAGGAAACAAAAAGCATGAACTTCAGCGACCGATTAGGGAATGAAGCAGTCGAAGTGGCAGTTCTGGGTCATTTGCAGATGGATAATACTCAATCGATCAGGAAAGTAGCTGAGGCTTTCGGTGTATCACGACGCAGTGTTCATCGAATTGTAAAGGCCCACAAATTTCATTCATATAAATTTAAATTGGTACACGAATTAAACGAAGATGATCCCGATCGTCGGCTTGAATTCTGTGAGATTTTTAGTGAACAATTAAACGGTAATGCCAATCTACTGTACAATACGTGTTTTTCTGATGAATCGACATTTCACTTAAATAGGGAGATAAACAGGCATAATTGTAGGTATTGGAGTGAAACCAATCCACATTTGTTCATGGAAACTCATACCCAAAGGCCTCAGAAGTGAAATGTTTGGGCTGGCATCTTAGGGGATCACATTGTCGGGCAGTTTTTTATTCCTGACAATTTAAATGGCGAAAGGTACCTCGATCTGTTAGAAAATAACATCGACCCAATGATTACCCAGATCCTCGAAGAAGACGATAATCTTTTAGAGGGCGAATTGTTTTTTCAACAGGATGGGACACCCCACATTTGCTATAGCAGTCCGTCAATTTTTGAATAATCGGTTTCTTGAGCGATGGATTCGAAGAAGAGGTCCTGTGGAGTGGCCCGCTAGGTCACTCGATTTTACTCCCTTGGATTTCTTTCTGTGGAGACATTTGAAATCGAAAGTATTTGCAATAAAACCTGCATCTTGGAACAGTTACGTGAAAGAACTGTTCGAGAATGTCATTTATTGACTCCAGATGTGTTCAGAAATGTTCGTACAGAATTTCAAGACAGATTATACTACTGTATGAAAGTCGGTGGGGATCATTTGGACAATACATACGATAATTTAAACTGCTTCTTTTATTTTTATTTCCCGAACCTAAAATAATGAAACAATTATTTCTCAGGAACGAATCGATAAAAATTTAAAAAATAGACAGTTATGTAGAGAATTGAAAGACCTTTCAAAAGATGTATCACTCGACCCCCTTTGCCATTTGAATTTTTTGAGAGGGTGACCGTGTAGGGTAGAGGGATGATGATAGGTATACAAGTCTTACATTAAAATATGTCCTCCTTGAAAACAAGGTCGACGTGTTTCACGAATTTTTCAAAAAATTTGTGTCTCCAAAGTTATTCAGGGTGGCTACTGTTGGTAGGCACACCCTGTATAAAATAATTGCATGCATTTATTTTATGTATTTCAAATAGTATTTAGAAGTACAAATGAAGTACATAAAATAATAGTCTGTATTGCTCGAGAGATTAACTCATTAAAGATATGCCTTAAAACGGTCAAATAATAATCTTTGAACGTCAGTGATTCTAAATAATAAAACGAAGTATTTGAAGAAAAGCTCTGAGATGGTATTTCCTGGGAAATAAGTTTTATAAAGCGCAGCACAAATTAACTTTGAAAGTAAGAAACACTTAAAGAAATATTCTCGAGGGATTAAACTATACAGGGCAATTCTAAGATTAGTTGGCTCTATAAAAACTTTGGTAATATGGTAGTTTCAGACCATTCTACAAAGATCAGGCGATAAAATAAAGCCGGGAGCAAATACTGCTCCATTACGCAGGCAATAAAATGTTAAATAAGTAATTAAAGCCCAACAAGAAATACTTTGAAGTTTTCGACGTCTTTCTGCGAAACACTCTTAACGCATAGTCACAGCTGAAACATATTTTAAAGGGAGTGATCATGCATTTTGACATTTCATTGTTTTACACAATGACATTATTTTATCGCTTACAAATTACTTAATTCTCATTGAAACCGTTAATATCTTTTCAAAAGGAGTTTACAGCTAATTAACCTAATTCTATCTACTTGCTTAATTAAGCTGAGTTTAGTAAAAACACTGGAATATGTTTAAGAGTTTTCTGGGCAAATTAATTAAAAACTTAACAAAAGATAATTGCCTGCCTTTGTAACTTCAAGATGGTCTATTTTCTTTTTTTTTTGTATGCGCCCTAATCACTTAAATTATATGAATATATTATGATTATATTCTTTCAAATATTTGGTACCAATTGTACTTGTTTTAGCATATGGTGACCAAGTCACATATTTCATATATACAACGTGATCCTATAGTAACTACGGTAATATTCAAACAACAATTTTTTAAATAGTAACCCATATTTTTTATTGCGTCCTTTGATAGAGAGAAGATGTGTGGCCTGCAAGACCATCAGACCTAATTCCACTCAATTTTGTCTCTTATGGTTATTTAAACAGTAAATCTTACAAAGATGGGCCTTAGGCCCAAGAGTACAGAAGATTTTAAAGAATAAATCGTCAGTTATCTTGTCGGAGAGGACATTACTTTTATAGGTACATACATGTTAGTATTAATAAATAGCCTTATGTTTTACTTTAGTAAAAAAGAGCATCCATTTTTAAAACTATAAAATTTTAGAAATGTGGTTATTAGCCCATTCACTTTGAAATACTAAAATAAATGAAACCTATTATAATAATAATGTTATGTTACACCACTAAAAATCCACAATACAATCAAACTTTTAAAGATGATTGATATAATAAATTACGATACATCTAAATTTAGTTAAACTTTTAATATCGCTATCTAATTCAAAAATACACATCCACAAATTTAGGGAATACTTTTTTGAACGCCTATATCTTTAAAAAAAATGATTGACGAGGATCTTTTTTGCTACATTTTGTCTAGATTGTTACTAACAAAGTGTAAACAGTATTATGGTGCTCTTTTGCTTTATAAACGCTCAAATGTAAAAAATGTGATTTTTAACCACAAAACAAACATCCGTTACCAATCAACGTACCTGTTTGTCACAATAAATGTTAGTTTTGATAGCTTTACCGCTTGTAAGTGCGAGAGAATCTAAAATGTAATATTTAAATCGCGAGAGCTGTAGCTCTTCTTGAAGTTGGTCGACCTATGCGATATGTGGCAAACCAGCTCCAAACGAGTTTATCTGTTATCTGCAGAGTGTAACATAGGTACCTAGAAACGAGTAGTTATTCCAGACGAAATGGACAGGGCCATAGAAGAAAAGTACCCATTATTTTGCTAATTCTTGTCTCCACCGTCGACTCCAAAATACCATCGGTGTGACAATTTCCGATAGGACGGTTAGAAGAAGACTGAAAGAAGCCAATCTGAATTCTCGCAGGTCTGTGCAAGTTCCTCGCTTGAGCGGGGATCACAAACTTAACCTTCAAAACTTTGACTGCTAAAATGTTCAATGGCAACCTCGACACTGGAGGTCTGTACTTTTTACGGAAAAGTTGCGGTTTAGTCTAACTTATTCCAATAGTCGTGTGTGAGTGTACATACAGGATGTGAACCGATTTTTAGGTGGATCGGTCAAGATTTGGCATGGCATCTATATAGATAGTTGCACCGACTTGGTTGTCGTTCCCCAACGTCTCAACTGAAAAGACAATTCTTCAAAAGCATATTTTACCACTTGCAGACAATTTCGATTATGGATTAATTCATCCTGCAACAGGATAATTGTAGGATTCTACTTCAAATTTAACAAGACTTTTCTCCGAGAACAAGAATACAAGTGATTGAGTGGTCAGCCATGAGTCCAGACCTAAATCTCATCGAGCACGTTTGGGGTTTACTCGACAGTCGTATCAGGAACCATTCTGCTGCACTTTGGACTCTTCAGAAGTTGGCTGAGTTCTTTCTAGAAGAATAAAGAAAATTTCCACAAAATTTTGCGGTATGCCTCGACGATGCCAGGCTTTAATTTATGCTAATTGAAGGCAAACGCGCTACTACAGCTCGGTTGTAACAGATTTTCATTACATTTTAAGTGTTATCACAATTTGATTTTGGTGTAGCTTAAGAAAACCGTTAAATTAAAGCATATTTGTTGTTTGTATCTTGTTAAGTAATGTTGAAAGAACAATACACCGAAGATGATACTTCCGTCTGTCTTTTATTTCAAAAATGTTGCACTGCTATGAAAATTTTCCCCTAAATTTATTGATCAGTATATTTATTAATACATCTAACCTAAGCCACATCTGAGAATACTATATTTAAAAGTAAATATGTAGTCGGACACACTTTATACTTATATATATATTGCGGCTTCTGGTAACTCGAACAGTTCGAGTTACCAGAAGCCGCAGTAAGCAGTTATCTGTTAGAACCTGAAGATGGCAGATGAGATTCTGCCGAAACGTCGTTCAGACAACCACGGTCCCTCTCGGGGCCTATCACCTACGCGGGAGTATACCCGGAAAACGAATTTAACATTCACCACCCGCGAAAACCTGAAAAACAACATATATATATATATATATATATATATATATATATATATATATATATATATATATATATATATATATATATATATATATATATATATATATATGTATGTATAATGCATTTGCAGAATTACTGGTCTGTGTAGTAAACGTTGTGATTAAAAGGAAGAATTGAATTTCCTCAGATACACAAAATTAAAATATATTGTAAAAATAATAAATCAAATTTGTTTTCTTGTTATACTTTAGAGAAGAGAATGGTGGAGTAATGTTAGGACTTTAAACAGCTGTTCAATACATGTTTGAACTTTTTCTTTTCAATGCTTTAGTCTGGCCGTGGTAGCACAAAATAACATTTTTTTTATTAGCAACTGCTTGAAACGTTAGAACCGTATATTTCTTGTAAGTCATTGGTAATGGCAAATTGAAGAATCTGAAATGCGAAATGGTAAATTTATAGATCACAGATCGAAACATAATTCGCCAGTGTTGATTTCAGCGGAACTCATACATCATTCGGCATATGCAAATGCTGGGTACATTCATCATTCCAGCCGATACAGGACCGGGTCGAAGTCGAGAGTACATAGCATAGGGATTAACTCGCTAAACGATATTTTATTGTCATCATCATTTATTTCTGATGGACTTATAGTTTATTTTGGTGGCCACTATCAACCATAATCCTTGATGAGTAAATTATTGGACTTTTAAATTATCGTAAAGTCCACGAATGTTTTATGATATTTACTAATTTAGTTATTTTAACTTACCGTTTATTACGTGTCGTATGTAAAACTTATTACGTTATTTTTTATAGAAATATTAAGTGCGCCAAAATCATATTTAACGCACACAATAAAACTAATGTGTGTTTTAAAATAATCTGCTGAACAATTAGTTGAAGTGAATCATTAAAGTAAATTTAAAAAAATTATTATACTTGTTTCTATTGTTAACTGTAACGTAAATAATTTGAAAAAAATAAAAAAAAATAAAGAAAAAATCATAAGAATAATTAATAATTGAAAATCAATAAATGTTAAATTATAAAAAATGTCAAAAAGTGAAATCGATTAATTATTCTGAAGCTGCAATACATCAAATCGTGAAATTTAGTTAATGTGACTTTAATTACGCACAGACAACCTAATTTAATAACAATTATTTAATGATAGATTTTGTATAAGAAAAAAATATAAAAAAAGCAATTATTGATTATATGGATGAAACTTGGCATTTCATACAATTTTTCTCTTATTAATTAAAATAAAAATACTTTACTCTTTGTAAAATTATATATTTGCTTCATTTCGAGACACACTGTATATTAAATCGTAATTCTGGACATGGCAGACAAGAATAAGAAGAAGTTTTTATGAAGAATAACTTTCTGTCTAAAAATCAAGAATAATAAAAGTTTACAACTATATTTGTCCATCCGTGGACACACTGCATAACGAATTACTTTGAATTAGTCGCCTTATATTTCAACGCAAAAAATAAAACTGAATATTTTTGCTTTTCTATCATTTTTGCTTTAGTTCATGTTCAACTGTTTTCTGTCTTAATATTTGTATCCCTGGTTTTGAATTCCTCTAATATAAAAATAGAGCCAGTAAATCGAATGTAAAAGTGTGACAATATTATCTCATTTTTTTCTCGACCTCGACGTATTAAAATAAATTTGGAAAACAAAAACATTACACCGTATTTAGTAATATTATATTTAATTAATAAAGTCTGCTATATTAGTCCTTAAAGATATTTTCCCCATACTCTCTTGAATAATATATAAATAACATTGAGTTTCTGGAACCAAAATTATATTTTGCTTTACCAGAAATATAAAGAAAGTATTCATCCATCAATCAATTGAAAATACATATTTAATTTTTTTAGCTTCCATGGGCGACAGAACTGTGGTAAGTTTTACATACAAAAGCGTTAACCACAGCATGTTTAATAATTTAAGATGGCGTCAGCTTTGTGACGCCAGTCTATGAAAAGTAGACATCATTTAAATTGCAATTTGTAACATAAATATATAATACACTGATTACATATGTTACATCGCAGTTAATACAATTGTAATACTTTTAAGTTATTAACATTTAAAATTATAGGATTACCAACGGGAGATCGTTAACATCATTAAACCTAGATTTAGTATATATTTTGTCACATGATGTTGCCGATGAGGTGTAATTTTCGTAGGAAAATAATCAGTAAAAAAATAGCGTTTGAAAATTATGTCGATTACTGGAAAAAGTGCAAATTCAGATACAACAAGAATATTTTCAGCTTTTTTGCGGGTTAATTATGTAAAAGATTGAGCCTCTAGTCAAAATCAGGCAGCTATCACAGTATGATACAATAATCACAATACAATCTTCCTGTAAAGTCACAACCCCTGCTTTAACACAAAATGTTGGATATTTGAAATAATGTTAACATCTGCATAGACATTATTTTAACACAGGCGCATTCACCATTTATTCGAAAGAGCAACCCATGGCATAAATTTTGTGTTAATACGGCGTTTTTATTAAGTGACCAACATTCCTCTTGAATTTGAAGTTTTAACATAATTATGCAATTAAAAAATACTGATCAATCGAGTTTTGACCATTTAAGTGTAAAATTAATTACACAATCTGCACATGATATTGCGAGACCAATAACAAATTTAATAAACAGGTCAATGGCTAAAGGTACATTTTCGCAAATTATATAAACTTAAAATATAATATTATCGTCCTCCTGCAATATTATCAACCATATCCAAAATTTGAAAAAGAGTAATATTTAATAGAATTATATAATTTATTTCACATAATATGTTTAATAATTGTCCACATGGATTTCGTAAAGCTAGACCTATTGACACCGCTATTTTAAGATTTATTGCTAATATGAAAATGTAATAATGGTAAAAAATGCACTGGCTTAGTTAGGACCTTATTTGAAGCATTTGACTTAATAAATCATAATTTACTACTTGAAAAACTATCTGTATACGGATTAAGAGGAAAAATTCATGACTGGCTTAAATGCTATCTGAACTGCCATTTCGAAACCGAGTACCTAGTAGTAGTAGCACAGTCAAACTACTTCATTTCGGGTTCCCCAGAGCTCCGTACTGGGCCCTTCACTATTTATATTCTGTTTTAATGACATCTGATAATGTGTTAAATAAAGACAATTATATTACGTTTGCAGACAATAACTCTTATTAGTGTAGTTCAAAATCCTTAACAGCCACTACTGCTAACACTCAAAATGTGATCCAAAATTTCACTTTTTCACTTTTTTGAGAATAACAGGCTATTTTTAAATATTTTACACTCAGAACATCTCGAATTAAAGAATGTAGTTTATTTAGAATCTTACAGATCTTTCTTAATATGTGAGCAATACATAAATAGCCAATAATTAAAGAAAACGAACAATTTATTAATAAAATATTAATTTAAAAAAAAAACACAAATCAACTTTATATATATATATATATATATATATATATATATATATATATATATATATATATATATATATATATATATATATATATATATATATATATATATATATATATATATATATATATGGTGAGCCACGGTGGGTGGAGTATTAGAAGTATATGGAGAATGGATCAACCGATTGCTTTGAAATTTTGGTTACCAAGATAATCGAGTATGATCTCTCCAACTAAAATATTTTCGAAAGTGCGGTGTTGCCACTTATACGTAAAACTGGCAACATCTTCGTTATTTTAAATGGAATACCCTGTATATTTTTGCGTTTCTTGGATCGTCGTCTCTTTCTGAGTAACTTTTATTAACATTTCCCTATACCTATCTCAAGCCGTTTTCGAGATAATAATTCTTTTCTGAATTTATTGCCAAAAATTTGACTTTCAGTAAATCGTGTTTTCTCCTACCTACGCAGCAATTAAAAGATAATTTTTTTGTTGCGGCTAGGCAAGACCTGAGGGCATCTCCTCCATTAATCAAATGTTTCGAATATCATACAGGGTGAGTTAGAGAACGCTTTCTACAAGTGACTTAGAAAAATGCACGAAAATCAATTTTTTTTAAATGGAATGTCCTGTATATTATTACTGATTCGGAAAGGCGATACATTTACCTATTTAAAAAAGGTAATATACTCTATATCTAATGCACACCGTTTTCGATTTATGGGCACTTTTCTGTAACCTTACCAAGAATATTAGTCTTTTGGTATATCATAACAGGTGGGCCATGAAATTTTTGTTTTATCATTTTGTAATGACAACAGATGTTATTTTTCTAAATAAATTTGACGTTAGTGATATTTGCACCTAATTTGAATAGCTATGTAGCACAAATATGGCAGAAAATAATTATACAAACACGGTTTTAATTGATTTGTTTATTATCCATGGAGAGTGCAATAAGATTATCAGCAGAACTTCAGCAGAAGATTTAATGAGAAATATCCGAATTTGCCGCAGATGAACAACAGAAAGTTTTTACGAATTCAGAGGAATTTTATAAATTTTGGTTCGTCATTAAGAGAAGCAAGAAATTTACCTAAACCTGTGACATTTGACGAGGTAAATGAAATCAATGTGTTAGCATATTTTCATGCAAATCCCCAGTATTCCATACGTTGTGCTGAGCGGGATTTAGCATTGCCATATTCATCCATTCGAAGAATACTGGCAAACCATAAAATGCATAATTACAAATTTACAAGAGTCCAATTTCTCATGCCTCAGGATTATCTACAGAGAATAGAATTTTATGAAATGTTACTTGTACGTATGAAAGAGGACTCCAATTTTTTAAAGAAAATTATATGGACTGATGAATCAAAATTTTCTAGGGAAGGGATTTGTAACACACGAAATCGTCACCATTGGGCCACAGACAACCCCACGTTACTAGAGAGGCTGGCTTTCAAGTCAAATTTAATTTCAATGTGTTTTGTATGTTAATGGATAACAAAATAAAATATTACATATACGACGAAAAATTGAATTCCAGAAAATATTTAGATATAATTAGAACAATTGTGGAGGACTTCCTTGATATTATGTCAATTGAAAAATATATAACTTGTTGGTATCAACTCGACGGGGCTCCTGCACATTGTACACACGAAATTAGTATGGAGTTGGACCGCTTTTTCGATGATCGTTGAATTAGACGTTTGGGACCGTGGAATTGGCCTCCGAGGTCCCCTGACCTTACCCCGTTAGATTTTTATCTTTGGGGTACTCTTAAAGATAGAGTTTATAAAATTCCAGTCCACAACAGGGAATAATTAGAACGTCGAGTGATTCAAGAGATTGAAAACTTGGATCCCGCTGAAATAAGAGCTGCTACAACAAACGTCGTCCATCGTCGTATACAAAAGTGTCTGGAAGTTAACGGTCTACATTTCGAACAATTATAACAATATTTTTAAGATTTTTATATTTTTTACTGTTATTGGTATTATTTGTTATTGCTACTTAGACTTTGTTACTGTTGTTGCTGCTTAGTTATTATTTTTTCCTAATACTGACACTGTTATTGTTCTCTTAATGATGAACCAAAATTTATAAAATTCCTCTGATCTGCGGCAAATTCGGATATTTCTCATTAAATCTTCTACAAGTTCTGCTGATAATCTTATTGCACTGTCCATGGATAATAAACAAATCAATTAAAACCGTGTTTGTATAATTATTTTCTGCCATATTTGTGCTACATAGCTATTCAAATTAGGTGCAAATATCACTAACGTCAAATTTATTTAGAAAAATAACATCTGCTGTCATTACAAAATGACAAAACAAAAATTTCATGGCCCACCCGTTATGATATACCAAAAGACTAATATTCTTGGTAAGGTTACAGAAAAATGCCCATAAATCGAAAACGGTGTGCATTAGGTATAGAGTATATTACCTTTTTAAAGAGGTAAATGTATCGCCTTTCCGAAACAGTGATAATATACAGGGCATTCTATTTAAAAAAAATTGACTTTCGTGCATTTTTCTAAGTCACTTGTAGAAAGCATTCTCTAACTCACCCTGTATGATATTCGAAACATTTGATTAATGGAGGAGATGCCCCCAGGCCTTGCCTAGATGCAACTAAAAAATTATCTTTTAATTGCTGCGTAGGTAGGAGAAAACACGATTTACTGAAAGTCAAATTTATGGCAATAAATTCAGAAAAGAATTATTATCTCGAAAACGGCTTGAGATAGGTATAGGGAAATATTAATAAAAGTTACTCAGAAAGAGACGACGATCCAAAAAACGCAAAAATATATAGAGTATTCCATTTAAAATAACGAAGATGTTGCCAGTTTTACGTATAAGTGGCAACGCCGTACTTTCGAAAATATTTTAGTTGGAGAGATCATACTCGATTATCTTGGTAACCAAAATTTCAAAGCAATCGGTTGATCCGTTCTCCATATACTTCTAATACTCCACCCACCGTGGCTCACCCTGTATATATATGCGCGGATGATACTTTTGCAGCGTTTGATACAAAAGTCACTGATATGTCAATTTTGTTTCAAAATTAAACAGTCGTTTCGCATCAGTTAAATTCATTGGATATTACGAAGTGTAAAAATAGTATAAATAGTGCCAGAGGGATTGGTTAATGAGTCATGATTAGCCGAATCGTAAAAATAGTTTAGATATAAATAGGATACAGTGTAAACATAAGGTTAGCTTTAATCATCTTCAGATGATGCCAACTTGAATGGCGAAACGAGCGTCGAGTGCTGTATATGGTGTTTTGGTGTCTTGTGGAAAACCATGGTAGTCCTGTTCATAATAGACTCGATTGAAACGATTACTTTTTATTGCATTCAAAAATTTTTTTTCATGTATTAGATTTACTTCCACATGATTAATTCTTCTAAGTTTGATTATCTAAAAAATACAGTGTGCCAGTATGATACTGGTAGAATAATCCTCTCCTTCTGCGACTTTATGTTAAGGGAATAGTCAAGGTACTTTTTGTTTTATACTAGATAAAACAAAAAATTAATAATACATTTTCTGTATTATTTTCTCTCATAATTTGTCGAACAATCCAATAGTCAATGGAAAATAAAATTCAAAAATATTCATATCAAATAAACTGCTTTCTGTAGCTATTCTGCCAGTTTTTCCTAACTCGTAAAAATGTTAAATATAAATATTATTTGTGCAAATCAAATTTAGTTTCGATTTCGTTCTGTGAGCATCGGAGAACTCACGAATAACAAGCCTTTTCATCATAATTTATAGCACACCAGAGGATAACATTTTTATTTGTGGAGGCGGTTCATTCCGTAAATGGCCACCATATATTCCCATGACCTCAGTGAAATTCACAAATACTTGGGGAGATACCATATAGCTATTCGGACACTTACTCTCTCTATTCTACATGCTGCGGAAGTGGAAAGACAAAATGTGAATAAAGCAGTGCTAACTGAATTGGATTTGCTTCAGTTAATTATAAAATTGGCAAGATTTTTTTTGTTTTTTTAAACGTTGCAAATTATTTTATAGGCATACAGGGTGATCAAAAACTGACTCAACAAACCTTTTTCTGGAAAACGGTAAATAGCATCTGAATGATTTTTTTATTTTGTAGCTGTTATTTGCATACTCTGAAAGTTTGCATTGCGCAAAAAAAATCTAATTTCAGAGATCGTCTTCATATGTAAAAAAATTGTCAGTCAGCGTAACGGTCCGCTGTCGAACGGTGACGTCATCAGCTCCCAGGTACGCTACAGCTGCTAGCCGGTGCAGATTGAAAGACGGGCACTGAGACGCTTATCAAAGTTTAGATATAGTGCCTAGCGGCTGTTTTCGTATTTTTGTTTACTATTTTGTTAATGATAATACTAACTGTAAGATTTACAATAAAGAAAAAACTATAAATGCCGTGTAGTTCCAGAGTGCAAAAATACTACTATATTTATTTTTAAATTAGTTGGGGTAGGATGGGTAAAAAGGAGAAAACCAAGTTTTAATCAATCAACGTTTCGTGTATTTTGGCACAACCTCAGGACAATTTAAATTATGTTTTCTTTGCAATGGTTTTCTAAAAACTTAAACGTAAATTTAAACCATGATAAAATATTTCAGTTGCGTCAAAATAGGCAAACAAATAACACTAAACATGTAACAAAATTTAAAATAAACAACTAATAATTAATAGTGTAAGTACTTAATGAAAAATAACCATAACCGTGTTTTAAAATATAGTATTAATTATAGTTTTCTGATGATGGTTAATAAACCGAAACATTAGAAAAAATGTTTAGTGTATATCTGATTCTCAAGAACTATATCAAAAATTCAAAACGTAAAATGAATATAAACAATAAATAAAAATAATCAAAAACAATACAAACAAACAGCATTGACTAGAATGAAAAATTTCATTTTAGTTGTGTCAAAAAGCTATGCAAAGAGTCGATTTTTTAGGCAGCAAAAAGACTATATTGTTGCCAGGATCATTTTAGTGTAACTCTTCAATTTTTAGCTTGAAGAGGACTTGGAAAATTACACATATGTAATGAGAAATATGGCTATTATAACGTTTTCGTAAATTCTGTAGAGTAAATGAATGTGGATTCGATGGCCTGCATTCGTATGAAATAATAATATAGTCATAAAGATGAAATAATTTGATTAAGAATACCCTACAGTATTTAAATAGCCCCCTCTATTTAAATAAATGCTCTTTCACTTTGATAAATACTCGAAAAATTTGTTGTTTTACTGCACAGATTTTACGAAAACACTATAGATTAAGACCTGGTATTATTCCACATATCTTTGAATGTAAGGGAAAACTGAAAACGGTTGCATTTTGCTATTCCTCGAACAGCATTTTTTAAAATGACAAAGGCAAATGCTAACCTCCACTTTCGGCAAATTAGAAGAATCTGCTTTTATACAGGGTGTTCCTAAATATCATGTACATACGCAAGAGTGTAATTCTTTGGCTTATTTCATGACTGAAAGTTTATATAAACATAGGTCCGCAAACGCTTCTTTACTGATCTACAGGGTGTTGAATTTGAAGATTTATTTTTTTTCTTTATAGCTCCTGCAGTTTTTGAGATATTTAGCTCAAATTTGGAATAAAGGTTATGCTGTAGGGCTCACATCATTGGGCATGCCAAATGGTTGTGAGATTTTTTCAGGGGGAGAAAAAAGGGCATTTTTCTCCCCCTGAACATTTTTCGATGCGCCGCTGGTAGATTCTAAAATACAGTATGAATTTTCTGTTTTATTTAGAAACTTTTTGGTCTCTTGTAGTTTTTCCGTATATGCGACCGTTACCAAGAAAAAAATAAAAAACTATTTTCTGTGGCTGAGGTACATTTCATCCATGGTCTTGCAAATGGAAATGCAAGATAAGTCAGACGTCTGTACATGGATCGCTATCTGAATAGAATGATACCTGATTATCGAATATTCTCGAATATTCATAGGCGTTTTTCAGAAACTGCAACTTTTAAGAAGAACACCATTGATGCAGGTAGACCACGTACTGTTAGATCACCACAAATCGAAGAAGCTATTCTAAATGAAATAGAAGTAAATTCAGACACTAGCACCAGAAAAATCAGTAAACATTTAAATATTAGACATCAAGTTGTTTGGTGTATCCTGCGTGATTATCTGCTGTACCCCTACCATATTCAAAGTGTGCAGGCGCTCCTTCCTCGAGATTTCCCTTTAAGGATTAGTTTTTGTTAGTGGTACCTTAATAGGCTAGCAGTAAACCCTAATTCTGATTGTAAAATCCTTTTTACCGACGAAGCCAATTTTTCAAGGAATTCAATTGTAAATTTTCGCAACAACCACATATGGGCTGAAGAAAATCCACATGGAATTTTACAAACGCATTTTCAAGAGCAGTTCTCATTAAATGTATGAGGTGGTATAATTGGGGATCATTTGATTGGTCCTTTCTTTTTGCCTGGTCGACTTACTGGTCAATCATACAGGCATTTTTTTGCAACACGAATTGCCTTTATTATTCGACGGCTTACCTCGTTTGCCGAGAAACCAGATGTGGTATATGCACGATGGCGCCCCAGCACATTTTTCTATTTTGACTCGGAATTATTTAAATGAAGTGTATGAGAACAAGTGGTCCTCTGTCCTGGCCCCCTAGGTCCCCTGACTTAAATAGCCTAAATTTCTTCCTATGAGGGCATCTCAAATCTCTAGTATACACAACACCAGTGAATATCATGACATACGAAATCGAATATTAGATGCATTTGAAACCGTAAGAAATACTCCGGGGGTGTTCGAAAGAGTATGTGCATCAATGAGAAGAAGAGCGGACGCATGTATAAGGGTTGGAGGAGGTCACTCTCAGCAATTGTTGTAATGTAGTTTCCGTGTTATGGTTATTATTTAGGTTTTTTATTGTAATAAATCATTGCTACAAAAACTACTAATAATTTTAATTTCATCTAAGTAGCGAATTCCAGAAAATAGCTTTTAATTTTTTTTCTCGGTAACGGTTGCATATACGGAAAAACAATAAGAGACTAAAAAGTTTCTAAATAAAACAAAAAAATTCATATTGTATTTTAGAATCTACCAGCGGCGCATCAAAAAAATGTTCAGGGGGAGAAAAAGGGGCATGACCCCTGAAAAAAACCTCCCTGTAGATTCTCACAAATATTTCGCATGCACAATGATGTAAGCCCTACAGCGTAACCTATATTCCAAATTTGATCTAAATATCTGAAAAACTGCAGGAGCTATAAAGAAAAAAAAATCTTCAAATTTCAAAATCCTGTAGATCAGTAAAGAAGCGTTTGCGGGCCTATGTTTATGTAAACTTTCAGTCATGAAATAAGCCAAAGAATTACCTCCTTACGTATGTACATGATATTTAGGAACACCCTGTATAATTAATATCAATAATACCGCACATTGTTAATGACACAGATTACCGCAATTAAACTACTTAAAAATACTGTGATCACCTTAATGTGTTCGGTCTTAAATATAATCGATCTGAAATTTTTTTATGCCATTTATATATGAAACAGGTTATAAACATTGAACAAAATAGGAAAAATAGTATTTCACTAAATGAGCTTATTGTAACAATTTTTGTGTTATAAGTTAAATCTCCTAGAGAAATTATTTAAAATCTTGGTCTCAGTTACCTATGAAATTGTACGATACCATTATCATTTATTAAAACCACATAAAACACCAAAAAACGATGTAAAACTTCCACGTTCCTGAATTTGAAATATGCATAAATCAAGTGGATTACCTAAGATTTTCGCAATCTTCGATAGTTTTTAAAATTGCAATAAGCCAATTGAAATCAAAAACTTTTCTTCTTTCTTAAAGTGATTTAACATTTGTAGGGTTCGATGCCATGACCACCCAGATCCCCAGATTTAAATCCTTGCGATTTTTATTTATGGGATCAGTTGAAGCAACTTGTGTCTGAAGTGGAAATAACTGATCGTAATCAATTAATGTTGAGGTGTCAAGGTGGAAATTAGAAAAAATAGAAAATATTACGAGTGCAGAAAAGTTTGGTTCGTCGTTGTGAGTTATATATTCAAATGGGTGGACTGTACCAAACATAATCGATTAAATTGAGATATGTGAATCTATGTGGCAGAACAATTAACTTGGAATGCAATTCATAATTTTAAAATATCGACATAGAAATATTATCATCTATTTAAATCTGTTTCTGTATCCAACTGTTATGAATACAAAATTAAAATAAAAATTGTTTTCAACTTTACCATATGAGTGGGTGAGTGATTTATGTAGCAGGTAATAAATTGTGACATCAGCAATAAATTCGGAACTGCAGCAATAATATGTTAGAATAATGAAAAGCTGTGAAAAAATAATAATAAAAATTGGCCTTAATAATATGGGATAATCTAGGTTACCTACATACAGTTTACTTCAAATTTTTCATCGCCGTCAAAGAAGCCGCCGATTTTTATGTTGCAAATAAGTTTGAAATAAACTTTACATCCATTTACACACACTTATAAGTAAAGCTGGCCGAGGTGGCTGGAGTACAGTCACGGTCTTGCGCTGGCGTCACACGTGCCGATTTAGAAGTGATTTACGCTGCAGTCTTATTTGAAAGGTTAATGCGTGAGGTTGTACCTATAAATTATACATAATGTCAAACGCGCCAAAGGGTAAAAAACGACCGTACGCGGACACAGTGAATAAATTTATCGGTGAATTTCCGGATTTATTCTATGACGGATGCAAAATAATTTGTAAAGTTGCAATCAAGACTTAATGTGCTGGCACAAAACAGATTGTCGTCGTCATATCAATACCGTGCAACATCAAAATAAAAAAAATGGCATGCCTTTGACAACTCAGTTTATGTTTGATTTATTGTTAATGTTAATAGCCTGTAATATTTCGCTACACATACTGGATAAACAACCAATTCGGGGTTTTGGAATAAATACAATCCCCAGGTGAAGTTACCAAGTTGTACATCGTTACGTAGATATATTCCAGCTGTTCGTGAAGACATTGTAAATAGGATTAAATGTGGATTAAAAAATACACGGCTCTGGTTATGTATTGACGAGACGACAGATTGTAAAAAAAATTCTATTTTAAATATTATAGTACGTGTACTGGACCCTCTTAAACCAATATTTCCACTTTTACTAGGTAGTACAAGACTAACTGCGTGTACTGGCGAAATAATTACGCGTGTCAAGTATTGATTTTTGTGACTGATGGTGCCGGGACAATGCGCAAATTTTCAGGAAAAAACTTTAAATGAGAATGCAGAAAGTGAATTTGTAAAGACATGGCAACCAAGCGTTTGGCACTAATTTAAAAGTTCGCGTGCTAGTTGCTTGTAGTTTTCATCCTTCTTGTTCCTTAAAAATCCCCTGATTACGCTTCTAAATGAGTTCCAAGCTGTGACTTCCTGTCTGCTAGGTGTTCCTATAAAATCTGCATCATCAAGCCATTTTCCAATTTGAGGACCAATAAAAATGCCTTCTTTAAGTTTGGCATCACTTAATTGGGGAAAAGTTTTCTTAAGTATTTAAACCATTCACCCTTTTAACATTCATAGCCTTTAAAAAAATTGTTCATTATCCCAAGTTTAATATGAAGAGAGAGCAAAAGAACATTTTAAAGATCTACAAGGGGCACATATATAACATTACTAGTTCCTGATTCAAATTCTTTCCTCTCGGGAAAAATTCTTTTCACATATCTTTCGTTTACTGTACGACTATCCCACAAACAAAAAAAAACAGCAATATTTTGTAAAGCCTCCTTGAAGCCCTACTAAAATGGCTATTACTTTTAAATCGCCATATATTTGCCATTTGTATTCATTGTAATTAATATCATTTAAAATGGTGCTCATACTGTCATAATCTTCTTTCATTGTTACTGAATGGGCAATTGGTGTAGATGATTCCAAATTTCCATTATGTAATAATATAGCTTTTAAACTCTATTTGGAGGAATCTATGAATAAGAGCCACTCTGAAGAGGAATGCTCGATATTAAGTTCCTGCCTTAAACCATCCTTATCAATACGCATAACGAAATGCGAAGAATGTTGCGTTTCCTTTTCTAAAAGTCATAATCTCTGTTTCTTTAGCCAGTAAGTTCCATTCCTTAATTTGGGAACCAAGAAGTTCTGCTTGTTGTTTTGACAGCCCTAAATCACGTATCAAATCATTCAATTCATCTTGAGTAATTAAGTGAGGGTAACTAAAACTTTCTGAAATATGCAAAGGGTCTGCATAGTGATCTCGGCTGTCTGAAGGTCGTTACCAGTTCCATTACCTCCAAAAACAGTATTTTGCCAATCTAAAGGCGTAGTTGGCACTGGTAAGTCTGATGCATTGTCAGAACAGGCTGATGGCAAATTCCGATATTTAATTTATTGTTCTTCTTTTGGAATATTCCTCAGTTCTTGTCACGCAAAAATAGTAATCATCGAACTGATTTGCGGGTTCTCGCCATACCATTGAAACCGCAAGAGGTATGCTTTTCTTTTCCCTTTCATCCACTGCACGAGTGATACTCTACAAATTACACAACAAATGTGGAGAGCCCATTACTTGTCTTGATCTCTGACTAAAACTCCAAAATATAGAAGATGCGCTTTTTTCACATTTTCAGACAATGGCATTGCTTGTGACTTCACAAGAAATTCTCCACAAATGTAACAAAACTTGTCAGGTGAGATTCTAAAACTCCGGCGCTTTTGATTGGACATTTTTGTTGGAACAGAGTTATGTAGACAAACCAAACCACTTTCTAACAGACACAATTGGAAGGTCAAAACAAGACTGATATTGAAAATGTCCCACCTTACTTTAACTTGCTCCTTTAAAATTGCCGACCGATCATAAAATTTATTACCTGGCAATATAATAGGGTCTATTGTGTTCACAAAAAAGTAACCAATGTAACCACTTTTAATGATGAAAGGGTCAGGTCTCAATTAGTTAGAAATTTCACTCACTTTAATGATCTTAACCAGAAAAATGAGATATCAAATGCAAATGATCGGTTGTTGGATCTAATCATGACAAACATACAATGTAACGTAATTCATGACAATTCACCATTGGTTAGAGAAGATCCACATCATCCCGCGCTTTATATGACTTTGTCGGCCAAATTTTCCAAGCAAACAATATTTACCAGCGGTGATGCTATTAAATCTTATAACTTTCGTAAAGCGAATTTTCGATTATTATATGAATCTTTACTTAACATTGATTGGTCATTTCTTAACGAGTTTTCAGATGTAGATGCTGCTTGCGAGAGCTTTTATCTTAAATTATATTCGTTATTTGATTTATAAGTTCCTCTACATAAAAGTAGAAAACGTGTGTATCCTGTGTGGTACACTCCTGAATTAATAACAAATATTAAACTTAAGAACTTTTACAGAAATAAACATAGAAAGACAAATAATCATATCTATTTAGAAGATTTCAAAAGGTTGCGTACAATAATAAAAGCTCAAATCTCTGAGGCTTACAATATATACATATAAAAAACTGAAAATAGTATCATAACAGATTCAAATCAATTCTGGTCTTTTATCCACAACAAAAAAAGCACAACACGTATACCAGGTAAGATGCACCTTAATAATTCTATTCCATACGATACCCCTGACAATATTGTAAATGGTTTTGCAAATTATTTTAATAGCATTTTTATACAAGATAATGGTGACTCCGCTAATTTGAGTAATAAATTAAGTAATATGCATTGTATTAACATCAATTATTTTACCGAAGAAGTGATACAAACTTCAATAAAGAAATTAAAAAATAAAATGACAGCTGGTCATGACCTAGTTCCAAGTTATTTAGTTAAGGACTGCTTTGGAGTTTTCATTAAACCGTTGGCTATAATTTTTAATTTGTCATTACGTACGTCTCAATTTCCAAATTGTTGGAAATTAGCCAGAGTTTGTCCAGTGTTAAAAAATGGTGATAAAAGTAATTTAGCAAATTACAGGCCCATTACAATTTTGTCTAATTTCGCGAAGGTCTTCGAGATTTCCATATACAATCACGTCTATCCTTCAGTAAAAAAATCGCTCTCAATTGATCAACATGGTTTCATGGAGCAGCGCTCAACTGTAACTAATTTAGCCCTAATTACGCAAAAAATATTGGAAACCTTAGATGCGCAGGGACAGGTGGACGTGGTGTATATGGATTTCTCAAAGACCTTTGATACTATTAATCATTCTATTATAATATCTAAACTCGCATATTTTGGGTTTTCCTACAGTTTGGTTAATCTCTTTATTTCCTACTTGGATAATAGATTACAGTATGTAGCACACAATGGGTTTAAGTCAGATACGTATACGGCTACGTCTGGAGTTCCGCAAGGCTCCAATCTTGGACCGCTTTTATTTCTTCTCTTTATTGATGATGTCACTAAAGTGATTGACTGTGATAAGCTCCTGTTTGCAGACGATTTAAAAATATATGCTAAGATTAACACAATACAGGATTGCTTATTCTTACAATCTCAGATTAACTTGCTTATAGAATGGTGTACTACTTCTAAACTTAATCTAAATGTATCTAAGTGTAAAGTCGTAAGCTACTCGCGAAAGAACAAGCCAATTTTATATGAATATTCTCTAAATGACCAAGTGTTAGATAGGCAAAATTCAACAAAAGATTTAGGCATACTGTTTGATAATAAATTATCTTTTGCCGAACACATAAATAATCTAGGACTATCATCCTCAAAAACTTTAGGTTTCATTATCAGAAACTGTAAATCTTTCACTAACGACGCTGCGTTGAATGTTCTTTATTATTCACTTGTACGTTCCAAATTGAAGTATGGATCTCTAATTTGGTACCCAATTTATGAGAACCATTCAACATATCTCGAATCTATCCAAAGAAAATTTTTTAAATTCTTAGCTTATAAAAATGATCGTGTATATCCTGGTCGACGCTTCAACCACGAATTACTTTTATCCAGATTCGAGATGTCATCATTAAAGACTCGACGGATTATGAACAGTGTAATTTTTCTCCACAATCTGCTTCATAATAAAATTGACTGCTCACCGCTTCTTGAACTCCTTAATTTTAGAGTGCCAACTTTCAATTCCAGATAAAATATCACTTTTTACACACCTAATGCAAGAACCAATGTCATTAAAAAGTCGCCTATTTACTTTATGTCACATAATTTTAACTCTGTATCTGATCTGTATGATATTAATCTCTGTTCAGTTCTATCCTTAAAAGAAATCATTCATAGACACTTTCATCCATAGCTTAACTATCCCACCATTATTGTTATGTTACCTACTTTATTGAATACTAATTATGTTTTATAACTCGATCTAAACTGCTGTCATTATTATATTATCGTCATCCTCCAGTGCTATATTATTATAGTTATATGTATTACTTTGTTTAAGTTAAGTCTACTATGTATCCTTATAACATAATTTTTTTTCTTATTGTATTTCATACATTTTGTCCTGTAAGTGGATTTTCTGTTGGGCAAATAAATAAATATTATTATTATTATTATTAAAAAAAATGGTACGTATTAGGACTTAGCGAGGTATTAACAATATAAAAACAGTAGCGAGAACTATGTTACAAACATTGTGTCTGCCAGTGAATTTTTCATTTGGATAACTGACAATACTTGTTCTTATGAATATATCAATGGTTTCATTTAAGCAAAACACACGTGAGTTGGATATGAAATAGGCACCGTCCTATATCTATTAATCTTATTATTTATACATTACATCTTAAAACATGTGACAGGTCAAATACTGTAATATCGTATAAATCCACCCACATAGCTAATATTCTCAAGTAAGCTACGCTTCCCAAGCCAACTGGATACAGGCCAACATCATCGTCATACATGCTCTTCAATTACATTTAAACTATGTCTTTGTCTGCTTTAACGACACTCATGAATTTCATTCTCTTTTCATCTCTGCATTTAAATGAAAATATATCCATAATTTTTATGTTTATCTTGCTGGATTTAAGTTGCAAAGCAAAACTTTTTGTATACATACAATACTTAGTACCACTATATTTTTCTAGTTATTATAGTTACATTATTAATCGGTTTTTGTTTGTTCCGGGGTGAAAGTTTGTTCTGTAAGAGACCATCATTAGCATTAGCATTAGCACTAGCATTAGCATTTTGGTGTTTAAATGTATTGACAATATTTACCCAGATTTGTCTATTAATTTAAATTTACTAGCGCATTCAGATATGAATGATTGTAAAATATCGAAAACTATAGGTAATTTATTGTTATTATATTAGATTTTAAAGAATGCTTACGTAATACCCAAATAATTAATTTATTGCATCTAGAAATGTTTAATTTTGTACAAATACTTGGTTCCTGAAGTATTAGATGATTTTAATAATTCGCTACAAAATCTTTTATATAATATGGTGAGTCAATTGAGTGTTCTCCTTCGATAACCTTTGAACCGTTAGTGATACAACAATTTATTAAATACAACCGGTTTTTGGGTCGATAAGATCTATCATTTAAAATTATTGTAAAATCTACAGGGTGCTCAAATTCTCTGTTATACACAAAAAATACTTTTTTTAAATAAAACACCCTATATGTTTTGCCACCATTTTATTAAATGGAAAGAATATTATATAGTGATATTTTGTTTTTTGGATTTGCATGCAACGTTGCCAAGTTATTTAACATTTTCTGGAAATTTAAGGATTTATAAGGGTCCGTTTAATAATTTTTATTTACCTATGAGAACAAGGGCAAATATTATACTATTCTTAGTTCATACTACACGCTAAGTATTAGTACCTTTTTTTACATTATTCTATTTTACAGGGTGTCCATGACGGCATGTCAATTAATGCGAATTTCAAATGGTAAAAACTCTGTATTATTAAATAGAACACCCTATATTTTTTTACGTGGTTGAATTCCTCCTTCAAATTGCTTTCTTTATTGTAGTTGAAGTTTTCGAGAAAATTAAGGTTTTCTCTTTAATCTCACAATCATATTAAAAATGAATACAATTTTATCAAGAATGGCTTTGGAAAAACAAAAATTGTGCTGTCAAACTGATATTTTGTGGTTTACACGTAATTAATTTTACTTGGTGGTGATTCTTCTGCATTTCCTAGTTGAGTTAATTATTTTTGTTAAATAAATTATGAATTTTTCACACGAAGAGTTGATAGACATGGTTTATGCATTGGGAGAAGGGGAGAGAAGTCCGCTATTGGCATCAAGAATTTATAATCAGCGTTATCCAGAACGAAGACATCCTCACCATTCTGCATTTGAAAGGTTGCGAGAAACGTTTGAAAGAACTGGACATGTAAATTATGAAAAACATGAACGTACAAAACTAGCAACAAATGAAGAAAAAGTGTTTCAAGTTACATTAAGTGTCGTTGAAGATCCGCATAAAAGTACGAGAGAAATTAATAGACAACTTGATATAAGTCAATCCCCTGTAACAAGAATATTGAGGACACAAAACTTTCATCCTTATCATATTCAACTGCTTCAGGAACTAGAGCCAAATGATGTCGAACGTAGGGTAACATTTTGTGAGTGGACACTCAATAAGATTCACCAACAGCCGCAATTTTTTGATTTCGTGCTATTCACTGATGAGGCCACATTTCATAAAAATGGTTGTGTTAATAGAAATAACTCACACTACTATGATACCATGAACCCTCATTTTACGAGAACTGTAGATAAATCAACACCGATGTTCACTCAATGTGTGGGCAGGGATAGTAGGTGTTTATGTAATTGCACCGCATTTCTTTAATGGACACTTGACTGGGAATATGTACCTCGATTTCTTACAAAATGTACTGGGAGGATTGTTAAACGGGTGTCCTCAAGATGTCTTACAGAGGCTGTGGTTCCAGCACGACGCAGCTCCACCCCATTATAGTATTGCAGTAAGAAACTTTTTAAATGTTACATTTGGTGACAATTGGATAGGTCGGGGAGGACCAGTTCAATGGCCACCAAGGGCGCCAGATTTGACAAAATTGGACTTTTTTTGTGGGGACACATTAAAGGATTAGTGTACAAAACATCACCAACTACAAGAGAAGACATGCAGCAAAGAATTCGACTAGCGTTCGACACCATCACGCCTAACATAATGCAAAATGTAAGTGAATCATTTCTTCATAGAGTCAGAATTTGTAATTTACAACTAGGAGGTCACGTTGAGCATATTTTGTAACTTGTTTTATTTTTTCTCTTCTATTTACTGTTTACGTTCAAAATTACACTTTTATTTTGTTATGTACATACCTAAGGTGAGGTGTAAATTTTGTCATTCAAGTTCAATAAATTTGCTACTTTTACTGTTTCCTTTACGATTTTAAAATAATTTTTCGCCTGACCGCAATTTTTGTTTTTCCAAAGCCATTCTTGATAAAATTGTATTAATTTCTTAGTATGATTGTGAGGTTAAAGAGAAATACTTGATTATCTCCAAAAAATACAACAGTTAGGCATAGGAAAAAAGAAAGCAATTTGAAGGAGGAATCCGACCACGTAAAGAAATACAGGTTGTTCCATTTGAAAAAACAGAGTTTTTCCCATTTGAAATTCGCATTAATTGACATGCCGTCATAGACACCCTGTAAAATAGAATAATGTAAAAAAGGTACTAATACTTAGCGTATAGTATGAACTAAGAATAGTATAATATTTGCTTGCCCAGTTTGTTTTCATAGGTAAATAAAAATTATTAAACGGACCCTTATAAATCCTTAAATTTCCAGACAATGTTAAATAACTTGGCAACGTTGCATGCAAATACAAAAAACAGAATATGACTGTATAATACTCTTTTCATTTAATAAAATGGTGATAAAATATACAGGGTGTTCCATTTAAAAAAGTATATTTTGTGTGTAATAGAAAATTCAAGCCACCTATAGATTTCACAATAATTTTAAAAAACTTTTTGTATTTAATAAATTGTTCGTATCACTAACGGTTCAAAGGTTATCGAAGGATAACACACTATTGACTCACCCTGTATAACCAAATTGCCTGTCTGTAATTAGTAATAGGACCTATTATTACAGGCGTTTGCCAAAGTGGTCGTAAAATTATTCCCACTGGTGAGTTTACTTAGGATTATGAGTTATGCCCATTATATGATATAGTTACAATGTAGAATAGTCACTCAAACGATAACTATTACAGCTTTTATATTTGCTACACAATGACTCTTTCAATAAGTATAAGTTTCAATATAATGCCTTACATTCAATTTTATTGTAGGAAATAAACATCAATCTATTTCAAGAAAATGTATTTACAAGAGCTAACACAATCATTTGCCATTTACTGCAAAAACAACATCAAATGTTCCAAGCAGAGTATTAAAGAAAGTACGAATTCTTTTTTATCTTGTACACATATTTTTCTGGCAAAATTTACTATTCCTTATATTTTATTACATAAGTTACTTAACAAGAACCGTAAATATTGTTTAATAATTGAAATGTGTTTTATGAACTATGACCAACAAAGAGGGTCGGTATAGATCCTCTGCCACTGATGTTATTATTTGTACATTTTGTGATAATTCCTAATTGTTTATTGGGAACTACTTATCTATTTCATTAGTGTCACATATAAAACAATCCAAAACAGACAAGGTGATTTAGATGTGTGATGTGTATACCACAAAATGGTCACATTTGAAAATTAAGTCCCACAGAGTTCATCTTTAGACCCTTTGCTGTTTTTAGTGTAAATAAATGAATTAGGTTTACATGCATCTAATACACATTTCAGCTTATATTATTTCAAATAAGAAAGGGTAAATTTTCTTATTCAATAATTGAGCATTATGTTATTAATTAAACTACAACAATTAAGCCCGGTATATCCGTCTTCTGGTAGAGTGGTTGTTAGTAGGGTTGGGAAAAATAATCGATTAATCGAAAATAATCGATTAATCGATTAATCGATTATTTGATTATTTGTTCTTGTATAATCGATTAATCGATCATTTGATTAATCGATTAATCGATCATTTGACTAATCGATTATTTGATTAAGCGATTAATCGAAATAATCGACTATTTTTCAATAATCGATAACCGGTTATGACTTTTGACAATCACCCAGCCCTACATCCTCATTATCTATTTTTTTACTTAATACAATTATTATAGTATTATAGTTATATAAATAAACAGTATGTAAATAAAATTGAAAATAACCCTAAGATGAATCCTACAGCTCCGTAAATTAGGGGTGGGCAAGAGAATCGAATAATCGATTAAGGCTGGTTAAAATCGACTATAATCGATTAATAGCTTTACGATTAATAGATTATAACCGATTTTCGATTATACGATTACTTGATTAATCGATTAATCAAATAATCGATTAATCAAATAATCGATTAATCGATCATTTGGTTAACCGATTATTTGATTAATCGATTAATGGATCATTTGATTGATCGATTATTTGATTAATCGATTATAATCGATTAATCGAAATAATCGATTATTTTTCAACAATCGATAATCGATTATGACTTTTGACAATTGCCCAGCTCTAGTTATTAGTTACGAAACAGATTTATTTTAATTAATATGTTTCTACTCTTGCAAAACACTGATCACAACGAAGTATGTTTTCATATGGAATAACTGTTCTGCAAAAATAGATAAATGGTAACCATTGTTTTACTGGTTTAATAATTTAATTCTCAAATTTATCTGTTCGGTAACTTTACCAGAAGATGGATATACCGGCCCTTACTGTAATAGATTTTTATTTAATGACATAAACGACTGCTTCTCGTTAAATTCATTGTATTTATATACCACCTAGTACTAACTTAGACCAATATGAATTATTTTTTGAAGCACTGGAACCAAGAGATTTTATTTTAGATACAAAAATACCTGTTTTCGAAGATTTTAATGTATGTACCCCACTATGTTTACAATGATAGTAATGATAAGAAAACCAATCTGATTACCAATTTTGCAAACTTTTGATATACAACAACATAACGGAATATTTAACAATTTAGAACGTTTACTTAATCTTGTTTTCTCAAATCTAACATGTGAAATTTCCCGAGACAATGCGCCATTAGTACATGAGGACACTTTTCACCCAGCTCTTTTCATTACAAATACACCTTCCCCAAAATGTACAAACTTTGCATTTGCTAATGATCAAAAAGCCTATAACTTTAAAAAGCTAATTATCCAGCCCTATATAATGCTCTTTTAGGAAACTGATTGGTACTATTTACAAAATTTTTGATGTTAATTAGTCGTCGAGGCATTTTACATTAAATTGTACAGTATGTTGGATCAGTATGTACCTCAAATTAAATTTTATAAAAGACTTATCCAAAATGGTATACTAGCGAAATAATAGATAATATTAAACAAAAAGATAAGCATTTCCGTAAGTATAAAAAAACAAACTATTATTACCATTTAGAACAGTTTAAAAGACTTAGAACTTTAATAAAATAACAGACAGATTAGAATATCAAAGGTACTCTCTAATATTCAGTTCCTCAATCTCATCGGATCCAAAGATATTTTGGTCATTTGCACAATCAAAACGGCAACAAACACGAATACCTGGTAAAATGTCATATAAGGATAATAACTACGATAAACCACAAGATATTGTAAACATATTTGCGGAGTTTTTTAGTTCAGTATATACCGTTCCATGTGATACACAAGACAATCACGTGGCTATAGGCAATAATAACTTTGAACTTTTCAGTATTACAAAAATTTCGATGTTAGGAACTCAAGATGCTATAAAAAGTTAAAGAACAAAATTACATCTGGCCCAGACCTTATACCATCCTTTTTGGTGAAAGATTGTTCCAATGCATTCTTAACACTGCTTTTTATTCTGTTTAATATTTCAATAAAAACATCAATTTTTGGTAGCAAAGGCGTTTCCGATTTTTAAAGCAGGCGATACGTCAAATATAAGTAATTACAGACAAATTTCTCTTTTGTGAATTTTGCCAAAGTACTTGAAATCATTTTATACAATCGCATCTATATATCCACCAAAAACATATTGTCAGTAGACCAGCATGGCTTTGTATCTAACAGATCAACTACTACGAACTTAGTAATACTCAGGCAAACAGTTTCTAATATTCTAGACGAACGAGGACAGGTAGACACTTTGTATGCCGATTTTACCAAAGCCTTCGATCGCATCGACCATCAATTACTCTTACAGAAATTAGGAAAGTATGAATTTAATTTAAATCTATATTTATACTTTCAATCATATCACTTCGGAGTGCCGCAAGGTTCTAACTTTGGGCCTTTACTATTTCTATTATTTATTGGCGATTTATGCGCTGAATTGAAGTGCGACAAATTAATCTTTGCAGATGATTTAAAAATATTTAAGAGGATAAATTCCGTAAGTGATTATATATATCTTCAAGAAAACCTTAATATCGTCAGCAAGTGGTGCGGCCTGAATAGTTGGTATCAATGCCACTAAATATAAAGTAGTGTCTTACACAAAAAAAGTAATATTACTTTAACTACAACTACAGCATTAACGACACTGTTTTCGAGCGCATACAGACAATTAAAGATTTAGGTATATATTTTGTATCTGAACTGAGTTTTGTCGAACATAAACATATCAAATCTAAAGAGGCAATCAAAGTGTTAGGATTTATCATAAGAAACTGTAAATCATTTACTAATTTAAATTGTTTAAAATCATTATATTATTCTTATGTACGATCAAAACTTGAGTACGGATCTATAATCTGGAATCCTTACTATCTAGTTCACAAAGGCGCGTTAGAGCAAGTTCAATGAAAATTTTTAAAATTTTGAGCATTTAGAGATACAGGAATGTATCCTGAAGGGGGGGTATGGATAACAATTATCTTCTAAGCACATTTCATTTTGAAAGTTTAGAGTACCGGCGAATTTGTTCTATGCTACTTTTTCTATACAAATTATTACATAATAAAATTGACTGTCCTCAAATTCTTTCACAAATTAATTTTTTCACTCTAAGAATGCATTCTCGACAAAATCCTACATTTTACACTAAACGAGCCAATACCAATATGTTGCTAAAATCACCAATACATTGTATGTGCCATTATTTCAACAAATTAAGTCAACATTGTGATATAAACCTCGTTATTTATATTATTTTACTTTTTTTCAATAATAACTTCTTATTTTGTTCTTCTTAACTACTACTATCACACTATCTTTTTTTTAAATTTAATTTTCAGTTCTTTTAATAACATCTGTTGTACTTACCTTTATGTTTAATATAAAGATTTGTTCCTAAATATTATAAAATGTTTAGTAGTATTTTAAGTGTAATTTAAATTGTCCTGTAATTGGGTGTTACCTGTTGGGCAAATAAAGCCTATTATTATTATTATTTTAATATTTTTAAGATTTCATGGTAAGAGACGCGATGGACCATTAAATATTAATCCAAATAATCCTTTCATTCTACTAATGCAAAAACTGTTAATTTCCTAGGTATGTATTTAGATAAAAATCGCTATTTGCAAATATTCAGGGATAAAACTTTGTTATTTGTGAGTTTCTTGATTCTCATAGCTACATAGACAGTAAGAATCAATGAAACATACACAAATAAAGTCTCGCCACATATATATAGTTTAATTCTCGGTGTATTAAAAGAATGCAAATCTTAATATTATATCTATATTTCCTGATGATAGCGAACAGCCGAAATAAGTGGGAGATTAAAAAATATATATGTGACGAAATAAGCAAAATTTCGTTTTTGTTTTAAAGTATTTTCATCTAGATAAACAAAATCTTATTTCTAGATTACGAGCATTTTAATGTATTTATTTTACTAATTGAAATAAATATTCAATTTTTGGGCTATATTTATTGCACTAAATGACATTTAAAAACTGTTGGTATGCGAATAAGATCCTCCTATTAAAAATCTTAAAAATATTAAGTACAAATTTTTTTGGGTTATTAGGTCCAATGTAATTAAAATACTATTGTATTAACTTGCCGACTTTTCGGTATAATTTATTACCATCCTCAGGGCACTGTGAGATATAAATAAATTGATTGTAAGTTATTCTATAACTATATGGGTGATAAATTCTAATCCAAAGAACATTATCAAAGATAGATGGCATTTAATTGAAGAAAATACAGAAATCTCTTTAGAAATATTTTTGGAAATATATCAATTTTGCACTGATAATAACTATTTTAATTTTAATGGAGAATTTTTCAAACAATTTTATGGGCTAGGATTGGGAAATTGTATGTCTTCGGTTTGTTCGGACCTAGTTATGTTACAGTTACAGGAAATTTGTTTAAATAAATTGACTTTCAATGTTCCTATTTTCAAAAGGTATGTTGATGATATTTTCTTAGTTATACCTAAAGATAAAGTCGAGGAACTTTTGTACGACTTTAACAGCTTTCATGAAAAGTTACGATTTACAATTGAAATTGAGAAGAATAACAAAATTTCATTTTTAGATACAGAAATTATAAGAACACCTGAGAATAGAATACTTATTGATTGGTACCATAAACCAACATTTTCAGAAAGATTTTTAAATTTCAATTCCCAACATTCGATAAAACTAAACTTAATATAATTAAGAATTTAAAACACAGAGCAATAAATTTATCCAGTCCCCAATTTCATGAAAAAACTTACAACTAATTAAAATGTATCATATCAAAAATAATTTTCCGATATCATTAATCAATAGAATATTACAGAATAACTATAATAGTCGACCAATTAGACCATTACTAACAGAACCAACATTTTATTATAAACTACCATATGTAAAAAGTCTTTCAGAAAAGTTAAGAAAGGTCCTCATGACAAACAAAATAAATATAGCTTTTAAAAGTGAAATTCGATCAAAAAGAACTTTTTTACCAAATTAAAAACTAAAACACCAACAGACTTACAATCGAATTTAATATATAAAATATCATGTAAAAATTGTAATAAAAGTTATATAGGTCAAACAAGCAGGTATCTAAAAACAAGGAAAAAGAACATATGAGAGATGTCAAAAACAAAAATACGCTTAATATCAAATCTTCGGTAGAACATTGTAAATTTTTAAATCATGAATTCAACTTTGATGAAACCGCAGTGGTAGGTAAACAATCTAATCTAGAAAAAAAATTTCAAGAAATGATAAACATTAAAAAAATTCGAATCAGTAAATTCAAGAAAAGACACTGAAAATTTAAACTCTTGTTATTTCAATCTAATTAATAAAATGAAAACTTTATGATACATTAGATATTTTAAAATTATCAACCTATTTACATCTTTCGTTCCTTTCTACTTTAAGCTTGTTTACTTATTATATAAACAAACATTTTAGTTCCCAAACACTTATTCATCCCTTTTCTACAGTAAGTTTAACAGTGCTAAAAAATAATCTCATTAGTGTCACAGCCTCGACGAGAATAACAACATTTCAAGAAACATATAAAAATTTCTCATTTCTGTATGCGCCGATATACTGAGTATTTTCCAATGAACTCAATATTATAGATACGAAGTATGTTCCTGCAATTATGTTTTTTATGCACGAGAAACACTAAATTTTAATGTGAGTATTTGTTTATAATTTTTATATATCACTAACCTATAACTAATTCTAAATAATAATTGAAGTGCCTAAAATAAGTACATGCTTCCTACAATCTGTTATAGAATAATTAATTACCTGTTCAATATTATTTCTTCACTATTAGTTTGGATTAGAATTTATCACCCATATAGTTATAGAATAACTTACAATCAATTTATTTATATCTTACAGTGCCCTGAGGATGGTAATAAATTATACCGAAACGTCGGCAAGTTAATACAATAGTGTTTTAATTACATTGGACCTAATAACCCAAAAAATTTGTACTTAGTATTTAAATTGTGGTCTGGAAATTATTATTATACTTAAAAATATTGGCATATTGCAGATAGAACGTGATTCATCCATTCACTAAATTACTAAATTGACAAGGATAGTGTTAAGTGGGTAATTATTCATGTATGTAACGAAGTGAGAACACATGTTCTGAATTTGAGATTACTTTAGTGAAGTTAACCCATTTCCTTGTCTGACCAAAGTCGTTGAGTACTTTACAAAAGCATAATTAGTACCAAAACCTCTAGGCTTTGATGTGGTAATCGATCAGTAACTTAAAACTTCATTAAGACTTTCAATCTAAGGGTTAAAAACTTTAATTTCTTCCATATAAACTTTTAAACATCCTCTTTATTAATGATTCTCTTTGATTTTTGGAGTCTTAAAATTATCGCTCTTATTTATGAATATTAATTTATTTTTACCATAGCCGCCCACACAAGTTTAAAATACTTACATTTTGACTGAAAATGGTAGCAAGTGATGAAGCATACGCTAATTACCTAAAGAAAATTATTGGAAACATTATTTACTCTCTATATTTATCTAGGTCATACTAAATTCTATTTATACAGTGTGGAAGAAAAATACGGAATAAATTCATTTTCTCTGTTGATACAAGGTTACCAAGAAAAATTTCGGACGCCATGATTTTTATAATCAGCTGCATATCTTTTGTTACATAAAAAGTTAATTGTCGTAGCCTTTGGCGGATTAAGAATTTGCATGAGCAGTTCATGTTCCGTGATTTCCGCTTCATCTGTACAGAAGCGACATAATATGTCGCTTCTGTAACTTTTGCCCACATTTTTGAGACGATATCTCAGGGACAATGGTCTGTGGGAAGGCCTGTAAGTATCCTTAACTTTGGTTTACTGAATTCAAGTAGCTCTCCAGCTCATTTTTGCGAGTAATTCATAAACTTCTTCGCTTGTCATTTACCTGGAATTAACTTTCGATAGGAAGATTTATCATTCCTTTCCCTTTTTCTGACCTGGTCTGTTGTGTGGGGCTCTTAGATATTCTACAAAACGGTTCTGGTCCGCTGAATGATGATCTTTCACCTTCTCTCTCACGGCTATCAGCAATCTCACTCCTTTCTATTCCTTCATGCCTTGATGTCCACATCAAGGTAACTTTGTTGTTCCTAGCCAGTTGCTTTACTATTTGTAGATATTTTCAGACTGTTAGACTTATAAGTATAGGAACTTAAATCTTAAGTGCTACTTGGTTCTCTGAGAGAATATGGATTCTTGATTTTCGTGTGCCTTTCTTAATGCATTAACTTATGTCTGTCTTAAGTTCCTCGCGGCGGGTGAACAGTAAATCGTTGTACATTTCAAATGATTTGAGGCAGGTTTTGTTGTGCCCTTTGAGAAATCATGTAACACATTATGTATCGATGATTTACTGAACAATAGTTTTTTGACTAACGGTGGTGGGTAACCATTATCTATAAAAGAGTTGGAAAGTTTTTTAAATTGTGTATTTTAAGTGATGTATGACTTGTAGCTATCACCCTATTTTTCATACCTACTATGAGGTTGATTTTCATTTTATTTGGATGGTTGGATTCAAAATGTAAAAAGCGACCTGAGGCACCTGGTTTGGTATACCAAGTAGTAATTATTTTATAATCATCTCTTCTTATCAGTTTGGTGTCCAAAAAAGGAACACTGTTAACTGTATCTTCTTCTTCAATAGTGAACTTTAAATATGTATTATAATTGTTAAAAATATTTAACAAAAGTTCAGTACTACCTCCAGGAACGCTTAATATTATGTCAGCCACATATTTTTTCAAAAAGGGGATTGCAAAGTCAATGTTGCCAAGACAATTATCCAACAGATCATCCATAACATACTGTGATATTATGGGGGCCACTGGACTGCCCATAGGCATACCAAGTTTTTGTTTGTACACTGTGTTATTGTAACTAAACACTGGTGTATCAAACAAAAATTCCACTAATTTTAAAAACTGATCTTTGGAAATGTGACAATGTGTCTGTATTGCATCCCAGTGATTTTCTATGCTATTTAAAGCTGTTTGCAAAGTGATATTATTGAATAGAGCTGATTATTACATAATTATCTGGTAATTGAAATTCATTTATAAAGTGGCAAAATTCAAAAGTGTCCTTTACAAAATAGTTATTGTGTGTATCAGACGCAATGGTCAAAATATTAGTGACAAGTTGTGCAATGCCTCTATTAGGGCTATTGACACCAGAAAAGATAGGACGTAAAGTTAAAATTGGTTTATGGATTTTAGGTAATCCATAAAATTTATTAATAGTGCCATTATACAATCTATACTTAGTACCATCTTGAGGTGTAATCATTTTGCTTTTTTCCAACTGTGAGATGATTTTGTTTGATTTTTTGCTGAATTGTACTAGTTGTGTCTCTATTTAGTATTTCATAATAATTATTATCAGCCAAAATTTCTGTCGAAAGTGTGTGATATTGTTCAGTGGTAATAATCACATGACTGTAACAATAAATATATTGGCCAAACTAGAAGGAAAGTTAAAGACCGTATAACTTCCCACAAAAGTGACATCAGACTTAACAAACAGTCTTGCACTTTGGCCAATCATGCATTATTACATAATCACAATGTCAATTATAATAACGTTCAAATATTAGATTTTGAAATGAACTATCACAAACGGAATTTTTGGAAATGTGTCAGATTTTCAAAGAACCAAATACCATTAATGCCAGAAAGGATATTGATAACTTAAGCATAATTTATACTTACTTACTACAATTCAACCATAATGTCCACAATGATGAAAACACCCTGTATAGTATGGAATAATAATTAATGTCCCTAAATATAAGACATCGAGCTGTTGGTATCTACTGTCATTGTTCTTTTGGTTTCACTCTAACAAGTTTTTATATCCAAATTCCTTTTGTTTTTTACTTCATAAAAATACACGTCTAGTATGATTCTAAGAATTTAAATTAATATGAATCCATAGTCATCCATTCATAATGTTGTTAATTTTACATAGTAGTGGTAGTAAATTACCAACAATTAATTATTAGTGTTTTTTCTACAATTCGTCAAGAATTTTGTAATTTTCAATGAATACAACGTTAACTTTAACCTCACTTTCGTAAGTACTTTTCACTGTTTCCATAACTTAGTTTAATTAATTATAATTTATTGTAGAGTTCCTGATGAAGAGACAATAAAAGTTTCGAAAGCTTGAACAGAAAAAAGAGTTTTTCTTTTATTACCTGTCACATGACTGCAATCCCCGTTTAAAAATTAAAAATATTTGTTTTTAACATAGACAGTCGTCTAATTTCCCTCTCTGAATATATATATATATATATATATATATATATATATATATATATATATATATATATATATATATATGTATATATATATATATATATATATATATATATATATATATATATATATATATATATAACATATTTTAAACCTAAAAAATGGTAAAGCTTCATAATAAATAAATTAGTTAACTTTATATGTTTTTTGTGCATTTGTATAGGCGATTGCTCTGTTTGACTTTGGTCTTATTTTATCTAGTTGTAAGTTGATTTGATTTATTTGATTAATCACTTTGCTTCCCCGCCCAGAGAGGAGAATTGCAAATATTGCTTAATTTTAATAAAGGTATTTTGTTATTAAATTTTAGTGCCATTTAATAAAATTTAATTTAATTATTTTATTGATATGATGACAGACGTTATAATCTGTAATACCAGATAATGGAGCCATTTTCAAATTTCGGTCCTCCAGAGCTCCATATTTAGCTGTCAGTTATTATCACTTCAAATGTCCGTCCAAATTCGAGTCTAACTGGCACTGTGTCTCAGTAGGTTTGGTAATTGAGACTAACTGAAATTCATTCAGAACATTCAGATGTCCAACCAGATCTCCTGGCATGAATTTCTCGCGTTTATGTAAATTTAGATGAATTAAAGCCAAGAATTCAACAAGAGATAAGATCAGAAACGCCAGAGATGTTATCGATTAATAGGGTAGAGGCTTTTTTTTATTTATTGATATGATGTGTTTCTTTTTTTTTGCGATTCAGATAATTTGAAAGTAATAAATATTTATTTTTTCTGTTCCAATAATTTACTTTCAAATGTCTGTTATGTTACATATAAGTAAACCTGGCCAAGCGATGGTAGATTCAGGGTCGGGCGCAATACCAATGCCATCGCGCGCTTGTTTACGATGACGATGACACAGTTGTTATCTGTCGGCCGATGCATAGAGTACTAATAAATAATACATAATGTTGAGCGTAAAGAGTAGAAAACGACCGTACGCTGATAAAGTGAATAAATTTATCAGTGAATTTCCGGATTTATTCTATGATGGATGTAAAATAATTTGTAAAATTTGTGATCAAGACTTAATGTGCTGGAATAAATACGGCTGAAAAATTCATGTCAATAGTAACCGGCATAAAAATAAAAAAAATGGCGTGTCTTCTTTGGAACCTCAGTTTATGTTTGATTTACTGTTCGTGCTGATTGCCTGTGATGTTCCCCTGCGCATATTGGATAAACCAGCATTTCGGGAGTTCTGGAATAAATACAATTCCCAGGTGAATTTACCAAGTCGTTCATCGTTACGTAGATATGTACCAAGTGTTCGTGAAGACAATGTAAACAGGATTAAATGTGCATTAAAAAATACACGGCTGTGGTTATGTGTTGACGAGACGACAGATTGTAAAAAAAATTCTATTTTAAATGTTATAGTACGTGTACTCGACCCAGTTAAACCAACATTTCCACTTTTACTAGCTAGCAAAAGACTAACTGCGTGTACTGGCGAAACAATTACGCGGGTGGTGTTGGAGACTTTCGAAAAATTTGAACTGTCAACAAGTCAAGTGTTGATGTTTGTGACCGACGGTGCGGCGACAATGCGTTTGGTGGGCCGTTTTCTTCAAAGAGACGATTGTAGGTTTTTACATGTTACGTGTAAAGTGCATGCGTTCCATCTTGTGGCAGAAACGATTCGAAAATGTTTTCCAGAGGTAGATACATTAATAGCAAATACAAAAAAAGTATTTCTCAAATCTCCTAAACGGCTTCGAGCATTTCACACACTGTGTCCTGGTATTCCGGAACCACCAGAGCCGATTCTTACATGTTGGAGAACGTGGTTGAAGGCAGCTTTTTATTATGCTGAATATTTTCAACAAATAAAAGGTGTGATACTACAGTTCAATCCTAACGAGGCTGCAGCTATTAAGAAAAGCCAGACAAGCTTTTAAGATGTTTCCCTTGAAACAGATTTAAAAAACTATTTATAACAATTATAGAGGATTACAAGACGCAATAGAAAAATTGCAAAACACTTCGTTGTCGTTAGTGGAATTGCTGCAAATAGTGAACGACGTAAATACAAAGCTACAGACCATAAATGACGCAAAAAATAAGCCCGTTATTTAATTACGGAAAGATCCTGATTTTACCAAATTAAGACAAATTTGTGATGGTGCATCTACGGCTGCGTTAAGTGAGTTCACAAAGTGTTTTACTTACGTCTGTATTACTTCCGTAGATGTCAAACGGTCTTTTTCAAAATACAAACATATTTTTTCACCACAGCGAACATCGCTTATTGAGACAACTATAGAAACATATCTGATGCTACACAGTTATTATAGAAGTGCTCCAGTTTGTGATAACGACAACCAAGCTACTTCATAAATCTGCTTAAAGAGGCGAGTTTTGTACATATTTTTATAAAGTGTACCAGTATTAATAAAATTTATTTCCATTTATTTTATTTATCTGTTTATCTATTATTAGTTATCACTTAGATATACAATGTACATGTGTGAACGTCATTTAACAGTTTAATAATAATGTGCAGCACTAAGCTTACAAAATATAAGGAAATACATAAAAAAGAATTTAAAGCGAACGAAATAGTATAGAAACATACATCACAATATATAAAATATTTTTGTTTTTATTGTTGTACTTATTCAAGTATTATGATATGATGCATACCCAGTACGTCTTTGTAGGATTAATGACCTTGGCCAGGCTTATATATAAGTAATATTAAGTACTATATTCAAAGTTTACTGCCTACAATAGGCAGTAAATTTGAAAGAGCACAGTAGGTAGATATTAGTAAAAACTTTTAAGTTAACAAGAAAACTGATCATGAAAATATTTCAGAATTATTCTGTGCAATTAATTTTTTAGCCGAATGATGAATGATTCATGCATTTATCCGAACTATATTAAAAATTCCGCGAAGCCACCGTATCTGCTAAATTTAAAGTTTACACCACGCGTTTGAAATTTACTGTCATTCTTTATTAAAAGTGAAAGCTCTCCTACTAAAAGTTCTCAATTAGATAAGAACGATGAGCAGAATATACTCTCTGTTTAAAGTTGAAAGTTAAACAGAAAAAGACACTCTTTCTAACTGAAATAGAATTCCAGTCTAGTCACACACCCGGCTCGAAGTAAGAACATACCTCTCTAAATCGAAAAGAACAACAAAAATCCAAAAGTTGGGCCGGAGTTAGTGGCATTATCTGCGAACAGTGCAGTCCCTCGGGGTTCGTCGCACAAACACATACTTACAGTTTGGAAGTTGCCTGCATCGGATACACTTTGGATAAATCTATTCAATAGAAAACATGTACTTACACTGCATTTCGCTTCCCGACCATCCAAATATACCCCATTGAGTTTCTTTCACGTATGGCACAACTTAGATTCGCATCATAAATCAGGATTGAGAACAGCTTCTAAATTCCACACAGAAACAATTCGATATGCACGGTTTACTATTAAAACTTTTTAAAAATCAGACAATCGGTTTTTGTTATTGTTATTGTTAGCATTATAGTAAGTGTCCTAACTTAATTATATAAATTTCTCAGTTACACTGCGGCACTCTTAAAATTTGGGTAACCAATGAAAGTCAAATTGTTATTTCATAATTTTGTTTTTTCCTGACCATTGTTTAGCTATTTATTTTAAATTTTACTACATATTGATGTTAATTATTTGTCTGCCGTACCGCAACTATACAATGTTACAAGGTATTTTAGGTTATTAAAATTTCGCTTATGTTAAAGACATAACGCTGGATTTTTATATACAGGGTGGTGCAATAGTGCGTCCGACTTCGATATGTCAAGTTCTATGATAGCTAGAAACTTGATTTGAAAACATAAATAAACTAGACAAAAAAGTCTATAACCGGAAATTATTTTCGAATATAAAGGGTGAGCCAAGACGATTCTACAGGGTCAACTAACATTTTTTTAAATGGAATGCCATGTATTGCAACACCCTCCCCCCCTCCGTCCAATTGCTGGCATAACACAATTAACAAGGGCTTGTACTTATTGACCGGTAGCTCAGTTAGCAGATCGTGATTAAGGGTTCAGATTGATTTGAGTTCTCACCAAAATCGAGGCTGGGCGCCAGGACTTTTGCAAGTAGCAAATAATTAAAAGTTTACTTTAAAAGGTAAAGTTAATACTTGAATCTTGTTGGGACGGAAGTCGATTAAAAATATATTATTTAATAAAAAGTATAATAAAGAACGGTATGAATATGTACAAAAATTTACATAGGCTAAGATGGCCTCTTTTTAGTTAAAAAAACCTAGTTTTGGTTGAAGACCAAGAAATAAACAAAAAAAAAGGTGACTAATCTCTTACAAAAATTCTTCTGCCCAAATACAAACGTTCACTGGAGACGAAGATCTTACGTAACTTCAAATGGGTTAGTCCAGCGAAAAATTCACCAACGGCTAAGCTCTTAATGGGTTCGGTGTCAGTTTGAATCAGCACTGTCAGTATTGCAGTTACCCTTGAGACGAAATGCCAGTTGTATAAAATATCATTTTCCTGCTCCTTTCAGTATACAATGATCAGTTCTATCCACCAGTTATCCCCTTCTCTTGGTCCAGGTATTTACATAACAAGGGGAGAGCTTTATGTATTATAGGCAAAACAAAACAAAAGCTGTGACGTTTGAATTGTCCAGTTACGTAGACAAAATATGAGAGTTAACACAAATTTACAGAGTAAATTGCAAACAAACTAGGATCCGTATCCCACAATATTTTAGGAAGTTGAAGATTTCAACTAACTTAAGTATCAATAAAAGTTACGTTAAATAGAAAAAATACTAGTCCAGCAAATAAACTCTATGATAAATGAAATAGGTTTCACTGTATGTTAAAATAATTTTTACTAAAAGAAGGTAATCTTCAAGAAAATAGAATTTAGAATGTCTGTATACAGACTGACAACTAGAAAGATAACGTAAATAAATATTTGTTAAATATAAAACAATATGATAATTTTCAAATTAAAGGTAACGTTAAATTAAATTATTTATTAGTTCCTCGTAAGAGAGGTAATAATGAATTCCAGATAAAGTTGAATAAAGATATATAGCTTCACTATATGTTTACTGCAGATAATCAAAAGTTAATCAATTGCCAGATAACTAGGCAGGTATCTTTGCCGGAGAACTAGGCAAGGCTCCACTAGAGCAGCGTTCCTGAATAAATACTAAGTAGACGTTCAAGTAAACACTCGATATTTTAAATTTAGAAAAACCTTACGTTACTGAAGTCTGATTGGTAAATATATGCACTGGTATAAAATAATCCACCACAAAACAAATGCTCCACATTAGGTAATAAACACAAAGGTTATAAACAAATAGTATAAAAGTATTAGTAACAAAATGAAATTTCGTCATACCGTATCAAATTTTATTGCGACATCTTCCGAACTATTTAGTTAAAATTGCTACTCAAAATAGTACCTAATTATATTTGTACATCCTCCTGATTCTCCTCCAACTATCTATTGAGTTTATGTATTTCTTTGTAAATAACTATGTTTAATAATAAAAATATGTTAGTATTTAAATATTCCAATTGAAAGATATTAGCACAAAACAAGCCTTTTCTGGCTTAGGTGCTACCCTCATATTAATGTAGATAATTTATATGTATTATGTTTAATAAAGAAACTTAGGTTTAGTCCAAAAAGGGGTACCCATCTCCAAATGTCACTAGCCACCATTTTTCACAGAGCTACCAACGTAGCCAAGTGACCTAAAACATCGACAAAGACAGAAAACAACTAACTACGATACAAAAATGGCGACATCCGTTGCCGGGTAAATCTAAAATTTACAAAAACCGAAAGTTAGTTTAAATTAGCACACGAAATTATTACAACATTAGAGGGATATTAGATAAATCGATACTAATTAATATTATTGATGACTGTTCCAAAGAACACCAAGGTGAACTGATCACCGAAAAGCAAATTCGCCCAAAGCGTAAATTAAGATAAATACGGTACAAAATTATTATGAAAATTACCTCAAAGGTACGTTAAATCAATATAGCAACTTTTCCAATAACGATGATCATAAAATTACACAATAATACCAGAAAACGTATAAACTTTACCAGACCGCTGAACTAGAAATGTTGTCTTTAGAATGCTACACTAGTAAGAAGGAAGTAGCACCGTCGTGTTCTGCTACCTAACTCGATTATAGTTTGGACTGAGACAAACATTTGAGAGTAAAGTATGAGCAATAAAGACAAATAGATATTTAGGCATTTTTTATAGGCGCAAAAATCTACCAAACCAATTGTTCCAGTAGAAATCAGTGGCGCCCTCTGGGCTAGACTGGCAGAAACTTAATTCCTCTCGGACAAAAACAAACTGGAATGAAATGGCTTTGCAATTTCGTTACAGTATATCATATTATTTTTTTAAACCTCTTTGTGACCTCCTTCCACTCATGTATTATTATTAACTCTCTCCCAACCACTTGGATGTAATGATTTCTTTTCTGAAATTATGCCGTTTAAACGTGTATTTTAAAAAAATCACTGCAGTCACAATTAACGATTTTAAGAAAAATATGTTAGTACCAGTTATAAGACATCTGTGTGATGACACTCAGCTATTTTCATTTCCGAAAAGTATAGAGGGTGGCCAAAAAAATTTTTAAACTGAATTTTCTCAATTTTTTCAAATGAGACACCCTGGATAAATGAGGCTAAAGTGAGGATAATTGTGGATAAATTGTGGATAATTGTGGATAATTGTGGATCAAATCTAACTGATAGTAATTTTTTATAAAACCAGTTTTTCACTATAGACATATCATTTCCAATTATTTATTTTAGATCTGACCACGAATTTTCTTTATAGAATATAGCAATGTCATCCTATAATTTCTCCTCTGCTTCGTAATGAAAATCATCCATTACCACAGTATTGGTCCTAATACAGTTCCTTGTGGGACTCCGTAATCAATTGGCATTTGATCACTCAGTACATCATCTATTTTCACGTACTGTCATCTGTTTGTAATATAGTTTTTAAAAAGTTAAAGGCAGTTGTTTCTAATACCAATATATGTCAGCGACTGTGAGAGTTGATGGTGAGTGACAGTATCGAATCCCTTCGATAAGTTCAAGAATACACATAGACTGGGTTTATCATCATTTAAAGCAGAGTAGAATTTTTTGTGTAAATGTAATAATGGCATCTTCTATTAAAATCTTCTCTCTGAATCTGAACTGATAATTAGAGAGGAGGTTATACTTATTGATGTAAGTTGATATTTTTTTATCAATTTTACAAATAATTGTGTTAATTGTGTTATCAATGATATAGGTTTGTAGTTGGTTACTATATTTTTACCTTTTTCAACTTTCAAATAAATTAAGAAAACGAGAAATTTCAAGAATGAACTTGTTCTAGCTTCCTGAAAGGTACAACGACGTTTTTACATAAAAATTATTCAGATATATTTTGTTATAACTGTTCAAATACCTTGTTATCGAAATTGTAGTTATACGTAAAAATGTTTAAGTTACCAATAAAACAAATATGGTATTTCTTGAGGTTAAATGGTGTTAATTGTAAAGGAGATTTCTCTTCCTGGAGTGAGGCACAATTTGCTAATCTACTTATTTGAGAATAATTTTGCGGTCTTCAGCGTGTAACAGAAATTGGCAAAATTTAAAATAAATATCAGTTATATAAATCGCTCATAGTAACGGTTCTAAATGTGAACATTGTGGTACTCCTGAGGTAGGACAATATGGAAATAACTTGTAAACAATCTAAAATACATCAAAAGAAGTCTCACTATAAAGGCGAAAACGGCTTGTTTTCATACTTTCGACTAATGTTATAAATTCAATTAGTGTGACGTATTTATTGCGTCAGAAAGTAAGTTGCCTCCCTACTTACCCTACAAATTATGCTGAATCTGAAAATTAGTTAAAAAAAGATTTCTTAACCGCGTCCTAAGTAATTCCCTTGAAAATCTATGATTTTGTATTAGATAAAGAGATAAGGCCCTGCAGTTATTTTCTGTGGAGTTGATTGCATTGACAATTACGTATCTGACACCTTAGGCGCAAAAAAAATGTCAAATAAACTTTTAATTTGTTCCGCGGTGGGATCGAATCACCGATAATCGGTGCCAAACAAGTAAAAATAAACACAATCAATCAATCAACGCAATTTATTTCAACATTAACAATAAAACATCTACATAGGGCTCCCGCCTCCGGAGCCAACCCGACATCCAAGCGACAGAGCATCATGGCAATTGACGGGTTGGGCAGAGCGAGGTCTGTGTGGATTTAAAATTATAAAGTTATGCACACCAACTCCTGTCAAGTATTGACTAATTTGGACTTATTCTAAGCAAACGATAAAGGAACATTTTTAGCTTAAAATAATTAATGATATTATTAAAACTTAAAATTAGAATATTTACCAATTTACACAACTTTTATTTATAGGTTCACGGGAAAATATTCAAACACAAAAACTCGCTTACGGCAATTCGAATGTTGAACGGCCATATCAGACTGTTTGTATATTATGACGGACAATTTGGAATATAGAAATGTACTAATATAAAAATATTATAACTTGAAAGAATGTTTGTAAGAGAAAATTTTGAGTGAAAAAATGCATAAAAAGAGAAAAAGCGAGAAATAATAATTTGGAATTTTGTCAATGGGTTAGGCCTATATAGGTTGTCGAAAGATGGGCAACATTTGGTATGGAGGTTTATGTTTAATTCTGAATTGGGCATTATGCTCCCTCACTTGTGTTATGCTGCGTGTTAGTGGGTTATTCGAGAGTTGAGTTTCATCAAATTTTTGGGATGTGTTTTCTATGTATTGCGCTATTGGTTCCATGTCGGTCATTACGTGTAAATGTCGTATAGGCGTGTATCTGTCTAAAGCTGTAATAAGACGAAGAATTTTGTTTTGATGTATTTGTAATTTGTGTATCGTAGTCGCGGATGCAGAGCACCATGCGGGAGTGGCATATATCAAGGCCGGTCTTATTATAGTTGTATATATAAATAAACCTGGCCAAGCAATGGTAGATTCAGGGTCGGGCGCAATACCAATTTCATCGCGCGCTTGTTTACGATGACGATGACACGACACACTTCAGTTGTTATCTGTCGGTCGATGCATGGAGTACTAATAAATAATAAATAATGTTGAGCGTAAAGAGTAGACAACGACCGTACGCTGATAAAGTGAATAAATTAATCGGTGATTTCCGGATTTATTCTATGATGGATGTAAAATAATTTGTAAAGTTTGTGATCAAGACTTAATGTGCTGGAATAAATACGGCTGCAAAATTCATGTCAATAGTAATCGGCATAAAAATAAAAAAATGGCATGTCTTTTTTGGAACCTCAATTTATGTTTGATTTACTGTTAATGCTGATTACCTGTGATGTTCCCCTGCACATATTGGATAAACCAGCATTTCGAGAATTATAGAATAAATACAATCCCCAGGTGAATTTACCAAGTCGTTCATCGTTACGTAGATATGTACCAAGTGTTTGTGAAGACATTGTAAATAGGATTAAATATGCATTAAAAAATACACGGCTGTGGTTATGTGTTGACGAGACGACAGATTGTCTATTTCATCTATTTTAAATGTTATTGTACGTGTACTCGACCCTGGTAAACCAACATTTCCACTTTTACTAGCTTGCAAAAGACTAACTGCGTGTACTGGTGAAACAATTACGCGGGTGGTGTTGGAGACTTTCGAAAAATTTGAACTGTCAACAAGTCAAGTGTTGATGTTTGTGACCAACGGTGCTGCGACAATGCGTTTGGTGGGCTGTTTTCTTCAAAGAGACGATTGTAGGTTTTTACATGTTACGTGTAAAGTGTATGCGTTACATCTTGTAGCAGAAACGATTCGAAAATGTTTTCCAGAGATAGATGCATTAATAGCAAAAACAAAAAAAGTATTTCTCAAATCTCCTAAACGGCTTCGAGCATTTCACACACTGTGTCCTGGTATTCCGGAACCACCAGAACCGATTCTTACACGTTGGAGAACGTGGTTGAAGGCAGCTTTTTATTATGCTGAATATTTTCAACAAATAAAAGCTGTGATACTACAGTTCAACCCTAGCAAGGCTGCAGCTATTAAGAAAAGTCAGACAAGCTTTCAACATGTTTCCCTTGAAACAGATTTAAAAACTATTTATAACAATTATAGAGGTCTACACGACGCAATAGCAAAAATTGTAAAATACTTCGTTGTCGTTAGTGGAATCGCTGCAAATAGTGGACGACATATATACACAGCTACAGACTATAGATGACGCAAAAAATAAGCCCGTTATTGAAAAATTCGAGAGTGTATTACGGAAAGATCCTGATTTTACCAAATTAAGACAAATTTGTGATGGTGCATCTACAGCTGCGTTAAGTGAGTTCACAGAGTGTTTTCTTATGCATGTATTACTTCCGTAGATGTCGAACGGTCTTTTTCAAAATACAAACATATTTTTTCACCACAGCGAACATCGCTTACTGAGACAACTGTAGAAACATATCTGATGCTACACAGTTATTATAGAAGTGCTCCAGTTTGTGATAACGACAACCAAGCTACTTCATAAATCTGCTTAAGAATGTGAGATTTGTATATATTTTTATAAAGTGTACCAGTATTAATAAAATTTATTTCCATTTATTTTATTTATTTATTTATTTATTTATCATTAGTTATCACTTAGATATTCAATGTACGTACATGTGTGAACAGTTTAATAATAATGTGCAGCACTAAGCTTACAAAATATAAGGAAATACATAAAAAAGAATTTAAAGCGAACGAAATAGTACAAAAACATACATCACAATATATGAAATATTTTTGTTTTTATTATTGTACTTATTCAAGTATTATGATATAATGCATACCCAGTACGTCTCTATAGGATTAATGACGAAGGCTCATATATAAGTCGTTTGTTCGTCCTGTTGAGTTTGCTATTTTTAGCCAAAAGTGGGTATACATTTTTTGTTAGTGCGTAAGCTTTTCGTATAGTCATTGTAATATGTTTGTTAAAAGTGAGTGTAATATGTTTGTTAAAAGTGAGTCCTTTGTCTAAGTGTACGCCGAGATATTTTACATTCGTCTTTGTTTGAATTTGGTGTCCGTTGATCGTAATTGGAGTCAGAATTTTGGTATCTTTGAATTTCTTGTTAAATACTATAGTCTCCGTCTTACCCTCATTCAGTTTGATTTTCCATTGACTATAGTACGCTTTAGTCCACTCGATTACCGTCGACGTCGCCGTACGCAAAAGTTTAATCATGCTCTTACCATTCTACATAAAATGTGTTAAGAAGAATATAAAATCTGAAATTTAGCAGCATGATTTCCATAGAATGTAAGTCTTTTAAGTTTGAGACACAGATGTATAAGATCATGTGTTTATTTATGAAAAAAGTAGAACTTGAATTAAAAAGTGAAATATTCATATAAGAATAACACCCGGTAGCACATAAAATACGATTCTCAAGAGAAACTCGAGGTATTCAGTCGAATGAAATATAAAGGAGATAGCACTTGAATATCGCGAAAAGGGCGTGCGGGATATCTAAAACCGTAAGTTACTCGTACTGCTTATGTTCAGCGTAGTAATGATGTTGAGGAATCCGAAGATTATATTTTTGTTACTGCCGTAGTAGGCCGTGGGTCTATTAATTATAGATTTTCATTAATTAATATACAAATTAAATTTTAAACCGACAGCAATTTGAAATCCAATGATTGTTGTGGGAATGAAACTTACTGTAAAATTCATTTATTTTCTTCTTAATTTGGACAACAAATTGCTCAGGACATGCATCAAAGTTATGTGATTAAAAATATGTTAGTCAACAATTCCCGCGTGAAGGTTTAAGAATTTTTTTAAACAACAATTTCCCTACCCGTTAGATTGGAAGACTTGGACCAATTGCATGACCTGCTCGATCACCCGATCTCAACCCACTTGACTCAATTTTCTAGGTACATATTAAAGAGCACGTTCCAGCAGTTGTGGCTTTATTAAATGCGGACATATTACAACGTTTTTGTATACAATCGTTTGTTTCAACGTGAGGATAACATATTTGAACCATTTTATTAATTCAGTTTTCATTTTATAATTGTAACAAATTCCTAACAAACGGCGATGCTATGCTACAAAAATGAAATCCACGAGTTTGACCTTTCACAAAAGAGTTATATTTTAGAATAAATGCTTATGGACGCCTATTAAAATAAAGAAATACAGAACATTCTTACACGGAATGAATCGTGAAGAATTTTTTTCTTTACATTTTAAATAAATTTTAGAATAGCATTTACCTATCTGTATTTCTAGAAATTTAATACTTATGCCAAAACCATTAAAATTGTAAACTATAATAAAATCACAACGTAATATTTACATGTTTCCTCATTTACAAATAAGTAATAAATAAAAATATTAAGTTTAGGTCCTATATCCTGACATTTAATTAGAATTTGAAAAATAGTGCACAATTTTTGACCCACAATAGGTGTTAAGTGCCGACTTAAAATTCTGAGTTGAAATTAGTGTGTTACGGTTAAGAGCACGGTCAATATTTTCTTTCAAATTTTTAGTCTCTAAAATTACGTTTGGGGTTAAATTGTATATTATATAAACTATTTTTCCCACATTTCGTATATCTTCTTCGGGCGATGATGTCAAGAGAGACTGTTGTTTATTCGATTTACTAAGTGTTACAATCCGGAAAAACAGGCTGTTACTTTATGTGCCTATTAGGTCCGAAATATTTTATCAGAAGATTGATATACTTTGCGTTTTCCTTAACAACCAGATAAAAGTAAGTCACTTCTCAGGAAGTGAATATAACGAATGAACGCTTAGAAACAAATTTTCTTAATGTTTGATTTGTCGTGAACATAATTATAAAAAAAATTTAATATAAAAGATTATTAGCAATGTATTTATTGGGGGATACTAAGTACAAGTACTCCATTAGAGACAAAAAAAGGGCTTTGCTTTACAAAAGATGTGGTAGAAACCATTTTGATATATGTTGTTTAGATAGGCACCCTGATGAAAACTACAAGATTTCGACATTGGAGGAGGGGGCCACCATCTTGATTGAATGGTGCAAGAAATTGTTTTTTACAAAATAACTCCGCAACGGTTGATACAACGACAAAAATGTTAAGGACAAAGTAAAAGAAGCTAAAATTTTTTACATTTTGCATACACATTTTTTTTTGTAAGTCTAGTATACAATGTGTCCACTTAGTGAGTATTTGTTCCATAACTCTGTAACTGTTACACATATAAAAAAAAATTAAAACAAAAATTGGTCAGCATTCACCATTGCATCTCTTTAAAATATTTATAGTCATACAGGATATGGATGTTTCAAGTTTCATTTTATGTTTTTTGTAGCAGATATTTTCTAAAGCAGGTAGAGACCGTCTTTCGTCTTCCTTTGTTTCTATTGTAATGATCGAAAAGGGCGTCCCTTTCTCCCCCTCTAGAAAGAGCGGCACGACAGCATACCGCGCGCCCGCGGTAATGGTTTAACATACTCAGATCAGTGACCAGTATTGTTAACCCTACCGATTTTTCGGTAGATCTACCGATCTACCGATCTTGCGATCTACCGATCTATCGATCAACACACAAATCCTACCGAAAAGCAGACAAAAACTAGAAATATTACGACTGATCTATTTGAAAAATACTCCACACCAATTAACAATTTGCTTTTCTAATTTCTCGAACAAAATGTCCTATGTAGTGCTAAATCCCGTACATGCAAAATAATTGACAATTATTAAACCTACATTAACAAATTGTCTTTACCGCGACCATTCTTGGTGCTCGGTGCACTTAGCTGAAACGCTCAATAGCAAGCGTGATTAGAAATCTGTCTATCGTAGCTGCTGGTTCGAATTTCTCCAACAACACTGGCAATGTCGGTGAAAACGGGTGTTTGTCTACGTTTTTCTAAGTGTAACAGCCTTCTAGACTGCTTCAGGTTTTGATTTGCGGGTGGTCTGATTTTTTGTGGTGTTTATTATTATTGTTAATTATTTTTTGTTGATTTATAAAAATATATATTGTTTTATTATTAATATTCTATAATTAGTTTCCTATAAGTTTTGATAACTTATAACTCTGAATACTAATTAAAAACATGTTATCTCGAATTTTAAATCCTATCAGCAGGGACCGGAAATGTTTTCCATGTTTCAGAGTCAGCACTAAAACAAATATAAATATTGATAAATACACATATAACCAGTATCGAGGCTTAAAGGTGCAAGGACTCTGCGGATCTCGGGCCTCTTCAATGTAAAATTATAGGCAGTTTTGCAGCTTCTCTGGTGGTATTCCCAGTTCAGTTACCTTAATAATATGAAAGCGTACGGTTGTGGTCGTGTTTGGTTTGGTTTTCGCATAAAACGTTCTTAGTAATGACGCAGTTACCACCGTTTGAGCATAAACTACATAGATTGATTGAAAACTACGATAACTTAACAATAATGGTTCATATGTTGTGTACTCCATGCAATTGACGTTACGTATTTCATACACGCCTTAATTGTTAAATTCGGCTCTCCATTGACAAATATTGCCGGTACAGTTACAAAAGAGGAATGTTTTATGATTTGTGCCAAGTTCTGTGCATGTAATTTTTCTTCACCTAATAGTCACACATTGCGTTAAATGTATCTTCATATATATATATATATATATATATATATATATATATATATATATATATATATATATATATATATATATATATATATATATATATATATATATATATATATATATATATATATATATATCAGTTGTTTCATCGACTGTCTCCCACAAAATGTATTTCGTATTATATATATACATATATATATATATATATATATATATATATATATATATATATATATATATATATATATATATATATATATATATATATATATATATATATATATATATAATACGAAATACATTTTTTGTGGGTGACAGTCGATGAAACAACTGATTTTCGGTATAATAAGATTGTTAATGTTATACTAAGAATTTTGAGTGCTCAAAAGGCTTTGTCTCTATTAGACAGCAAAATTCGGGTTATCTGCGCGGTTTATTAGTGCCTGTACATGTGAACTATTTAGAATTAGCACCATTAACCTCGATAGATGTGGAAAGTTCATTTTTCTTGTACCGGATATACCACTTAAGATGTAAGTCCAAATAAGAACCCCATTGTCTTAGATACAGAAAAATATCTTATAACAAAGTTGATGTATATCAATTGGACTACAAATTTGACTATTCAAAACTTACACAGGATGTTCAAATTTTGCCTGGTCAAATGAAGTTTTAATTTTTTAAATAGAGTACTCTCTATATTATTATATTTTGGAATACCCCGAGAATAAGCTTTTAAAAATATTAACATATTAGGGTGTAATCTCAATATCTCATAAAATACAACCATAGTGTTCAATATTCTAAATCAACCCTTCAGATGGCATAGCCGAAGTAACAGTAATATATCAATTTGTACGTCAATTGATATATAAAAAAGTCCATTTGAATTTTTTTTTCGTATCTTGAGTAATAATATAATCTCTTACTTTCATATGGCATTTGAGTAGTAGATTTGGAATGATGAGCACTGTGTATTTCATCAGATACTGATTATACACTCCAAAATGTTTACATTTTCGAAAAACATTTTCTCAGGAATTTCAAAACTATAATAATATATAGGTGTTGCATTAAAAAACACACAAGTTTATTTGACGAAGGAGAATTTGAACATTTGAAGTCTGTATCATTATGCAAGTCTGTGTGCGATGTCTGTATCGTTCTGTACGTCTGAAGCCCGACCTGTTATTATTTTGCACGCTTAAGACTAAAGAGATACGTACAATACTCATCAGCTTAAAGTCACCACCTTCTTCTCTGCTCTCTTTCTAGCACGCCTCACTGCAAATAGTGCTAGAAAGGGAGCATATGAGAAGGTGGTGACTTTAAGCTGATGAGTATGGTAGATGAACACTATATGAATTTCAAATCGAAGTAAAAGGGAACAAGTAAGAGTTTAGTGTAGACGAACAGAGGAATACCTACCTTTATGTGCCGCTGGTAACTGTATTGTATCTTATTATTTTTTATAAGGGAATATCAACTCCATATTATGTTTATTTAGTTTTGTGTATGATAACCCTAACCTCGTGTGTCACGAAGTATATACGCTGTGAACCTCCAATGTGGCCTCATTCGGGGTACTAAACCTTGTCTTAATCTCTTTTTATATGACTTATGAATAAGGTTGGTTTCATTAGTAAATACTGTAATTGGTATTTGAGGCACATGTTATCAAAAGGTAATGTAAATAATTATTGATATGACCTATTCACTTATAACTTTTATTAATATAGTCGGTTTCATAGTTATTGAATTCGATACTTTATTTTAAAGAATTGAGATAAACCGGGTGTAAACGCCCTAAGTTCTGAGCTAGTTTTTATTTTGTTCCGCACTCATTAACTTATCCGGGCTAAGTAGTGTCTCGACTTGTTACATCCCCACGCCCAGTAGTTTGTGATCACATACCCTACCCTCTAAGGTAGGGAACTGAGAAAATAAAGGATAGCAAATGCGATGGTAAACTTCAGTCATTCTGAATAATACATTGTATCAAGCGATATGTATTTCATTATTCATTTTAACCTTTTGCTTTTGTCTCGTATGTCTTTCTGTCAACCATGTGAGGTAGTAGTAGCTCTACCGGTTCTCTACTCCGAAGTAGTTTTTTTTCCGACGCTGCCTGTCATTTATAGTGAAATACAAAAGCTGTTGATACAAGATATACTTACTCAGTTTTGTTCAAATATTGCCAGGATCTATGTGTGTATAACGTATTATCTAATTTGCTCTATAAAATTTTCAACGTTTTTATAACAAGATAACTATATATTTGTATATCTGCAAATATTGTTGTTTAGTGCTTTTCAAGGAGAAATATTTTGTGAAACGAATTATGGTAACATGAATGCAAAAATAAAAAAAGCTACTTAGTACTTGTAATATTTTTTAGATTATTACTGGAGAGAATATGCAGGAGAAATTCCTTTTGATGCAGTCACGGGAGGAACCGATGTAGATAATAAAACTACTTACATAAGTCAAGTAAATTTAAATGAATATGGAATTATTCCTGTAACAATATATCCAGGAGAAAAAATATGTAATAGCAAATATGATGGGATAACATAAAACTGATCGTTATGTAAAGGTGAGTTATTATCGGCCAGAAAGTACTGAACGGTTTTCACTGATACTCTTAAAATTTTACTATTCTCTACTTTGCACTTGGTACACGTAAAATTCGAAGCATAGTAGGAAAACAAATGAAAATTAATGTGTATATCATGCTCGAAATATTCGAAATACTCTCTTCAATTTACAATAAATAACTAAACAAGTAAACATTGAGATATGTTACCGACTAATGGGAATACGAATACATACTACTAGACTGATATTTTACCCTATACACAGTGGTACAATAATTCCAATAAACGGCCAAACTCGAACATTTTAAAATTTATTCTTTAGCTGTGCTATTTACCAATTATTTAAAACGTAACCGGTATATCCTTTTTTGGAATACTAAGTTCATCGATCACTAGACTAAGCCATTTCCGCGTAATTCTGCGGCGTTGCAGGGAACGGAGCCGCATTACGTATTAAGTACACGTGAAAGATACGAAGGGATATTGCATTATTATACGACCGATGGTCGATAGGTAACGTAGTTGTGCTCTCGCCAAAAAGTTCCGGGTTCGATTCCCGGTCGTGACAGTGGAATTAACTGTGAGAGAGTTTATTTCCACTATACACGAATATTGGATGTGTGTCCGTTGTCTCTAAATGTGTACCCTCTCCTGCACAATGTTAGTTTAGGGATACAGTGGATTCCACTATATGTGGTATTTATTTATTTATTATTGCATCAAGCAGGTAGGCAGTCTCACTTCACAATCGGAATGTCGCGCGTCGCGTTGTTGTAAATAATATTGATAACAGTTACAATGCCAGGCAAAAAGAAGTTTGAAGTTTGCGGACTATATCTGTAAACATTTTTCGAAAATTGAAGACTGATAATATGATGGTTGGAGGCAGTCCTCTATTATCACAATATAAAAACTTTTGTGTTTCAGTTTTTGGTAACCCACAAGCCACTTCTGAGGATCAACAATTAAGGTATTGAGGATAATATATACATTATTTACAACAACTGTAGTGTACTATTGAACAGTACCACAAATTTTGATGAAGTTTTTTAATATGGCTTTTCTTGAATTATTTAATTTTATGGATTTAATGAAAAATAACCGATTATTAGAAGAGAGAAAAATAAAACAAGTTACAAGATATGCTCAACGTGACGTCCTAGTTGTAAATTACAAATTCTGACTCTATGAAAAAATGAGTCACTTACATTTTGCAACATGTTAGGCGTGATGGTGTCGAATGCTAGTCGAATTCTTTGCTGCATGTCTTGTAGTTGGTGATGGTTTATACACTAATCCTTTAATGTACCCCCACAAAAAAATTCCAATGTTGTCAAATCTGGCGACCTTGGTGGTCATTGAACTGGTCCTCTTCGACCTATCCAATAGTCACCAAATGTAACATTTAAAAAGTTTGTATTTAATAAATTGTTGTATCACTAATATATATATATATATATATATATATATATATATATATATATATATATATATATATATATATATATATATATATATATATATATATATATATATATATATATATATATATATATATATATATATATATATATATATATATATATACCTAATAGTTCTTACACCACTATTGCAAACTAATATCATTCAGCGGCTTAAATGACTAGTTGAAGTAGTAAAGTGAAAGTATATAGGTACAAGCAGTTTACACTAATATTTTTTTTCGTTGCACTTATTCACAGTTACTGCTGCGGTATTATTCCTTACAAGCGAAGTATATTATTAAAAGTTGCTCCATATGTTCTGCTGTTAAATTCCGCCGCCTATCTGTAAAAATCCGTTTATATGTTGAAAATGAACGTTCTGTCTCACCAGATGTTTAAAATAGGAGAACACTCGTAAAGACGCCATATTATTCGAGGCCCTAAATGATCCACTTCTTTGGCCTGTAGTAGGTCCTCGTTCTTGTTTGATACAAATCAAATATAGTTATCTAGAAACAATTTTGTAACAACAATAGTTGTACACTTCCAATATAGTTTTGTGAAAGAAGCAGAATCACGCACCTAAATTGGTCCTTCGAGCCAGATTTTGCAGGCAGTAGGAAATAAATGCATAGTTTAGCTGCAATAAAAATAAGTAAGAAAAATATAGCGTAGACAAATTAATAACAAAAAGACTACATACGTAGTCACTTCAGGTGAGTAAGTTTAATATTTTACTGGTCAATTTTCACAAACATTTCCTAAAATACCTATTTGTTATCACAATGGAAATACTTAATCATAAACGTGGGGTAATCAAGAGAAAATTAACAAGATTTGATACTTATTTGGAGAAATTTGAAGAAAAATAAAAATTATGCAGAATTGAAAATAAGAATAAATAATGCTGAGGTATTACGTGAACAGTTTGGTGGCATTCAGAGTAGTACAGAATTAGAACATTTCTAAAATTATTTTGTGAGAAAAAACAAAATCACGGACAATTAGGATCATGCATTGAAGTATGACCTCACAGATTAATTGTAAAAATAGCCATGTTAAATTGAATTCAAATATTTGGCGCCCATCGCCTTCAGATACTAAGCACAAAATGGTTTACAATATATATGTTCAGTTTATAAGTATTTTTAATAGTATGTGTCAGACAAAAACAAAATTAGTATTTCAAGTTTCTTAAAAAAATATCTTTTCAATAATTATCATTTCCCATCCAAATATGCCAAATGTGCCTGATATGAAGATCAACTTTGTACACTCTATACATACTTGCCAGTTTGCTGAAAAACGTACAGGTATAACTAGAACGTAGAGGGTTTGTATGGGTCTATAAATTAAGGCTAATTACGCATCTTGTAAAAAATACGTTAGTTATGTGCAAGGAAAGGTGTGGAGAAGATGTGGTGTTTGGTTTCGTAATTAGCGAACAACCATTTTCCAGAAATGTAGACAGTATCAGCTGACAGGTAACTAGAACCTTGTGTTTACATTAGCGAATTATAACACTTACTCACTGGCCTAATATTGTTTAACATCGGACGACATTCTTTCATGGGTCCATTAACTCAACCTAATTCAATTAAGGCGAATCCATTTTATATCCTAATGACGTACCCTCTAAGCCAAACAATGTAATGTAATGATTATTAAAATTTTCTCGTTAAAACGCAGATGCCATGAGTGGCACAAGATCTCTCGAAGGCCACAAAAAATTAATGTCTGCGTTCATATGTCGGACATGAAAGGCAACGGCAACTTTTATTTAGATATGTGTGAAACTGCAGGTTTCAAAGTAGGTGAAAAGAAAGGGATATACAATGATATCACCGGATACACTCATTTCAATACTTATTTTATTCGTACTAGAGAATAAGTAGAGTAAGGATATCGGCGAGTCATGAAGTCAAAAACAGTGTCAGTGCAAGGAAATATTTGTTATTTATTTATATACCAACTAAAACCTAATCTTATTTAATTATTGTATGACAGTCAAGCGCACTTGGCTTTCACCAAAATTTCCCGGTTCCGATTTCCGGTCATGACAGTGAAATTTACTATGAGAGAGATAACTTCCATTATACATGAAAGTATATTGGCACTAGCAGTTTACATCAATAATTTTTTTACAATTATTTCTGAGGTATTATTCCTTACAAGCGAAGTATGTTGTTAAAAGTTACTCCATATGTTCTGCTGTTAAAACTCGTCGCTACTCTGCAAGAATTCATGTTGTATTGATTGTGATTGTTGTTTAAATCACTGGGCGTATTGTTGTACCACATCGTTAAATTGTTGTATGCTTGAAGGACCAGAAACAAACACTGGATTCATTTCAAAATATATATTTTAAAAATACTAAAACTGTTTAATACACGTAATAAAAAAAAGCAACTGTAATATGGTTTCTTTATCCTGCTCAAAGGAGCATGTTTTTATGTGATGATGCACTGCTCGTAATAGTAATCAAATGAATACTAATATTGAATCACACCATCTGAGAACTTCACAATATATATGTATATATATATATATATATATATATATATATATATATATATATATATATATATGTATATATATATATATGTATATATATATATATGTATATATATATATATGTATATATATATATATATATATATATATATATATATATATATATATATATATATATATATATATATATATATATATATATATATATATATATATATATATATATATATATATATATATGTATATATATATATATGTATATATATATATATATATGTATATATATATATATATATATATATATATATATGTATATATATATATATATATATGTATATATGTTGCTTTTCAGGTTTCCGCGGGTGGTGAATGTTAAACTCGCCTTCCGGGTATACTCCGCGTAGGTGATAGGCCCCGAGAGGGGACCGTGGTTGTCTGAACGACGTTTCCGGCAGAATCTCATCTGCCATCTTCAGGTTCTAACCGATAACTGCTTACTGCGGCTTCTGGTTACTCGAACTGAAATGACGTTTTCTGGATCTGGCAGTTCTTTATATACTCTACCTATGTTACGCTCTGTTGCTCTCGACACACTCCGGGCGTCATGGTCTGCTGCACCCATCTCCTGATTTCGAGCGCGGCTTCGTGTAATCGGTCCTGTTCCGGACGCGCATGCGTGTGTCTGTGCTTATGTCACGGTCTGTTGCACCCATCTCCTGATTTCGAGGGCGACTCCGTGTACTTGGTCCTATTAGATTAGCTCTGGTTGGTTCCTCTTCATGTGTTCGTTGCGTTGTTTCTTGCTTCCTCATGGACAGCAGCATGCAATACCAGAGCAGGCTTCCATGTGGTAGGTAGTCTTTGGGTGTCATCTCGTGTATTTAGATTGTGTGGTCTTTTCTCTATTTCTATGGCCTCCTGATGATTCTTGACTTGTAATGCTCGATATTGGCTAGTGTTTTTGTTTTGTCGAAATCAATCCTATGTCCTGTAGTTTTGACATGTTGAGCTAAAGATGATGTTCTCTCGTCTTTTCTAACAGCGTTTATGTGTTCTTCGCGTCTTGCACTTATTTTTCTGTTGGTCTGTCCTATGTATGATTTGTTGCAATCTTGGCAAGGTATTTCATATACCCCTTGACTTTCTAGAGGGAATTTTAGTCTTTGGATTTCGAAGAATGGTACTGATTTTCTTGTCGGTCTTAAAAGTTGTTTCTATTTTATGTTTACGTAGAAGTTTGCTTATTTTATCCGTTGTTCCTTTTATGTATGGCAGATAGGCTTTTGCTATGGGTTGTTCGGAGTCCTCTTGATTTCTCGGCCGAGATGGTTTTTGACAACTTCTGTATTCTTTGTTGTGTGAACCCATTCTTTCGCAGCGCTTTGTGAAGAGTTGACATTTCTTCTTTTGAGGTTGTCTGCATATATATATATATATATATATATATATATATATATATATATATATATATATATATATATATATATATACATATACACCAATCATCCCCTCTATCAAATTTGTTATTGCCCTAACTTTCATATCTTAAAGTAAATTCCAATATCTGGGTTTTCCAGTTTACAAAAGTGACATTTCGAGCTCATGATATCAAATACAGGGGTTGAAACTATTTCCAAGTAGAAGGGTGAATGGTCGAATAATAAAGTCTTACTTAACCTAATAACGGCAATTCCCTAATCAAGTCTAAACATTGAATTATATTCATCGATAAGAACTGAAATCGTAGAAGAAGTATTGATGTCGGAAAATACCTAAAATTAAAATAGTTGAAATTTAACAGTAAAGGATATTATTGGGGGCATTTTTTGTTTGTACATGTCCAATAACCTAATAGTCAAAGGACCATAGCTTGCCATTTATAATATGCTGAATACACTAATAAAGGTATTATGAAAAATCTTAAATTCAATAAATGGGAATAAACACATGTATATGTTGAAAACCAACGCTCTGTATCGACAGATGTTATTGGCGAATACTTAAACTAGGGGAAAGACACCATATTTATTTGAGACCTTAAACAATCCACTTCATTGCCCTTTAGTTGGTTTACTATTCGATGAACAGTGACAAAACCAGGATTGCTGTGTAAAATACATTCTACTTTTATGTCTACGTGTTCAGCGAGACCCACGGACAGTCTAAGATCAAACGCTACATTCATCGTATCGATTATGGTAAATTTTCTTGTTTTTGGTCGTCGTTTAAGTTGTTCTACAGCGAGAGTGATTCGTGAAAAGTTTTTGGACACTAGGACTCATAATAGCTTTCTGAGCATTTGCAATAGCAACTGCCCTTTAGCATCCAATTGTAGTACGACTCTTTTATATCGTCAACGTATGTAGCCTAGCATTGGTAGGTATGCATTGCATAAGATTCTGGCTGCGAGATAATGCAAATGCTAATTCACAGGTTGCATTAGGTAGATATAAGATTTTTTTAGAGGATATTCGATTATATACGCAACTACATAATTCGCAAACAGTTTCATATTATTAATTGAAATTAGATTTATGATCGAATTAATTCATTTAGATACATAGAAGTTTTTTAAATTTGATGATTAATGAAAATAAACGAATTGGTTTTTATATGGTTATATAAAAAATGTATTCACATGACGAAATTTACATTTCTTATCAAGGGTCCTGCAGACGGTACTGGAATGACTCGCCGATATCCGAACTCTAATAGTAAGAGTGACAAGGTCTAGTAGGAAGATTCTCTCTTCTTTTAGTCACTTATTACAGCTACTAAGGCCAATCGTCGACGCGAGGAATTAAACTCATCGGTGTTTGTGTAAATACTGGCACTCCTGACCTGAACATTTGGTCAAATTTTCACATACATTATTTTCCAAAAAAAAAAATTGTTTAGTTATAATGAATTTGTTCCATACTTTGGCAACCTTCTGTATGTGTATCAACTGTTACATTTTATTGTTATAAACGGTTCTGTTGGCAACTATAATAATTTGCTTTATATTTTATATACCAGTTATTGTTATACAGGGTGTTCGGCTTTAACTTTGGTTAAATTAGAGAAAAATTTCGTGATATTCTTGCTAAAACCTTGGGGTTAACAGAACAAAAATATTTAATTTGGGTTTTCAGACATCTGGAAAAAATTGAAAAATTGGTATTTTGTTTTTCTCCCATATGTTGCTTATTTGACATCCAATCCTTATTCTGTAAAAAAAACATTCTTAGAGAAAATTTTTTGTGTTTTATATGATTCTTATAAAATAAAAGTATTACAACGTTTCGTTCACTCAAATCATCTTCCAGGATATGCGAGGTCTCTATGCTGGGAAAAATTTAAAGCTGAACACCCTGTAGACGAATAAAGCTGGATCATTTTGTAATTTGGCATACGATAATAATTTAGCACAGTTAAGTAAGAAAAAACTCACTTCAATTTACTCCATACATAAGAACAATTGCTCTAGATAGATTACCATTTTCGAGGAAATCTTTATAATATCTTATTATAACTTAACCATACGAAATTACACGTTGTTTTCTCTAATATTTTCTTACATTCCATCGTTCTACAAAATGACCTCCTTTAATAAATTTCAAGCTAAATTAGACTTGGCATATTTAGCTTTTGAGAGAGTAAGATATGTTCACGAATTTCAAAACCATTTGTTTTAATAAAACTAACATTTATGTAAGGTGAACCTTCCATTTGTCCAACGTAAGTACGTCTGTAAAAATTTTGAAATAAACATGACGTAGTTAAAGGACATATAATTTAAGGAAACAGTTTTGTGTATGAGCCTTGCAATTAAATAAGAAGTTTCCTTAACCCTCAGTTGTGACGTGATGAATCATAACATCAACGGTGACGTCGGTCTTGTAGACCAACTTTGGTTGTGTACCAGTTTTCATCTCCATTTAGTTCTTATAATATTACAGGGTGTCCAATTTAAAAATGTAGTTACTTTACTAGGTTGTACAGAAGGTCAAAATAATAAAAGAAACGATAAAAACTATTTCTCTACTTATGTATTGCTATTTTAACAGTATATTTGCTTAAACTTAAATAAGTTTAAGTACATATACTGACTCGGCGGACATCCTGAATAATAATATTATGGAAGTAATTAGATATTTTTGAAAATATGAAAAATATTCTTTATTTTTAATATTTTACAGCTGAACATTCTTATTATAACAATCTGCACAGACAGCATTTACGTGTTCCAAACATAAAAATTTCTTGCAACTCTTACAGCAATACTTAGTCTTCCGATTTCTTTTTATCCGCAGGGTACACACCTTCCTAACATGTTCCTCCTCTCTTCATACTGTTCTGCGGGTGGTTCTATTTCACATATCTCTCAAATTCTAAGACGCAGGGATTTCGGCAAATAGTTGGAAGTTGCACGCCGGCCGTCTCAGGTTGCCATCTATCAAGCTAAATGCTAAATTTTCAAGAAAATAGCGTCTCATAACTTTTTCTATTTGTGTTATTGGATGTGTATATCACTTGAGAGTTTATACCAGATATGTTTAGCAAACTATAGAACACAGCCATTTGCCACCTTCTTGTTGGTCTTGCACAATTATAATTTGAACAAAGTTGATCTACGACATCAACTCCACATTTGGTCTGATTAAAATCAATAATCATTTCGGGTTTACCGGTTTGAAGATCAATTTTATCGTCACCGTGGGAAGTTGAAATTAAAAGCACATTTTTATTTTTCTTTGGTATATGTGCTACGAGGGTACAGTTTTCACTAAATCCAAACATAGTAGGACCGACTGGTCGGGAACTTTTTTGTACAAATTCTGGGTGGAAGTTCTCTTTTATTGGCTCGTATGGTTCCTATTGTCGTCAGACCAGGGCTTAGCAGATTTCTTGCTAATTCAATACTGGTAAACCATCTGTCTGTAGTAACATTTCTGTTAGAACCATACAATGGTTCACACAATCGTTCAACAACTGACAGTGCGCTGTTACTCTGTGAAAATGGCCCATCAGATTGATTACAAACATATACTTCAAGGTTGAGGGTGTAATACATTTTCGCATTGCATAGTGCAAAAATTTTAATTCCATGCTTATTTGGTTTTTGTGGCAGATATTGTCGAAAGTTACAGCAACCACGAAAAGCTCTAGCTTGTGACACACTGTAGTTTTTTTTTACAATTTGTGACAAACTTATCAAATAACTTTCTAATCGGTGCAAGTTTATCTAATTCATGCCTGGCTATCCTAGTCTGTATATGTTCAAAACAAAAGAAACGTAAAAGTATACGGAACCGCTGTAATGACATGATTACAGGAAATATCTCTGGAGCAGTACCATTAGTCTTGAAAAGATCCTCTGCATTCAAATGATTGCTCTTTTAACACCAGCCAAAATCAAAATACCTAAAAGGGCTTCTATTTCAACATAATCTGTTGGTTTGGTGTAAGTTGCACGGTTATATTGGCCAGCCACCGATTCTAAATAATCATTTGTGTGAACGACTCTCAAATTTATAATATCGTCACCAAAAAATTGCTTCTATATTTCTAGTGGTTCCTTGACTTCGCGCAAATGAGATGAGACTATAGGTAATTTCATTCTGACAATGTTTTTCGCTCTGGTTCTGGCGTTTCGTGGAGGTACACGCTTTTTCCATAACGTTTTCTTATCTTTTCCCACAAAAACTAGTTCACGGCTTCTTTATGAGAAATCATCTTCTGGCTCAAATTCTTGTTCGGTGGCAGAACCGTCTTCATTAATTTCAACATGATTATTTTCAAGTTCATCATCCTTGTCATCATAAATTGCATCAGTTGCTTCATCATCATCATTTAGTACTTCGTCCATAAGTGTTTGCAACCTTTCCTATTCCTTTTCGTAATCGCCCATTTTCTGTAAAAATACTGCAGAGTAATAAAATAGAGATATTTTATTATTTTAATGCCAAAACTTACAAAATAAAATATTTTTGTTAATGCAGAGTTTCTGCACAAATACAATAATTGTTATTACGAATCAGGTGACATCGGTCAGACGGAACGCAATCAGTTATACAATCGAGACTTTAAGGTACAGAACACTATCGCTTCACACGGACACTGGCGAGAAGGTATCTGCAGGGATACTGCTGTCTCCTTCCTACTTTAAAATGTATTAAGTAAATAAAATTTCGTCGATCTGTGGCACCAGTCGTTATTTTTATGCGCGTCTATTATAATATTTTTTGTTGCTAAATAGTAGAAAGTTTCACTCTACAATGGCTATTTTTGGTAACAGCCACTTATTATTTCCATTGAATTAAAAAATATGTACAGTACAACAAATATTTCACAGCCTTACATCACTAGTTTCACATCAGTAAGACATATAAATTTTACACAATTCTACCAAAAGACAAAATTTTTATATTGTGAATCTCGAGCGTAATACATTTTCTTACGAGTTTATTTTTAAGAGATTTAAAGACTTAACAAAAAACTAATCTAAGTAAAAGCATGTACATTATTTTTTATAGTATGTCACATTGGCTCTGATGAGTAAAAGGTAGCAAATGCTTTTTTTACTACATATTTTTGAAGCAAAACCTTTGATCTATATGACTAATATTTTCAGAGCATTTGCTTGATACTTAAAGTAAAAGCATTTGCTTTGCTAGAGACAAAAGCTTCAACAAATATGAATAAAACTAATTATATGAATAAAACTTCATGTTTACTATCTATTTAGTATTTGCTTCAATAAAAGTGTAGGTACCTCAGTATCAGACGTCGTTTTGGTAAAGCAACACCTAATGCACGAATTATGTCGTTTTCAAATCAATATATAGAAAATCGAGCTATACACCATCAGACGCAGTAACCTTTTTAGAATGTATTAAAGAAAAGAGATAGGTCAATTTTCTTTTAAAAAAGTTACAGACCAATAAATAAAGAGATGATTCTATGTAATCCAAATCTTCCATCATCTAGACCCCTTTCGTAAAATCTCCATAAAAAATTAAAATTTCAGAGGAATTTTTTTTTAATTCTCGGAAAAGAACATCTTCTTCAAAAAATGACATTTCATTGAAAACAATTTTTATTTCAAAAATTAAAATTTTGTTGTAAAATACTTATTGTTGGTCAAATAAGTCGCAAAAATAAATATTTTTTTTCGAAATTCTATAAAAAAAAATACCATGTACCAAGAATCAAAATAAACATTTAGGCATTAATAAACATTAAAAAAATAATATAAGACTTGTTAAAACATAGCATTGGCTAAAAAAGCCTGAAGTATTTTTTTTTTTTTTTTTTTTTATTTGGTACACTATCCAACAGGTCCTCAGACCCAATTACAGAATAGGAATACTAGGTTACAACAAAAAAAAAGAAATACAGTAGGGACTTAGCTAAGGTACTTAAACATCATACAGAAGACAAAAGGGAATACAAAGATAATATGAATAAAAGAAAACAAAACAACAATAAAAAAAGTATCTACAATAGTAGTGAGTATAAGCATAGTATAAATAGTTAATTACACATATTATATGAATAAATAACACAAAACATTGTATGTCTTGAAATTCTTCCGGAAGAAGTTCCGAATCAGGGGTTGTACATGCATGATTTTATTGAGGCAACGTTGCAGTTGAATATGTCGACGCGATCATGTATGTTATTGTATATGTTACACATGACTTGTAATGGAGAGAATTTTTTTGAGTTTGTTCTTGGATTTGCTAAAATAAATAATTGTGTTTGACGCGAAGCTACTCGGTGGGCATGAAACGGGAGCATGTTAAGAATATGGGAGCTGTTTATCACATTGTGTATCAATTTGTAAAGAAAAAACCAAGTAAGAGACTTTGCGTCGATCTTCTAACGATCTCAGTGAGAACCTTGACAGAAGTTCCGACTGGGGATAACCAATAGGCGGATATGACCCTTCAATTTTATAAGTGGAGTATTTCAGAAATCTTCGCTGTATGTTCTGTAAGTTATCTGTATGTACTTTATAGTGCGGCGACCATACTATTGAGGCGTATTCTAAGGTTGATCTAACGATAGAATTATAGAGTACCTTGAGGCTAGTAGCATTGTTGAAATGATGAGTGTTTCTGATGAGAAAACCCAAAGATTTGTACGATCTATTAATTACATGATTAATATGATTCGTAAATGTTAGTTTTTTATCAAATATTACTCCTAAGTCAGTGAAAGTCTCCGGTCTAGAAAGTATATTGTGTTCTAGCGTATATTGGTATGGTATAATATTTGTTTTTGTTGTTAAAGATAAAACGTTACATTTTGAAGGATTAAGGGGTAATTTGTTTCCTATAGACCAATCATAAATTACGTTCAAGTTTTTCTGCAACATCTCGCACTCCTCAGAGCTCGAAACTCTACAGAACAGTTTTAGGTCATCAGCATACAGTAGACAATTTACGGTAATATCAGATACAATGTCATTAATGAAAATATTAAATAAAAGTGGTCCTAAATTCGACTTCTGCGGGACACCTGACGTTGGTAGAACTCGACGGATTTGTGTCCACAGTATTGTACATATTGTGATCTGTTCTCGAGGTAGGATGAGAAGTACTCAACAAGCTGATTTGAAAATCCAAAAATGTGTAATTTTTGCAGGAGTAAATTATGATCTAGCTTATCAAAGGCTTTAGAGAAGTCTGTATAGATTATGTCGACTTGACTACCATCATCAATTGCTTCAGATAAATATTCCGTCAAACAGAAAAGATTAGTTGTTGTAGATCGACCTTTAAAAAAGCCATGTTGTGAATCTGAGAGTTGATGTTTTACATGTGGAAATATATTATCATATAATAACATTTCAAGAACTTTAGCAAAGTTGTTTAAAATTACAATAGGGCGATAATTAGTTATAAGAGTTCGATCTCCTTTTTTAAAGACAGGTATGATTTTGGACTGCTTCCAGTATTGAGGGAATGTTGATGTTCGGAGAGATAGATTGAAAAGTATTGAAAGAGGTTTGGCGAATATTGAAGCACAATCACGTACAACAAATGACGGAATGTTGTCTGGGCCACTAGTTAGTTTTGGCTTTAATTTTTTAAGTGACAATAATACTTCCTCTTCTGTGACCTGATGAATATTTAGACAAGTGTTATGTAATGAATTATGATTGTCAGCAGGATTACACTGATCTGGAGTAGAGTATGACTGTTGAAAAAAATCAGCAAATGAATTGCTAATCAGTTGAGGATCGGATATGATTTCATCATTATATTTAATATTTTTTGGCAGATTAGAACCCTTTCTTTTGAAGTTGACATAGCGCCAGAAGTCAGAGGGATTCCGTGCAACATTTAATTGCAAACCTATACTGTAGTTTGTGTGAGCGTTCTCTACATCAGATTTTATTCTACGTCGCAATATGCAAAAGTTTTGACGATTTTCTTCACTGGGAACAGATTTGTAATGCCTCCATGCTTTGTGCTTTTCTTTTATATTCATTATGATCTCGTTATTGTACCAAGGAGGATAACTACGTTTGGGAATACGTTTTTTGGGAACACAGGTGGCTAATATGGGTTCTATTATACCATAAAATTGCTCACATGCCGAGTGAACATCAGAAATATTATTTAATATGTTCCAATCAGCCTCGGACAGCATCTCATAGAGCATCTGAAAGTTAGCTTTTCTAAAATTGTACGTATAGGATAGAAATTTCTTTTCATGATTTTCGCAACTATTGCTAATCCTATAAAAAATGCTTAGTGCAGGGTGATGCAAGTCCTCTCCAAGAAGAATATCAGGGGGTTTTACTACTGTACAATCCCTGTTCGACAGGACGAGGTCCAGTAGTCTATTGTTTATATTTTTTATGGTATTAAATTGTTTTAAGTCCATTTGCTATGAAGCAAATGCTGTTACTACTACCTTCTGCTTCGAAGCATTTGGTTTTACTTTTACTTCTCACTTCAAGCAAATACTTTTGTTTTATTCATCAGACACATTGTCTCTAAAATTAATAAATCAAGGCGGCTACAAACGATTCGGTCGGTTGTCAGGCTCGCCTGAACAGGCCCGCCAGGTCTACCTCAAAACCCTATTGCGCCCACACGTTGAAGTACACTTTTCCGGTATTAGTACAGTTTAAATGTTTGGTTCGTTTTAGACATGGCATCTACAGACGATGTTCTAGCTATAGTTGGCTCTGGACGCCATTTCTACCGGTTTAAAACTCACGTGCAAACTTGGGGAACGAAAATAAGATAAGCAAAAAGCTGAGCGCGTCCGTCATCTCGTCTATACTGAAACCTTAACTGACTACTTGATGGCACACACGCTCTGGTTTGCCTGAACAGGTAGAACTGGACAAGCGAGCCGAATCCTTCGGCCGTATGTTCAGGTCACAATAACTGGGCAGTTTTATCGGAGCGTCTGTAGCCACCTTTAGAAAAGAATTTTATATAATTTCAAACAAACATTACACATTTATTTTACACGTAATAGATATTTATAATATTTAATTAGGTGCTTCTCTGAATTTTGCTTACATTTTTGTATAGATGCCAACAAGGACCTGCAGTTTAATATTTGATGCTAGCAACGTTTCGAGGAATTTTTAACATATTACCAAATTCCAGTTAAAAAATTTAATGGTCTGTCTCTACAAACAATTACATTTTTAAATGTTTTTCATAACATTTTATTGGATTTGCGGTAAAACAACGTTCTATTTTATTAATATAATATAAAATAAAGCGTAATTGAGCCAAATAATTCTTCAACGAATGAATACATAAAATATTAATACCTTCTGTGTTTATCCCATTTATATTCTTTCATTCAGAGAATCGCCCTCTTTACTCGAATCATATACATTATTAAATGGACCAGAAAATCAATTTTATACGTAAATTGTCTTAACTTTACAGAAAGTAAAAAGGAAAAATATAGGGCTGTATCGAATTTAACATATCTTTGTATAATAATTATTATAAAGCATTATATAGGAGTAATCGTCTGAATTGCTAACGACAAATAATCAAATTATTTCTGTAAACGATGCCCATATACAGGGAGTCCCAACCAAAAGTCGGCACTTTGAATAACTTTGGAGACAAAATATTTTTGGAAAATTGGTGAAACACGTCTACCTTGTTTCCAAAAGGGGCACATTTTAATGTAATACTTGTATACCTATCATCATCCCTCTACCCCACACGGCCACCCCTCAAAAAATTCAAATAGCAAAGGGGGTCGAGTGATACACCTTTTGAAAGGTCTTTCAATTCTCCACATAACTGAATTTTTTAAAACTTTTATCGATTCGTTCCTGAGAAATAATTGTTTCATTATTTTAGGTTCGGGAAATAAAAATAAAAGAAGCAGTTTAAATTATCGTATTTATTGTTCAAAATGACCTCCACCAACTTCCATACAGTAATATAATCTGTCCTGAAATTCTGTACGAACATTTCTGAACACATCTGGAATCAATAAACGGCATTCTCGAACCATTCTTTCACGTAACTCATCCAGAAATGTGGGTTTTGTTGCAAATACCTTTGATTTTAAATGTCCCCACAGAAAGAAATCGAAGGGAATTAAATTGGGTGACCTAGCGGGCCACTCCACAGGACCTCTTCTTCCAATCCATCGCTCAGGAAACCGATAATCCAAAAATTGATAGACTGCTATAGCAAATGTGGGGGTTCCCATCCTGTTGAAAAAACAGTTCGCCCTCTAAAAGATCGTCTCCTTCGAGGATTTGGGTAATAATTGGGTCGATGTTATTTTCTAACAGATCGAGGTACCTTTGGCCATTTAAATTGTCAGGAATGTGATCACCTAAGATGCCAGCCCAAGCATTTAACTTCTGAGGCCTTTGGGTATGAATTTTCATGAACAAATGTGGATTGGCTTCACTCCAATATCTACAATTGTGCCTGTTTACCTCCTCATTTAACTGAAATGTCGATTCATCAGAAAAACACGTATTGTACAGTAGATTGGCATTACCGTTTAATTGTTCACTAAAAATCTCACAGAATTCAAGCCGACGATCGGGATCATCTTCGTTTAATTCGTGTACCAATTTAAATTTATTAGATGAAATTTGTGGGCCTTTACAATTCGACGAACACTGCTTCGTGATATACCGGAAGCCTCAGCTACTTTCCTGATCGATTGAGTATTATCCATCTGCAAATGACCCAGAACTGCCACTTCGACTGCTTCATTCCTAATCGGTCGCTGAGGTTCATGCTTTTTGTTTCCTACAGAACCTGTTTCCATAAATTTTGTCAATAATTGTAAAACATACTGAGAACCAACCCTTCTATCTGGGTGATTTCTATTGAATATGCGCTCTGTAGCTCTAGCACAATTATCGTTTTTAAAATAAATGCTGACAATTTCTATTCTCTCCTGAAGGGTATAAACCATTTTGAGAACTCACTCTGGTAAAATGTATCTCGATTTAAAATTGGTTGTAAACAAATTAATGTTCAAGGACTATCAAATACTTATGAGTCTTTTATTATTCCAAAACTAAATGGACAAGGAAAGTGTTTTTTGTCGAAAAGACTCGTGTTAATTTGAGAGCACTAAAAAATGTAGTTTTTTTTATAAATTCCAATATCCAGTGCCGTGTATTTTAGATTTTTTAAACGATTTCGATTGTGTGTAATCATCAAAAATAAAATTATTTTCCTTAAGAACGAATCGAGAAAAGTTAAAAAAAACCACAGTTATGTAGGGATATGAAAGACCTTTCAAAAGATGTATCACCTGACTCTTCTTGCCATTTGAATTCTTTGAGGGCGTGGCCATGTAAGGTAGAGGGATGATGATAGGTGTACAAGTATTACATTAAAATATGTCCCCCCTGGAAACAAGATCGTTGTGTTTCACCAATTTTTCAAAAAAAATTTATCTCCGAAAAAGTTATTCAGGGTGTCTACTTTTGGTTGGGACACCCTGTATATACATAGAAACAAAGCTTCTAAAACAGAATCAAAGCAGTTGAATATAGTGGTCCGTAAAGAAATCAATAAATTATTATCGCGCCGAACCCAACAATCCTATAAAGTATATTTAGGACAAACAAGATGTATTTTCCACAAAAAAGTTTGTAATATGCGAGATAAAAGTTGGTTGTAGGTTATTATAAAATGAATTTCATACAGACAATAATTTAAATTATTTTGCAAGATTTTCAAGGCCGCTGTCCAAATAGTTGAATTGACTCCTGGTCCTTGATACTTCTGTCACTACAATAATAGTTATAAGAGTCCCTCAAGTAAGAGTATGACCATACAGCATGCGGCAGCCATGATTTTTTCATTTGTGCAATGGTTAGCAGTCCAAGAAAATGTGGCGAGAAGCTGACAAGTAATTGAAAATATTTTGTAGTTGTTCAGAATTAAAAACTGAGTATAATGATCCAAAGTTTCAGATTCGGCAGACCAAAAAAAATTAAAAAAACATTTTAAAAAAGATGCACCGCAACCCATCATCCAAAACAATGAGAGAACCGTAACAGATTCGACAAAATTTTATAGGACCAAAGTTGTAGAGAAGAAAATTCTTCAAAAGAAAGTTTGCGGCGGTATATATTTATCGTTTATAGTATAGCCTGTAATGACGCTCTTAGTTGTTTATGTAATTCATTAAGTACATTTTGTAACTATTGAAACAAGTCCATAAAATTCATGGATGTTCTACGCACTGTGAAGAAGTTTTCCACATTGAAAAAAAATTAGTCTGAGGATATTAAGATCGTCAGCATAAAACCAACAATAAACATCTGTAACTTTTATAATATTATTAATAAATATGTTACAGGAGCCCGAGAATGAACCCTTGAGGAACACCCGATGTTATACTATATTCACCCGTCTGGAATCCATAATAGTCCTTATATTGCTTCCTATTAGAGATGTAGGAAAAAAGGAATAATAGTAAAAGAAATGAAAAACCTTATATCTGACCATTTATTTGACAGTATAGTGTGATCAAGTCGTCCGAAAACTTTCGAGAAGCAGTGTTGCACCTAAGTGTAACAAACCATCCCATCCGCAAGCATAATATATCCCATATTTTCTTTAAAAATCCCGCTAAGTTTAAATTATGTGCCAATTAATTTAAATTAAGTAGTTAAATATTATAATATGAAATAAAAACTAATTAAACTAAACTAAATATAAAAAATTTCAGCAAATATTTATTTACGTTATATTTCTATTTGTTGGTCTATATACAGACATTATAAATTTTATTTTCTTGACGATTACCTTCCTCTAGTAAAAAATATAGTGAATATCTATTTTACTTTGTTTATTATCTTAGCTAGACCTAGTTCATTTGTTGGACTAGTAATGCCCCAACCTTCGTTGAATTAAATTCTTGCTTGGCAGCTAAGGTCATTTGTCAATTCCTCACTAGACATAGCTCGGTTTCGATTTTTTTATGTTCTCATCAGTATGCCATAAGTAATGGAAAAGACAAATAATAATAGCAAACCAGGCTAGCCTAAAGCAGATATATGTAGGACTAAAGTTGGTAATGTCATGTTTGTCGCCTTTTTTTAAAAACTGGGTATACTTTTGAACATTTCCAAATATCAAGGAGATAACAATTTTTAATGCATTAAATAATATCGTTAGTGGATTTGCAAAAATACGGGTGCAATCTTTAACCAAGGACGAGGGTCCTGTCGTCTTAGATTAAATTTTTTTAAAAAGCATTAATACATCGCTTTCATTAGAGCTTATGATATTAGTATCAGATTATTTGCCTGGTTAGGCATAGAATCAGAATGATCTGAGGGTGGTGGAAAAGAATTACTGAAAATAATAGTAAAAACTTCTATATCACTAAGGTTATTAATGCGTTGTTCATGAAAAGACATTTGGGTGGAGATTTGTGTGCACTTCTTTTTTACTGTTAATAAATGACCAAAATTTACTCAGCTCCTTTGCAATATTGTCATCATATTAAATATCGATAGTTGTTGTGTTGTCGTATACAGGCGTTTGATAGTTTCATGTGTCGAACGCCTTTAAACTTACATCAAATACCATTTTCGAAGATACATGTAACAAGTATCTTGACCATAATAGAGTTTCTGCTTTTCATATCTCAGGTTACTCAGTCAGTGAGCAATAAAAGGAAAACTCTTGTCTAACCTGCAAACCCAAAAGTAAATAAATATCTTTGAATAACTTAGAGCCTACTGGATATTGACAAATTATAATGGAGTGCAAATTTTTAAATTCAGATAAATTTTGACCAAAAAAAGTCACTTCTGTCCGATTAGGTGTCCAAAATGGCAATCAAGGTCACGTTGGTTCACCATTTTTTTAAATCTGAATGTACCAAACATTTTTCAGACGTAAAAGGTATACACAGTATTTTCAATACTCAGGTTTCATGCCAATAAGGATCAGTTTTCTACCTGCAGACGGGAGCTCTAACCATATAAAATATATAATGTATAAATTATTGATAAGTACGAGATATAAATTACGTTTTGTTAAAAATACTGGTAGTAGAAAATTCTCAATAATAAATTTAGGTGACTGTACCGCATAAAAGTCAGTAAGGCCACTTGATCTTTATAAAGTAATAAAACCAACGTGTGTTCAATATAAAATAGATAAGTCGTAAAATGTTACAACCTGATTCACTGTAAAATATTGAAAAGGGAATGCCATACGTATTAGAGAATTACTCCGGGAAGATCTTATTTAAAAGTAATATAAAATTTTCATAGTTATACTAAAAGATTACGATATTTCAAAAGCACCAATAAAATATTTAAATACTGTTTAAAATTTTCTGAGTAAACACTTTTATTTCACATAAAATGATTATACGGCCTACTGGTTTACGCCTAATGAGAAAAACGCTTATTTGTTTTTTTTTCACTAAGATTAGGTGCAACGTCTCTTTCACAAGTTGTCAAAGAATTTGGGAAACGAATCTTTTAGTACGCATTTTAAAACCAGTTTTTTTTATAATAAAAATTTTCTTGAAGTTGAATCTGTCATTTTCTAATTCGACCCCAAAGAGTCCCAAATCAGGGAGTCAGCAACAGTTCGAAAATCCACAAATTGAAGCAGATTTGCGCACTATACGTGAGAACTGTAATATATTAGCAGATGTTATTGAACGATTACAAGATAATGATTTATCCTTAACTGAATGGTTTATAGCAGATAACGCAAACACGGCTTGATGAAATTTTAAATGATGGCCCTCGTATTCTAGCTGTCGCGAAATTTAATGTTTATATCGAAGCGATGGCGCTTAAATGTAAGTACTGTAGACGATATATTTACCTTCATAGGACGTGCTGTTAAATTTTATTAAAAAGGCGGACCGGGGTCCAAATAGACCCAATGCTCAATATCTGCTATACTACTGTATCGACAACATTATCAAACTCTGGATCATCACTTTCAAGTATGCGTAACAGCTCGTCATCAGAAAGTGGCCTTTTATATGAAAACAGAAACTTACTCATTTTCACAACTTTATGCACGTCACAGAATAGCACAAGCAACTAAATTCAAAATCTTCGCGTTTAAATAACAACAGCTCGGGAATCCCTCACTTTTTTATAGCCCTATAAAATGACAGGAAAACCCAGAATGAGTAAAACCCAGGGATTCCCCGAATTTACTGCAATTAATTTTATTAAACGTAAACGTCGGACCGGGGTTCAAGCAGACCCTAGGATAAAAAATTAAAGATTGAGTGCAAACCATCTCCTAGATATTAATTTGCATGTCATAATTTATAAATAAAATATGTAATCTGAGGCTACATGAGACGGCAACTGTCACAATTTCGAATATAAAAAGATATAGCAAAATAATATGTGATGGGGTATAAACGGACCCCGGTTAGTACTATGAGGGTTAATGATACAAGTGTTTGCAATATTGAAGCATTGATTTGGACGAAATAAAAATTAAGTGCAGTTAATAATTTCTAACTCCTCTACTTATTTTACATCTTCAGATAACGGCACTGGAATTAATCCCTTTGCGCCAACTTTATCTATTGGTACTACAGATGCGTAAAGTTTTTTCATAAGCTTGCCAAATACTAGTTCTGATAAATCCTGAACCAGTTTAACAACGATGCGTCCCTAATTAACCTTTAAATTTTTCCCATGTGGAAGGAAGGCATTCCTACGTTTCAGACTGTTTCTATACGGAGAGTCTGATTCGCAAATCCAGCGAAATGTTTCGAGTTGCACCAACCGGTATGGATGATATATTCCAATACATGTTACTTATCTTAGCACAATGTCTCACTTTTATTTCTTTACGAAGAAACATAATCCCTTTTGCAATCTTAAACTCGTTTACATTGAAATTTATTTAAATGCAACGTGAATTGACATTCTGTGCAACTTATTACTATTACATCCTTTTGCTTATTATTTCACTTTAATGTTTCTTTAGGATACAATATTCTAAAAAGGTTACATGTCACCGAAAATACGAATACCAGTAGTAAAGTTATTATATACGTTATTGGGTTTATATGGAACCTGGATTATCATTAAATGAACTTTTCATTTGGTATTTTAGACGCAGGGCTGGACTGGCCTCTCAGACGATGCATATTCATTAAACTTGAAATGATTTATTTGTTCATACATTCTGCTACGTATTTTATGAATGAGAATCAAGAGGAACATGCTATGGATTACATATTAATTCCCGCCTTGCTTATTTACTTCCCACTTCCAGCTACCCCAACTTTATAACATTAAATTACACCGTAACCGAAATAACAGAATATCCTCAATATAATATAATATTGATATGATTAGACATTGGACAATTTCCGTGCGTGCAAGGATGGCACATGGGGTAAAAGACAATAACAATCATTTATATGGAACAATTAAAATTCATACGTCGATTGTCTTAGCACTTCATGAAATTCTCTGTATTGTGATCAAGGGATTAGTATAAATTGATATTATCAGAATATTTTCTGAGTAGATGGCATTCAATTTTAACCCCAATATTACACCAGAATATTTGCCATTCTTTCCTCAATCTTTTATTGGCTTGCTACACATGTTTACTAGATTTTAACCGTAGAGGTGTATTTTGAAAAGCACTTAAAATACGCATAATAACATTATTGATTTTATGGCCCTTAAAATCCATGGCTTCGTTAACCTAAATCCGCACTTACTAATTTTTTTCGAGAATTACGTGACTTACTAGAAACATTTTTTGTTAAAAGCACATTTGTACATTGGATAAACTTAATCTAATTGACTTACTAAACAAATATCCATGTTCAACTTTTTATTTTGCTGCTTAAACCTCGTAAATCGATAACGAAATATAATAAATATAATTTGATGTCAGTGTTCTACGGAATTACGAAAATAGAACCAATCAACTAAGCTCAAATACTAGGTACTGCTGTTGTAAATAAGTATTATATATTTAATTTATAATTTATTTATAATGTTACATTATCATGTTTTTCCATTTTATTTTAAATTTACTATGTATTTCCTTTGTATAATAGGAAATAAATTGACTTTCTCTGAAGTTTCGCGGCGTATAGTACATTAACGTTTATGAATACCACTTCGAAATAAATCTGAGTAACACGAAAAAAACTAGTAGTATATATTATTTATTTATTTATTTAAGTTAAAATATCCAAAGGGTTGAAAAAAACTAAGTTAGAGGATAAGTTTACACAGTAAAAATGCAGTTGTTAACAAAAAAATAAAAAGCAGAAAGGTAAATAGATTTCAAATTATTTAAAAATAATACAACACAGTGCAATACATTATAATATAATACAGTGTAATACAATAAAATAAAATACAATACAATACAATACAATACAATACAATACAATACAATACAATACAATACAATACAATACAATACAATACAATACAATACAATACAATACAATACAATACAATACAATACAACCACCACACAACACAACACAACACAACACAAACAACACCACAACACAATACAATACAATACAATACAATTCAATACCATACAATACAACATAACACAACACAACACAACACAACACAACACAACACAACACAACACGACACAACACAACACAACACAACACAACACAACACAACACAACACAACACAACCATACAATACATCACAACACAACACAACACAGTACAGCACAGCACAGCACAGCACAGCACTGCACAATACAATACAATACAAGATTGGTCCAGGTGATGGAATACATTCTGGTAAGTAATATTTACAAAGAAAGAATTACTGTGTAACTACAAATTTTTTTTTTTGGGGATATGGCACTAAACCTTCTTTGTTTTATTTTGAACCCCAATAAATCTACCTTGTTTTGTTTGTATGTGCCAGGTGGAAATGAGCAGTACACATAGAGCTCTGTGTGTTGACTGTGCTCATCGAGTACTGTGTACTGTACTTTCCAGCCTTAATTTAGTTCTTGTTCCTGATCTATCCCATCGTAGATCCAATTCCTTAGCTACGCTACGCTGATGAGGGGCAATAACTCCGAAACACGTGTCCGTAGCTGCATAATTGTTTTTTTTGGGGATATGGCACTAAACCTTCTTTGTTTTATTTAGAACCCCAATAAATCTATCTTGTTTTGATTGTACTCAATGTTTTGTCATAACATAATTTTATTAATCAGTGAGATAAGTTTTTTAATTTAGTTTCTCCAACAAAATCATACTCGTATACTAATATCAAAAGTCTATTGTTTTATTCGATTAGCAATAAAAATTTAACTAAATATTTTGTGTGGTGCAGTTTAATTAGGTGATTTATTTGGACGCTTTTAACGTTTTAATTTTAAAATATCAGCTCTAATAACATTTCGAACAAAAACACCGAATCTGTTTAATTTAAATATGTTAAAGGCAGCATTGTATGTGTGGCGGACAATACGTCAATTAAGTTAATTGTGGCATCGGCGGTTAATTAACAATAACCAGTGACAATGCAGTTGCAGTTTCAGGTAGCCATGGCAACCTGCAACGTATTTTGCATGAGGTATACACAAATGTAATGCAATACATGTCACATGTGATGGATTATGTCATGTGATGCAGATTTGTCAATAGTCTTGGGGCCTGTTGTCACGTAAGTACACATAAATAATATATCATTAATCAAATACGCTGCACTTCATTTAAAGTTTGGCCAGCCCTGCAGAATTCGTATTTTGTTATTCGAATAGGGTGAAATTGTAATAAGAAGAAATATTTGAAAATTTTAAAGAATATGATTTTAAATTAAATTATTATGCATAATTTTTTACGATTTTACTTATATTTCCATTTTTACGTTTTTTTTTTTGTTTATTTTATTAGTGAGTTTTGGTTTGGTATATTAGTAATTGACAATCAAGTTGTTCATTGAAAATTTCAGCCAAGTTTCTTAATTTATAAGCATATTCCGTAGTAAATCATATATTTTTTATATAATATATATTTTTTTATATAAAACAGTTACATATTTGTAAGCCTGGCCAAGGTCATTAATCCTACAGAGACGTACTGGGTATGCATCATATCATAATACTTGAATAAGCACAATAATAAAAACAAAAATATTTTATATATTGTGATGTATGTTCTTGTACTATTTCGTTCGCTTTAAATTCTTTTTTATGTATTTCCTTATATTTTGTAAGCTTAGTGCTGCACATTATTATTAAACTGTTAAATGACGTTCACACATGTACATTGTATATCTAAGTGATAACTAATAATAAATAAATAAATAAATGGAAATAAATTTTATTAATACTGGTACACTTTATAAAAATATGTACAAAACTCACCTTCTTAAGCAGATTTATGAAGTAGCTTGGTTGTCGTTATCACAAACTGGAGCACTTCTATAATAACTGTGTAGCATCAGATATGTTTCTACAGTTATCTCAGTAAGCGATGTTCGCTGTGGTGAAAAAATATGTTTGCATTTTGAAAAAGACCTTTCGACATCTACGGAAGTAATACAGGCATAAGTAAAACACTCTGTGAACTCACTTAACGCAGCTGTAGATGCACCATCACAAATTTATCTTAATTTGGTAAAATCAGGATCTTTCCGTAATACACTCTCGAATTTTTCAATAACGGGCTTATTTTTTGCGTCATTTATAGTCTGTAGCTGTGTATTTACGTCTTCCACTATTTGCAGCGATTCCACTAACGACAACGAAGTATTTTGCAATTTTTCTATTGCGTCGTGTAGTCCTCTATAATTGTTATAAATAGTTTCCTTAATAGCTGCAGCCTCGTAAGGGTTGAACTGTAGTATCACAGCTATTATTTGTTGAAAATATTCAGCATAATAAAAGGCTGCCTTCAACCACGTTCCCCAACGCGTAAGAATCGGCTCTGGTGGTTCCGGAATACCAGGACACAGTGTGTGAAATGCTCGAAGCCGTTTAGGAGATTTGAGAAATACTTTTTCTGTATTTGCTATTAATGCATCTACCTCTGTAAAACATTTTCGAATCATTTATGCTACAAGATGGAACGCATGCACTTTACACGTAACATGTAAAAACCTACAATCGTCTTTTTGAAGAAAACGGCCCATCAAACGCATTGTCGCAGCACCGTCGGTCACAAACACCAACAGTTGACTTGTTGACAGTTCAAATTTTTCGAAAGTCTCCAACACCACCAGCGTAATTGTTTCGCCAGTACACGCAGTTAGTCTTTTGCAAGCTAGTAAAAGTGGAAATGTTGGTTTAACAGGGTCGAGTACACGTACTATAACATTTAAAATAGATTTTTTTTTACAATCTGTCATCTCGTTAACACATAACCACAGCCGTGTATTTTTTAATGCACATTTAATCCTATTTACAATGTCTTCACGAACACTTGGTACATATCTACGTAACGATGAACGACTTGGTAAATTCACCTGGGAATTGTATTTATTCCAGAACTTCCGAAATGCTGCTTATCCAATATGCGCAGGGGAACATCACAGGCAATCAGCATTAACAGTAAATCAGACATAAACTGAGGTTCCAAAGAAGACACGCCATTTTTTTATTTTTATGCCGGTTACTATAGACATGAATTTTGCAGCCGTATTTATTCCAGCACATTAAGTCTTGATCACAAATTTTACAAATTATTTTACATCTATCATAGAATAAAACCGGAAATTCACCGATAAATTTATTCACTTTATCAGCGTAAGGTTGTTTTCTACTCTTTACGCTCAACATTATTTATTATTTATTAGTACTCTATGCATCGACTGACAGATAACAACTGAAGTGTGTCGTATCATCGTCATCGTAAACAAGCGCGCGATTGCATTGGTATTGCGCCCGCTGAATCTACCATCGCTTGGCCAGGCTTACATATTTGTGTATAGTTTGCGAAACCCCATCCGAGGTAAGACACTATGGAACGCAGAGCCGGACTTAACTGTATTGTTCACTCGTTTACATTTTCAGTGTATGTTTTTGTGCTCAATTTAGCTAGCAACAATTTAACAATTATACAAAAAAGTATTAACTTGAAATAAAAGTATTGATTTTAACGTATTGACTACACATACAGCAGTTATAGTATTCAAGTTTGCTTAATATAAATTGTTACTACCCAGCAAGAACCGCGAGGAAGTATTAGCATTTTTTGCCAGGAAAAAATGGGTATGGAATATTAGTATAGAAAAGCGATTATTTAAAAAGTAACAAGAAAGCTTTAAAAACAAAATAAAAACAAAAAAAATATACTCTCAAAATAGTAACAGAAATAAATATTTTTCTCAATAAATGAATTGAAAATAAATTCTAATAGTAAAGTTATCACTATAATAAAAATAGAAAAATACATTCTTGTCAAAATGAAAAAAAAAAAGTGTTAATATTAATACATAATAACATCCTGAAAAAGAATGTTTCTCAGGCACTGAACCACGAAAGCACAAAAACGGAATTAAATAATACAGCTGATATCACAAAATTCACTTCTTTACTTCACATCACTTCACTTTGCCTTACCTTACATTGCTTCTTCCTCTGAATCCTCGTCCTTCTAACCCTCTTCTTCATTTTGAGATGAACTACTATCCTAGTTCAAATTTATAATAAATTTTTTTCCACTATTTATATGAAAATTGGCAATTTTTAAATAATCATCCTCAATTGTAATTACTTCCCTAATTTTTTTTCCCAATCTTCCTTGTTAATTTTCGACATCTCATTTTGAAATAATTCTACGACTTTTTTTATCGAATATCGGAAAAATATTTCCTTTTCTGACATTTTTCTTCAATTTATACCAAATTAATTCAATCGGGTTGAAATACAGAAACATGGCGGTAATCTCAAAACTTTGTGGCCGTATCCCTACACTATATTATCTATAATATACTTCTCATAATTTTCTATTTGCAGGACCTCCAACAGTTGTGCTGTATTATAATTTTCCTCATAATAGAGATCATGTTCCATTAAAAAAATTTGTAACTCCAGCTTAGTAGAACTGTTGTTAGGAACTTTATACAGTTGTCTCGAATTGTCAAGAACAATAATGCTATTTGGTTTTAATTTTGGAATTAGGGTATTTTCAGACCATTCCTCAAATATTTCTCTCTCCATGTTCTTGTGGTAATCCACGTTACAGTCTTCCATATTTTTCCTGCACAGTTTCAATGCATTATCAACCTATCCGTCAACTGATCCACAGTGTAATATAATCAACCGAGTCCCTTTATTAGGGGACAATGAGATTGGTTGACATTTCCTAGATCCATCAGTCCATCCTTTTTTTGCGGTGTCATGAGTATCATATCAAGTTTCATCTAGATAATAAATTGGTCTATTTTCCTTTCTGAGTTCTTTTATCTCTTCTAGATATCAATTTCGCCAATCCATTATTCGTCTACTTTCCATAGTCGCCATGCGTTTATTAATAGTTTGATATTGAAATCCATTTTTTCTCAGCCAAGTTCCTAAAGTTCTTTAGGTGTATTTTAGATGATAATCTATTTCTTTTAATTTTCTGTCTACCATGTCAATAGTTGGGATTTCATTTTTTCTGATGTCCGTCGTAAGCTAAAGTTCTTAAAAGTTTTGCTACCGATGGGTTCAGAGTTTTCGATTGACCGTCGTCGGATCTCTGTTTTCTTGGAAGGGCAACTTCTTTCACCAGTTTATATATTGTGGTACAGGAAAAGGCTCTCAGAGATGTTGTTTCACTTAGTGCATCCAAATCAGACAAATTAGGGTCATTAACGCGTCACTTCAAAAGATTATTGTAAATATTAAGGCAAATTTGTTCCGCTTGCTCGTTCAAATGTAATCGATTCTTTCTTACTAAAAACATTAATGCACTTTGATTTTCTTTACCACTGTAATCAATATCACTTTCATTTCCACAAACACAATAAGTTGCAGACGTAGAGGCCTCCTACGGTCAAAACATATCAAATAGGTACCTTCTTAAATTATTTTCAAAAGCACACCAGCAAATAAACAGATATAAAATAATTGTTACTTATATTACACTATTACACAACTCACTGCAATATGATAACCTTCTGAAAATGATTTTCAAAAACACACCAGCATATAAACAGATATGAAATAATTATTACTTATATTACACTCGCTGCAACACGATAATCTTCTTAAATTATTTTCAAAAACACCAGTAAATTAACAGATGTAAAATAATTATACTCATATTGCACTATTACATAACTCACTTCAACACAATAACGTTCTTAAAATGTTTTAAAAGACACGCCAGCAAATAAACAGATATTGAATAATTTTTTTTTATCTTAAAATATTATACTTACAATATATCAGCACTGCTAGAATGATTCGGTAACAAAACTAAGTGCAGCTCTGAAGTATCCCAGTATGTAAGCTAAACTCCGCCTCGGTCGCGTGCCAGCAAAAACGACAATGATCGTTCTCGCTTTAATGTAAACGGTGCAAAAGACGGAAGATGTCATATGTTATACATATCACGCCAACATGTCGCGTCTTGCTCCGCACGTCCCGTCACAATATAGGTTTCGCAGACTATAACTAGTACAGGAAATGATAGTTTGCCGTACGAATTAAGTTTTTTTACGAATCGTCAGCTGCGCTAAGAAATGAGTTAAGCGTGTCAAAGTCGTATAGGAGTTCCACACTGGTACACTTTAAGTACGATTGACATAATTTGTTTGTTTACAAACATTTTTTTTCTATAGTTTATAAAATTGCTTACACATGGATGAATACCGACAATCGAATTGAAAATGAAAAAAATATGTGGATACTTGTAGTCTTTATTTATTCAATTGCACTTCCATTTTGACATTCGACAAATCTGGAATAGATTGTAAGTGTATTACGTTAGTTTTTTATGCCCAAAAAAAGGGGTGTTTAACATAGGGGTGTGGGCTGTTCACCCCTAAAAGCGTAGTAACAAAAGAAGATTTATTATAGTGTGTCACTCGTAGGCAGTGGGTGGCGAATGAGACACTTAGCTAGCTTTCTATATTTTATCTGGGAAAATTGGGAGTGTTCGGGAGGTTATTTTGGAGGAAAATACCTAGTAGTTTAAGGTTAATGACAAAAATATTTAATGGCAATCTATATATTTTGTAACTTTGTATAAAACTCTATTTAATGATAAACACTAATAACCTGCGTACTTACTTCGCTTCGTATGCAGCAACCGGCAACGTAAGATTTTAAAATGAGGCCGCCGTTTGTGCACAAAAAGGGGGTATTTATAGTAATCGTACTAGGTAATAAAATATTATTAGCAAAAATGACGCTTGGCCGCTTCAACCTAATGAGTTACACAAGAAATTGTATATGAATGTATAATACTTATAACTATAAATATGTAATATTGACAAATGGTAATAATAAGTAACATGATCTTGTATATTAAAAAGTGGCTTATCTCTAATATACAGCTCGTCAGAAGTCTAGAAATCACCACCGTCTTGGCCACGACGTACAAACTGTACGTGAGAACACTATATTTGTACAATTTTGCAAGAGCTGGTTGCTAAAGCTTAACCCAAGAGAAGACTAGGTATTCTGGAAGAATCCAAAGATACAAAAAGAATCTTGTATCTGTGTAAAATCCGGAGAGAACCTTCCAAGAGTCGACTATGTCGACACTAATAACTCGCCGAAAACGGCACTGTCGTCCAGTAGGTATGTTAGTTTGGCGGCGAATTTTCTTTCAAGGAGACGCTAACGCACCAAACTACTTGAAATCCCTCCAAAACGAATATAAACAATACATTAATGCTCCACAAAGTTAAAAACGGTACACCAACAACAACGAGCACTAATAATGATTATTCTGGTAAAATTCATTATAACCCCGCAAGGGAAATTTGTAATATTTTACTTAAACTCTACTAGAATGTAGTCGAACATTAAGCAATCATCATTTTTCCTGAACCATCAATCTCTGCAGGAATGCGCGCGACACCTATCCATATCGTATTCTGTAGACCTGAACGGTATGTGACCCACACTATAACACAATACGACTTGAGCCAGTTTTACACCATAACACTGGTTCGGATCTTTCCGTTGAGGACTTCGGAGATTGTCGTTTGATCTGCAGTACATAATTTATAATAATTCTGTAGGGTTGTGTTTACTATTTTCATTTTCAGTTTGTGCTTTTTACTCTCTTTTCGTGAAATATGGACATTTTATTAGATGTTATGGAAATAGTGTCCCATGATGATAAAACGTTACTTACAATTTTGCAGAAGGCAGGTTTAGTAAGTGGCAATTTACGTTGCATAATACCCAATTGCCGAAGGTATTGCAATTTACGCCGTCGGCAAGTTGTTGTTTTAGGTATTGCTTTATATGATATAATTCTATATAAATAAATATCATAGAGTGGAATGAAAAATAATAATTTTTTTTTGCTAACTATTATTTACTAACTTTTACAAATCTTATCACAGATAAGTATAACATATATCTTTTTAAACAATTATTTTCCCGGCTATTTGCCAAAACGCTGAAACTTGGATTACAAAAAAGATAATATGCACATTATGTTCAGTACAACTGACTCAATAATGTTGTTTTTAATTTCAACTATTCTGTCTAGTAAAACCAAAAATAAATAAAACAAAGGTACTCACCAGTTGAACACTCACTTTAAAGACTTTAAAATATCTACCGACACGTGCGTCTGCTTGCGGTGCTTCATCAGGGTAGCCAGCTCATTTAAAGAATCCAAAGCAACTAAACTTGTAAACTTTAATGTAATAAACATTAATGGCTTCAGAGAACAGAATGTCAATGTCCGCCCATTTGTAACAAAGCCTTTTAGAGATAAAGTATTTCTTTCCTTGCACGGACTATCGCATCCTGGAATCCGAGCAACGTAGAAATTGGTGATGCAACGTTACGTATGGCCATATATGCAAAAAGATTGTAAAGAGTGGAGACACGCTCTGGTGTCTCCAGTGCCAAAGATATAAAGTGACAAGACACGGCTCTGCACCGATAGGTAGTTTTGGTGAACCGGCCCCAAGGTTCCAACACGTGCACATCGACCTAGTGGGACCCCTACCACCCTGTAAAGGATACAGATATATTTTCACATGCGTGGATCGGTTTACACGGTGGCCTGAAGCAATACCCCTACAGAACATCACCGCAGAAGCAGTTGAAGTGTGTATAGCTCGCTTCGGAGTACCTGCGGCAATCACCACAGATTAGGGTAGACAGTTCGAGTCGTGCTTGTTTAAAGAACTAACACGCCTAATGGGCACGTCTCACTTTCGCACCACAGCCTACCACCCGGCTGCCAATGGTTTAGTAGAGAGGTTTCATAGACAGTTAAAAGCAGCTATTAAATGTCACGAACACGAGAACTGGACCAGCAAACTCCCGATGGTACTCCTTGGCATCCGCACAGCAATCAAAGAGGATGCGGGTACCACCTCAGCGGAAATGGTTTACGGAACCAATTTGCGCCTACCAGGCGAAATAATTGCCACACAAACTGGTGTCGCAACGAATACGTCCGTGTTTGTCGCAAATCTACGCAAACACATGCGTACGTTTAAACCTATACCTATACGCCGTCACGGAAACCGTCAAACTTTCGTTTTCAAAGACTTGGCTACAACACCATATGTTTTTGTTCGACATGATGCACCACTTGCAACACTGGAACCGACTTACGATGGCCCCTTTTAAGTATTCAAACGCAAAGAACGAAACTTTGTCATACAATGGGGAGACAAAGAGGTTAACGTAACCTTGGATAGATTGAAGCCAGCCCAACTTCTAGGCGACAACTTCGAGGACATCACACCGGAGACAAGTGATAGTGAAATGCAAGTGCAAGTCAATAGTCATAGTGATGTGGCAGTTCATAGAAAACGGACAACGCGTTCTGGCAGAGTGGTAAGATTCCCAGAAAGATTCTAAAAGTATATATAGACATTATACAGACAATAATTAGTAATACAGTACATTTTTTTTTCATATATGTATCGTTAAACACTAGTGGGAGGGTGATGTAGCCTACTTCTCGAAACGCGATAATAAATAAAAACTTATTTTTATAATCGGGAATTAGCAATAAACGTCCTTCCCTGAAGCACGTTAATAGATATTTTATAACCGGTATCTCACAATAAACGTACCTTCCAGAAATACGATAATAAACAAATAATAAACAAATTTATAAGAGGGATTTACTAATATTGAGAATCTAAGCTTAACTTGGAGAAACACAAGATTTACCAGGTAGCAATAAACCACCACACTAAAGTAGGGAATTTCCGTTCATCACTTGTCCCTGTACATAAATAGAGAACCAACTCGAAAGAGGTATCATTATCAAATCAGTTTACCTATCATATCATATCATACCTAGTCTAGGATACACAACGTATCTTCGTATAACTGTAAAGTTGTATTGTTTTGTTTTTGTTAATAAATAACTTCTTCTGATTTCAAGTTCTATTTAGTAGCATCAGCGCTACAATTGGTGACCCCGACGTGACATTGAATTTTCAGTTATTATTTCTCATTCCACTCTATATTTTAAACTTTTACCAAGAAGAGGAACTTAATTTGTTTTTAAATATGTAACTGTTTTATACTTGATAATTTATACTTTTGTGTTAGATTAGTTTCAGTTTTTGATATTTGCTAATTTATACTTTTGTGTTAGGTTAGTTTCAGTGTTTTATATTAACTGTTAACCATTCCAGAAATTTCGTCGATTCGCCAACTGGTGCGTGTACTAATCGAGTAGAGGAATATTGGAATAAATTAAAACAATTTCTGCATGAATATATAGACATGTTCATGTGGTGGGAAATATTTGGACCCACTGCGGGTCATACATTTCATAAATCATTATAAATCAAATATCTGAACAACATACTTTTTAAATTTTTCGTTATTTAATTTTACTACACTATTGATCTGTGCTAGAGGTTGGAAAGCGATTGTAATACTGATTTACATAATAATATTGCATTACTACGGTTTACTTTCTCTTTTACTCCACCCAGAACCCCATTTCCCTCCTCGGTCCCGTAACTATTCATTATTTTTCTCAAATTTATGGTTTATTTAAAAATTTTATTTGCTTTATGTGCTCCATAAACATTATAGATTTCAAAACAAAAGAAGGTTTAATGCCATATCTCCCAAAAAAACAATTATGCAGCTACGGACACGGGTTTCAAAGTTATTGCCCCTCATCAGCGTAGCGTGGCTAAGGAATTGGATCTAGGATGGGATAGATCAGGAACAAGAACTAAGATAACGCTGGAACGTACAGTACACAGTACTTAATTAGTGCCTTCGTGTTCCCAAATGGGTCCTCGATGAGCACAGTTAACACTTACCTTGAACCCTGAAACACGTGTTCGTAGCTGTATAATTGTTTTTTTTTTTGAAAATATGGCACTAAACCTTCTTGGTTTTATTTTGAACCCCAATAAATCTATATTGTTTTGATTACAGATTTCATTGCAATTTAGAAAATTTTCAAAATCGGGCGTGCTTAAACTGTACTAAACCCGAAATAACTTTTAAAACACGCAAAATACAGAAAAAATCGCAGAGGTTAAAACTAAATAACACAAAATTCTACACAAAAAAATGTCATTAAAGAAAATTTGGTATATGCAACCGTTTTCGTGTAGAAAAAGAGTCGAAGTTGTGGGATCGCGAGCCAATGCGCGGACACCGAGATTAGACTTTTCCGTGCGTTTCGGCACAACAATGTTAATGGATCGTAATGAAAAAACAACCGTTTTAAATGGGATGAGCACTGCCTTCATTATCATATAAATTTTTAACCATAGAATTTTGTTTTTTGCACTGAAAAACAAATTCGGTGAATCTCTAATCAATAAAGCGGGCTATTTGGGCCTCTGTTACTATTCATACTATTTTTACACTTTGTGATTTCCAAGCTTTCAAAGTGCAAAAATAGTACGAATTGCGACTTTGTAATTTACAAGCTTTCAAAATGTAAAAATAGTATGAATAGTGACAGAGGGCCTATCCCAAATAGCCCGCTTTATTGGTTAGTGTGTCACGGTTCACCGAATCATGACAATAGTTTAGGTATAAATAGAATACATTGTTAAGATTAGTTTTAATCATGTCCAGATGATGCAAACTTTGTTGCTGAAATGCGCGTCGAGTGCATTATATGGTGTTTTGGTGTTTCGTGGAAAACTACGTCAGTGCTATCTTCACATCAAAGGTTCCAACCCACTCCAGGACTTTTAAACATGTAATATCATTGTTGATAATTTATTTCTTAAAATTTTTATACATAATCAAATATGTCTTTAGTGACAAGAATCCACTATTTTCTATTTTTCTGATCATTATTAGATGCCCATGCGATTTTGTGGTAAGAAATTTAATGCAACAAAATTTGTTGATTACGCACGCAGTACAGCCTTTATGTAAGCAAATATAATTGGTATTACATACCCTCTTCACAAAGTTTTGATTCATGGAGAGAATATAATTAGATACAATGCTATTTTGCCTCTTGGACAGCTACCTGAAGATGCCTAAAGAAACAAAGAATATAGAAACATTAGACTGCATTATTCTAGAAAATGTTCCAGGCCAGCGACCAATGAAGACGTTATTCATTCATTGCAATGCACATCCGATCCATTTATAATGAGCATTAGAAACTAACCTTCACAAAAACACTTAGAATTCGATGAGGAATTTTTAGTCTTATTGAACGATTAAAATTATATTCCTCATTTTCTACAATGATACAGTTTAAATTGTTTATAATCTTATATAACAATTAATGCTAATTTTACTTTTTCATAGTTTAACTTTTTATTGTATTAATAATTAGGAATTGTACTGAAATAATTGTGGATTACGTTTATCATTATTATTTTATGCTATACAAATACGATACAAAGAATATATACTTTGTAATTGTTGAAAAAATTGTTATTAACGCTTTAAAACAATATTTCGTTTGCACTAGATTTTATAATGATATAAATGTTTTTTAATGATATAAATGTTTTTATGCATAACAAGTACAACTAATTACATTTCTTAACCTTTTGCGCCATGGTGACCTTTTTTCCCTCAGTTCTTATTAATTTTATTAACTCTTTTGACCTCCTGTCTCAATCTTCTTTGCTTCTTTACAGTGTCACTTTTTTTATGTAAAGAAGGACGCTCTTTCATATTTTCTATTCATTTTGCCCATAATTCCACAGGCAAAAAGAATATTCCTCGATTTATCAAAACAGTAGAGTATAACTAACACCTATGAACAACATTAAAATTAGTTACAAATTCTTATTTATTATGCCAAAAGACGTAAAGCAGCCAATTTTTAAGTTGATACTAAGAAAACTCTCAAGATTATTTAGAAATTTCAAAATAACATTTTAATTTTAAACCAGCAACATTTGTGAGTTTCGAAATATCCCATTCTTAATGATTCACCCTGTATATTAGCGATTATTTAAAAATTTCAGTCGAGATATATAATCTTAACATACAGTGTATACTTAGTACAACCTTTCATTTAGAAAATTAAAATTTTCCATCCTCAAATTTTGATATTCTAGAAATATTATTTTGCTTTCCGACATTTGATACCGTAACCAAATTCCTTTGTTTAAACTGAACTTAGTAAATATGGAACCGAAAGGCACTTTTATTCTGCTGTGTGGATAATCCAAGTCTGTTCCATGGATATTCTGTAGACTTAAATTTGTTTATTCTTATAACGGATGTCAATAGAGCATCCACAACTCGAGCTGAAAGTCCAGTCAGGGTTATTTGATAAGTGAAACAATTAAATTGACCCTTAAGGGAAATGATGCAAACGAACCTAAGTAAATATTTATATTCTTGCGGCTATATAACTTTTCGGTAATTCTGTGTATAAAGAAACAGACAGTGTTGAACATATTTAACCTAATTTAAAGTAAATGAAATCTTCTTACCCTTGTTTAACTTAAAACTAATGATTGACCTTGGGTGAACTGATTTAGCTAATATTTTCTTAAAGAGGGGCCATTTTACCATCTCCCAGTTGACGAATTTAATGTCCTAAAGTTTAGTCAGGCGTCAGTTTGAACTTCTACACCGTGCAAAGAAAGTTAAGGATAGGTATTTCAGTTTTTCGTGAAAGGATTGGAAACAAAAAATTCGTTAACATAACAATTTATTTATTAACATTTTTACATGATTTGATTATGAGAAAACAGGGAAAACAATTTTAGTTTAAGTGTTTAGCAGTGGGGAACCAACAATGTCCTAAACCTATCATCAATACCTCAGATGTACCTCAAGGATCTGTTCTTGGATCGCTGCTTTTTAATATTTCGTAAATGGCATATGTAATATGCTAAATGTCTATTCATTAATGTATGCGGATGATATGAAACTCCTACATTGAATTTCTAACTTAAATCATTGTATTACATTACAAAACAACATCTCCAAACTTAGCTCCTGGTGTCTCGAGAAAAGTCTCACATTAAATGTGCAAAAATGTAATATAATGATATTTTTTACTAGAGTTTCTGATTATACCTTCGAATATACACTTAACGACGAAGTTCTAATTCGACCATCTACTTTTAAAGACCTGGGGGTAAGTTTTGATAGAAATCTAACCTTTGTTGATGATATTGATACGTTAATAGGTGACGTAAATAAGACTTTATGGTTTGTTATACGCAATGGCCGTGATTTCTCAAATATCGCAACTTTAAAATTATTGTACTTTTAATTTTTGCGACCTAATCTAGAGTATGCATCGCTTGTATGGCAACCATGCTATAATATTCATATTAATAAATTAGAAAATATGCAACACCGTTTTCCTAAATATCTTTATTTTAAATTTCATGGAGTATATCCACCTACTTGTTTACCACAAAGTGACCTGCTTGATATGTTCTCTATGAACAAGTTAAGTGATAGACGTAATATCCTTGCCATAAATTTCTTAAAGAAAATCATCCATCATGAAACAGATTGTAGCGATATACTGCATAGATTAAATTTTCATGTTTCAAGAGTAAATTCACAACAGAAACACACTTTTTTATCTACCTAGAGTTTGGACTAATGTCTTAAACTTTGCACCTATTTATAACATATGATCTATCTACAATAACAGCGAAAATGACATTGATATTTTTAAAAAATAGGATACTTTATCTAACACAGTTACAGTTATTATCTTTTTTATATGTATATCTATCTGTATGTGTGTATTATAGCATGTGTATATATTATATATGTAATTTGTTATATTCAATTCTCTTTGTACTTAATATGTTTTTCCATTTTGTAAATGATCTTTGTACTGTTAGATGGTGTATAAATAAATATAAATAATAAAATAAATATTCTCTGGAGCAGGTTGATGGTTTAAAGTGCTCTACCCAATAAATCCCACACATGTTCAATAGGATTCCAGTCAAGAGAACGCAGTGGAAGAGGATGTGATCAATTCCGTGAGTTTCAATCATTGACAATTTCCGTAATGGAATTTTTTTGCAATATTTTCTTTGATGTTCAGAAAAATATGTAGTCCTAATGGATAAGGTGTTCTAAAAGTTTAATTTGTAATATTCGTAATACATCACATTCAGCATACGTATAAGTATGTTTATGTTAAATTGAATTAGTTTATAGTATAATTAGCTTTTGTAAATGTATATTTCAGCGAGAACATTTTGCGATTGATTATATTTGATAAATGATGAATGTATGTAGTAGATTTGATTGAAACAATATCGATAATGTACCCAGTTGACACGGATCTGATTTGGATTAACATAATAAATTATTTATACATTGTGAACAAGGGCATAAATCAAGTATTTCTAGATAACGTGACGTAATTCTATACATAAAAGTTCATAGTTTCGTTGACAAATCCGTTTTTGATCAAATTAATAGACGTAAAACTTTATTACAGTTTTATTGGTTAATCTTGAAATGGAGGAAAATTATGCATAAAATTTAGTTTATTTGCATTTTTAAATTTAGTTCGGTATTTTTGTTTCCGATTACTATTAATTTACATTGTAATATAAACTATCACTCTTTTCAACCATTTTGAAACTATATTTGAATCTATTAACTTGATTAGTATACAGAGTTACATATAAACACATACATACATAAAAGCGAAATCCCCTTGGAAATTTTGGAGATGATCAAAACTGTTTAGTCATGTTCAGATGATGCCAACTTGGTTGGAGAAACATACGTCAAGTGCTGTATATGAAATTTTGTGAAAAATTAAGTCAATGTTAGCTTCAAAAGATTCCAAACCACTTCAGGTGTATCAAAGTTGTTTTTTCTATTCTTTAAACATCTAGTGATGTATCATGTTATAAAAACATATCGCCAGACATATAGATGGGGATATTGCCAGACTTTTGCTATTATTTAAAGCTAATTCTCAGTGTTATGTTTATATAATACGAGAGAAAAATTCTGGATCTATCATTCTGCTAGATCACTACAAAGAGTTCAACATCTACAAGAATTATTACATTATATAATGTAACTTTTTTAGATAATATTTTTTCATGGTGGGTGAAATCAATATAAAATCGATATATAGTAGTGTAATATAATTCTTTACATGTCTCCGAAATGATAGTGTATCCATCGTGCAATATAGCTTCTATATGTTTTATCAGGGGCGTGCGGTGAGTTTTGATACAGGGGAAGCAGTTTGTGATATAGAGTGATGGGTAGCGCGAGGCCCCAAGCGAAGCGAGGCAAAAATTATTTTAAGAAAAGGGACGTGGCTTCCGTATACTCATTTTAAAACAAATGTCGAAAGCTGCAAATTTATGACATCTAGAAAAAAGTACACTTGTAGGACCGCCACTCCTCAATAAACATAAAACATAAAAACACCACAAAAATTAGACAACCCCCGATTCCAAAGCCGAAGCTGCACGGGCGAGGGTTACACTTATGAAAAAAACGCAGACACACAACCATATCCACCGACATTGCCAGCGCCGGTGGCGAGGATTGAACCCGCATCGAAATAGAGAGTTTGTTAAGTAGTTATCATGCACATACCTACCTATTTACAATGTAGTTTAATCCGCCTCTCCTTTTTTGCGATGTCGGAAATAACTTCGTCGTAAAAGTTTGAATTTTTTGACATCTTCACAAAGTCACTTTCTATTGTTAACAGGGACAATTTTGAAAGCCGCTCTTCACTGGTTAAATTTCTTGAAAAAGATTTTATTCTCGTGTCCGTTTTGATGATTTTGAAAAAAAGGCAGCCATTCCACTAATACTTGAAAAAAAACACTTTGCACTCTTTAGGACACGCTGCAGATTGAGATAGAACTAAATTTAATCGATGCGCAAAACAATGTACAAATATTGCATTCTGAAATGTCTCTTTTCCTTTGGCCTGCAGGCCCCCAATTCACCAGCCATTACAGCGGCCCCATCATAACTTTGGGCGATAAGTTTGGCACCACACTGTAGATCATCGACTATCTGACAAACTATAGTATATAAAGCTGCGGCCGTTCATGGCGTTGCTACGTCTAAAAATCCTAAAAAAGCGCTCTTGGAATTTCCCATTTGGATTTATGTAGCGTACTACGATTGACAACTGACTAATATTCGTAATATCGGTTGTTTCATCTAACATAACTGCAACAAAAGGAGCTTTTTTTATTTCTTGCTTGATTTTTTCTAAAACAATATTGCTTATCGACTGAATCAAATCATTTTGAATATGATTTGATGTACCGCGAAATATCGTGGAGTGTTCCAGATGGTTACTTAAAATTGTATCGTATTTTGCTAATAAATCAACTAAATTGATAAAATTGCCCCTATTAGCAACGCTTCGAGATTCAGTATGACCTCTAAAACTAAGTTCATTTTCGCCGAGAAAACAAACAATATCAATAAGTCCTTTTAACACTTTCTTTCAACTGCTGATCTAATGAATGCTCAATTCGTGATTTTCCAAATGTTTATTCTTTTAGCACCATTCCCAAATGAATTTCACACTTACCATGCCTTTTTGTCACTTTGTGAATGTTGTTTAAATCTGAAAAGCCATTTTTATTCCAAACACCTTTTTCATTTGTGAACAGTACACATGGCCAACAAAACAATTTACACAAATTTTCACAACCCCTTAACTACTGATTAGCACTGTACACTTCAATATTAAAGTACCTATAGCATGATTTAACTTTCGTTTTTAAGAATTTTAAATCAGGTGTTGGTTTCTCATTTCTAATAATATCCAGTTTATCTTGAAACGAATATGTTGAAAATCCCCTTTTCAACAAATTGCACACCACACAAACGCAAATAATATTTTCCACAGTGCTAGAACCAGCTTCCAAATTTAAAAAGTACTTCTAAATCTGCGTACACGCGCACTAATATTCAACGTTTTAAAAATCACTTGTCGTCGCACCACAGGTTTAGAAACACCAAAAAAGTTTTTACAAATATAGCACAAAAGCTGAGAATAATACTAGGAAGATTAATATTAAGTATAATATTAAAATCGATATTAAAATCGAGATTAAAATCTATAAAATAAAACGTATTACGATGCTATACAGCTCAGATATCAAGATTATGAAGTGGGATGGGATGCATTTCAATAAGTTACCTACTTACCAGAGACAGTTGTCTCTGCTTACATATATCGAAGTTGCGCGAGTTCGTGTTGGCTCGATTAATCGAGTGCGTCATCGTTACGGTTTTAGCGTGCAACATTATCTCAGCTGCATAAAAGCAGGGCCGTATCTATTGAAATTGGGTAAAAGTAAATTTTAATGATTAATATATGTGATAAATAATAATTAGGTTCTATTTATGTGTTTTTTTAAATAATCCCAGGGGAAGCACTGCTTCCCTTGCTTCCATGGACCGACCGCCCCTGTGTTTTATATAAACTTAGGTGTCTCCAAGGATCTGTCTTGGAGCCATTGCTATTCATAATGTTTGTTAATTACTTACTTAATTATAATAGTACTGACAATTTTTCATTTGCTGATGATTTTGTTAAAGCTGATATTTAACATTGGGCGAATTTTTAAATCAAATGTAATACTCACTACTACAAGTATACCTATAGATGTTGAGCTATTTGTGGTGATCTGGCAGAATATTAGATCTAGAATTTTCGTTTGGCATTATGTATGTATATATATATATATATATATATATATATATATATATATATATATATATATATATATATATATATATATATATATATATATATAGCGACTTGCATCACAGCAAGTACCGAGGGCGGCGACCCCTAGCCCAGGTGGACTAAACTAATGTTATTAAATATGATTTGAAGGAAACAACTACTCAGCGGGCAAATACCCCGACCTGCATTGAATTACACCTTCAAATCATGATAGATGGAAAGCCAATATCATTTGTCAATTCCTAACCAGACATAGATCGATTTCGAACTTATTTGTTCTCTTCAGTATGCCATAGGTTATGGAACAGACAAATGATAGTGGCCAACCTGCTAGTTATATATATATATATATATATATATATATATATATATATATATATATATATATATATATATATATATATATATATATATATATATATAGCTTTTAAAGTAATAGCAAAATTCCAAATTTGAGGCTGTAATGTAAATATACGCACAGATTTATTTAGGTCTGGCAATAGCTTATCCCCATCTATACGTATAAATCTGGCCGTAATTTTTTATAACATCATTAGATGTTAAAAGGATAAAAAGATGACATTGAGACTATCATCTAATTTTCCTTTTTTTCCACTTTGCGGGTCTACCGTCCCCACACGTCCCCCGCGGATGGCTGCCAGACTTTCATTTTATGATTTGACAATTGTACAAGAATACCAAGAAATAAGAAATGTTCTTGAAGACGTCAGAAGATTCGATCGCCTCAAAATAGTAGAATGTTTCTGGGATAAAATAATCTAGGTAATACATATTTTTATGCATTTTCTTAGGTATCACTTTTACGAGTATTATGTGTAAAGTTTATTAATTTTTATGATATATTTATTAAATATTTATAACTATTTACTGGAACGTACTAGTTCTAAAATAGCCCTATTCATTTTTTAAACACGGTTTATTGTTGATGAAAACTGTTTTAAGTAACTTTTTCGATTTATCTTATTTACTTGATTCAAAGGTTGACTAACAATGATCGAGAATGCTTTTTTGCCAACGGGAGCGAGGGAAATATTTAGTGAAATAGTGCGTGCCAGATATTTTGCTGTATTATAATGGAGGGTGTACAATATAGATTTATGGCTAAGAGGATGTACACGGATCAATTACTTTTTGGGGTAGTGAACGAATTTAATCAATATCATGATTCTTTGAGTTATAGGAATTTATTTTGAAGTATTCGAAATATTTCTTAGATCTTATCCATAAAATCTAATTATGAATTTTATTTCGTCTCCAAATAAAAGCTCAAGATAGTCCTTATAATACATATAAGCTAAACTAGACTAACAATATCATATGACATTTTTACTTTCTCATCTATTTGTAGAGAAAGTATTTGAGTCTGAAATTTGAAGTCAGAAATATAACATTTATTTTTACATCTAAAACAAAAATGCGGCAGCCATTCAGGATTGAAAAAAAAATGTATTAGAAAAATGATCTACTGTCAAACTTTCTGGTTAATATTTCTAGATAAAACGTTAATCATTTTTTGCCAAAGAAGGCTATCAAAATGCCTAATCATATAGTAATGAATAATCATCATTTGCCTTCTAGTAAAATTAATTGAATGTAGCTTAACAATAAATATTTATTTACCTAATTTAAATATTACCAGTAAAAAACACTCCAAAATTGATCTGTTTACTATATTTGGCGTCCAAGGATTTTAATCGTATGGGCTATAATTAAAATTTGCTCAGTAAGTAGTTTGCTACGTAATTTATATAATATGTATTTGGTAAGTTTCAAAATTCAAATACTATTCATTGTTCCTATAAATCTGCAACGTCAAGTCTTTTCCATATATGTTATAATAGACTTTTTTAATATTTAGATTTTTTTCAAGGTAATTGCATTTGTAATATTCTATTTAGCGGATAAAATATATTTTTTTGGTAGATATTTTAAAATATTGCATTTTCAAATAATGGCATTTCCTCGGAGAATTCTAAGAGACCATTTAAAATACTTAAAATAAATACGGTATTTTTAAAAAATATATAAAACATTTATATTCGAAGATATTACATATGCTGAACATGAAAAATCCAAATCTAACAGCAATCTACAATGATTTTTAATCTAAGATTTACATTGTAATTCTGGGTGTTCCTCAACGTTCAATTCTAGAGCACATATCATTTTTGCTTTGCACATACGACTTTTCAGATCATAAATCAACACTGTTTTACCACGATGTGTGCAGGAGGAACCAATGCACGCTACACTTAATAGTGTATTTACGTAGTTGATCAGAAATAAGCTCTTAATAAATAATGAAAAAACGAGTTTTACCAATTTCACGTTTGGAAAATTTTCAAAAAGGAATACATTTATAAAATAGTTTTAAACTTAAAATAAAATTAAAATTATTCACCACTAAGGTTCATTTTTGTTTTAGAAAAAAATCCCAGCTACTTGGGGGTTTGAACCCTGGACTTCGGGGTGAGAGGCAAGTGTTCTTACCACTCGACTCTACAAAATATGCTTATAGTTTGTGTACATAGCGTTTTGTTTGTTGATACAATTGTTTCTATTTTGTAAATAACGATTTAAATATTTCTTAATAGGTTATAATGTCATATCATTTTGAATTAATTATAAGATGCTCAATATGCTCCTGACGTGATAAATAAAGAGACCATAATATGAGCCATAATATATATAAAAATTGGTAAATATTATTTCATTACATTATGTTCTTCTATTCATAACTAGGTACATAATTTTTAGTATGAAGTATTTTCCGTTCAATGAAACATAAATCAATTAAAAAAAGATGAAAATGAAGATAATTACAATAATAAACGCGATACTGTCGATTTCTAAGATAATTCTGAAACTCCCAGGTAAATCCTATAACTTAACTGCCAAGTTGTTATTTTCATTTATTCCATGAGGACCAGTTTTTCTGTCTCCCATTAAATTAGTTTGGTGGATAACTTCCTTGAATACGATTGTATCAATAAGTATCTCCCAATAAATCTATTTGGTTAATAAGTTTCATGGAAGCAATTATTGATACAATTGTATCCAAGTAAACTATCTATTTATTTATATACATAAAACTCTTATTTTTTACGTTCTCATCTATAAAAAAAAAAAAAATCGAGTTCCAGACTATGATGAAAATGGACGTTTTGAGACCCAAAAATAAAAAAATTATATGAATCGACATGCAATCTGTGTGTCTCTGTGTCGCTGGTCATTGTTGTGCACTCGTTTTCTCAAATACGTCTCAACGTAGACATCTGAAACTGCATATTCTATTTGAGGAGTCCAGGGAAGAACCCTATTGAATAACAATGGAATTGGAAATTAACCGCTACTGAGAATAATGGTCTAATATTAATTTTATTCATTTAAAAAAGTAATATCGTCAATACTTTCTCATCAAATCCAATTTGAAGTGAGTGGAAAATAATTTATTTTATTTTATTTCAGTTCGTTTGGCTCGTTTGCCTCGTTTGCCTCGTTTATCTCGTGTATATCGTTTATTTCGTTTATGTTGTATGCTTGTTTATTTTATTTCTCTATTTATACTTTTATCTTTTTTATTTCGTTTATCTTCTGTATCCGTTTACCCGTATATCTCGTAAATCCCGTTTAACTATTTTATCACGTTTATCTCGTTTATCGTATTTATTGTATTAATCCCGTTTATATTATTTATCTTCTTTTCTTGCTTATCTTATTTATCTTATTTATCTTATTTATATATCTTATTTATCCTATTTATCATATTTATTTTATTTATCTCATTTATCTTATTCATTTCGTTAATTTTCTTGTTTGTCTTATTTGTTCTATTTATCTTATTTATTTTGTTAATTTTCTTCATTTTAATTATTTTTTATAAATAAAATAAACGAAAATTTATTTACGCTTATATATAATTAAACTAATTTATTTATTGCATGTCAGATGGAATTATGCTATTATTACTATTATTACGATTTATTATATAAAAAACTTCAATAACATTGGTGCGAACAGCACTGAATTCATATATTCTAATAACTTTAGTATCACTGAAAGTACTTTGAGATTGTTTGAAATATAGAATGATTGAGGGATAATTAGTGGAGAATGGCGGACAATAGGCCTTGTTTACATAGAGGGCTGTAACTGACACGTGCGTTAAACACTCTAAGGGTGGTAAACGTCCAGACAGTACTCAAATACTTGAATGAATATTATAGCACAATAATAGGCTATTATTATTGCAATATTCGTACATTTCCTTTATATTGTGGTATAAGTTTCAAAACATGGGGAATTAATCATTCGAGTGCAAGCAGTGAACGAGTGCAGACGTGTATACGGAAGTATAGTGCCACTGTGATCTACCCGAAGTGATATCCGAAGTTAAGCAACGGTCGGCGCAGTCGGAGCTAACTAAAGTTAAGCAACGGTTGGCGCGGTCGAGCTTGAAATATTAGTTGCCTTTTTCAAGGCTCTAATATACTTTTGCGAAAAGAATTCAGAAGAAGAGAAATATTAGTCGTCTTTTTCAAGACGCTAATATAAAAAGATAAAAAAGTCTCCCTCCTGGAGACACATATTTTTGTTATATTCTGTGTGTACTAACCATAACTTCTATTTTTTCAGCTTTCTTTTTCAGATAAGGCTACGCATACCCAGGAGGAGGGTATGGGAAACCATAGAGAAGTGGACGAGGACTCGCAGAGTGGTAGTTCCAGGGCTTCCACCCCATGCAACATGGATGTGGAGATTGTGGACCAGGAAAAGCTGCGTCTAAGGGCTGAAAACAAGGCACTGAGGGCCCAAATAGAAGAAATGAGCCTAAGGATGGCTCAAATGCAATCAAGGATGGACAGGCAGCACGAGGAGCTCCTGAAAGCCATCCAGGGGGCTCAAGTCGGATCCACGAAGTCCGTTAATAAGAAAAGGAGGAAGGCAAACTCCGACAGTGAAGAAGAGGAGCCCAAACAGGCCAGGACCCAGGAGGCCCGGACTCCTGAAGGCACCGAGGCCCCAGAAGAGAGTACGAGCCGGCAGGAGGACCGGAATCCAGGACCGGCCCCAATGGAACCAGCCAAGACGCCCAAGATACCGCCAGTCGTCCTTAGGAAAAAGGAAACGTGGACGGTGGTAAGCAGACGTTTGCGCGAGGCAAACGTCAACTTCAAGAAGGCCCGCGTCATTGGTGAAGGCATCTCCATCGACCCATCAACGAGTGAAGATTATAGGAAGATGACAAAAATCTTCACACAGGAGAAAAGGGAGTACCACACCTACGCGCTCCCTGAAGAGAGGCTCCTGAGGGTAGTGATACGCGGCATCCCTAGTGGCGTAAGCTGCGAAGAGATCAAGAAAGACCTGGAAGACAAGGGCTTCTCGCCGATCTCTGTTCAGCGGATGACGTCGAGGAGGACCAAGATGGAGATCCCACTGGTACTGGTCCAAGTGCCACTGGACCAGGAGAAGATCCTGGAGGTAACGAGGTGCTGCTACCTGGTAGTCCGCACAGAGAGACAAAGGGCGCAACAGAGCGTCACCCAGTGCCACCGATGCCAGCGCTTCGGCCACGCACAGGGTAGGTGCACCGCACAGGCCAAGTGCGTGAAGTGCGGCGAGGCCCATCGGACAGCGGACTGCAAAAAGAAGCAGGACGTCCCAGCGAGATGCGCAAACTGCCAGGGAGCGCACCCGGCCAGCTATAAAGGATGTCCCAAATATCCCAAGAAGCCCGCGGGCCCCCAGAAGCAGGCTCCAAGGACCCAACAGCCACCGAGGGAGGCCAAAAGACCCGCCACCAGCGGGCTGAGCTACGCAAAGGTAGCTCAAGGTAACGCAGGGCCGAGCGCCGGCCCTGCCAGGCAACAACGAGCACCCGTGGAGGCCCAAAACCTCACCGCGGTGCTCAAACAGATGCAGCAAATGTGCTCAGCAATGAGCGCATTTTTTGCACAGATGCCAGGCTTTACTAATCTGTAATGTCTTTTCAGGTGAAGCCGAACTTCCTGCAGATCGCCTCATGGAACGTTAACGGGCTACAAGGAAGAAAACTTGAAGTGGAGGAACTCCTAGCCCGGTACGACATAGACGTGTTGGCACTACAGGAAACGAAGATGACGCCGCTGAAGCCAGCCAACTTCCCTGGCTACCATGTCTACAGGAAGGACTACGCTGGACCAAGGCCCATGAGAGGAGTAGCCCTGCTGGTAAAGAAGTCGATCGACCACCATCCAATCGTGCTGCCGGACATGGAAAACCTGGAAGCCACCGCCGTAGTAGTGTCAACGGCACGAAATGGCGACATTCAAGTGGTATCCTGTTATCAGCCGCCCCGATGCCGGATCCTGGACACGGACCTGGATGCAATATTCCAGGACCAGACTCAGGTGCTTGCCATAGGGGACCTGAACGCCAAGTCACAGGAATGGAACAGCAGAGTCACCAACACTCTAGGACGAGATCTGCTGAGATTCCTGGGACGACACGCTGGCAACATGCAGGCACTAGGACCGGACGAGCCGACGCACGACAATGGGATCCACCGACCGGATGTGCTGGACATCGCTATAATGAAGGAGATGACCCTCAATGCGGAAATCTCTACCAGGATGGAAGGTTCCACCGAGCATAATCCGATCTTCTTGGATCTAGGAGAGAAGGATGATGTGGACACTGGGACCTTCATCAAAAGGAGGACAGACTGGGAATTGTTCCGTGCAGCACTGCAAAGGAACATTGCACATATTCCCAGGATTGAATCCGAGGAAGATGTGGAGAGGGCCATCACCTCCCTGGAAAAACAGATCCAGGAAGCGATGGAGGAAAGCACTACAGAGACAGAGACCAGAAGGGCACCAACGCCGATGGCAAACCTCACGGAGGACCTCAGGCAGCTGATTCGGGACAGACGAAGGACGAAGAAAAGGGCCCAAAGGACTAGACTCCCTGAGGACAGGCACGCGTATAACACGCTGAACAGGAGAGTCAAAGCTGCCCTCCAGGAACACCGTCAAGAAGGATGGCAGCGTCACCTGGAATCACTGGACCCACAGGACAGGAGCATCTGGAACACCCAGCGTGCTCTGCGGAACAGGCCGAAACCAATGTCCCCAATCCACGGAGAGAATGGGATTGTCTACACTTGCCAGGAAAAAGCTGAAGCATTCGCGGACAGCTTGGAACTGCAGTGTAGGGAAAACCAACTCGATGATGAGGACGAGGACTGGGTTGATGACGTGGAACGCAGAGTGCGTCGGATGCTCCGCCTGCCAGACGATGATCACATCCGTCCGACCACTCCAGAGGAGGTCAAGGAGATTCTAAGGAGCTTAAAGCCGAGGAAAGCTCCTGGATGTGACAAGATCGGAAACATCGCCCTCAAGAAGCTACCCAGCAAAGGGGTGGCAGCCCTGGTGAATATCATCAACGGGATCTTGAGGCTCAGATACTTTCCGGACAGGTGGAAGAAGGCCGACGTCATAGTCATCCCGAAGCCAGGTAAGGAACTACTCTTTCCCTCCTCTTACAGGCCCATCAGCCTACTCTCAGCTGTGAGCAAGGTAGCCGAGCGCGTCATCTTGAGAAGAATAGAAGAGGAAACCGAAGAGCTCCAAATCATCCCGGATGAACAGTTCGCGTACAGGACAGGACATAGTACGGAACTCCAAGTGCTCAGGATCACCGAAGAAGTCACCAAAGGTTTCAACCAAAGACAGGTCACGGCGGCACTACTCCTGGACGTTGCGAAGGCTTTCGACAGGGTCTGGCACGATGGTCTACTAGCTAAAATGATGAGTATGGGTTATCCCATTGCACTCGTCAAACTAGTTAGATCATACCTGCACGGGAGACAGATGCGAGTGAAGATCAGGGACTGTGTGTCCACGTATCGACCGATGGAAGCCGGAGTCCCCCAAGGCTCTGTGCTGTCACCCCATCTGTTCGCTGTCTTCACCTCTGATCTCCCAAGGGCCGAAGGCACCGCAATGGCACTCTACGCGGACGACACGGCCATCACGGCCAGATCCTGGAGTGCGAGAACAGCCACCAGAAGACTCCAAGAGGCAGCCTCTCTTCTGGAAGAATGGTGTATCAAGTGGAAAGTCGCAGTCAACGCGGAGAAAAGCCAGACGATTCTCTTCAGGAAAGGACGCAAGGAAACCCCCACAGGACACGTCTCCATGTTCGGCGAGGACATCCAATGGCACGATTCCGTCAAGTACCTTGGCGTAATCATGGATAAAGGCCTGACATGGAGACAGAACACCGAAGCCATCGTGGTAAAGGCCAAACGGACGAGAGCTCTCATCTACCCAATGGTAGGGAACCAGAGCAGGCTCAGTCTGAGGAACAAGCTTCTGCTAGTCAAAGCACTCATCAGACCACAGCTGACCTACGCCTCCGTAGCATGGGGATACCAAGCGAAGACCTATCTGAAGAAGATCCAAGCCGTGGAAAACGTGGCCATCAGGACAGCGGTGGGCGCACCATGGTACGTTAGAAACGCTGACATCTTCAGGGACCTGGAGTACACACCAGTCACCGAAATCATCCGGGATAGAGCGAAGAAACTGTACACCTTAGCTGAGGAGCACAGGAACCCGCTGATCAGGGAGGCCACCTCCTATGATCCGGCCGACGCACCGAGGCACAAGAGGCCGAAGGTACAGTTACTGGATAACGGGTAAGTATAACTAATCCTTTCCTTACAGATGGACCAAACCCACTGAAAAGACATGACACGACCAACCACCCTCCCACAAACCTTGCGGGCGCCGGTTAGTAAACCGACCAGTGCCCGTTGTCCCCCTGGCTCCGTGAAGGACGAAAGTGCTAAGAAAGCACTTAGGCCTTCACCTCCTAAACTACACAGTTCATCCTCACCTTGTCCGATGATCCAGATGACAATGTGTCAATTGCCACTTTGTGTACTGGCAGTCAATCCCTAGTCACAGAATATCCACACAGTCCCTGACAGACAGATGACTACCCCCCGGGGGTGACAAGCTGGCGAAGAAAGAAGACGAAGACAGAAGAGCGCCAGAAGAGGCCCTAGCCAGCAGGGTTCATCAGCCAGGACCCAGGGAGGTTGACCGAAATCTTCGGCACCGCTCACATTTGTGAGTGGGGCCGTTCGTAAAGTAAGTTAACCCGCCCTGCACGAGGCCGGTCCAGGTCTACAGCGATGACTAGGGTAAAAAGGCAATAGTCCTGCCTGGCCCTAGCATCCGAGACCGTCATCATGCCAAATGGATATTGGCGCGGGGAATTAAATTCCGTTACATATTACTCAAATAATTTAAATGCCCATTTTTTTGTTTTATTTCTCTTCATTTACATAAAATACTGAATGAGCGTAACAGAAAAGAACTCTGTTTCGCAACTTTCATGAGATATCCCAATTACCTATTTTTTTTTCAATCTGTTATTCGTGCTCTTTCTGCTAAACTGCTCAATATTTTTTAAAAATTTTTTCTATGGCCAAAAACTAAGCTCAATGTGTTTCGTCAGGATGGTTTTGGAGTGTTGTCATTCACTATATTAGTCGTCCTTTTTTTTTCAAGGAAGTTGATAAAAATGATACCATTTTCTTTAGTTTATGAGACAGAACCAAATTTTTTTAATTATTAATTTGAAATAAAAATTTCAGCGTAAAGTCTGTCAGAAAAGGTACTTCCGTGGAATTTTTTTATTATACAAATATGTGTCTGGTATCAATTCCTTCGTAAAGAGACGTATACAGGGTGTCCTAATCAAAAGTAGGCACCCTGAATAACTTTGGAGATAAAATTTTTTTGAAAAATTGGTGAAACACGTCGACCTTGTTTCCAAGGGGGACATATTTTAATATAATACTTGTATACGTGTCATCATCCCTCTACCCTACACGGCCACCCCTCAAAAAATTCAAATGGCAAGGGGGTCGAGTGATACATCTTTTGAAAGGTCTTTCAATTCCCTACATAACGGTGTATTTTTTTTAACTTTTATCGATTCGTTCTTAAGGAAAATAATTTTACTTTTGATGATTACACACAATCGAAATCGTTTAAAAAATCTAAAACACACGGCACTGGGTATTGGAATTTAGAAAAAAACTCCATTTTTTAGTGCTCTCAAATCAACATGAGCTTTTTCGACAAAAAACACTTTCCTTATCCGTTTAGTTTTAGAATAATAAAATACTCATAAGTATTTGATAGTCCTTGAACATTAATTTGTTCACAACCAGAGCGAGTTCTTAAAATGGTTTATACCCTTCAGGAGAGGATAGAAATTGTCAGCATTTATTTTAAAAACAATAATTGTGCTAGAGCTACGGAGCGCATTTGCAGATGAATACTACTCATTTGATCAAGAAAGTAGCTGAGGCTTCCGGTGTATCACGAAGCAGTATTCATCGAATTTTAAAGGCCCACAAATTTCATCCATATGAATTTAAATTGGTACACGAATGAAACGAAGATGATCCTGATCGTCGGCTTGAATTCTGTGAGATTTTTAGTGAACAATTAAACGGTAATACCAATCTACTGTACAATACGTGTTTTTCCGATGAATCGACATTTTAGTTAAATGGGGAGGTAAACAGGCACAATTGTAGGTATTAGAGTGAAACCAATCCACATTTGTTCATGGAAACTCATATCCAAAGGCCTCAGAAGTTAAATATTTGGGCTGGTATCTTAGGGGATCACATTGTCGGGCCGTATTTTATTCCTGACAATTTAAATGGCAAAAGATACCTCGATCTGTTAGAAAATAATATCGACCCAATGATTACCCAAATCCTCGAAGAAGACGATAACCTTTTAGAGGGCGAACTGTTTTTTCAACAGGATGGGGCACTCCCACATTTTGCTATAGCAGTCCGTCAATTTTTGGATAATCGGTTTTCTGTGCGACGGATTGGAAGAAGAGGTCCTGTGGAGTGACCCGCTAGGTCATCCGATTTAACTCCCTTGGATTTCTTTCTGTGGGTACATTTGAAATCGAAGGTATTTGCAACAAAACCCGCATCTCTGGAAGAGTTACGTGAAAGAATTGTTCGATAATGCCGTTTATTAACTCCAGATGTGTTCAAATATGTTCGTACAGAATTTTAAGACAGATTATACTACTGGATGGAAGTCGGTGGGGGTTATTTTGAACAATACATACGATAATTTAAACTAGCTGCTTCTTTTAGTTTTATTTCCCGAACGTAAAATAATGAAACAATTATTTCTCAGGAACGAATCGATAAAAATTTAAAAAAAATATACAGTTATGTAGAGAATTGAAAGATTTTTCAAAGGATGTATCACTCGACCCTCTTTGCCATTTGATTTTTTGAATTGGGTGGCCGTGTAGGATAGAGGGATGATGATAGGTATACAAGTATTACATTAAATATGTCCCCCTTGGAAACAAGGTCAATGTGTTTCACCAATTTTTTAAAAAAATTTTATCTCCAAAGTTATTCAGTGTGCCTACTTTTTGGTTGGGACACCCTATATTTTGAAACATAGTGATAAACTATACAAATTCAATGTCGTCTGATTTGCGTTCTCAAGTACATCTGATGGAGTTCTTATTCTTGTTAATTTTCTTTTTTTATACATACTTCTGAAGGAATTGTTTTAAAGAAAAATCATATGTACAATTTTGGAGGAATGCGCTTGTTTTTCATACTCATGTGGTTATAGCACACATTCGGGTGGAGAAGTTGCACTTTCCTCTATTGTACAAATAACTATATCAAGTCTACATTCTAAAGGTTGCAAAATTAACTTAACTTTATTAATACATAGTTATAAAATTGCCTCGCAGTGTAAGAATAACAATAGGCAGACACCTTTTTTAATTTAATAAAATATGACATAATACTTCACATAAACATTCAGTTTTTTGTACAGTATTTAATCCAAATATAGTTTTAGCAAGGTTTAAATTTCGTCTGGTGACTCAACGTTAAAAAAACTATTATCGTATATCATAAGCATTTTATTCTCTATACCAAACAAAACGTATTTTTAATTTATCTTATAGTTATGAGTTGAGTTGAATTATAAATAATGTAATGTTCTATTGTTGTGCAGTTATTTTAATGGGTTTTATTGGTGTCTCACGACTAAAATAGTTTCTATGACAATATCCAGCAATAAAATTTAAATTGTATGCACGATATTCACTGAAGTCTCTTGGTGATTTCATGGATTGCAACCGCATTTATTATAATTGAGATTTTGCAGATTACACAATTAATATCTGCTACAATATTCCAATTTTAGAATATCGCAGAATTACTGTTGTATCATCAAATAAGCCTTTGTTATGGGATTCACATATTGCATATTTTATTAATATGTTAATTATATAATATTATGCAAATATGTATAAATTTTATCGTTTTATAGCAATGAAATTATCATATTCACTAGTTTCATATTATTACAGATAAAAGTGTATATTAAATTCTAAATCATTTGGATAATTTCATCAATTTTATATTCAGTTGCATTTATATATGTACTGATATCATAACAAATTAATTAATAGGTTTATCAGGTTTGCTTGAAATTAGAATAGTTGAAAAAATAATTTAATAACCTGTTAACAAAAATTGCGATATCTTCTTAAGTAACACTAAGTAGTTCCTATAAGAACTAAAACACTTTACACTACAATTTACGTGCATTTTCCCAACCAACTTGACATCATCAGGATATGGCTGAACCAAAATCGTTTCAAATTAATTTTAATCAAGCTTGATTGATTGTCTTGTGCTCGTTAGACAATTGGCAAAATTTTGGTGTTTGTGTAAACTACCTGGATTATTTTGTAGACTAAATTTCATAAGGCACCTTGTGATTGGTTGAAAAATTATGAAATAGTAATGCAGATGCAGGTAGTATGTGTGGAGTTGTACAATGTTTATATCCTTTTAACAAGGTTTTCACCGCTTTAGAGCGTAGATTAATATAATAAACAAAATAGACAATAATTGACACGTTACATCATGAAATTTTAATCATTTTCAATGATGAAAAATATTCTACAAATTACAGAAATCGTTACTTCTCCTGATTTTATCAGCGAAGAGACCACATTTAGTATATTTTTGCTATAGCGTGACAATCGTAACTCTTACAAATTTACCAAAAGTTCAGATTTTCTCACCTGAATATAACATTTAAAAAAATCTTTTTGTATATTTTGAAGTTATTTACAGACATTGTTGATAAACTTTTTTTCTAGATCCAAGGCAAGTCAGCAGTTTTTTAATTAAAAAGCTACATTTCCTAACTTTTTTAAAGTTTTCAAATTTTTAGTAAGGATTTTCGGAATATTCGCCGAACGTTTTCATAATAATTGATAATCACCAAAATTTCGTGATGAAATCTTTCAATTGCTCATTAGTTTGGAATAATTAAGTGAGCAAAGGTTGAATGTTTTTTGATAATAGGTCTTGGGAATTTCATCTGTCGAATAATTGGAAAATAGGAAATTGTTGTTAGTTATTTTTAATCAACTCTTGTATAATTAATTATAAAAATGTCTTGTGATGGAATTTATACAACAGTTAAGATATTTTCTTCTATTTAGTTTTAATAATCAACATTGTTACGCCACTGGACTGTGTAGACTGGTTAGATGTGACTGGAATTGTACACTAACGGCCGGGAATATTCTGGAATGCTCTCTCTAGACCGTGTGAATGGATGTATAAATAAGACACACGGTGGGCCGAGTCTGAGACTGAAGTCGAACGTGAACGAGTAAAGAAGAAATACGACAGATACTTATAAGTGGTCAATTGTGATTATAATTAGGCCAATAATTAATCTATTGTTGTTAATTGTTAATTAGTAAATAAAGTAGTGATTAAATGCTACCTGGACTTTCAATCAACAAATCTACTAGTATAGGTGTTTGTGTGGATAGCAAATACGTAACAATTTGGTGTCGGAAGTGGATTGGAAGAGAAATTTCTGGAATATTCGAAATAATTCTACAGTGTTCTTCTCAGGAATTAGGGGTGACACGAAGAATTAAACTACTGGACAGTGTTTGGAGGACTATTTTTGGACTGAACAGTGACTTTAAAGTGGATTTGGAGAAGTTTCTAGAACAATCGATTTAGAAATGGCTGCAAATACGCGAGTGCCGCTAGTAATAACGTGTTGTAGACTGAGAAAAAGGGCTACTAGTGCAATTTCGGGAAAATTCTAGAACATTCGATTTGGAAACCACAGAAGATACGTTAACTGTGTTAACAAAAACGTGTTATATACTCAAAACAAGACTTATTAGTGATATTTCGTGAAAATTCCATTGGACAATTAGTGGTGATAAGTAAATTTTGCCAACACAAAAGAAGTATAGACTCTAAATAAGACTTTCTAGTGCTGTTTCGAAATTTTTCTGGAACATTCCATTATTAAAATAGACATGATAGATACATTTTATGGACTTTATAGCGTAGTTAACTTTATTTTAAACTGATTTACGTATCGTGATTTAATGCCAACAACAAGAAGTATGACGGAGAAGCAAACACAGGACATGCTTGCAGCATTATTACAACGGATGAACGAACAGAGAAAAATCATAGACGATCAAGAAAGAAAACGAGAAGAGGAAAGAAAAAACAAGAGAGGATACGACAGGAAGAAAAAGAAGACCAAGAGAGAAGACGTCAGAAATAAAAAGAAGACTTGATAAAAATGATCAAAGGCCTGGAAGTAAGACGACAGGAAAAAAAGGAAGAGCAAAGGAAGGAACACCAGGTAGAATTAAGACAAATTATGGAGGGACAGCATCAAGTCATGCTCTCGGTCACTGAATAATTGAAGGAAAATATACAGGCTGAAGTCATGGAAGTTAAAGAAGAAGTCAGTGAATTTAGAGAAAAGTTTGAAGGAGAAATAGATAACTGAAGTTAAGGAAGAAGTAGCCTGACTCAAACAACAATTAAGAGAGAAGGGTGGCCAGTTAGTACTGTCGTCTGGTACTAGGTTACAACCACCTAACTTCGACGGTCAAAGTTCATGGTCAACTTAAAAGAGACAATTTGAGGCAGCTACATGTTCAAATAACTGGAATGATGAGGAAAAAGCAACAGCATTGGTATTAGCACTAAGGGGCCAAGCATTGGACCTGCTCCAAACAATTCCTGCAGCGCAGCAACAAAACTTTACCATTTTGGAGGCAGCATTAGAACTAAGATATGGCGACCAACATCTCGCCCAAGTATATCTGGATCAGCTCAAATCACGCAGGCAACGAGGTGGAGAGAGCCTCCAGGAGTTCGAGGCTGCGGTAGAAAGATTAGCCCATCTAGCCTATCCTGATGTATCAATGGAATTTCAACACCAGTTAACAGTTGGTACATTTATTGATGGATTAAGGGACCAGGAAGTTAGGCGAATTCTTAAGTTGGCCAGGCATAAGCTTAGTAGTGAGGCTTTAGTACATGCACTGGAGATTGAAGCTCTGCCTATAAGGATACCAGACAATCAAATCAGAGAGTACGAGCTGTGAGTGTGGAGGAAGACAAGCCAGACAACACAACACAAAACCTGATATGTGATCTACACAAGATGATGACCCAACTACTGACAAAATCGAACTCCCAACATACACAAGAACAACAACAAAGTAGTGGGAGGCTGAATGGAGGCATCCGTTGTTATAAGTGTGGCAAATTGGGCCATATTAAGAGGAAGTGTCATGAGCTCAACATTCAAGATCCGAGACAAAACCAACAACAAAGTAGTGAGAGGCCGAATGGAGGTATCCGTTTTTACAAGTGTGACAAATTGGGCCATATTAAGATGAACTGTCATGAGCTCAATATTCAAGATCCGAGACAAAACCAAGAGCAAAGTAGTGGGAGACAGATTAGAGGAGGCATGCGCTGTTATAAGTGTGGCAGAGTGGGCCATATTCAGAGTAACTGTCGTCAGCGCAGCCCTGCGAGGGTCGCAGTAATGGAGAAGACGCAGGAAAACTGGCGAACTGGTACTTCGCGGAATATAGCAGATGGTATTTCCAAAAGATCATGTCAGAAAGACTGCAAGCCTTGCTACCGTAAGGAAAAACAACAAAATGTACAAATAATGAAGACCGTTAAGATTGATGTTCCGGATTATTGGACAAAAAGAGTCGTTAAGGGAAGCGCAGTTAAACGATAAGGAAACTGGTCCTATTCTGAAATGGAAAGAAAGAGGAACACGGCCGGATTGGAAGGACATTTCAAATAAATCAGTGGGCCTGAAGGATTTATGGGCACAATAGGACTCCCTTATAATAGAGGATGGACTGCTGAAGAGAGCGTGGGAAAGTCCAGATGGGAGGAAAGTTACTTTGAAATTGTTAATCCCTAGGTGTCGCGTAGCAAATGTACTTCAGCAAGTGCAAAATGGAACGTCTGGCGGACATTTTACCATTAACGAAACCCTGACTAAAGTAAGAGAACGTTTCTACTGGGTAAACAGTCGTCAACATGTGGAGGTTTGGTGCCGCCAATGTGAAGTATGCGCGGCAAGAATAGGGCTACAAGTAAGAAATAAGCAATATAACGCCAGGGCTCCTTTTGAGCGAATTACAATAACAAGTGACCGTATGAAGGCTCGTTATGATCTTAAGGCTAATTCAGGAGGGTACCAGGTGGGAGAGTTGGTTTGGCTATATAACTCACAGCGAAAGAAAGGCAGGTCCCCGAAGCTTCACCACCCTTGGGAGGTGACTGTCGTCACCAGACTAAACGACGTTGTATATAGAATTCAGCAAAGTCCAAAATCCAAGATGAAGGTGGTGTATATAGAGAGACTAGCCAAGTATGCAGGGAATAATGAATTACCTGATCGGGACGTTCAGGCTTAAGGAGGGGGCAGTGTTACGTCACTGGACTGTGTAGACTGGTTAGATGAGACTAGAATTTTACACTAACGGCCGGGAATATTCTGGAATGCTCTAGACCGTGTGAATGGATGTATAAATAAGACACACGATGGGCCGAGTTTGAAGTCAAACGTGAACGAGTAAAGAAGAAATACGAAAGAGACTTATAAGTGTTCAATTGTGATGATAATTAGGATAGTAATTAATCTATTGTTGTTAATTGTTAATTAGTAAATAAAGTAGTTAATAAGTGTTACCTGGACTTTCAATCAACGAATCTACGAGTATAGGTGTTTGTGTGGATAACAAACACGTAACAATATGTTAAGTATCCTACTGAACACAGGACGATTAAATATAAATCAAAAATAATTAATTTCCAATCTAGTAAATCAGATAAACATATTTTATGAGCGAATGGGCAAACAGTTTAGTAAAATTAGTCCGGCCGAATACGTTAATCCACTATTCTGTGTATTTTAATAGGGTTTTATCGCATGAGCGGCCCGCTTATTGATTTATATTACGATGGATCTTTTCCTATTTTCTGCAATTTCAATCTGTATATACCATTAATTTTTATTGCAGTCTCTACTGTGCAGCAATTTAAAATTAATTTTTATAATAGCTCATTTCAGGACATAAACTTACCAGCGTAAATTGCCTTTCCTGTACACAAAATTATTTTCATTACACTTTCCCATTAGAAATGTTTATTATTTTTAAATACCTAATGGCGGCGCGGGCATGTTTATGTTGTTTTTTAATACGTCTGTAAGAATGTTATTTTTTAATTTCAAGTTTTTATACATGATGCAAAAAAAAAATAATTTCTAATTCAAAACTGATTTAGGAAAAGAACAAATTTGCGATATTAACCACAGAATCATGAATAAGAGACAAGACATGACAATGCATTAGAATGCTAAATAACAACTGATGATAGTATTAGAAGAGTATTACTAGAATTAATTTAACTGGATTTAAAAAATAGAAAATTGTATGTAATAGGAAAGGAAAACAGAGAAAATGTATTACAATTTGAAAAGGAAATGCAACAAAATGAGGAGTACCTCAAGAATCCATTCTACGGCCTCTACCATATATTTTATATATAAACAACTAACCTCCTGTTGTACACCAATAATTTGCAGATAATATTTCACAAGTTTTCATTACTCTTCCTGAAAACTATTTTAAAAAACAATAAGTGCTGTAAAGTATTAAATTAGTGGCTTATGGATAATGACCTGCACGAAAGAAATTCGAATTATATATTTCCTCTACCGCCAGCAGTTGAAACTACTCTAAACATTATGATATTCCTAATGATAAATTTGGATTTTAGACTATACTGTAAATTCCACGTTGACAACCCGGCACGGTAACAAGTTCAACATTGGTATGCACTGAATATCGTTTCAGATATGAAACGATATTTTCATATTCTAATTTCATAGTCTAAACCATATGGTAGATGCGAAATAGTTAAGGAATATTCCTATTTTGAGACACAGAAGTAGATGCAGGAGTGAAATTTATAGCAAGAAAGTTCTTGCATATTTATTAAACTGTAATTATTCCGATCCGTACAAAATAAATATGTAAGACCTACACATGATTGATTTACCTAAAAAAGTACTTATGGATTGAAAAAAGAAATTTGATATTAAAAAAAGAAAAAATCTTATTATTCATAACGAAAATCTAAACCAAAGCAAATTCTCTGTTATTTGTTTTTATAAACCCAATATTTGTGAATTCTGTGTGATAATCAGAATAACCAGAATCATTGCTTAAATGCGGACCCTTGATCCTATTCACTCCGTCTCTTAAAAATCTTACAGGAAACCTAATACGAATCATTTGAAAGTATATCCTTCTTGATTCTCTTTCAGGAAATTTCCAGAGAGAACTAATTTCCCTGGGACAAATTTTAATGAAATTACATTGCGTTAGAATTAAAAAAATAAAACCATTTCAATCAAATTTAAAACATCACCTGACATAAAGTACTGTAGCTAATCCTTAATAATATGACATACGATATTTAGGGAGAATAAAGGACTCTTAAGTTGGGTTAAAGAAACGTAAAATAACTACACCAGACTGACGATGGGTCCATTCTGGGATTATAGCAGAAGACATTAAGTAGACTGGTAACTCAGGTAAAAACGATTGTAAGAGCATTACTGTATTTCGATTATTAGTTTCGTATAGAAATTATAGAATCCTGTTACACATTTTTTAAACTCAACTTACCAGTATTACGAAGTTTATTGAATTTAGCTCAGTATGGTTTCATATATTTATATAATATCGGCTATTTTAGTTTTAGGTAAATTTGCTTTGCTTGTGTGTGTGTGTGTGTGTGTATTTAATTCTTTGCTAGTTACAAAGTTATATAATTTTTCATGGCGTTTTCTTGGGAATTTCGATCAGATATACACTAAAAAAAAAAAATTCTATCGTTTGTATCGAAATTGCAAGTTATTTCATTTCAGTTTATCGTTTTTCGTGAAGAATTGTTTCTGTCAGTCTAGTCCAGATAACGCCACTGATTTTTACTGGAACAATTAGTTTTGTAGATTTTTGCACTTATAAAAAATGCCTAAATATCTATTTGTCTTTATTGCTCATACTGTACTCTCAAATGTTTCTCTCTTTCCAAACTATAATCGAGTTTAGGTAGCAGGTGACATTGGTAGCTCTGTGAAGAGTGGTGACTGGTGACATTTGGAGTTTGGTACCCTATTGGAGGAAACCTATTTGTTTATAACCTTTGTGAGAATTACCAAACTCGGTGAATTTGCTTTGTGGTGGATCATTTTATACTAGTGCATATATTTACCAACCACATCTCTGCAGCGTAAGATTTTCTAAATTTAAAATCAAGTGCTTACCTGAACTTAGTGTCTAGTTAGAAACGCTGCTCTAGCAGAGCCTTGCCTAGTTCTTTGGCAAAGATACCTGCCTAGTTATCTGGCAATTAATTAACTTTTAATTATTTCTTCAATAAAAAACAGAAAAACTTAATTTCCTATTTTTATTACTAGAGGACTTCCAGCCAAGTACATGAACAATTTGTCCTACATTTCGTCCGAGTCTTCGGACTTTTTCAAGGTTAAAAGCTAATATAAATTTCCTATTTTAATTTTATTGTACGGGTGGGTTTTATTTTGTTTTTCATCATTGTTTTATTTGATGGGTATGTGATGTACGTGTAGTTCGACGAGTTAGGCAGAGAATCTGCCTAACTCGTCGAACTACACATATTATTCAGGGAGTTTCTTTGACAATAATCGATTTAGTTAATTTCAAAGAGCATTTTCTCTAGACCTAAATCCGATATTTTCAGAGATATATTTTCTGTTTCAGTATAAACCGTTAAATTATCATCTTTTTTTTTTATAACTAGTCTAGTAGTTATGATTTTGACGCAATGTGACAACATTTATTACTGACATTAATTATACCCCAGAGGAGTTAGTTTCAAACACGAGAAATTTCAACTCGTATTATCTTCCTTAAAAATATGTAGTGCTCCATTAAAAATATACCTTGAAAGTGTTCCTCTATAGTGAGTCACTCTGTATATGTCAAAGTATTTTTAAAATGTGCACATTTTGACACTACACCACTTGCATAAAAAAATTATTACGTTCTAAAAGTCAGTACAAGAATGTTAGTCTCCCAAGTTGAATTTGTGAATGTACTACCTCTCGCTTGAAATATCCAAATTCGAAAGATTTAGTAATTACTTCCTCACCCCTGAAATTGAGGAGGATATGTATTCGTGAAAAAAATTTTGAAAATTTCACTTCTAGACGAATCTCGACGAATTATGACGATACACAAAATTTCAGAGAGAAAAAAATTTTCTGTCTGTGCGTCTGTCTGTCTGGTTCGCGATAGCAGCTATAGTTTTTGAGATAAAAGCTTTCAAATGTAGTACGCACATTCTAGAGGTCAAGGAAGAGATTGAGGTCGTTGATGAGCTAATTCGGTCCCAATTTTTGAGACGTCAAAGAAATTTGACTTTTTTAAACCGTCATAGTGACTTTTTTTGAATGAAAAGTCAAAATGTGACTTTTTTGAAACGTCAAAAAATGTGACTTTTTAAACGTCAAAAAATGAGACTTTTTTGAAAGGACAAAGTGACTTTTTTGAAACGTCAAAATGTGACTTTTTTTGAAACATCAAAAAATGTGACTTTTTTGAAACGTCAAAAATTACTCATCATATTTAATTTTTTGGCTATTTATTTATTTTTCACACACCATTTTATTATAATAGATCTTGTTCCGTCTCCACGCATTTGTGTCATCATGGTCTTTTGTACATTTAAATTAGTTTATTAGATACAACTTTATTAGACATAAAATACACTTAGTTTATATATTTTTTGTCTCACCCGATAGATCTATCCATGGAAACAAAAATGTTTTTTTTATGATTCCTATCCCCACCATGCCCTGGGAGATAGGATGGACAATAGACAGTTACAATTTGACTCCCGCTGCAAATACTTCCTGTTTTCAATTAATAATCCGCTTAATTAATTTTCGTTCAAATTTCGTTTCGATGCATATTTTTCGCTCCGCATTTATTCGTTGTATTTGTGCTTTCTGTGACAAAGAAACTTGTCAATTTCTACCTAGAGAACATCATCAGAGAGTCCCAGGATCGGTTCAATAAGGCCTATGCAGGCTATAAACATCCAGCAGGATTAAAGAATAAGGTAGGATCCATTAAATCTCTTTTGTTTTTTTCATGTTTGTGTTTTTTTTATTAAATCATAAACACATCTTATTCTACCATTTAAGATTGTAATTAATTGTACGAAACATAATAAAACTTTTTGTTGTTTTTTGATTTTCACGAAATTTATTTTGAATATATACTTGAATATGTATTTTACATGACAATCGTTTCGCCAACACAGTGGCTTCGTCAGATGTGAGTATTATACTAACTTTTACAATGCAGAAACAGGGTATAAATACGAAATTTATCTAAGGTTGTAAACTATTATTAAAGTAGGTAATTTAAGAACTGTCCTGATTTTAAACACTAAGAGTGGTGGATGCAGTAATAAATAGAAATATATAGAAAGTGTACTTTACACAATAAGTTTAACAATGGTGAAGAATTAGTTTCTAATTGATCATTTAATATTATATTCTGTCTTTTTAATTTCTAGTGATTCTAGTAACGTCAATTTAGGACCTTTATTTTCTAAATGCAGGACTTCTAAATTCGGATTGAAACTATGGTTATCTTCTAGGAGGTGTGCTGCATATGTGGAATCTTCTTTACCATTGGTGAAACTTCTTCTGTGTTCTGCAACTCTTATTTTGAAATTTCTTCCCGTCTGCCCGACATAAACTTTAGGGCAAGTACCACAGGTCAGCTTATAGACTCCCGACTTACTTTCCTTTTTAACTCTATCTTTGTTATTTTGAATTAATTTACCAAGTGTGTCATTAGTTTTATAAGCAATGTTGACATTCAGTTTTCTTAAATTTTTGGCCATTTTATCTGTAGGTTTACCGATGTATGTAAGGGTTTTATAATTAGATTCTTTCAAAGTGTTGTTTGGATATACTAACTGTATCGCTTTTTTTGTAATATTTTGTGGCAAGTATTTTATCAATCATTATTGGGCTGTAGCCATTGTTAATTGCTATCTGTTTTATTATATTTAATTCAGAATCAAAGTTGTCTTTAGATAAAGGAACGTTGATTAATCTATGTATCATGCTGTTGTATGCTGCTTGATTGTGTTTCAAAGGGTGTGTAAAAGTGTTCTGTTTGAGTGATTTTATGGTATATGGAGAATGTATGTAAGTTATTTAATTTTGAAATAGATCTAAAAAGTTTATAGAATTGTCGTCCTCTATTTCCATAGTGAATTTTATATTCGGATGTAAATTATTAATGAATTCTAAGAATTGGTTTAGCTGTCTTTTGGTTCCTGTAAAACAAGTAATTATGTCGTCTACATATCTATACCAATATATGAAATTATTCATATTTTTATTACTATGCATTTCTTTTTCTAAGTGATCCATGAATATATCTGCTAAAATGGGGCTTACGGGATTTCCCATTATTAAGCCATCGGTACCTACTACGTAATTAATTGTTTTTCAAACTCTCTAAAGGTCGATATTAGATTTTAACGCACTAATGAATACCCCTGTATGCCACTCAGTGAAGAACAATAAGTTTAGATATTGTTTAATTTTTTAGGAAACAACAGTGCTATTGTGCTTTCTAATCAATATTTGCTTGCAGTTTATCTAAATTATTTCTCGTACATGAGATACTTTGGGCTAGCTCATCTCGTTAGGGATTAATGTTGTGTGTTCAAAAATACATTCTAATTTTATAATATGTTGTAATATTATGACTAAGTAACAAACTTGGGTTTATTCATACTGGTTCGTTGAATGCTAGAAATGGTCCACGCATCGCCATCTAGGGCTGAGTCGTGAGGACAACCCGACATGATTCATTGATGCAGAAATTTGCAGTTTCTTTTACACCGACTAACGTTCAAAGCAGGATACAACAAACAGCGGGAGGTTGATAAAATACAAGATACTTCATCTTCTTATTTGTACTGACTGGATTCATTAGTTAAGTGATTACTAGGCATTTTAAGTAAACTAAGTTAATTCAAATAAACTTTTCAAAAGATAACTATGTAACTTTGCAACTCTACCTCATTGCAAATTGCTTAGTTTGATTATACTTAAATAATTAGTTTTAGTAACTAGGTAAGATCTCTGAGATTACGTCTACGGTGTGACGTAAGGCATAAGGTTCATATTTACTTATTTATGTTTGAAATTGTAGTATTTGCTTTAATGTGATCAAATAATTACAAGTACATTCAAATAAAGTTAACGGAAGTTTGGAGACAATATTTAATTTATAGGAATGAACATTCTTATACCTGTCTGACTTCATTATATAATAATAATATTAATAATAATAATAAGCGTCTTTATTGACTTTTAAGAAGAAAAAAGTACAAATACAAAAGGCGAAGTTTAGCTCATGGCTATTCCTAAATAAACGTTATATCTTAATTATTAACTATTAAAGTAATTACTTAATATATCTATTCATATTTGGTAACAATAACACAACTATTTGCTAGAGATAAAGAACGAAAATATGAAATAAAATATTTTAATTAGGATAATTAATTATTGAGGAGCTAGAAAATGTTCCTTTAATCTAAATTTTACGCATCTCAAGGGACCCATTATTATATTTCTAAAACAATTATATAATTTTACAGCATTGTATGTAAAAGACCTCTGAAATATGGCTGTTCTATAATTTGGCATGGTAAGTGAATTATGACGCCTGATATTAACTTGATGAATGTTACTGCGAAATATAAGTTTTTCTTTTAAGTAAATCGGTATAGACATAACCATTAGACGTGACAAAAATGATAGAAAAATATATTTATAAAAACAGTTAAGGTTCATCCAACCTAAACGGTTTGAAGGGAGTTTAAATGTGATCATATTTTCTTAAATTGTTTATTAATCTACAACACGTATTTTGAATTTTGTAAAGGCGGCCAGCAGTACCACTATCTAAACAAGTGTATATACAGTGTGGAAATTAAGTAACGCATAAATTCAGTATTTCCGTTGATACTAATTTTTTGGAAAAAATCTCGAAGGGGTATAGCGATTTTAACTTCGGCAAATATTTTCAGTCTAATTTCAGTTTCTTATGTTATTTATTTTTTTAAGTTATGACATCATCGACTTTTTTTTAAATGACAACCTATATTTTTTATTATCGATTTTGGTAGTAGATTCTATTCTGGTTCCGACCGTATAAAATAATCAATATGTTATTATTTGAAAAAATCGAGAAAAACAGTCTTAAAGTTCAAATAATAAAAATTCATTAAATTGGGTAGATTTATCTAGTTGCCGGTGTATCACATTAGTTACGGCTGTCAGATTTAAATAATTTGTAAATGTCACAATAGAATAAGTGTTATTATTTTGCTCTTTCTAAATTAGAAAAACTATTTTATTAATAAGAGTGGTACAGTTGATCGACAAACAGAGAATTGAAGTGTTAATAATGATTGGTTATGGCGACAGAGCTAGAACACATCAAGAAGTGTGTCATCTTCTTAGAGAAAAATACCCGGATCAGCCCATAAATCAATCAACAATTAGTAGGATTGAAAAAAAATTTCGGGAACATGGCGTTGTAAAGAATCTTCCAAAAACTGGACGTCCGGCGACATTAAATGAAGATGCACAACTTGATGTGCTACTAGAAACTGAAAACAATCCACATTCAACTAGTAGAAGCATTGCTTTGAACCACAATATAAGCCACACTACAGTTCTAAAACTTTTAAAAGTTAAAAAATTCCACACATATAAGGTGCACTTGGTTCGTGAGTTGATAGAAGATGACTTTGATCGTAGGCAAGAGTTTTGTGAACAAATGATGGAAATTTGCAACAGCGAGCCAATGTTTTCCAGCATGTTTTATTTTCGGATGAAGCAACATTTTGTTTAAATGGCCGTGTTGGGCTAGGGACAATCCCCATTGGATGCAGAAAAGTCATACCCAATATCCTCAGAAAGTTAATGTTTGGGCAGGAATTATTGGTGACAGAATTATGGGTCCATTCCTTTTTTGAAAACAATTTGACTGGAGATAGATACCTGCAATTTTTACAGTTGAAATTGATGCCTGCATTAGCTGCATTATTCCCCAATGCGGATAACCCTGACCTACCAAATAATACCATTTAGTTACAACAAGATGGCTCTCTGCCTCATTTCGCAATTATTGTGCGACGCTACTTGGACCAAGTTCTCCCAGCAAGATGGATAGGGAGAAGAGGTCAGATAGAATGGCCGCCTAGGGCTTCTGATCTAACGCCATTAGACTTCCTTTAATGGGGATACTTAAAAAGTAAAGTGTACAACAATCGACCCAATAATTTAGATGATCTCAGGCAAAGAATTTAATATGAGATTAGGTTAATATGGCCTCAAACTATTCAGAATGTGAGAAATGAATTTTATAATCGTCTTGGGTATTGTCAAATTGTACAGGGTCGTCAATTTGAACATGTAAATGTAATTTAACAACTGATATTTCTGTGCTTATTTTTGTGTTTGATGATATTGTTAGAGTTTTTTTCTGGTTAATCAATTTAGCTTCTTTTTATACCAATGTTTGCCTCACGAAGTTATCGTTATTACTAACTTTAAATTGAGCAGATAATAAATTTTTAGTTCGATTTTTCAACTATTTGTATAATTTCAAAATAAAAGCGAATGTGCCGTCGATAACTTTCCGTCAAACTTAGGCCACTAGATAAATTTTCCCAATTTAATGAATTTTTGTTATTTGAACTTTAAGACTGTTTTTCTCGATTTTTTTAAATAATAACATATTGAAAATTTTATACGGTTGGAACCGGAATAAAAACTTCTACCAAAATCAACAATAAAAAATATAGGTTGTCATTCAAAAAAAGTCGATGACGTCATAACTTAAAAAATAAATGACATAAGAAACTGAAAATAGACTGAAAATATTTGCTGAAGTTAAAATCGCTATACCCGTTTGAGATTTTTTTCCAAAAAATTAATATCAACAGAATTACTGAATTTATGCATTACTTAATTTCCACACTGTATATTACAGTAAATTAATTTTGATAGAATTAAACTTTGGCACAATCTTTTTTTGATATTGTAATTTAGTATTTATCTGTTATAATATAAAAATTTAAGTGTCAGATAACATTGTTTAGAGAGATTGCAGACGTGGTCAGTAAATCTGAGATATTCGTCAAAATCTCGGTCAAAATTTAATCCAAGATTTTTTTGCAAAGGAAACAAAAGGAATGATTTCATTGCTTATACGACTACTCATGCTATTTTTAGCTCATCTCTTTTTTTATTATGGCAGAACAATATTACTTTAGATTTTGAGCATTTAAGCATAGGTTGTGACTTTGGGCAAAGTCACTAATATGAGCCAGTTCACTGTTGATTAGTACAACAGCATGAGGCGAACTTCCAGAGTCAAAATGATAGTAAAGCTGCGTATTGTCAACAAAGAACTGTATACGTGTTTGCTTAATTCTGTCGTGTAAAGCTGACGTATATATCAAGAAATGAAGGGGGCCCAGTATAGAGCCTTGAGGAACGCTATCTAGATAAAAGTGCTGGAAAAGTTCAAGCGGTCATTTTGAGAAGACCCTGAGCTCAAATATCAAAAAAATGTTTGTGAAATTTAATAGTTACCTGTTTTAATTTGACGAGTTTCTTATTTTTCAAAATGTAGTTTAGTATGTATAAAAAATATATCTCCAAATACGTATAATTGTCGGTCCAAATAAATAACAGTTTCAATGCAATTTTGTCAATTTTTACCATAATTATCAATTCTGGCGAATGCGCCACGACAAATAACTACTATGTGAAAGAGAAGATATAGCATTCTTCAAATAACTAAAGTATATCATCCTCAGCCAGTAACGAATGAGACGAGATAAACTTTATATCAGCAAACAAGCATCGATCAACAAGTTTCGACGAAAGTGGTAGTTTCCCTTAGTCAGTGAGTAAAGAAGGGAACAATTTTTATACAGTGCTGACAAAAATATGAGAAACTTAATGATAAAATCTGTCCATAGCGTCGACTAACATTTTCATCTAAACCAACTTCTCGAAGGGATAAATGATGCTTTTCTTGAGCTCAATTCAAATCGAACCATATGGATGGTTGATTCAACTCTTACGAGATTATTTACCTCTCTAAAATCATCACATTTTGATGTTATCGCTCTTTTTTCATTATTTTCGCAGAGATTACTTAGCCGATGTTGTGTTGATACAACCTGTGTTGTTAAACACGGCGTAACTACTCACCTATTTGCTCCCAACATGTTAACTGTGGTGATCAGACCAGATATCCCCTCTACCAAGAACATCAAAGTATGGAGACAAACATATGGAATTCCGTGGTATTCTTTGGAAGTCTTTGGAATATCCTTGGAATTCTTTAGAAGTTTTTGGCATTCCTCAGAAGTTTTACAATTATTATTATAGTCAAAAATTAGTTATTTATATGATTTATATTATAGCATCATTTATTTTACATTATCATTGTATTATATTTTTTAAATATAAATAACATGTAGTTACTTTCATGACATATGCGAATTGTAAACACAAATGGGTAACATGTACTAAAATCATTATCCTTAAACTTTGTCCCTGGCATTTCTGTCGTTGGATCGACCGAGTTATTTTGAAAACACCAATTTCTTACACCTTTTATTCAAGATGGCGGCTCACCCCTCCCCCTCCGAAAGTCAAAAACTTGGATTTTTATCAGCGTCCCGATCAAAACAACATACATTTATCAAACTCGTTTCTATCGCACATTTTGTAGGGAAAAAAATTCTACTGATTGAAGTATAAGTAACTAAGGGAATTTGTGGACAGTCAGCCAAGATAATCATTTCTTATGTCTTGTTACTCTTAATTTATAAGTTTCTCAGAGAATTCACATTTATCACTATTTCCTTCTTCATCACTTGAGGGAACATATGCTCTACCAGAGGAAACAGTTTCAATACTAGATATATTTTATGGCATTCGAGATTGCCGAAAAAGCGATTATTTCAAATCTGAATTTAATTTTGAATACCTTGTTTGAGAGCAATTTGGTTCCAGTATTATTCAAAAGAAAGGCCAATTTTATTTTGGTGTTTTTTTTTAGAACCTCTTTTATGAATTTTTTATAAATGTGCTTATAAACTCTCTTTTTTGTTGTAATAAGTAGTAACTATTCCCATCCTAACATGATAATAATGTATTGAAATTATTGTTCTTATTTTATCTTATTTTATTTTTAGTATTTATTTTTTAACTTTATATAATGCCTTTTACAATAATGTTCTTATAAACCGTTTTTATACAATAAATAATAAAAAACAACTGTTTATTTCCGTCTAAGAAAAATACACGTACTGTTGGAATTCCCTTGGAATACTTTTGGATTTCCTTGGAATTATTTTGAAATTCCTTGACATTCCGTGAATTTCTTTGGAATTCCCTGGAATTCATAGTTATAATAGTGGAATTCAGTAGAAGTACTTCGGAAGTAGAAGTTTGGTGTATGATTTTTTGTCGACAGGTTTACTTCTCGTGGAGTTTATTCATGTTTACCATAAGTCTAACTCTTCTCAGATCATTGAGGGTAAAAAGACACATCCTTTAAACTTCCAGTGCTAACGAAACCACAGCGCCTGAGGTGTCTTTAATGGGACGCCGATCTAAAATAAATAAAGCCGGTCCGTTTTAAGAAATTGACTGGTGTCGGTAAGGGGTATGATATAACTTACAAAGCTACGTCCATTAACAGTTTATGGTTGCCAGTATACACTTACATTATTAATAAACCTTTCATAGCATCCTTTGTTAAATTTTTAAACCGGGATATAAATATCAAGGCGTATTTTAAGAATGAATGTTCAACGTCCAAATATCTGCATACACATAATATCGTTCTAAGTAACAACAAACGTTACCTGCTTTTCTTTTTGGTGCTTCCATCACAGCACATTAAAAAAGAAACAAAAAATAAATGAAGTCTATAAATACGTGCTAAAAGCAGAGGAAAACTAATGGAAGTATCTATAATCTGGAACGCAGTAAACGCACGAAACATAACCACAGAAAAGCTTTCACTTCTTAAAAAAACGTACCCCTTCCAGCGAGTACTACGCTTAGAGGCCACCGATTACTGTGCATAGTGACAAGCCGAGATAACCTACTGGTCGCTGGAAACCTGTAGCTATGCGTAATTTTCGACTTATGTCGTACGTCCGCTCTCTGTCTCCGCTCGCTAGGCTGCTTTAAAATGGGTAGGCTTTAATAATAAAACAGTAAGGTCTAGTTTCAAAAAACGAACAATTTTTTCTATGAACGTTGTTACCTTTCTGTTTCTAAAATGCAGCTTTGATAGATGTTTTTGACATTAATAAGATCACAATCACTTGAGGGCGTAAATTCAGTTTGATGTATGAAATGTACAGCAATGTATTTTTAATTAATCATAGACGATTTGAAGTGACTCAGTGCGATACTTGATAATAAGAATTTAAATTAGAAATTTGCCTAAAATTAGTCGTTACTAAATTCGAAATAATGAAATTAGTTCTGCGTTTCGTAAATGAGCAAAGTTTAATTAAACTTAAAGTATTGTAATTAAAAATTCTTTAAAATTGCACACAAGGTCTTCATCTGTTTTTGAGTTATTTATAATCTACATAACCGCGAGCAGATATTAATTAAATTAAACCAGTACTTTTCAACTGTTGATTTATTCCCTGTCAACGAATTAATTACACTTAAACTTCCTTATGCCTTAACCACAATTCTGACTTAATTTTGTGTGTTCTGCTTATTAAATGATTTATTGTTTTTAATATCTTGGCAATTTGATGGAAGATGTATGTATATTCGAAATTATGAAAAATAACAAACACACTATTTTACTTATTATAAATAAACAACCGAATGTAGTACTTTAAAGGATATACGTATTTGAGTAACAAACCATTTAATAAAAATTAACTCAAACTCTTTTTTTGCTCCACATTTATTTCACAAAGATTTGATTATATGGGCAACTAGAGTAAAACGTTATAACAATTTACGCTGTACCAATATTGACCGTCTAGCAACGTGAAAATATTGACGAAGATGTATGATATCGACTACTTTGTAAATGTATATAATTAGTAATTATTTTTAAAAAAGAATGTTATTATTAGCAGTCAAAGTTATTATATTTTTAATTTTTATTTTCCGATGTCATTCCTTGAGATGAAAATTTCAAAAACTTAAATTACTTGAACTTAGAATTCAGTTTTATACAAATTTTACTAAAATAGGTATAACAAATTAAATATATTATCATAAGGCTCTTTTAAACATACAAGATAACAAAGAGCAGTGGACCTTTATGATAACAGACGAACGATACATAGTGTATTTGAAAATATATAGATTTCAAGACATCTGGGCGAATACATAAGATTTTTAAATTATCAACTTTGTTGTATCCAAAATATTATGCATATGAAGCGGAGAAAAAAATACTGAAAAACCGGTTAATAAATTTTATTGTAATATTTGCGGTGAGGTCATGGTGTGTTAGGGCATGAATTTTCAAAATTATTATATAACCTGATCATCTAATTTTCTTCTGTGGTGTCCAATGCCACATCTTCACACCTTAACCTTGAAATTATAATTTTATTCTCTGTGTTTTCATTTGCCCAACTTAAGCGAGCTAGAAATCGTATAAAAAATGGAGCAAAGATATCTTAAAACTAGTTCTGAAAACATGTATACTCATATAAACTCGTGTATGATAGATACATTTTATCTGTTGATCTTAAATTTTGTAAATGCTGAAGTGAAAAATGTAAAGACAAAAATGTGAGGACTATTCTGATATTTTGTTCAAATCCAAATTGTAGGTTTTTGCTCATTTAAATGTTTTTTTAAAAAAATCTATATAGCTTCGTGGCTGAATAGTAAGGACACTTGCTTCTCACCCTGGAGTCACGGGTTCGATCCCCGGTCGAGGAACTAGGATTTTTTCTAAATCAGAAATTAATCCTAGCATACTCGGACATTGGGTGTGTGTCCATTGTCTCTAAATGTGTAGCCATCTCTCACAAAAAAAGTTACCTTGAGGTACCTTCAGGGTTCTATTACGTATCTATATTTGAAACGCGACAAACCTCAAAACATGTAAATCAACACGTTGGAAAGTTATAGAGACTAATACAAATAAGTATACACTGTTTCCCAAATTGGCGGTGCATGCATTGCTATTTCGGTTATTATTAGAGATAGAGAAACGGTTAAATGGGGACTTGTTTGAAGAATTTTATAACCGTTTTGATGCCGTTTTTAAATTTAGCCTAGCTCTGTCCGTTTTCCGGATATTTTCAAAAAACTGTAAAGGTGCATTTTAAATAACTTCCCGTATCTGCCTAATTTGATGATTGGTGATATTTTAATAAGTACATTGTTAGGACACTTTTTTTTAAGGTGCTTTCGTTGACGTTACCAAAAAATTTCTATCGTCATTTATTTTTGAGTTAATGCCACTGACTTTATTTTTCTAATGGGCACCATATTGGATATTTTGCTAGTTCAATAGTGCTCTTAATTTCCTTTTCAACGATGTATCACAATATCAGGAAAAAATTAGTTGCTGGTGTAAAATATAAAAAAAAAATCAGTTTTCTAAGTATGTCATTAAGAAAAATTATTTTAAAATAATCCGATTTTATTAGCTTCAACTTAAAATTAAAACAAAAAAATTAAAACACATTTAAATGAGTTGTTCAATTGATTTGCACCGTCCAAAGAAAATAAAATAATCGTATAATTTTTCTAATAATAGGTGCCATGGATCTTGTTACCACGACAATAGACAAAACAATGTTTAATTGACACTTCTTGTTGTCCTAATTGCTGTTTTTCTTTTTTACTAGTGTTTCACTGTGATCTACCATTACTTCGTAATAACTAATTTTGTGAGTTTCTTTTATTAAGTTCTTTTTGAATTTATTATGGCTTTGAGATATACGAAGAAAAGTTAAATATGCTTGAGATTTATTTTAAATCAAATAGAAATACTGATGAGACATCAAGAATTTATGGGGATAAGTTTCCAAAACGTTGCAACCAAATGAAAGGTATTTTAGAACTCTTGTTATTAATTTATTAAATTATGGACGGTTTAATGGAAAAAGAAATAAGACATATGAGATAGATAACGAAGACGGCCTTAACGTTGTATTAGAATACGTACAATGTTACAGCATCTGTAAGACAAATTTCAATTCAGGTAGATGTTCCCAAAACAACTGTGCATAAGATTTTAAAGAAAAATCATTATCACTCATACAAACCAACCATCGTTCAAGGTTTACAAGAAAATGACAATGAGAGAAGAGTAGCATACTGTGATTGATTTGTACAAAAATGTCTAAAGAACCCAGACTCTCATTCAAAAGTATTATGGACAGATGAGACTAGATTCACTAATTGTGGTGTTTTCAATAGACATAGCACACACTACTGGAGTATCCAGAATCCTCACATAATTAGCCAAATAAGGTTTTAAACCAAATTTGGATTCAATGTCTGGTGTGGCATCATAGGTAAACTTGTTTAAATCGTTCATTGATAATAATTCATATAAAAAATGCTTTCCAGGTAATCGTATTATTGGACCATTTATTTATCATGATAATTTGAACGGTGCAAATTATTTTCGAATGTTGCAACAACAAATAATACCAGCTCTTAGACTTGCTGTAGAAGATATTAACCAGATTTGGTTTTGTCATGATGGTCGTCCAACACATAATGCGGCATAGTAACACAATTCTTATGAGCAACTTTTGATAATAAAATTATTGCAAATAATGGTAACGTTCTAAGGTCAGCCAGGTCTCCTGATCTCACTCCGTTGGACTATATTCTTTGAGGGCATACATAAAAAGAAGTTTATGCATTTGAACAACCAGAAAATATTCAAATTTTAAAAGAATGTGTAAGAAATACTTTGGCTGCTGTTAACAGAAATACTTTAAGGAGAGCGTGTAGTTCAATATTAAAGCAATGTCAAAAGTACATTGATGAACAAGGACATATTAAAAATTTTTAAAGTTTTTAATTAATTTGTTGAAACTGAAACTAATAAAATCGGATTATTTTAAAATAAATTTATTTAGAAAATTGAATTTTATCATATTTTACATCAGTAACTAATTTTTTCCTGATATTGTGACATCGTTGAAAAGGAAATTAAGAGCACTATTGAACTATCAAAAAATCCAATATGGCGCCCATAAGAAAAAACAAAGTTAGTGGCATTAACTCAAAAACAAATGACAATAGAAATTTTTCGATAACGTCAACGAAAGCACCTTAATAAAGTGTCCTAACTTATTAAAATATCACCAGTCATCAAATTAGGCAGATACGGAAAGTTATTTAAAATACACTTTTACAGTTTTTTGAAAATATCTAGAAAACAGACAGGGCTAGACCAAATTTAAAAACGGCATCGAAACGTTCATAAGATGCTTCAAAAAAAGTCCTTATTTAACCGTTTCTCTATCTCTAATAATAACCGAGATAGCAATGCATGCATCCCCAATTTGGGACATAGTGTATAAATGCGCATGTGCAGAGTAGATGATGTTAGAGGTTGGCGCGCCTTTTAAATGAGCCCTTTCAATCGGGTCTTTGGTAAATTTTCTGAATCACACGTTTTTACTTTCTCATCCATATGAAGAAAGTACTGCAGTCGTGATAAATATCGAATTCCAGATTATGATGAAAATAGACGTTTTGAGACCCATATGTGAGTTTGAGTGTCTGTGTGTCGTTAGTCATTGTTATGCTATAATATCATCGCATATTGATTCCATTTTCCCGAATCGAAATTCTGCAAAATGAACCTTTATGAGAAAAAGCATAGAATTTTATCCTAGAAACCAGGTGACCTCGTACTGTTTTCTTGCGGCTTGTATATCTGCGTATATGCTGTAACTATGCAATCTTAGACGAGGGTTGTGTAGGTGATATACCATCCTTCGGAGAGGATATAAATCAATCGGTCCCTTGTCTATTAAATGTAGATAAGTAGTAGATTAGAAGTTTGACAAAATTTCCAAGTTGTGGGTAGCTTGGCTCCTAGCCTGGGTGATTGACCCTGGAAAATAAGCCGTCGATAAATAAATGAAAAAAAAAATAAAGGATATAGTCAAAGAAACTTTCCCAACATCTCAAAGTTTGAAACATCCTATGAAATCCTGTCTTCGCTCCTGACCACTCTTAAATAATTTTTGGTTGCGACACTGTTAGTTATTAATGAATCCACATATTCGTATTACGGACTTTGTTGCAATTGCAATACTATGGATCGAAATGGTTATAATTTGTTTGTATCGACATAATACATTTTCATTTCAATATTCAATAATGTTGTACTGCAACTCGTGAAATGCGTAGTGTTTATTTGTCCCTAGTTTTGTGTCAACGCGTTTTCATTTCATTTGCAAATGGTTTATAAAGTGTTATTTAATGGTTGCAAATATCCAGACACGCGTTACTATTAAAAGGCTCATAAAATATAGGAAGTTATGGCATCAGTAATGGTATCGTACAGACCGGCCGACGTCGCTTTCATGAAGGGGTTGAAATATCTCCCCATCCACCCTTGTTTATATTTCTCACAAATACAAACAAATCTAACATAAAACCTCAAGTTTATTATATTTGAATACACTTAATCATTGATTTTTCTCATGGTTTCTTTTGTGAGCCAATAATGTCTGACTATTTCGAGGTTATAAACTACAACTTTGTACATTTAACTGTTTATCGTGTGCTGTATTAATATTGAAACCCCTAAATTGCATAGATTATGATATGCCATAAATTCGTCCCATAAATTTTGATAACTTCATGTTGATAATTAATAAATTCAGATTGATTTTACCTTAAAGTGTTAACAAACACAAATCATAGTAAATATTTAAATCATTCTGCTCCTTTTTTTGGATGATATAGGTTATCATCCAAACAACGACATTTTAAACATCTTCCTACAAAAACATAGTTTATACAGACCTTTAATTATACGATTTATTGCTAGAGATAAGAACATATGATAAACCAGTTGAATAGTTCAATCAAAGTATTTTTTTTGTTTTTAGACTGCCAAACCAACGCAACGCCAAATAGAAAACATTACAAATCTAACCCTACATTTCTGATCCTATTTTGCTGATTTCAATAACTTATACTAATCTTTTTTTAATTCTTGAGTTATTTAATGTTGAAAATTAAATTTCGGACATATCAAGTTGGCTACGGAAAAGTGCCCAATATTTTATAATGTATTAATTAATTGGCTATGGAAATTTAATAATGATATTTTCTTTGAATGTTTTCTGAACGTTTTCTTTGAATGTTTTCTAAACCGCCTTTCACGTCACCGAAGTAACTTCTACGATTTTGTGTTGGGTAAAGAAAGACGAGGCCCGGCAGTTTATTGTGGGATCCAAACCACATCTAGGGCATCGATAGTTCTGTTCCATCTCAATCCAAAATAAATTACAAATATTATTTCTAACTTGCTCCGAGATGGATTCGAACCATCGATATTCACTACAGAGTAAATAGTTATAGGCCAATTTGTCAATTAAATTAATTTAGTGCCTATTCCGTACAGTGCTAGGATGTATATCAAGATACTATACAGGGTGTCTCAACCAAAAGTAGGTACCCTGAATAACTTTAAATATAAAAATTGTTTGAAAAATTGGTGAAACACGTCGAACTTGTTTCCAAGAGGGACGTATTTTAAAGTAATACTTGTATACCTATCATCATCCCTCTACCCTACACGGCCACCCCCTCAAAACATTTAAATGGCAAAGGGAGTCGAGTGATACATCTTTTGAAAGGTCTTTCAATTCTCTATATAACTGTGTATTTTTTTTAAACTTTTGTCTATTCGTTTTTGAGAAATAATTGTTTCATTATTTTAGGTTCGGGAAATAAAAATAAAAGAAGCAGTTTAAATTATCGTATGTATTGTTCAAAATGTCCCCACAGAAAGAAATCCAAGGGAGTTAAATCGGGTGACCTAGCGGGCCACTCCATAGGACCTCTTCTTCCAATCCATCGCTCAGGAAATCGATTATCCAAAAATTGACGGACTGCTATAGCAAAATGTGGGGGTGCCCCATTCTGTTGAAAAAACAGTTCGCCCTCTAAAAGATTATCGTATTCTTCGAGGATTTGGGTAATCATTGGGTCGATGTTATTTTCTAACAGATCGAGGTACCTTTCGCCATTTAAATTGTCAGAAATAAAAAACGGCCCGACAATGTGATCCCCTATGATGCCAGCCCAAACATTTAACTTCTGAGGCCTTTGGGTATGAGTTTCCATGAACAAATGTGGATTGGTTTCACTCCAATACCTACAATTGTGCCTGTTTACCTCCCCATTTAACGGAAATGTAGATTCATCAGAAAAACATATATTATACAGTAGATTGACATTACCGTTTAATTGTTCACTAAACATCTCACAGAATTCAAGCCGACGATCGGGATCATCTTCGTTTAATTCATGTATCAATTTAAATTTATATGGATGAAATTTGTGGGTCTTTACAATTCGAGGAAGACTGCTTCGTGATACAACGGAAGCCTCAGCTACTTTCCTCATCGATAGAGGATTATTCATCTGCAAATGACCCAGAACTGCCACTTCGACTGCTTCATTCCTAATTGGTCGCTGAGGTTCATGCTTTTTGTTTCCTACAGAACCTGTTTCCATAAATTTTGTCAATAATTGTAAAACATACTGAGAACCAACCCTTCTATCTGGGTGATTTCTATTGAATATGCGCTCCGTAGCTCTAGCACAATTATCGTTTTTAAAATAAATGCTGACAATTTCTATTCTCTCCTAAAGGGTATAAACCATTTATAGAACTCACTCTAGTAAAATCTCGATTTGAAATTGGTTGCGAACAAATTAATGTTCAAGGACTATCAAATACTTATGAGTCTTTTATTATTCTAAAACTAAACGGACAAGGAAAGTGTTTTTTGTCGAAAAAACTCGTGTTGATTTGACAGCATTAAAAAATGTAGTTTTTTTACAAGTTCAAATACCCAGTGCCGTGTATTTTAGATTTTTTAAACGATTTCGATTGTGTGTAATCATCAAAACTAAAATTTTTTTCCTTAAGAACGAATCGATAAAAGTTAAAAAAAATACACAGTTATGTGGAGAATTGAAAGACTTTTTACAAAATGTATCACTTGACCCCCCTTGCCATTTGAATGTTTTGAGGGGGTGGCCGTGTAGGGTAGAGGGATGATGATAGGTATACAAGTATTACCTTGGAAACAAGGTCGACGTGAATTTTATCTCCAAAGTTATTCAGGGTGCCTATTTTTGGTTGGGATACTCTGTATATAAAATACAAATTATTTTACAGCAGGAGTGAATGGTTAACCGCCACGGCGGCATATCCGCCTTATGGTGGATGGGCCATCCGTGGTTATAGTTGGGGGGCACACAGGAAACGCTAGAAAAAACCTGTTTGGGAAAATGCAGTCTGAAGAATGTCTGTGAATGTGAAATAGAGAGAATAGCTATAATAGCGCTTTACCCACTCTGCTACCATGTCACATGATAAAACAACAATGGCAAATAAATAACGACATTAAAAGAAATATGACAAATACACTAATTACAAATATTGTTCAAAGTGGTGGATATCATCAAAAACTAATATACTAATTTTCTTCTGTTCAACTGCATTTTTATCATTTTTGGCATAAAGTTCAATAATGTTGCTGATTAATCAATCCATATCGAGGAAAGAAAGTGATACAAGAAATAATGTCAAAATCGGTATCAGTGAAATAATTGATATTATCTCAAAATAGTCAGTCTCCCATGATCAACCAATTGATACGTTGGCACCTTATTTTTAATTTTAAATAATTCAAGAATTAAAAAAATAATGGACATATAAGCACCTGTTTTTGATATCAGCAAAATAGAATCTCATTACCTCCACAGGTACGTCTCTAGTTGAAGTAGGGATATGAAAATGATAGAGAACATGGCTGTTATCGAGAAATATGTATGTATAGTATCAATTTTCATTAAAATATCTTAGTTCTGGAGATATCTGAGAAACATTAAACAATTTTTTTTACCATTTCCTTCCTAAAGATAAACTAACTGCTGGTTAAAATGTACGCAAACACGTTGTATCTATTTTAAACTGCAATGTTGCCCATATTATTCCTCAGAAAATAAAAATAAGTTTACAGTAATTCTGGTTGTACGCATAATTAACAGTTTTTAAAGCCAGAATGAACTGTAAAACTTTAATTAAGAAACATAAATGAGTAAAATTATTTATGTTAAAAACCATTCCAGATAACGCCGCTGCTTTCTATCCATCTGCTTTTCCTATATCTTCCAGTTAATTCTGAGATTTAGATGTATCAGTATAGCATGTTTTTATAAGGAACGATGAGAAAATACGTAGGAACAATTTCATTTGGACCCCAGATAAAACTGTAAGAACGCAAAGAAAGCAACTTCCCCTGTGATGTCACGCGTCCAACACAAATAATACGATCTTGACATTTTGCTCGTCTCCTTAGGACAATAAAAATACTGTAATTGCAGCTTTCCTCATATGTATATGCAGGAAAATACTTCTGTACATATGTTGAACCATTTGACCTTTTTCTATGGATAACGCTTTCCCTTTATTTACCTGCGCCGTAATAAAAACTGTTCTTTATAAAAGTATATGGATTGTCTTAGAGATAAAAAGTAAAGTAATCATCATAATACCAATATTGTAAATTAAAAAAAAAAGCTTAATTTGTGTTTTATAAATTAGCCTGGCCAAGGTCATTAATCCTATAGAGACGTAATGAGTATGCATCATATCATAATACTTGAATAAGTACAATAATAAAAACAAAAATATTTTATATATTGTGATGTATGTTTTTGTACTATTTCGTTCGCTTTAAATTCTTTTTTATGTATTTCCTTATATTTTGTAAGCTTAGTGCAGCACATTATTATTAAACTGTTAAATGACGTTCACACATTTACATTGTATATCTAAGTGATAACTAATAATAAATAAATAAATAAATAAATAAAATAAATGGAAATAAATTTTATGAATACTGGTACACTTTATAAAAATATGTACAAAACTCACCTTCTTAAGCAGATTTATGAAGTAGCTTGGTTGTCGTTATCACAAACTGGAGCACTTCTATAATAACTGTGTAGCATCAGATATGTTTCTATAGTTGTCTCAGTAAGCAATGTTCGTTGTGGTGAAAAAATATGTTTGTATTTTGAAAAAGACCCTTCGACATCTACGGAAGTAATACAGACAAAAGTAAAACACTCTGTGAACTCATTTAACGCAGTTGTAGATGCACCATCACAAATTTGTCTTAATTTGGTAAAATCAGAATCTTTCCGTAATACACTCTCGAATTTTTCAATAACAGACTTATTTTTTGCATCATTTATAATCTGTAGCTGCGTATTTACGTCGTCCACTATTTGCAGCAATTCCACTAACGACAACGAAGTATTTTGCAATTTTTCTATTGCGTCGTGTAATCCTCTATAATTGTTATAAATAGTTTTTAAATCTGTTTCAAGGGAAACATCTTGAAAGCTTGTCTGGCTTTCCTTAATAGCTGCAACCTCGTTACGGTTGAACTGTAGTATCACAGCTTTTATTTATTGAAAATATTCATCATAATAAAAAGCTGCCTTCAACCACGTTCCCCAACGTGTAAGAATCGGCTCTGGTGGTTCCGGAATACCAGGACACAGTGTCTGAAATGCTCGAAGCCGTTTAGGAGATTTGAGAAATACTTTTTTTGTATTTGCTATTAATGCATCTACCTCTGGAAAACATGTTCGAATCGTTTCTGCTACAAGATGGAACGCATGCACTTTACACGTAACATGTAAAAACCTACAATCGGAAAACGGTCCACCAAACGCATTGTCGCAGCACCGTCGGTCACAAATATCAATACTTGACTTGTTGACAGTTCAAATTTTTCGAAAGTCTCCAACACCACCAGCGTAATTGTTTCGCCAGTACACACAGTTAGTCTTTTGCTAGCTAGTAAAAGTGGAAATGTTGGTTTAACAGGGTCGAGTACACGTACTATAACATTTAAAAGAGAATTTTCTTTACAATCTGTCGTCTCGTCAACACATAACCACAGTTGTGTATTTTTTAATGCACATTTAATCCTATTTACAATGTCTTCACGAACATTTGGTACATATCTACGTAATGATGAACGACTTGGTAAATTCACCTGGGGATTGTATTTATTCCAGAACTCCCGAAATGCTGGTTTATCCAATATGCGCAGGGGAACATCACAGGCAATCAGCATTAACAGTAAATCAAACATAAACTGAGGTTCCAAAGAAGACACGCCATTTTTCTATTTTTATGCCGGTTACTATTGACATGAATTTTGCAGCCGTATTTATTCCAGCACATTAAGTCTTGATCACAAATTTTACAAATTATTTTACATCCATCATAGAAGAAATCCGGAAATTCACCGATAAATTTATTCACTTTATCAGCGTACGGTCGTTTTCTACTCTTTACGCTCAACATTATTTATTATTTATTAGTACTCTATGCATCGACCGACAGATAACAACTGAAGTGTGTCGTGTCATCGTCGTCGTAAACAATCGCGCGATGGCATTGGTATTGCGCCCAACCCTGATTCTACCATCGCTTGGCCAGGCTTATTTATAAATAATACTAAAATATGTAATGAATAAAACATTATTATTATACCGTGCCGCCGTTGTAAAATCCCCCCATCACCGTAATAACTGATTACTTTTAAACCAATGACTTTCGGTTAATTCTGAAGTCATTGTTATAAAGGGTTTGACATAAAGCAACAAATTCTGGGGTGGTTGATCTTATGGGAACTAAAGTATAATAGAACAATTATTTGGTACTATATAAGCATCGTTTATAATATAATAACAATAATAAATACCTATAGTTTCTTCCATTTTATACTGTCATTCTTATGGGAATAAAAGAATAAAAGTTTTAGGTAGATAAAAAACAAACACGACACTTCAAATATCTACATTTTATCGCAGAAACTACTAAAGCATCTACTATATGTAGAAGCAAGATGACATTGGATTAAATAATGGTATTCTTAGTATTAGAAGCGCAAAAAAATATTGAGAAAAATTTTCACTAAAAAGTAAAATTTTTACATTTAAGAAATGATTCTTTCCCATCTTAATACAGGTATACATAATATATGTATAGAAAGTTTAACAAATAAATTTTGGGAGAAGAAAATAAGCCCCCCACTAGCTGATGGTTACAGTAATACTTCTGACTATGAGAACAATCTTTTCAAACACAGCACCCCATATTTTTTCACGTTAAATTATTTCTGTATGTTGTTTATCCCAGATGTACACTTGCCAACTTTCACAGAAAGTTCTACTGTCAACAAACATATTTGCCTTGGTATCTTAAACAGATATAAAGATCATCTATGTATTTTCACAGATGGATCAAAAAACGATACAGGTACCGGTAGTGCCTTTTACATTCCGAGTTTGAAGTTAGAATACAAGATAAAACTCCCAAAAGAAACTTCAATTTTTACTGCTGAAACAGTTGCTATTCTTGAGGCTATTGATGCTTCGAGTTTACTAAAATGCTCTAAAATTACAATATTTTCAGATGCAAAAAGCGTGCTTACCAGCATTGCCAATTTTGGGATAAAAACCTCATGTTTGATATTAGACATCGTAAATAAACTTGCACAATTAGCAGATCGCAATATTAAGGTCAATTTTGTATGGATTAAGGGTCACTGTGGTTTATCACACAATGAAAGTGTAGATAAATTAGCGAAGAATGCAATCACAGAAGGCAACATTTCCTTGTACAAGATCCCTTCATCGGATTTACATGTTAGGCTTAAAAAATCAATTTCTTTGAAATGGCAGCATAGATACGAAAATGCATATTCGGAGAATCCCACCAATTACTTTTTATTAAATCCCCTTATAACCAAAGATAACTGGCATAAGGAGCACTCCATCTCCAGGCGGTTCTACACGACAATAACTCGTTTGCAATTTAATCATGGCCGATTTCCTTCCCACCTGCATAAAATTAAAATAGTTGTAAGCAACCTCTTGCGAATGCGGAGATATTGGTGATGTAAACCATATTTTGTTCAATTGCAGACTCAAACAGAGAGAATCTAATCGCTTAATACATCACCTACAGGAAATAGGATTTAAAATGCCCCTCAGTGCAAATCATATTCTAGCAAGCAAAAGTCTTGAAGCATTTAAAATTATTGTGGAATACTTGCAGAGTTAATATTGTAATTTAATAAAAAAAAAAAAATTAATAAAAAAAAAAAAAAAAACCGTCCTTTCCTGTTCGTTCTATTTTACCGTGGCCTTCTAGTGTATTATTCAAGTCGCCATGAACGGCCCCTTGGCGTGAAGTGTGTCTCTATGTGTTTTCCCTGTCCAATTTTTCATTCCAATACTTTATTGTGGTTGTTTCTATTTTTCTCTTTATCTTGTCAAATCACTAAATATGTGTAGCTGGCTAATGGGAACCACCCAAGGCCATCATAAACAGAAAAAAAAAAAAAAAAAAAAAGAAATGATTCCGTCCAGTAATAATTCAAAATATGAACATTTATCGTATTTATTTTGACATTTTAAACTGATAGATTAATTGTAACTTTGGTAACCACAATGACATTCATGGCATCTAACCTAATCTATATAAGCCCATTTTTTTTACAAATATTTAAAAAAGATCTAACATTTCGTTTGCCTCGTATTTATGCTTATCTAGAAAAAAATAATAAAATAATTATTGGATATTACATAAGCATCCTTTCAAACCTAATATAATAACTAAAGGTGGCAAGTCGTGCGGCGGGACATAGGGGTATGCATCATAATAAGCGTAATAAAATACATTAACTAGTAACAAGAGCAATAAATTGTTACAATTTATAACAATGTATGCATAACTTACCCTCTTAACTAGCTTAAGAGTATTATATACCCTATTAAATCATAATTCTCGAATATCTCGTTTAAAACTTATTCGATTTGAGTGCGGTTTTTACAAGATTTTTTTAAAAATATGTATAAAATGTCGGAATGTAATTTTTTTTTTCTTAGAGTCGTCAAAAAATTTTCGCATGCATTTTAAATATTTTGTATCCAAATTTTTTAACATTCCGACATTAGTCACTATTTGTAACGTTTATATTCATGTGACCCAACTCTTGGATTAGTTGAAAATAAATTTATTAGAAAACTAAAAACTGCATATCTATATTCCGATAATAGCTGCCATCTCGCATGATATTTCGGAAACACGGATGCACTTGCATACACTGGACTCGTTTGCGGGAGGGGGGAATTGGGCACTTAGGAGCCACGTTGCGATTTGCGTAAACAACAGTGACGTGTGTATTCTAGAGATATCTCAAATTTACTTATTTGTTATAAAGTGGGTACACTTGATATTAATAAAAATTGGTCCACTTTCTTTTAGCTATGTAAATCATTCGTTCCTTGATTAATATTAATAATCTTACAAATGTCACTTTGACGTTAATCAGTGGCGTCATTATTAAAAATGGTTCGACATCTAACAGATATTCAAAAATTTCGAATTGTTTCTAAAATTGAAGATGGTTGGTCCATAAGAAGACTTGCTGCTGAATACAATGTGAGTAAAACCACGATAATGAGTGTTAAAAACAATGGGAAACCAACCAAACGGTATCCCGTAAAGTTGGTTCCGGTAGGCCCAGAAAGAGCAATAATCAAGAAGATGAAAATCTTATAAATTACCTAATAGAAAACCCTTTTCAGACTACAGTAAATGCAATTTCAGAGACAAATTTCCCTGCTTCGGTATCTACTGCTTGCAGAAGAATAAAACTACAAAGCGACTTGAAGAGTTCTTCAGCGGCTAAGAAATACAAACTTTCAGAAGAAAAGAAGCAGGGTAGGATTATTTTTGCACTCAACTACATAATCAATGATGAAAACTTCTGGGGACAAGTTGTCCTTTCTGACGAAAAAGTTTTTAAATCCTGTAACGATGGACATGTTCGCGTATATAGGCCTCCTTCCACTAGATACGACGAAAAATATACTTTCGATCCACAAATATTAGGAAGGTTTTCAGTCAATGTCTGGGCTTGGATGAGCCTAAATTGGTTAGGTGTGTGTTGGAACAGTGGTGGTCATCTCAATTCCATTAAATATATTGAAATATTAGACAAAATAAGTTGCCGTCAGTAATATAGGTGTGTCCGGAAAATAATTTTATTTTCCAACAAGACAACTGCTCCATACATACGGCCCATCGTGTCAGGCAATGGTTTCTTAATAAAAACATAGAGTTGTTACCGTGGCCATCTAAAAGTCCGGATTTAAATCCAATTGAAAATGTATGGGGACTAATGGTGAAACATATAAGAAAATTTAATAACGATCCAAATAATGCCCAAGAATTGGAAGGGATAATTGAAGACGCTTGGGAGAACTTGTCACAAGAAGTTGACCTTGCAAGAAATCTGATTTTGTCCGTGCCTGCAAGACTTCAGGCAGTTTTAGACGCTAATGGAGCAATGACAAAATATTAGGTAATTCTGTATTACGTAATTGAAGTTCATTTATTTTATTTTTTTATTGTATTTTTATGTTCAGTTTGCATTGTTTACATTTTTTTTAATCTCAAGTGGTATTTTTGTGTTCTTATTTTAAAAATAGAATTATCATTATTCAGTTAGTATTTTAATTACAACCATTAGTAGAATTATCCGTAACAAATATTATTTTTTTAAACAATAAGGCTTGAAAATGTTTTGAAGAAGTTATTTTCTAATTATTTTTTTTAAATTCCATTTGAATAAAATAAAAGAGAAAGGTTTAATAAGTTTAAAAACACAAAGAAAACCGATCTCCTCCAAAAAACCCAGGTCCGGGGTAAATCACCTCTTCTCCACCCCCCTCTCGACATGCCTGGCCAGCCCTATTTACAGACATATGCACACAACTAAACTATTAAGATTTTCGATTACAAGAGTTGTACCAGTTTTTTTTTTAAATCAAGTGTACACCTAAGTAGACGTGTTATTGAAAGTGATTATTAGTGCAGTGAAAGAACAATGGGAAAAATAAAAACATATCATAAGCGTAAATACCCTAGCAGAAAACCGAAAAATCGAACATTAGCCCAAAAGAGAAAATATAAAAAGTAAGTACTAGTGAAAATTGAATTTTTTCGTAAATTAATAAAAGTAATAATTTTCTTTTATTTTCGGTAATTTCTGTAGAGAGACTATTTATTATAAATGAAAGTTTTCCCATTTTGCCGTCTCTAAATATTGATATGGAGAATGAAAGGCTCAATGAAAGGTGAATATGATAATTTTTATTTTTGATTTATTTTAAGTGAAGTAACCTCATGTACAGGGTGATCATTTTAAGTGCACCTTACTCGATTTTTCTGCTGTATTTTTAACCTAAGAAAAAACTTCAAAAATTATACTTATGTGCTTTTTTCTAAGGAATCCGAAAATTAAAAACAATTGAATGTCAAATAAAAAGAAGACGCCGAAAAACTGAAAAATAATAAAATTACACCCCGCATTAATATGCGGAAATGGACATATGACATTCCGAATACTGATTAAATATGCGCGTCACATACATGTCTTTCACTTCCGGTTTGACCGGAAATTGCCTTTTTTTTATTCTAAATGATGTATCCTGTATATTCAGCTCAATTTAAAAAATTTCTTTCTGAATCAGCAATATATGTAACATCATCATAATCTTTCATATTTGATAAAAATATTGGAGTTTAAATTTAAAATAACACAAATATATTTTTCATATTATTTCATTGCCTTTTCCATTCTGAGTTGAATGATATGACACACATTGATACTTCCATTTTATAGGAAAAATTTTTAAAATAATACTATGCATTAATAAGAAACGGTAAAATGGAAATTTTTTTGTAGATTAACGATTTAATTGTTTTGTTGTTTAGTTCTTTAGCTATTTTTAAACAAAGTAAAAAAAATAATTTCGGTTTTTTTTATTGTTTTTACATATTGCAGGACAAGGACGCATGAAGGGTAAGGTTAGCTACTGCTTATCTTATAAGCTTGACGCAATACAACTTTTTCGTCGGTTTATGTCGTACGAAACCTCTAGTACTCCGCCTCTGATAATTTAACATCTCCCGATCTGAAATGTTCCACTGTGCCGTTCTGTAACTAGAACATCGGCCACCTTCGACATTCGCCGCGATAATTTCGGTTTGGCTGTATATATGCACCGTGGCCTGCGCGGGGTGTGGTGAAATCGAGACTATATTTCACTTGCATCTGATATAGACTCTTAATGAAATAGCTTGGTTATCATAAACTGGAGAAGATCTGTAAGAACTTTACAGAATCAGGTATGTTTCTATGGTTGTCTCCGTCAGTGATGTTCACTGTGCTGAAAACATATGCTTATATTTTGAGAACGACCGTTCGACATCTATTGATGTAATACATGCACACTTAAAATAGTCCTTGAACGCACTTAACGGATCTGGAGATGCACCATCAGTACCATCAGAAATTTGCCTTAATCTGGTAAAATCGGAGTTTTGCTCTTCGAATTTTGTCTAGCTTTTCTTAATAGCTGCAGTCACAAGATGTAAAATATGCACTTTACACGTAATATGTACCAACCTGCAACCATGTTCTTGAAGACAACGGCCTACCAAACGCATTGTCGCGGCACCATCGGTCACAAACGTCAACACTTGACTTGTTGACAGGTCAAATTTTTCTAATGTCTCCAGCGCCACCCGCGTAATTGTTTTGCCAATACACTCAGTCTCTTGCTACCTAGTAACACTGGAAACGTCAGTTTAAGAGGGTCCAGTACACGTACTATAACATTTACAATAGAATTTTTTTTTACAATCTGTCTGCTCAACACAGAACCATAACCGATTCTTAAACGTTGGGAATCATGGTTGAACACAGCTTTTTATTATGCTGAATATTTACAACAAATAAAAGCTGTGACACTTCAATTAAATCCTGATGAGGCTGGAGTTATTAAGGAAAGCCGGACAAAATCGAAGATATTTCCGTTGGAACCGCTTTAAAAAGTATTCACAAGAACTATAAAAGTACATGACGTCATCAAAAACTTACAAACTGTTCGTTCTCGTTAGTAGAGTCACTGCAAATAGTGGACGAAGTAAATCGACCGCAACACGCTCTAGGTGACGCAAAAAATGAGCGCGTGTTTTAAAGCGAGACACCGGTTTCACCAGAATAAAACAAATTTGTGATGGTACTGATGGTGCATCGTTAAATGCGTTCAAAAACTATTTTATGTATATCTGTATTACATCAATAGATGTCGAACAGCCGTTCTCAAAACATAAGCGTATTTTTTCACTACAGCGAACATCACTCACGGAACAGCATCATATCTGATGCTGCAAAGTTTACAGATCTTCTCCAGTTTTTGATAACCAAGCTAGTTCATCAAGCTAGTTCTCTACATTTCATACTGTCATCTGAATACGCTAGTTTTGCTATACACCTGTGCATAGTTTACTGAAATGTCGCGATACATCTCGATGTTTATTTATTACTTCCTCACCCCTCAAAGTGAGGAAAGTATGTATTCGTGAGATAAAGCTTTCAAATTTGGTACACACATTCTAGAGGTCAAGGAAGAGATTGGAGTTCGTTGATGAACAAAATCGGTTCTTAAAATACGAAATGTCAAAAAAAATATTAGTGACATTTTTGAAACGTCAATTTGAAATGTCAATTTTTTTTTGACATTTCAAATTTTAAAATATTAGTGACATTCCACCAATGTGACTTTTTTGAAACGTCAAAAATTACTTTTATTACAAACTCCACCACACATCGAGTTTTACTACGGTGAGGAAGTTCTGATCGCCAAATAATTGGCAGCGGTTTTTAAAGTTAATGTTGAATTCAATAATGCTGGTTCGCTTCGGTAATTTAAAATCTCTACTAGATCTTCTTCCGATAACATCTTGTCACAGACATATTTATGTCTGTGACATGCACGACGTTAACTAAACATCGTTGAAAACAGATTTGTTTAAAACGCTGACGCTTGGTTAACGGCGTAAACAACGCGGATCTCAACGCTCCTACTTTGCGTCACTCCATACACTTCTATATACTTGCTTGATTTCTGTAAGGTGACGCAAACACGGCGCTCCCCCTCCTGCATAGACCTTTAGTATTAAAAGCAAAAAAAATATTGATAACATGGCGGTCCTGAAGTGGGTTGGAACCTTTAATGTGAAGATAACACTGATGTAATTTTTCACGAAACACCAAAACACCATATATTGCACTTGACGCGCATTTCGCCAACCAAGTTGGCATCACATCCAGATGATGCGCGTCGAGTGAGTATATGGTGTTTCGTGGAAAACTACGCCAATGTTAACATGGCGGTGTACACAGGCATTTAACGCCGGTTTACGCTGCCGCCGACGATCGAGCAACATAGCAACGCCGCGCCGATGGTGCCAGCGAACGGAACTTAGCATTTTACAGTTCTTTGGAAATATGGCGACTCGAGCAATTTCGCTCATTGAATTGATCTTGCTCAAATTTCAATCCGGGTGATGTGGGTGGATAGACATATATGTCCATGACATCACCGCAATATCACTAGCTGATTCTTTTAATTATTATTGTTGGTAAAATTGCAAAGTATCTATGGAAATAAAAATAATGCAATGGAAGCCCTGGTATAAATAAAAACTGCAATCGTTACTAACGAATATTTATTTGTAACTTTTCCTATTAAATATTAAATTTTCCAATCTGAAACGGCAAACATACTTTATGGAAATAAAATAGTAGCAGCCCTCGATAAAATAAATGAAAGTGTTCTTGCGTCTTCTAATATATTTTCCATAAAAATCTGAATGTGAGCTCAGTTTAAAAAATATAGACCATTTGTTTCTTAACTTCCAAACATACATTGTGTTCAGGTCTATTGAATTTGTTTTTAAGGCTGTAGATATGTGAATCACCCTAACCCACCCTTTTAACATTATCCTATTCAGGAGGTAGAAAAACAAGGGTTGGAGTTCTTTACTTAAACTTACTTTATTGGCAAGACTGGCATCTAAAAATAGGGAAAGAATTTGTATTTTCTGTAATTATTTGTTCTGTTTTTTTGCTCAGAACGGCTGAGTTTACTATCCTTGATTTCTTTTACAGAATATCTTTATATATCTAATCGCATTATATTTTAAATTAAATTTCTTTCAATAAATATCCAAAAATGTCTCAGTGCGTATATGCTGAATATACGCACTGAGACATTACATGACCTAATCTGGGAGGTTTGAAAGAGTAAAGGCATTGGTTATAGCTGCCATTAATTCTGTAAGTTTAATTGATAAAATAATTAGGAAACGAAAGTTTAAAGAGTCGCTTCGAAATTCCTGGACCTTTCAAAATGAAAGAGAAAATCCGAAATCTGCATCGATTCCATTCGATCTTCGATTCATCCGTGATATTGGTAAGATTTTTAAAGATGTAGGTATGACAGTGGTTCATTCATCGGGAAACAAACTACAACAACTTTTAGGCAATCCAAAAGACAAAATTGAAACAAACGAAAAGTAGGGGATTTACGAAACTAGCTGTAAGGACTGTAATCAAAAATATGTTGGACAGACTAGACGATCAATTCAAACTGGATTCAAAGAGCATATGGCCCATCTCAAATATGGTAGAACAGATAAGTCTAGTGTAGCCCAACATGCGTTTGAGAACAACCATAAAATATATATTAGCAATTTAAGATTAATTATGAATGTAAGAAATACCAGACAGTTGGATGCATTTTAAAGTTTGGAAATCATAAAGTGTAAAAATAGTATGAATAGTGACAGAGGGTCTATCTCAAATAGCCCGCATTATTGGTTAGTGTGTCACGTGACAATAGTTTAGGTATAAATAGGATAGATTGTTAGCACAAGTTTAGTTTTAATCATCTCCAGATGATGCCAACTTGGTTGGCGAAACGCGCGTCGAGTGCAGTATATAGTGGTTTGGTGTTTCGTGGAAAACTACGTCAGTGTTATCTTCACATCACTCCAGGAGCTAATCTAACAATTATTTATTTAAAAGGGACTGCCTCCATTGCCACCCCCGGCAAATCAAATGTAAGCGATTGTTGCCGGCACCGGCAGAAACAAACTGTCTAAACATGTCTGCAGTGGTTCTACTTCGAGTACATAAAACTAAAACAGAAAAATGATTGGAGCAGCCAAACGCATATTACTCCATGTCATGCAGTCCACGTACATATATTTTCTAACTAAAAAAACCTCTAATGGACTAGAAACTACTGCTGTAAAAATCGCAAACCAACCTGGAACCACTGCTATGGTTGTCGTGTCGTTTTACAGTAAGTATACCGTGTTTTCATGTTTCCACACTACATAGGAAAGCAGCTCGTACGTTCTAAGTAGAGGGCAGAGAAGTTCTGCATGCGCTGCGTGGCAATTTCCAGTCACATTTTGTACTTAGCTAGGAGACTAGTGATTGTAAATCCCCGCTCTTTTCAGTGTACCGTATGCACGAGCTTGACCGAATGCTGCCCTTATGTAGTGTTTTGAGATGAAAGTACGGTATAAACAGTTCTGCTGGCTTCCGGTAACGACACATTTTCCCGGGATCGATAACGTAGGCAATCCCTATTTAAAATTAGATAAAATATGATCATAATAATATAATAAAATAGAACTGAAATGTGACTCACTCCACTTACACCATTTATGTACATTTTGAGGTGTGTTTATGTTCTTATTTTTTTACAAGTTTACAACAAATAAATTATTTACATTTACTTATGGAAGCATAATTTTGCAGTTTCGCTGTGTTGCGTTCTTTAATTCTTAATTAATTAATTGATTAATTATTTTTCATGAAAAGTCCAACAGAGTACTGAAATAAAAATAAAAAGGCATATCTTAGAAACAGGCCAATGATTTGCTAGAAAGTAAAATCTTTAAACTTTCTATGTTATGCTCTTTAATTTCTCTCCCATTGTATGTATATCCCATTATGTATGTGAAATATATGAGAAAACTTTGTAAAGATCGCATATAACAGCCATTTTTCAGGAACTTTCGACTCATAGGGAGATAGAATTACATAAAGTTCAATTGGTATGCTATAGAATTCTAAATATCTCAATATATCCGTTTTAGAGTTTATTAGTTTAGCTAAAATACTTTGCATGTGTTTCACTGCGTTAGTCAAATTCATGCTTGTTGAAATTACGTCTAGATATAAACAAACTTTACTCATTGACATATGAAAAAGTAAAAATATAACCTACAATTTGTCCGCTAAAAGGCAGGATAATTTAACTATTTCGTCAGTTTTAAATTCGGACTAATTTCTTATTTTTATATAATTTGACAAAATGCAGATTGCTTGTAGATATTAATAATTACTTTTAAATTAACTGATATCATTAAAAATAAAAAGAATTGTCTGATTGTGTTCTAGGATTTTGTATGTATTTTTAGGAATAGTGACTATTACACGTTGAAACATTGTCTGGAAATTAACTATCGTTAGTTCTGGAAAGATTTGATTTTCATATACAAAAATCAATAAAATATAGAAATCGGTAATAACAAAACTCAAAAATAAACAAATCCAAATCTGACAGTTAACATGAAGAAACAGGAAACCATGAAACCTATGACAATGACGCTAGTCAAAAGCGTTCGATCCTCAGATTAATAATATAAAGATAAGTAACACCCATAAGAGATACGCTGATTATTATGACCGATATATAAACAACAATTTGCATGTTTACATATCAGCGTATCTAAAATAAAACCAGGGGCGGCTTCAGCGTTTATTTAAATGCTTTTGCATAACTTAAAACTTAATAGGTATATATTTTTCTTATTGACATTGACATTTTTGTAACTAAAGTAGACATTTCAAATGACAAACTGTTAAATTTATCCTAACCCCATATTATGAGCTCAAATGTATAAAAAATTTTAGTTTACCTCAGCTTTATTTAAGTAATTGGAAAATATATTTTATTGGCTTGATATAGTAGACATGATTTGTAATCTTTCATCAAGAATATATTTTTTTTGTAAAGGCAAATACAAAAAAGTTTGGGTCCCGTGGACCTCCTTTCAGCTGGCCAATTTTGCTTATAAAATTTATCATCGTCTTTGGCTTTTAGAACATGTGTACCAAATTTGAAAGCTTTACCTCAAAACCTGCGATTGTTATCGCGGTACTACAGACATGCAGACAGATTTTTTTCCCTAAAGTTTATTTTTTTCATTATAATTCGTCGGGATTCGTTCAGAAATGCAATAAAAATTTTTAATTTATTTTTCCCGAACTTGTACTTTTCTCTTCTTTCATTCATTATGTCTCTTCTGGTGGTACCACAGTCACCAAATTTAATGTGTCACCTAAAATGTTGTTGACAATCTTAACTGCTAAATTTGAGAAGCCTCTCATTATTATTTTTTTAGTTATCGCAGATACACACATACACACACACGCGCGCCTTCGCGCACACACGCACGCACGCACGCACACACGCACGCACGCACGCACACATGCACGCACGCATGAATGGATATTCTTTCGTGATTTCGATTATACTAAATATTTTAACTAAAGGAATTAATCATTGGTTAGATTTAAATTACTTAAATATACCGGCTTAGTCAAAAAAGACACCTGCTTGGCGACATATAAATGATTAATACCAAAAAAAAAAAAGAATGAAACAGTTTCAAACACAACATTTAAAATACGTAATGTGTCTCTGCCTAATACACGTCTGTCTTTCTACATTAGCTTGCAATTTCTGTAAACATGTAAAAGACTCTCGTCGTTGAAAATAAATTACCTGTAGAGGCATTCCAAACGGAATAGTCGAAAGGATTTAAATAGGGTAAATTTAGTGGATGGTACAAAGGACGTTACATTTTGCTTTAAAAAATTTAGTATTTTCAAGGCTCTATGAGTGTCACAGCACTGTTTTGAAGCACTGTGAGATTTTAGTCATCATTTCAGTAGAGGCGGTGAAATTTTGGGTCTGTTAAAAATAAACGACTTTCCATCACAAAAAATCGCTCAAGTTACTATTAACTTTTTACTAAACTGTGATAATAACGTTGGGAATATTTTACTAAACTGTGATAATAACGTTGGGAATTAATCTCCGTTTCGTAATAGTCGAAAAATTCTGTTACTCTGTCTGCTCTGAGGTATGTACTTGCAGTGTAAAATCTTTTCGCCTTGAAATATATAAACTGTTATTAAAAAAATATAATGTCGATATGCTCGTAAAGAGTTTATAACATAATGTAATATAAGCCTACTAATGGACATAATTTGTTTTATAACGACAGTAAAGTGTTTTTACTTCCTTATACCTAATATAAGGAAGTATGGTAATCGTGATTTTTTTTCGACCTCGAGATTTTGATTGATATATACATTTTGAACCCTTCTGTATCCATTCTGACTATTTTCTGAATGATGTCTGTCGGTGCGTGTGTGTGGATGTGTGTGTGTGGATGTGTGTGTGTGGATGTGTGTGTGTGGATGTGTGTGTGTATGTGTGTATCCGCGATAACTCAAAAAATACTAATGGGATACTTCCTAAATTTGGCAGTTAAGATTGTCAACAACACTTTAGGTAACATATTAAATTTGGTGAATGTGGTACAACCAGAAGAGACATAATGAATGAAAGAAGAAAAAAGGTACAATTTCGGGAAAAAAATTAAAACATTTTTATTGAATTTCTGGACGAATCTCGACGATATATAATGAAAACACATAACTTTATGAAAAAAATCTGTTGGCATGTCTGTAGTCACGCGATAGCAGCCATAGTTTTTGAGATAAAGCTTTCAAATTTGGTACACATGTTCTAAAGGCCAAAGACAATGATAAATGCGGTGATGAGCCAAAATTGTCGGCTGAAAGGTGGTCCACGGGACCTAAACTTTCTTGCATTTTTCTTTAAAAAAATATGTTCTTGATGAAAATGTCTACCATATCAAGCCAATAAAATATATTTTCCAAGTACTTAAATAAAGCTGATGTACACATTTAACCTCATAAAATGTGGTTAGGATAAATTTAACAGTTTGGCATTTGAAAAAAATGTCAATGTCAATAAAAAGAAATTATTAAAATATATAACATGAACTATTATTGACAGTATCGAATGACGCTGATAATTAACTATTTAAAAATTTTAGTGAACCATTTCAAAATACGCTATTAAAATTTAATTGAGGTAAGTGTAGAATTAAATAGAATGATTTTTTTTATATCAGGATGATATTTTTATTACTAATTGTAAGTTAGACATTAGCGTATGTCTTTTGGGATAAAGTACGATTCAGTACATGAACAGAATTGTGTGCAGAAATTGATCATATATTTATTACGAAAAAAATTATAGCGGTTCATCTCTATTATGTTAATATTTAAATTATCTTGTGAATAGCAGGCCCCTAAAAAATATTTATCTTTATGCAGACAAGAAAATTTGTGTGAGAAGTGAAACGTTCAACGAAGTGGCTATTAAAAAGTCGACAACAATTAAAAAGAGCGAATGCATTAATACAAGTAGTAGTCCATTTTTATTGTCTTGAGCAAAGAATTGTAGGGGCGGTTTAACACAATAAGGGTGAGTGGAAGAACACGACCACATTCTGTACAATGGATGCTGTGTAATTAAGTATGCAAATTTTATTTTGGCCTCTGCATGTGAATCTGAGGAACAAAGAAACGCTCATTGTAGAATTGGGAGGGCTGGATTGGCGAAGACTTGCTTCAAAGCGAATTAAATGAACGTCTACTTCAAAATGCGGTTCCACGTTGTTTAGATTCTCTAATAGCTTCGATGTGTTTGAAATAAATTACTGAATCTGCACATCTTATTTTACAATCTAAGTGCTTCTCCGGAACAGTAAACATTATTTAAGGTAAGGTCTTTATCTCGGTTCTTATTGTGGGACGGAACTCATTTGCTAACCTACTCGAAAACTGCCTATTAGAGTAGATATTTTATTTTCCAGTGTAATTTATTTTCGATTGTGTTCATTGCCTTTGGAAATTAATGGAAATATTCGTAACATTATTTAAAATAATTATTTTGGATCCTTCAACGTTGAACTTGTTAAAATAAAAATTTTGGTTCTTTCTCGGATGATATTTACAAAACACAGTTTGTGTTTGTAGTCAATTTTTCAGTTGATTTTATTCTCCAGTTGGTTTATCTTCTTCACACGTTTTCAAATATATTAATATTTCTAAATAATAATAATTCCTTTATTTATAAGAAAAGAAAAATATGTTACAGGGAAAAGTTCAGCAGTTTTCCAGTACGCACTGGATATCATAATATGGTTCATTTTGGATATTTGGGTGGAATATGAAGCGAATATTTTTTATTATAATGAAATTACTTGAAAAAATTCAAAATAATTTTTCCCTGACTGGGCGACAATTATTGATTTCAAATAGTAATCCTTATTTTTTCCTTCTCTGTAGGGTCATAATTTAAGCTTTAAATTGGTGTAAGTATTACGGATTTCATTATACAAGAATTGTGGAAAATTTAAAACTTTTGGTATCGTATATACAGGGTGAGTTTTAATTGCGTAGTTCTATTTTAACCCTCAATATATTTCATCGTGTACAATTGATTGGCACTGTCAAAAAAATTTTTTAAACAAAAAAAAATAATAATTTCTGATAATTTTTTCGTCCTCTAGCAACTGACATTTTGATAGTCACTGGATAACTTTGTAAACGCCGTTCATAGAAGTGACGTAACTGAAGGCAGTGTTGCCACTGCCAGAGTTCGTCATTACAATTATCCTATAATTGAATGTTTTAAATAATTACACTTTTGTCACGGACATTTTGTGCGACGATATTAGGCTTATTTAATATCAGTGTAGACGCCGCACCAAAACAAATGTAATAGTTTAAAAACATTAAGCACTGGCCACACTGGCTGAAAATAAGAAATAAACCTCAAAGCGGCCAAGGCGCGATTGATTAGTCCTTTGTGGAGAGCGACATTTGTCACTTGTAGCTTGCTCCTAAAATAAAAGATGTTAAAAGTATTTGTTCATCTATTTTTCCTTGGAAAATTAGGTAATCCTGACACTTTTTTTATAAAGAAACAGAACTCGTCACGTAAGCACCAAATATTAAAAATATGTAATACTTTTTCTGTGTATTTTAAATTATTATTATTGTCTCTAATTTATAGTTTAAGTTTAATATGGTCATTTTTAAAAATGAATCAAAGTTGAAAATAACCATTTTAAAAAGACGCATTTACTTTAAAAGAACGAAAAAGCAGATTTGTTTACTTACCTAATACAACAGTTACTACATGAATATATCATATGAGCCTGACGTTTGGATAGCATTCCATAGCCGTTTTGCTTGTCTAGCATTTTCATCTACTTGAAAATATGCCTTTAACATATCCAGCATTAGAATAATAAAATTAATCGTTATGGTTAATCACTACTTTTCACAAAATGAACCACCAAAGGAACAAATTATAAATAAAAAATTTCGGTAACATAGTAACTCAAAACTTCGAATCACAAATTTAATCACAAAAAACTATAAATAACGGTATTAAACACATTTTTGTAAATGCCAATGCAGACAGGTAGGCGAACACTCGCGAACTATCAAAAACACTGATTTTTACATGGGGTGTAGTGTTGCCAGTTGTGTGAGATTTTCACATAGGTTATAAATTTCATTACAAATAAATCATGATGCTTTTCAAAAAATTTCTATTGACCTAACTGACGGTTAATTTAGCTAACTGAGCATTGAAAAAACAGGTTTTACTATCGCAACAGAAACAACAGAAAACAGCAAGACTATTATTTATTTGGGCTTGCAGAACTAGCGCTGCTTATGCGAGGTTCCGATTTATAAAGATCCACGTACACGGCATTAAATTTAATTCAGTTTACTCTTTTTTAATGGAAGAACTGACCGAAGTCAGGGATGACGACCTAAATTTGACTCTTTTTATTAACCTTTGCTAATATTGGTGTAAAATGGTAGAAGTTTTTAAATAATAGTTTTATTACTTAAAAAAGTGCAGGTACACAAGGGAAAATAATGGTATAAATATCATGAAAATGGTATGTATGTCTGGCAACACTGTATAAGTGCGTAGTTGGACGTGTGAAGATCATAGGTTACATACGCCACGTTAATATCGCAGTTCATATTACGGCGTGGTTGAATTTTTATCATGTATTGGCCAATCCCGAATAAAGTGCTGTTTTCTTAAGAAAAATTGATCTTTTTCTTATAAAAAATGACGTATATTATCCTCCTAACCGTCCAGAGTATTATGGAGGAAAAAAATGCAAACTGTTAGGTATGGCCAGTGTAAAAAGTGACAGAAGTGTGTGGAAATACTGCAAACTATTTTCCATCACCTGATTGTTATTGTGTTGCACCTTCAGTGTTTTACTATTAGAGGCCAATTAAAATAGTAGAGAGCTGATTTATTCCTTGAACTCCTACACATTTCAAATTATTGTGATAGCAGGGGGTAAGTATCTACTTCTTAAAAATAATAATCCTTTTATAAACTTTGATAAAATGAGATGGGAATATTAAATTCCTCTCGAGATTCCCAAGAAAAAGTCAAAATTGTACATTTCTGACATTGAAAGGTATTTCAAAATGTTTAAAAATTATTTCAAGTGGAGCAATTAACCGTTTAAGTAGCTAATTATTTCATCCAATGTTATTATAAATTCGGGAATGAACTTAATGCTAGGGCTCGGATTTTCAATCGTGGGTTAGCTAAACTCACACTTTTAGAGTTCGAATTTTTCCAATTTTATATTTGTTTTGGAAGTGGTTATAGCAACAAATATTTTATGCTAAAGTAACTTTTAGTTGAAGTGTTTTGTATTAGAATATCGTCGATTTTTGTGAAAATATAATGCTAGGTAATGTGCAACTTATGTTAACTCACGATTGTTAAATTGCGTCTAGGTGAGAGAATTGCATAAAATATGCGACAACGTTGCTTCAGTCCATTACATCATTTTAGCTAAGATATAGAATGTTTCCAGTAACTAGCAGTTCCAAAACAGTTTCATCATATTTTTTTGAGAGTCGATAACTCAGTTACACGTGGGAATTAAAAAAAAAAGAAATGTGTCAGAGGGTTTCTACAGATGTCAAGAATCGGTGGTTTAAATATAATTACACACTTAAGACTCACCCTGTATAGGTCACCTTCCACTTGCCTAACAAAGTTTATAGAAAAATGGCGACATTACATTGAAACACAAAATAACTTTAATTTTCATATTTTGCTGGGTGATATTAATCTTGACATTTTATCTGAACATACTGATGCACAAGAAGATCTTGTTAACTGAGTTTGGATTTATTTCCCAAATAAATGAATTCACAAGAGAACAATTTGCATAAAAAACCTTCGTAGATCATATTTTTCTTAAAAAACACAACCAACAGGATCCCCCTATAGAGTGTGTACCGTCAATAATAGAAACAAACATAACTGATCATTACACTATTTACTTAGATAATCCTATAGCAACTTTCACCGGAAATATAACTAACAAAATAAATAACACTTTTATAATAACTAATGAACAAAAAATAACGGAAATTATTATAAAAAATGAAACGTGGGAGGAAATCTATAATGAAAAAAAATCCAAAGGTTTGTGTAGATATATTTAAGTTTAATATAATTCTCTTAGAAACAACATTTCATTTCTAAATCTTATTTTCCCTTCATCCCAGTGCAACTAAATAATAATGTTCAAGTTCATTTCTTATACTTATCACTTAGATTTCTTAAACAAAAGATGAATGTAGTCACTGTATCAAAAATTTTGATCACACAGATAAATTTAAAGGAAAGTAAAAGGACCGGAACTTAATGGCAAATTTGAATAACGCTGGTAATATGCTTTAAAGGTACGTTAAAGTTTTATATTTGCCTATTAAATTGAGAATAATGAGAAATCTCATCTCGTTAATTGCCAAACATTCAAGTTTCAAGAATTGAAAATAAAATACTACATTAAAGATGAGAATGTTCTTTTTAAGTGTGCTACTAATGGTATGTTAACTTTATGTGATTCTAGCAAATTACTGAAAGTTTAGTTTGAGTTAGATTGCATTCATGTATTACAGAAATAAAATGTAAACAATAAAAGAATTTTATTGATATTAATGATCAGATAGAATAATAGTATGCATATGTAAATATTAGTCTATATATAGTCGGTATGATCGGACAATAAATAAAAGACGGTTATTTTCACTTGTCGACTTTTTATATTTGCCTTTATAAAAAAAATGTATTGTTGATGAACGATTATTAATCATGTCTACTATATCAAGCCAATAAAACATATTTTCCAATAATTGGAAAAGTAATTATTACTTAAATAAAGCTGATGTAAACTTAAATTTTTTATACATTTGAACTCATAAAATGAGGTTAGGATAAATTTAACAGTTTGACATTTGAAATGTCTAATTTAGTTACAAAAATGTCAATGTCAATAAGAAAACATTATTAAAATATATGACATGAATTATTATTGACAGTATCGAATGACGCTGATAATTAATTATTTAAAAATTTTAATGAAACTTTTCAAGGTACGTTATTAAAAATTAATTGAGGTGAGTGAAGAATTAAATAAAATGATTTTTTTACATCATAATGATATATATTGGTATAAGAAAGTTATGTGCTGGTCACATCAGATATTTCTTTTTAGAAATTGTTGGTTCATTTATTGGGTATTGGGATAAATGTTTTCAAGCAACAATCATAACACAAAACAAACACACAATTTTTTTAATAGTGTACAAAAATATACAAAGGTTACTATTAAACAAACAGTGTTGAGGGAACGGAAAAATCTTAATTAAAATAATGGAGTAAAAAATATAAATTGGAGGCTCGAATATTTTACCGCAAAAAAATGTATTTAAAACACTGTCTATATATCTCCATACTTTTTTCAACACTGCATTACAAAATAATCACATGAAAGTACCTTAGAATAAATAAAATAATTCGTCAATGCTCGAATGCAGCATTCAGTAAGGTAACGCATTTTTATTCATGTCAAGGATCCAACCCAAGTTTGCATCAGCAAAATACAGTGAGGAAATCATTGTTTTTGTATGAACTTAAGCCCTAAAGTGATTGGGAATCATAACGTTCCAATCAAGACGTAAGTGGTCTGTAGCAAAAGGGACAAGACACGGAAATGGGAAAAGGAGTCCGAGTGGGAGTGGAAGAACATCTGCAATATGGCAAGAAATTCGGAGCAAGTGTACGTATCTGGTCCATAAAGACAAGATGTCACACAATCGATTGGACAAAGAAACAAGCCGCGTTGATATTGTGAGGGACACCGCGACATACACTACACAAACAAGGCAATTTGATCTGCCGGGTCAAATCAGGACCGTACCTTGAGCAACTTTTGTCAGTTTAATAATGCTTCGGTTTTAAAGCTTGAAATAACGTTTCACAATAATTTAGCCACTCTTACTTTTGTGACAAATTTGCGTTCATTTATTTGCGTGCCTTTGGCTATACTTGACATTAAAATTTTTTTTCTTAGGGCAGAATGGGCATTTTCCACATTTTTTTTTATTTGCTTATAAATATGAGCTCACAGATTTTTTTCCGGATTTTTTTTTGAGCTCCGGAAAGGGTTTAAAAAAATAACAAAGTTTGGAATTTTAGTCTTATGACGTCATCCGACTAGGTTTGGCGCCAAACACAAGCAGCAAGTGAAAGCAGTATTGCCAGTTTTACGTATTGCTTGAGAGTGTGATTATTTGTTCAATTATAAGTACAACTATAAATTCATTCCCATAGATTTCTTTTACCTAAGTAAGAAGAGAACATTTTATTTTTACCTGTTTTAAAACTTCGTCATTTAAATACTAAAAAAAAAAAATCAGGAGAAATCGATTAAGTTAGGTTATGTTATAGATTTATTCTCCGTTGCTGTTACGGAATGGTCGATTGAAAACAAATATTAATAATTATTATAATCATTCTTATTTATTTTTAACTTTCACCTAATTATGATGATTTTATATGAATAAGTAGTATGAAGCGTGCATTTTATTAAAAAATCGTAAAGAATTTTACCTAATGAATAGAAATAGTAAATCAATAACAGAATTTTTTTCTTTTCGCAATCCATTAAGTGGAATATATCTTAATAAAAACGACCAAAAAATGCACAATATATATATGTATATATATATATATATATATATATATATATATATATATATATATATATATATATATATATATATATATATATATATATATATATATGTTTATATATATTATGAGATATTTTATTTTTATGCCCCGCGTTGGGACACAATTTTATATATAATGTTTTATTTGATTTTAATAAAATGTTGTTTATTTTATTTATTTATATTAGTTTGAGACTCTTTATTATTTTTATTTACCTCTCCTCTCAGGGTTCGGGCAGGTTCCTGGCGATTAATCTGAAAATTTAATGGTACAGCCCCCAATTTCAAATGAAACACACCTTGACAGCTTACAAACAAAATGAATTTATTTTCAAATTTCCGGTATGGTTTAGAAAACTTTTGTATAAATATATCTTAAAATTAAAATGAAAAAGGCCTTTTATTTATTTATCAGATCTGTTAATATAGCTGCTATTAAGTCGTCGAGTACCTAGGATTTATTGTGGTTTTACTTACGGCGATATCTTGAACTTCACGTTATTGCAATCTCTGTTGAATAACGCTTCTGCTTATATTATTGCTCAGTGCCTCGATCCTTCCTCCGTGGCAAATTTCAGATTCATCAAACTTCAGTAACAATGGCTACTCGGCACACTGGATTTATATTTTCGTAGCACAAACTAAATTTATTTAACACTCAGCAAACTTTTATTATAGGTACGTATTTTACCTTTACTAATTTCCTCAAATCACATTTACTATAATATACAATACTTTCCTTGGTTGTTGCAACTGGAAATTACTCTTCAATTCCACTTGGAATTATTTTATGGTATTAATAAAATTTAATTTAACATATTTTTTTTGTGTTTTAGGTTTACAAACCCTGTTTTAATATTTCGTGAGCTTGAGAATGGACTTCATTTGAAAATATAAATTTAAAATTTTGAAGTTAGGAAATTTCTTATAAAATTACAATGCTCTTCCTTTGAGCTTTCTATCCATACTAAATCTTAAATGTGGGCTTTTTATTGGCCTAAACTGACGTTTCTCCAAAAAATCATGACACTTGATTTTTTGAAATTTAAAATATGAAAATTTAATTTTCTTTTTATTTCTTTATGATGCCTTATGGCTCTAATTTTATTATTGAATAAAGATATAGAGATGATTAGCTTTATTTTGATATGCCATACTATAGCCTTTTGTGAATATTTAGAAAAATTACAATTGCAACAATTTTTAACAATTTCTCTTATATAACTAATTACAACCATCTAAACCACATACCAGAGATTACTTTAAGAACTAATGAACAAATCAACACCATATTTGCATGTCTAAATACATTTAAAACATTATTTTAATTTGCCTTTCGTTTTAGGACTTCGTAAAACCTCATTGGCTGGAATCTTTTCAAATACAACAAATTACTTAAAACTAACTGACTGGAAACAATAAATAGATGCTATTCTTCTGACATAGCTATAAAAAGTTCAACAAATGGTTTTTATTTTAGAAAAAACTTCATATTTGTCAAAGTTATGTACCTCCTTGGACATAATTTACACATACACCTTTTAAATGTCTTTACATTATGATGCTAGCTCACAAGGTGAGTCTCTTTCACTTTTGTAAAGTTTTAAAGTTAGACGATGCACTTACTTCGTAGAAATGATTGAAAACTCAGATATCGTAGTTTACGCTACCCAAATTATGAAAGTAGTTTATAGCACTTTTTTCCTAGTGTTCATGATTGCTATCACACTTTTAGCTATTCTATGACTAAATTTAACATATTTGTCTTTAACAAAGTTTATAATTTTAATTAATAACAATAAAATTTTATTTTTTTCCAGGTTACCCAAAGGTTTTTGTACCTAAAATCAATAATGTTCTGGCTCTGGTTACCATGCTATACACAATAGTCCTTCTGGTGTTTATTCTAAATAGAACAATGCTTTTTCACATTACATACTAACATACAGTTCATTTACCACAGGTATGTGTTTATATCTAGCGTTTAACAACATTTATTACAAATTTTACCTATTTAATATGAATACAGTTAACGTAAGTGTCTCTCACTGAAATTGGGCTCTCATACCGCTCAAAATTATCATTTTAATTTAAATATTAGAGTCTTACTTTGCTTTAGTATTGGCAAAATATCTTTATTACTTTCTTTTGATTATTTAAACATAATTTTATCCTTATGTACTCTGTACTTTATACAGGGTGTGGTTTGGACATCGTAATATATATATATATATATATATATATATATATATATATATATATATATATATATATATATATATATATATATATATATATATATATATATATATATATATATATATATATATATATATATATATATATATATATATATATATATATATATATATATATATATATATTAAATTCGTTTTCCGGGTATACTCCCGCGTAGGTGATAGGCCCCGAGAGGGACCGTGATTGTCTGAACGACGTTTCGGCAAAATCTCATCTGCCATCTTCAGGTTCTAACCGATAACTGCTTACTGCGGCTTCTGGTTACTCGAACTGAAGCCGCAGTAAGCAGTTATCGGTTAGAACCTGAAGATGGCAGATGAGTTCTGCCGAAACGTCGTTCCGACAATCACGGTCCCTCTCGGGGGCCTATCCCTACGCGGGCGTATACCCGGAAAACGAATTTAACATTCACCACCCGCGAAAACCTGAAAAACAACATATATATATATATATATATATATATATATATATATATTAAATATGATTTGAAGGAAACAACTACTCAGCGGGCAAATACCCCGACCTGCATTGAATTACACCTTCAAATCATGATAGATCGATAGCCAATATCATTTGTCAATTCCTAACCAGACATAAATCGATTTCGAACTTATTTGTTCTCTTCAATATGCCATAGGTTATGGAACAGACAAATGATAGTGGCCGACCTGCTAGTTATATACTAACTAAGGTGAAGTGAATAGTGGTGAGAGGTATGAAACTTCTCATATGGTCTGAATGCTACTATCCGACCGACATCCTAGATGTCTCTGTGGCGGGTAGCGACTTGCGTCACAGCAAGTACCGAGAGCGGCGACCCCTAGCCCAGGTGGACTAAACTGATGTGATTAAATATGATTTGAAGGAAACAACTACTCAGCGGGCAAATACCCCGACCTGCATTGAATTACACCTTCAAATCATGATAGATCGATAGCCAATATCATTCAGACCATATGAGAAGTTTCATACCTCTCACCACTATTCACTTCACCTTAGTTAGTATATAACTAACAGGTCGGCCACTATCATTTGTCTGTTCCATAACCTATGGCATATTGAAGAGAACAAATAAGTTCGAAATCGATTTATGTCTGGTTAGGAATTGACAAATGATATTGGCTATCGATCTATCATGATTTGAAGGTGTAATTCAATGCAGGTCGGGGTATTTGTCCGCTGGTAGTTGTTTCCTTCAAATCATATTTAATCACATTAGTTTAGTCCACCTGGGCTAGGGGTCGCCGCTCTCGGTACTTGCTGTGACGCAAGTCGCTATCCGCCACAGAAACATCTAGGATGTCGGTCGGATAGTAGCATTCAAACCATATGAGAAGTTTCATACCTCTCACCACTATATATATATATATATATATATATATATATATATATATATATATATATATATATATATATATATATATATATATATATATATATATATATATATATATATATATATATATATATATATATATATATATATATATATATATATATATATATATATATATATATCATATATATATAAGATATACATTAAGTTCAAAAATATGTAACTACTTACCTTTTTATTTTTTATCCAATTTAAAATAACCTTGAAAATGTTTGATATAACACAAAAATGAATCGATCAAAATCACAAATACTTAAATAAATAAAATATATCAACATAGGTTTGGCCATATAACAGGGCGCATTATTTCATTGGGTGATTAATTGGCGGCAATTTTAAATTAATCCAAACTTTTATAATTTTCTTTGCAGTTATTTTTTTTTAAATCAACCACTTGTGGATACTGATTACAGTGTAGAATCATACACAATAAAGAGAAATCCAACTTTTAATATAGTGGGACGTCCTCATTTGTTTAGCCACCCAAGAGTAGATTTCTAAGATTGATAATAGTAAGAAATCAGGAAATAAATTAAGGTTGTTATTAAAAACAGTATATCTTTGAGAGGAAGCAAAGTTCGCCGTAACAGTTTTGCAAGTATAACAACCTATAACTTAACATTTTTGGTACTGACGACAATTATGCTTTCAAGATGCATAAAACTATAATGAATTTCTAATGCATTAAGTACCATCATTATAAAAGTTCCTTTTGGAAGAATTTATTCTAGTACAGGCGATACTTCAAAGTTATTATTAAATTGGCTATTGATACAGATATTTCTTATATTAGTTAGGGCCTTTAAAGATGAAAATGTTATTGTTTACAACTTAGGACCGGTTCAAATTGGTATTTGGTAAACGCTAAGGTGTGATAACAACATTGTGGCACATGTTTTTATGAGACGCCGTTTAGGACATAATTTTTTGTTAGAAATGTATATAATATTTACTGAAATATTTGCAAATATATATATTCCTATAAAAATATATATAATCTTATAAAAAATATATATTTTATGCACAAAATAATATAAATATAAAATTTACCTTTTGCCATCGTTTACTAGATGGCGCACTCAGTTTTACTATCTCGCATGAATGAGGGCTACCGTTTTTAGGCTCACCTGTTAGCGCCACTGGCGAGTAAGGTCCTATCAAAAGTTATTGTTAGGCGCGGAACAAGTTTGTAGGGTTTTATTATAATTATTTCGTACACCAGTAAATAAAAATACTTGTTAATTATGCCTCAGTGTTGCGCAGTTTCATTTTGTTCAGAAACAAAAGGCGGACATATGCTTCCGAGAGACTAAACTCGCCTAAAACAGTGATTGTTAGCGATTCGCAGGGATAATTTTACTCCTTCGAAACATTCGTGTGTTTGTAAGGTACATTTTAATCCTGACAATTATGCGTTACCAAAGGAGTCTACTACAGAAAATTGTAAGTAATAATCATGCACATTCGTTGTTTTTATCTTGCTCATGCTTGATATAACCTATCTTTATTGACATAAGACAGCTCTGATAGGTACAATAATTTCCCTATTGAGTAAGTAAATTACTGCTTTCTCCTTCTGCCATCATAGTGTTAAATATTTTTTTAGCTAATTTTTATAAAAATTACTAAAAACTAGCGTTAAAATGCCATAGTAAACATTAATGTTCAGTGACATGGACCTTATCCTGCACTAGCGCCTCTCGTGGTGAATTCAAGCGCGGTAGCCCTCATTGTGGGATGAGCTGCAAAGTGTCTATATAAAATAAGTATTTTTGAAAGGGCAAGGAGCATGTTCTTTCCTTTCCCCTTCAAAGAATTCAGTTATTTCGCATGAATTGTAGGGTGTAGACGCTTGTACTGTTTAACGCAACAACATAGAATTATGAATAATGTTTACAACTCGTTTAGAGATACGTGTTAAATGCCAATGTAGCAGTTTAATACAAGCATTTTACATAAAGTCAGAACTGAGTGCGCCATCTAGTAGACAATGGCAAATGTGGAAATTTACATTTATATTGTTTTGCGCATAAAATATATATTTTGTTTAAGATTATATATATTTTCATAGGAATAATATATACATATTTGCAAATTTTTATATATAGTTTAACAGAATACATATATTTAATGATGGAAAATATATATTTCAGTGAATATTATATATATTTTTAACACTAATTATGTCTTAAATGGCGTCTCATATGTTTTGATGTAAATTATAGAAAGCTCTGGTAGCAGCTTTAAAGCTTCGCATCATTGCTCTTAACATTTTTTATTATTAATACCCTATTTTGATCATTTTGTCAATTTTACTTAAATTTTATTTTTTATTTAATTTTATAAGTTAACAATTTTACTAAAACAAATATCAAGACACCGAATACTATCCTCGATGTGTTTCGTCCGTTAAATTGGCATCATCTGGAGATGACCCAATTTAGCCAATTTACATCCTGCCCTACCAATCAGTAAGGCGAATTATTTAAAATAAGTCTTTTCACTACTAAATGCATGTAATTATCTGGTGAAAAGCTTAGATATCACAAAATGTAAAAAAATTATGACCTATTCTAAATAGTCCCCTGCTGGATAGTTGGTCATGAGTTTTAAAGTTTTTCATCCATCAGTTGTAAAATTATGCTCATTTAGTCTACACTCTTAGGTATACTAAGAGTGTAGACTATTTATATCTAAACTATTCTAACGATTCGATGAATGATTCCAGGATTCGAATACGTCTTGAATATTAGAAAGCTGTACTTTCATGTAAAAGGATTTATGATCCGGACTGATAAGACAAAGAATTCGTTTTCGAATCCTTCTTTTTTGACCATACGAATTTTGTTTTGTAGTTTGGATACTTTTTGAGCAGCATTATCCATTATATTGTTAAGAGTAGAGAGCGCGAAGGCGGACGGAACCAAGATCTTGCCTGTTGTAACACGTTGATACGCATAGCATACTTGATAAACATTACAAGGCACAGGAACAGAATAACCAACAATCAGAAGAGAATCTCTTGTCGCGTAGCGTTGAACCATTTAGCTCCAAAATCGGCCATCTTCTTGGAATAGCAGTCAGGGGCGTAATATTTTCTAATGTGGTCAGATATTTACTTAGGTATTTGTAAGCAAGCGATTCTATGACATTACTTTTCAAATGTATCAAAGTAAATGTTTGTCACCTTATACGAAACCTACAATAATGAAAACTAGAAGTAGAGATTTATGAGAAAAACTGATATCTCATTAAAAAATCATGGTCCATGTAATAAGAATAAGAATATTAGCAGGCTCTTAAAACATGAAGAAAATATTGTAGTGGTAAAAGAAATGAGCGTGAAATTTATTTTAATTCTTTAGAGTAGTGAGTATATATAATATGTCTGTCACATGTAACTTTTTGTTATAAATAAGTCTATATGTACATATAATTTTAAATTGTACCAGTTTTATAAATCAATAATTTTCGTGCATAAATGTTTTCAACTTTCAAATACATATCGATGTTTGAATTAGAAAGGCAAATTCGTTTAAAGTTTTTTAAATATCTTTTCATTCCTATACAAGTATTACCTAATAAAGTAGAAGCAGATAAAGATTCTCAAATTGTTTATACTTAAAACTAAAAATTTATTTAAATCTGATTCTGTTTCTTTATGTCGTTAATGACATTAACCCAAAAAATTATTTCCAGTTTAATAACGTAAAAATCTACGTCATAGAAAGAGAATGAATCATAAAATTAAATACCTACGGTTTTATTTTAAACTGTTTTTCTAAACCCAATGAGTGGTAAATGAATTTAAAGATATTCGAAAAATCAATTTTTACAAGTATAAGTGTCTGCATGGTAAAATATAGTTTTAAAGAAACAGAAACTATAATAAATGGGGCTCACAAAACTACAAATGTTTCTCTATTTATGTAGTTTCCGAAAATAATGCAATAAACATAAAAGTTGTTAGGAAAAATGCAATAAATTCAATATTTATTTCATGAATTAACTACACAATTCTTTTCCCCAGCCCTAATTAATATTTAATTATTTTTTAAACTATTTTCTAAAAAAATATGATATAATAATAAAACAAAATGATACACAAAAACAAATATTTTTATTTTCATACAACTTGATATTTACTGTTAAATTGTATGTTCTGTGATTTAAGGGTTTTAAACAAAGTTGTCAAATATGTACTTTGAAATTACTGTACCTACTTGCAAATTTATAAGGAATAAAGTTTTCGCAATAGGATCGTAATGTTAATATCATAATTAAATTGCCATTAAAGTCGTCAACGGTTTAAAAAATGTTTTCTTCCTGTTTTTGCTGAGGGGGACAAGGCCCTTTCTGCCCCCTGGTTACGCCACTGTAGTTAAGCAAAGCAATAATTTAATCACCATAATATTAAAGTAAGAAATAATAACTGTAACTGCAACAGTATTTTGAGGTTAACCTGAGGCTTCGGATCCGTGATCCGAAAAAAGGATACGAATCCTGCGATTTGAATCTTTTTTTTTATACAAAAAGGATCCAAACCTGGTATTCGTGATCCGAATTTTTGAGGATTCAGATTCGGAAATCGAATCCATTTTCCAAGGATTCATATCCTCTGCTAGAGAGGAAAGCAGCGTCGTTCGAACTCGTACATTCGAAGTGGGAGAGCATAGATTGCATGGCTGTCGCTGTGACGACCGTTAGTCACATTTTGTATTTACAAGACTGCACAAGCTTGACCGAATGCCTCCCTATGTAAGGTTTTGAAATAAATACACATATGTATAAGCTTTTCAATCTATCTATCTTTCCATCATTTTTTATATTCTTAATAATGTCTATCTTGTGCTTGTTCTCAAATGAATGCTGAGCAACAGTAGACTTATCGGTTCTTCCGTATTTAAAATATGTTCCTTAAACTTGGTTGAAAATGATCTACTCGTTTGTCCCACATTTTTTTTATTACAGACTTTACAGTCAATTTACTAAATCTTGGACCATTAGTGTATTTCAATTTTATCTTTTGGACTACCTAGAAACTGTAATTTATTTATTTATAAACTAACCAGTTATTACCATATTTTTGAAAATCTTATGTGTAAACCGTTGTAAGTATAGAATCGATACAAATAATGTGAAATTATGGATGTCTTCAATAGTATGTCGAAGTTTTTTCTGAAATTTGTTGTATTCATTAGACAAAAAAATAGAATCAAATCAGTTTTTAACTAATTTCTAGAAAGTAAACTGTTTTTGGTCAATTTTTTGAGTGGGAAATACATCTTTACTTGTCTAGCCCGACAAAGTGACATAAGGAATCGGTAAAGTCTTTACCGAACCCTTATGTCACTTTTGGTTGACAATAATATCTGATGACAATTAAGAATGATTAATCTAGTCTTCTTCAGTTGAATTTTGTTAGTTAAAAAGATTTTTGAGACTAGCAAGAAAGAATATTTACGTAACACACCCGAGAAGTGTCTACTAGCTTTCAGGGCTCGCCCTGAAAATTACCAGCTCTCCCAGTAAAGAATCACTTTCTTGTCTTGATACGTAAATAACTATTGCATTATTATTTTACCATTGTTATTTTGACATTATTTAAAATATTCAACAAATGTATGTGTAGATAATTTTTTGTAAACATGAAGTATGTTGTGTTGATAAAAAAATTTTTGTCAATAAATCTTCTTTTTTCATAAATTTCAATATTTTCATAGGCGAGCATTTTCCTGAAAGTGCTAAATATATATCGCAGACGTCCCTGCTACAGCTATGAAAATTTTTCTAGATTATTCAGACAGGACCCAAAAATAGGATCATTTATCATTCTGTTTGGGTATTTGTATTTGATAATATTTTAACTTTTCCTTCTCAATTAATCTACGAAGGACCACCACACACAGGATCTTATTTGGATATACTGTTTATAACAATAAATCATCAAATGACATGATGATGTTGGATATTAAAGGCATAAAGGGTATGCAAAGTCTGTTGGTTTGTCGCAGGTAGGGCGTCGTGACGCCAGTCCGTCCGGCGCCTGTTTCAGTTGATGACGGGTCGATCAGGCAGCTTTGTGGCTAACTAGCATGTCTGTGTTGTTAGTTTATAGCTTACAATCTGGAATATTATTAACATAATGGAGTAATTTTGTATGCTGAAAATAAACTATTATTGTAGATTCGTTGTATTGGTAGATTATCATGAAAATAGACCTTAAATTATTTAAAGTAACGTTTAACCTTATATAATTTAATGGTAGGTAAACAATTTTTTACTTATTATTTCAGCGGTTTCTCGGTTAGATTATTAAATAAATCACAGATAAGAATACATTAATATATGTTAGATTCTAGAGTTTTGAAATGCAACACAAGAAACAAAGACAAAAAGGAAATCAGATAAATAGTTCAAGATGCTTTTGTTATCCTACCGCAAATCGATTGTCCTTTGTCGTCGACAAGCAAATAGTTACTTATTTTTTTATTACTCTATCTTGTGTTATGCTATATTAAGATCAAATATCTGAAAACGAGTTTTCAGACGTAGATGCAGCTTGCGAGAGTCTCCATCTTAAATTATATTAGTTATTTGATTTATATGTTCCTCTGCATAAAAGTAGAAAACGTGTGTATCCTGCGTGGTACACTCCTGAAATATTAAACTTGAGAACTTTTACAGAAATAAACAGAGAAAGACAAATAATCATATCTAGTTACAAGATTTCAAAAAGTTGCGAGCAATAATAAAAGCTCAAATCTCTGAGGCTTACAATATATGTATTAAAAAACTGAAAATAGTATCATAACACATTCAAATCAATTTTGATCTTTTATCCACAACAAAAAAAGGCATAACACGTATACCAGGTAAGATGCACCTTAATAATTCTATTTCATATGATACCCCTGACAATATTGTAAATGGTTTTGCAAATTATTTTAATAACATTTTTATACAAGATAATGTTGACCCCGCTAGTTTGAGTAATGAATTAAGTAATATGCACTGTATTAACATCAATTATTTTACCGAGGAAATCATACAAACTTCAATAACGAAATTAAAAAATAAAATGACAGCCGGTCACGACCTAGTTCCAAGTTATTTAGTTAAGGACTGCTCTGGAGTTTTCATTAAACCGTTGGCTATAATTTTTAATTTGTCATTTACGTCTCAATATCCAAATTGTTGGAAATTAGCCAGAGTTTGTCCAGTGTTAAAAAATGGTGATAAAAGTAATTTAGCAAATTACAGGCCCATTACAATTTTGTCTAATTTCGCGTAGGTCTTCGAGATTTCCATATACAATTATGTCTATCCTTCAGTAAAAAAATCGCTCTCAATTGATCATGGAGCAGCGCTCAACTGTAACTAATTTAGCCCTAATTACGCAAAAAATATTGGAAACTTTCAATGCGCATGGACAGCTGGACGTGGTGTATATGGATTTCTCAAAGGCCTTCGATACATTCTATTATAATATCTAAACTCGCATATTTTGGGTTTTCCTGCAGTTTGATTAATTTCTTTATTTCCTACTTGGATAATAGATTACAGTACGTAGCATACAATGGGCTTAAGTCGGATATGTATACGACTACGTCTGGAGTTCCGCAAGGCTCCAATCTTGGACCGATTTAATTTCTTCTCTTTATTGATGATGTAATTAAAGTCTGTGTTCCTGTTTGCAGACGATCTAAAAATGTATGCTAAGATTAACACAATACAGGATTGCTTAATCTTACAATCTCAGGTTAACTTGCTTATAGAATGGTGTAAAGTCGTAAGCTACTCGCGAAAGAACAAGCCAATTTTATATGAGTATTCTCTAAACGACCAAGTGTTAGATAGGCAAAATTCAACAAAAGATTTAGGCGTATTGTTTGATAATAAATTATGTTTTGCCGAACACAATCTAGGACTATTATCCTCAGAAACTTTAGGTTTCATAATTAGAAATTGTAAATCTTTCACTAACGACGCTGAGTTGAATGTTCTTTATTATTCAGTTGTACGTTCCAAATTGAAAAATGAATCTCTAATTTGGTACCCAATTTATGAGAACCATTCAACATATCTCGAATCTATCCAAAGAAAATTTTTAAAATTCTTAGCTTATAAAAATGATCGTGTATATCCTGGTCGTGGCTTCAACCACGAACTACTTTTATCCAGATTCGAGATGTCATCATTAAAGACTCGACGGATTATGAATAGTTTAATTTTTCTCCACAATCTGCTTCATAATAAAATTGACTGCTCACAACTTCTTGAACTCCTTAATTTTAGAGTGCCAACATTCAATGCCAGACAAAATATCACTTTTTACACACATAATGCAAGAACCAATGTCATTAAAAAGTCGCCTATTTACGTACGTACGTCACATAATTTTAACTCTATATCTGATCTATGTGATATTAATCTCTGTTCAGTTCTATCCTTAAAAGAAACCATTCATAGACATTTTCATCCATAGCTTAACTATCCCACGATTATTATTATGTTACCTACTTTATTGAATACTAATTATTATTACAACTCGATCTAAACTGCTGTTTACTTTGTTTAAGTTAAGTCTACTATGTATCCTTATAATATAAATATTGTTTTTATTATATTTCATACATTTTGTCCTGTAAGTGGATTTTCTGTTGGGCAAATAAGCAAATAAATAAATGAATAAATAAATAAATAAATAAATAAATAGTATTATTGACTTGTGTCCAACGGGAAATATTTAAATGTTTTTTTAACCGCCCCTCAAACTGAAGTAAACCTCTGAAAATCCTAGGATATTGTGTTAGGTAAAGAGAGACGAGGACTTACAGTTTATTGTGGAGTCCGAATCACATCTAGGGAAATCGACAGTTCTCTTTCCGATCTTAGTTCGAAACAATTTAAAAATAAAAATTTCTTCAATAGTTCTATTTTTTGTCAATGCTTGTCTCAATATCCAGTGGCGCAAAAACTGGAGACTGAAATTACTTCTCCATCAATATTTTATTAATCTTAATATTTCCCCAAATATTTTATTAATCTTAATATTTCCCCAAATATCTAGAACTTGTACGCCAATGGATGTTTACAAGAAAATAAATATTCTTTTAATTGCGTGTACAAATTAGAAGAAAAAAGTAATTTTCCACATTTTCCGTACGACGCACGATTTTCGAGAGATAGGCCATCAAAGTTGATAAGACTTGGATTATATTCAAAAATATAATACTGAGAAACTGAAGTTGCTATGAAACAATATCTCATCTGAAATGTCACAGACAGCTATTACTTTGATTTAAATTCAACGACCATTATTCATATTGTTAAATTAAGTGTGTGCATCGTGTTTATTAATTATTATCAAGTTTGAAAATGCCATTTATATTTAGCAATCGAGAATGTGAAATCCATTTTATGAACGGATTTTCAAATGGAAATTCTACAGATGCAGAAAAGGAATATCAAAGACGATTTCCAAACAGGAGGCAACCTATTCAAGCATTTTTGTTAAATTTCATCAACATCTGCTGACAATGGGCTAAGAAAAATAAACAGATGTAGAAACCAAAATAATAATAATATTAATATGCGAGGAACGGCAATCTTCCGTGAATTTGATAGAGATGAGACAACGAGTGTTCGAAGAGTTTCGAGAACATTTCGAATTCCAAGAAGCACGATATGGAGTACGTTGAAAGGGGACCACAGGTATCCCGACCATCTGCAATATGTTCAGGCTTTACTTCCAGGGGACAGTGAACGTCATGCTAACTGTTGTGTCAATGTCAATGTTTTCTGAATTCCATTGAAGATGTCCCACTTCATTGTGAAACATACTGCTTCACATGAAAATCCAAACGCGATTCGACAAAGAAATTTTCAGCAGTGTGAATAGTTGTCTAGGCTTTCACAATAATTCATGGGGCCTTACATCTTATCTCATCGTTTGTATTCCGATTTATTTCTGGCATTTTTAGAAAGCGAGTAATGTGCGCATGCCAATATGTAGGATGAAATAAATGAAATATGTTTGAACGATTGTAGTGGGCCAATTATAGTTTTGTCGACTGAACCGAGGGAAGCAGCTTATAAACTACATGCCACGAAAATCATTACAACTGTAATAACATTGATGTTGTTGTTTTAATGAAGGTAGTGTGAACCACAGGGCTTAAGTTTGGGTCCATTGCTATTTCTTATTTATGCTCATGAACTGCTTAAAGTAATGCCACAATATTATATATCCTGCTAGGTGGAAAATAACACATTTTTATTTTCAGAACATTTAAAAAGGTAATTTTGCAATGGATATGATTCAAGATGGAATTCCTCTCATCAAAATAAGAATGACAAAAGGGCGTTTTCGGCAAGTGCATAATAACGGTTACATGAAAAAACTTCAAATTTTGAAAATAGGCAATGCTGATTAAAGTTAATATTTTGCGATGGAAATTTTATCAGTGCTGCCCTTGAAGAAGATAAATCTATGGGTAGAAATCCATATTTATCATAACTTTTGAACCATTAAAATACATTTTAAAAGTATTTTTTTTATTATTGTCTGCAAGGTTGATTTATATTTGCCATAAGAGTAACTATCACTTTTACTCCATTAATTTTAAATTTATGATATTAATTATGAAAGTCTAATTAATAATTAGATATTATTGTATAATAATCTTTATTAATATTTTGTTAAAATTCTCCCTGAACTAGTAAAATATATTTTGGCAAAAAGAATAATTCGTCAAAGATTATTTACTATGTATATCGGGTGGCCATGAGACTAGGGTAATGCTTACATCTCTTTCAATTATGAACCGATTTAGATGAAATTTGGTACAAAGATGTTAGACCAAATTTCGGATGGACATGTAGATATAGTCAAAATGGCCGACTTTCGGTTTCACCGGAAGTGCGTTTAGCTTTGATTTCTTAAATGCATCACAAAGTATATTTTATGTTGTTCGTTATCTACAACTCAAATCGCATAGGATAGCGTTGCCAAATTTACATTTTACTCAAGGAATTTTTTTGTTTTTGAAATTTATTTTTTTGCCGTAGAAGGCTGTGATTGGGAAAAAATCTGTTTTAGTTGATTCTAATAATTCATAAGAAAAAATCATTTTTTTTAAATAGACTAAGGACCATAATGCCATTATATAGCAAATTTAATTACCAATCTAACGAAATCCATCATGCAGCACTTCATCTTTGTCTAAAACTGAAAAACATTCATTATTTGTAAAGTGCTTACTTTCATGTAATAAGTAACGTGCATTTATTGGAAAACATAATAAGGCAAGAAAATAAATTTTTTAATGTCATGTCTCTCATAAATCATTCGGATTCGCAAGTCGCATAAACTAATTTAAAAAGTACCTATGTATTTAAAATTTTATTTAGAAACAATATTTTTAGTACAACATCATTTAAAAAAATAAATAAAATGTTACAACAATTAAATATTTTAATTATTAATGTCCAATGATATGTTCAAATTGTCACCCATTTTCCTTAACATAAAATCTAGTCCTATCTATTGTGCACCTCATAACGCGACTTAGTTCGTTTTCATGAATTTCTTGAAATGCAGGTTGAACTCTAGCCTTTAAGTCGTCTAAAGTAGTGAGTGGTCTGGAATAAGCTTTATTCTTAATGTGACCCCATACATAAATATCTACAGGAGTAAGATCAGGTGATCTCGCTGGCCACCTAACTGGACCATTTATTCCAATCCATCTCTGTCCATAAGTGTCATCCAGATATTGCCGAACAATGGCAGCAATATGAGGTCCTGCCCCATCCTGCTGAAAGAGCATGTTTTCTCTGATATTCGGGGGTAATGTATTTATATCATTTTCAATTTCATTTTCCAAAAATCCAAGATAACAATCCGTCGAAAAAAATAGGTCCAATAATTCTTGTCCCTATAATTCCTACCCAGACGTTGATTCTCCAAATTTTTCTTAGAAATTACCTTCTCTCAATAATCTAGGATTTTCTACAGCCCACTGCCTTGTATTATTTCTGTTGAAGATACCATTGTTCTTAAACCTAGACTCATCTGAAAACAGTATCTTTGAAACAAAATCATTATTTAAGTCTTGATTATGCAAAAACCAATGACAATATTCTAGTCTTCTTTCCGAATCGTTTTCATATAAATGCTGATGTAAATTATATTTATAGGAGCGATATTTGTGTTTCTTAATATTTTTCTGGCACTTTCCTTGCTCGCGTTGCATTCGTTTTCTAATTCTCGCAGTGAGGCTGATGGAGAAAATTGAATATAGGCCAATACGTCAATTTCTGTCTCTTCATTGACGATAAACTCGTTGTGGTTTTAATTAGCTGGTTCTTTTCTTAGTTTTATTTCCAATTTTCTAAAATAAGTTCTTGGTGGATGCCGTCTTAAAGGAAAACGAGCAGCGTACCGCACACTTGCATTAATAGCGTTTTTGTGACATTCCCCGTATATTAATATCATATCAATTTGTTCCTTTCGAGAATAACGATTCTGATTATTATGTTCCCTTTGGGAAGAAACTATTAAATGCACTATCAAGATTAGATGAAGTTAAAACTGAATTTATTTTAATGTTGTCATGACATTAGATACATTTTGTTTTCCATGGTTAACTATTATTTTATCAAACTAAAGGGAGTGTTACATATTTTACAATTTAGTAAATAAATAGTTTTCAGTTTTAGACAAAGATTAAGTGCTGCATGATGAATATCGTTGGATTGGTAATTAAATGTGTTATTTATGGCATTATGGCCCTTAGTAGGTGCCATTTAAAAACATGAGTTTTTCGTAAAAAAACACGTTTGGCACATTTTATTCTTTCATGGGGCATTTGTCCTTGATTCAATTGATGAAATCACTACTTACTAGAATCAACTGGAACAGATTTTTTCCCAATCACGGCCTTCTGCGGTAAAAAATAAATTTGAAGAAAAAATGTAAATTTGTCAACCCTATCCTATGCAATTTCAGTTGTAGATTCCGAAAAATATAAAATATACTACTTAAAAAAGTCAAAGGTAAACGCACTACCGGTGAAACCAGAAGCCGGCTATTTTGACTACATCTGCATGTCTATCCGAAATTAGGTCTAATATCTTTGTACCAAATTTCGTCTAAATCTGTTCATAAATGAAAGAGATATAAGCATGGCCATAGTCACGGGGCCACCCGGTATATGACTCATATTTATTTATCACAGAAAAGAAATAGTGATTTATGATACATGAAAAAGTTCTTCTAACTTCCTAAGCAGCTAACTAACTTATATCGAAATTTATCTCCAGTTGATATTCGTCCTGTAAATAATTCTTCAGATAAACATTTATTAGATCGGACATGCGATTATTATTTCTGTCTCAGATAATACTACAGCTTCTCCACTTTTTAAGCTAATAAATTATATGATTCTTTATTTACTATTTACTAGAACTTTCTGTGACACATAAGTAAATTTTATTTTCTCAAGATGTTATATTTGTAGTATGCAAAAACTTGGTGTTATAACCAGGATAATTCTCTTAATTATTCAAGAAAAGTTTTTGTATAAGTTATATTAAACTATTGCATCTTGTGCTGATGTAATATGATAAAATCTGAAACCTTAATAATAATAGGCTCCATATGGCATTCTTATGTAAATATAAAAATCTGCCATTCATTAGTAATCAATGTCAGATTTTGTCTGGCTTTCCTTAATAGCTGCAGCATCATCTGGATTGAGCTTTTATTTGTTGGAAATATTCAGCATAATAAAAAGCTGCCTGCAACCATGTTCCCCAACGTGTAAGAATTGGCTGTGGTGGTTCAGCAATACCAGGACACTTGCTATGAAACGCACGGAGACGTTTAGGAGATTTAAGAAACACTTTTTTTGTATTTGCTATTAATGCATCCACCTCTGGAAAACCTTTTCGAATAATTTCTGTCACAAGATGCACTTTACACGTAACATGTATAAACATACAATCTTGTTCTTGCAAAGAACGGCCTACCGAACGCATTGTCACGGCGCCATCAGTCACAAACATTAACACGACTTTTTGACAGTTCAAATTTTTCTAACGTCTCGAGCACCACCCTGGTAATTGTTTCGCTAGTACACTGACTTAGTCTTTTGTTAGCTAGTAACAGTGGAACTTCGGTTTAAGAGGGTCCAGTAGTCATATTATAACATTTAAAATATAATTTTTTTTACAATCTGTTGTCTCATCAACAAATAACAACAGCCGTGTATTTTTTAATTCACATTTCATCTTATTTACCATGTCTACGTGTACAGTTGGTAGATAGTTACATAATAGTCCAAGAGCTGGCGTCCAAAATGTGCAAGAGTTTTCTCAAAACAAATTTTTTGAGATTAGGTTACTTTTTAGTGATGGAAAATAACTGTAGAGTCAGCACTTCCGGTACCGGGACACCTGGCGCTGGGACGCTCGCAAAGGTGTAATATTAATTAACGTCTCTCAACTGTTTTCTCAAAGCTCAAAATTTATAGAGAACGAGCAAATATAATATAAAACAAGAATCCAACAGTCAGACAGCAAAATATAGGGACACGTGGCGTCAGCGCTACTTCATACCTGTCAAAAAAATGACGTGTGTCAAAGTGATTTCTCAAAGCTGAAATTCTTCAAAATATTAATTAAAACTATAAAGTTAATAAAAAGAGACAGTCAGACTCATTTGTGATAGGACCACGTCAGTCAGCAGTCGATAGATGTGTGAACGGTAACTGCGCGCATTAGTACGCTTTTTCTCAATACATATCATTTATTTTATATAAAAAAATAATTTTAATTGTTTCTTGATAATTGTAATTGTTATATATCAGTTATTATATAGATATCAGTTATTTTATACAAGAAAAAATTATTTTAATTATTTTATAACAGAAAAAAAAAGAATCATTGATTCATTGAAAAAAAACATCTAATCGTCAGAATCATTGCCGTCGTCGTGTTCTTTTGCCACTTTCTTCATCAGAATAAAACGCGATTGCACCATATTCTTCGGCGTCATCAGTGGTGGTTGATTCCGAATTTGTGTACAAATCAAAAATTCAGCGTTAAGCAATACATTACATTAATAAGTAAGGTTTTGAATCACATTTGCGAGTCGACTGGCAAAAATTACCTGCAGGTGTATCATCCGGTTGAATCAAAACGTCAGAAATGAAATTAGGTAGCTGATCGTCTTCGTACCAACTGAAATCATATCGGCCATCGATCAACTTCCAGCCGTTTTCCTCTGGAATCATTGCAGTGGGCACTTTTTCATCAGCATGACTCCAAATGTTCGATATATACGCAGCCCTTTGTATTTGTTTTTTCAATTCCATCTTGCATGGCGGTAAATTGGAACCATCGACGTTTTTCGTGGCAATTTTGAAAGGGTCGTTGGTGTCTTCGAATGCGTAAGTCTTATTGAAAAGTAGAAAGCGAGCCTCATTTACATCACAAGTATTTTTCAAGCCATATAATTGACAAACAAATTTCTCAATATTATAACGTCAACAAACACAATACCACGCCAACACTTTGTACTCCGCCGGCCGGCATTACTTTGATTTTTTGTTATCATACAGCACGCTTACCGATAGGCGGGCAGGTGCGGACTTATTTGGAGTGCGTGCTTTTGATTAAAATTTAAATTTAATTATTCAGAAACTACAACCGACTTGCGGCAAGTCAGCGCCCCCAAGATTCAGCGCCCCAGGCGACCGCCTGGCTTGCCTGCCCATCGGGCCGGCCCTGGTAACCTACATTCCATTGAGTTATAAAATAAACGATGTGTATTGAGAAAAGGCGTACTAATGCGCGCAATTACCGTTCTCACATCTATCGACTGCTGACTGACATGGTCCTATCATAAATGAGTCTGACTGTCTCCTTTATTAACTTTATAGTTTTAATTAATGTTTTGGAGAATTTCAGCTTTGAGAAATCACTTTGACACACTTCATTTTTTTGACAGGTATGAAGTAGCGCTGACGCCACGTGTCCCTATATTTTGCTGTCTGACTGTTGGATTCTTGTTTTATATTATATTTGCTCGTTCTCTATAAATTTTGAGCTTTGAGAAAACAGTATAGAGACGTTAATTAATATTACACCTTTGCGAGCGTCCCAGCGCCAGGTGTCCCGATACCGGAAGTGCTGACTCTACAGTTATTTTCCATCACTAAAAAGTAACCTAATCTCAAAAATTTAGCTTTGAGAAAACTCTTGCATATTTTGGACGCCAGCTCTCCGACTATAACGTTGTGCGACTTGGTAACTGGGCATTGTATTTATTCCAGAACTCTCGAAATGGTTGTTTATCGAGTATGTGCAGCGGAACATTACAGGCAATCACCATTAATAGTAAATCAAACAAAAACTGTGTTGTCGAAGGCACGCCATTTTTTTATTTTTATGGTGTACACTATTTACGTGAAGTCCACAATCATGCTTATCCTAGCACATCAAATCTTTCTCGTACACTTTACAAATTATTTTAGCACCATCATAGAATAAATCCGAGAATTCACCTATGAATTTATTCACTTTGTCAGCAAATGGTCATTTTCTATCCCTGCGTACGTCTGCCATGCTTTATAATTAAATTAATATCAACAATACAGTACAACAAATAAAATAAAAACACAAAAACAATATGCAATACGCCCAAGTGACTTAATGTGTACACAACTCGAAAGCTAATAATAGACTGGATTGGAGAAAAGTTTCGCAGTCAAGGTAAATGCCGGCGACAGTAAGTACATCTGTACTCTACGACCATGATACACAGAAACGATTTGCAGTTTTGTTCATTACGTCAACTGTATGTATTGACAAACGAGACAAGTGTTTAGGTGGATTTACGGAAGTGTATAGTTGGAGTAAGTATATATTGTATTAGCGGCTGCCACAATCAAAATAGTATAACCACGTACAGAATATCAGATAATAATCATACACTGCAGATGCAGGTTGTCATAGATTTGAATTTCAGGTATTAAGGCAGTGCCACTCTATCTGCGTGCATCGTCGTTCCATTCCAACAACTAACTTTGGAGAATAGTTTGCTTGTAACTTTCTAGACTTATGTTAACTGTTTCTGTAAATTCTATTAAAACCAAAATATGCTCGTTGTTAAAGTAGTTTCGCCATTAGTTTCCGGTTATCTCCGAAATATTAGCAATTAAGAGGGTGGCGCAAGTCGTACTAGTTTATGGAATACTCATTTATTTCTCCCATTTCGGTTCTCTTCTTGGATAATTTATTTGTTTTCGTTCCACAAAAATTACAGAGCTGAGAGGGTATTATATAATATGGAAACGGCAATGTAGTTTAAGACAAGTAATTATTCTACTTGAACGTTGCTTGCTGCGAATTTTTATTTGTATAAAGAATTAAACTTGTAAGTAAATTATAATAGTAGGGATGTCAGATTGAGCCAATATGTACCCTCCTCACTCTACGTGACATGCTTTTTTTATATAGCAATGTTTACATTGAGATGTTCCAAAGAAAAAAACTGACCATGCTAGCAAAGTGGCTGCGAAAATAAATATCAAAAATTTCCATCTTATCAAATAAGCAAAAAGTAAAAGAAAACCAAAAGGCAAGGCAAAAAATGTCTGATTAGAGAATTATCTGCATAGTGTCTTCATTTTTCTTCATATATTATTTCGACAAGACTTAAAGATTCTTAAGGAAAGAAAGTTAATATGCATTTTCAATATAAATTTAACAACATTTGCATTTAAAATAATTCTTGCTATTACTATTTCTTGGACATGTAAGTGATAAGTGTATCCCTCTGGTGGTCAGTGCTACTACCCGTCAGGCATCACTGATATCTTAGTGACTGATAGTGCAAAGCAGGTACCAAGAGCTGCGACCTCTAACCCTGGTGGGATAAACTATACGGGGTGAGTTTTAAATGCGTAGTTATATTTTAACCCTCAGTATATTTCGTCGTGTACAATTGATTGGCACTGTCAAAAATTTTTTTGAACAAAAAAATTTTTTTAATTTCTGATAATTTTTTCGTCCTCCGGCCGCTGACATTTTGATAGTCACTGGATAACTTTGTAAACGCCGTTCACAGAAATGACGTAACTGAAGGCAGTGTTGCCACTGCCAGAGTTCGACATCACAATTATCCTAGCTCATGAATTGCAAATTTTGAATTTTTAAAAAAATTATTACCCTTTTGTCACGGACATTTTGTAAGACGATATTAGACTTATTTAATATCAGTGTAGACGCCGCACCAAAACAAATGTAATAGTTTATAAAACATTGAGCTCTTTTTAAGAAAGCATGATATCTGTACACACTGGCCGAAAATAAGAAATAAACTTCAAGGCGGCCAAGACGCGATTGATTAGTACTTTGTGGAAAGCGACACTTGTCACTTGTAGGTTGCTCTTAAAATAAAAGGTGTTAAAAGTATCTGTTTATCTATTTTTCCTTGTAAAATTAGGTAATCCTGACACTTTTTTTATAAATAAACAGAACTCGTCCCGTAAGCACCAAGTTTAAGTTTAATATGGTTCATTTCTAAAAATGAATCAAAATTGAAAATAATCATTTTAAAAAGACGCATTTACTTTAGAAGAACGATAAAGCAGATTTGTTTACAACAGTTACTACATGAATATATCATATGGGTTTGACGTTTGGATAGCATTCCATAGCCGTTTTGCTGTTCTAGCATTTTCATCTACTTGAAAATATGCCTTTAACATATCCAGCATTAAAATAATAAAATTAGTCGTTATGGTTAATCACTCATTTTCACAAAATGAACTATCAAAGGAACAAATTATAAATAATAAATTTCGGTAACATAGTAACTCAAAACTTCGAATTACAAATTTAATCACAAAAAACTATAAATAACGGTATTAAACACATTTTTGTAAATGCTAATGCAGACAGGTACGCGAACTATCAATAACACTGATTTTTACATGGGGTGTAGTGTTGCCAGATGTGAGATTTTCACATAGGTTATAAATTTCATTATAGATAAATCATGATGCTTTTCAAAAAATTTCTATTGACCTAACTGACGGTTAATTTAGCTAACTGAGCATTGAAGAAACGGGTCTTACCATCGTAACAGAAACAATAGAAAACAGCAAAAGACTATTATTTAATTGGGCTTGCACAACTTGCGTTGTTTACGCGAGGTTCCGATTTATAAAGATCTACGTACACGGTATAAAATTTAATTCAGTTTACTCTTCCTTAATGGAAGAACTAACCGAAGTCGGGGCTGACGACCTAAATTTTACTTTTTTTATTAACTTTTGCTAATATTGGTGTAAAACGGTAGACATTTTTAAATAATAGTTTTATTACTTAAAAAAGTGCACGTATACAAGGGAAAATATTGGTATGTATATTATGAAAATGGTATGTCTGGCAACAATGATTAGGTGCGTGGTTAGATGTGTGAAGATCATAGGTCACATATGCGACGCTAATATCGCAGTTCACATTATGGCGTGGTTGAATTTTTATCATGTAATGGCCTATCCCGAATAAAGTGCTGTTTTCTCAAGAAAAAATTGATCTTTTTTTATAAAAAATGACGGATATTATCTTCCTAACCGTCCAGAGTATTATGGAGAAAAAAAATGCAAACTGTTGGGTATGACCAGTGTAAAAAGTGACAGAAGTGTGTGAAAATACTGCAAACTGTTTTCCATCATCTGATTGTTATTGTGTTGTACCTTCAGTGTTTTACTAATAGAGGCCAATTAAAACAGTAGAGAGCTGATTTATTCCTTGAACACCTACACATTTCAAACTATTGTAATAGCAGAGGGTAAGTACCTACTTCTTAAAAATAATAATCCTTTTTATAAACTTTGAAAAAATGAGATGGGAACATTAAATTCCTCTCGAAATTCCCTAAAAAGTTTACTATTCATCGGAAAATTTAGTTTTAGTTGTACATTCCATATGAAACTCTTAAAAAGAAATTTTGATTGGTGCAAGAAAAAGTCAAAATTGTACATTTCTCACATTGAAAGGTATTTCAAAATGTTCAAAAATTATTTCAAGTGGAGCAATTAATCGTTTAAGTAGCTAATTATTTCATCCAATGTTATTATAAATTCGGGAATGAACTTAATGCTAGGGCTCGGTTTTTCAGTCCTGGGTTAACTAAACTCACACTTTTAGAATTCGAATTTTTCAGTTTTACATTTATTTTGGAAGTGGTTATAGCAACAAATATTTTATTCTAAAGTAACTTTTAGTTGAAGTGGTTGTATTAGAATCTCATCGATCTTTGTGAAAATATAATGCTAGGTAACCTTCAACTTATGTTAACTCACGATTGTAAAATCGCGCCTAGGTGAAAGAATTGCATAAGATATGCGGCAACGTTGCTTCAGTCCATTACATCATTTTTGCTAAGATATCGAATGTTTCCAGTAACCAGCAGTTCCAAATCAGTTTCAGCAGATTTCTTTGAAAGTCGATAACTCAGTTACACGTGAGAATTAAAAAAAAATGTGTCAGGGGCTTTCCACAGATGTCAAGAATCAGTGGTTTAAATATAACTACACACTTAAGACTCACCCTGTATACTGAATAAGATTTACAGGAAACAACTACTCAGCGGACAAAAGCCCTGATCTGCATTGAATTAAACCTGCAAGTCTTGTTTGGTAGCTAAAATCATTTGTCAATTCCTGACTAGACATAGACCGGTTTCGAACTTGTTATGTTCTCGTCAGTATGCCATAAGTAATGGAAAAGACAAATAATTATAGCAAATAAGGCTAGTTCGAAACCGGTCTATGTCTAATGAGGAATTGACAAATGATTTTAGCTACCAAACAAGACTTGCAGGTTTAATTCAATGCAGATCGGTGCTTTCTGAGTAGTTGTTTCCTGTAAATCTTATTCAGTATATAGTTTAGCCCACCAGGGTTAGAGGTCGCAGCTCTTGGTACCTGCTTTGCAGGTCGCTATCAGTCACTAAGATATCAGTGATGTCTGACGGGTAGTAGCACTGACCACCAGAGGGATACACTTATCACTCACTCTGTCTGTCTTGCTTAGTCTGCTTTGCTATTATTATTTGTCTTTTCCATTACTTATGGCATACTGACGAGAACATAAGAAGTTCGAAACCGGTCTATGTCTAGTGAGGAATTGACAAACGATTTTAGCTGCGAAACAAGACTTGATGGTTTAATTCGATGCATGTCGGTGCTTTTGTCCGCTGAGTAGTTGTTTCCTGTAAATCTTTTTCATTACGATTTCTTGTTTTTAATAAATATATTAAATATATTTCTGTACAACTTTTCGCTGAGGATTTAATATTGGCAGTATAAATTTTCTGATGACATAAATTTCTTCTTCAATTTTCGATCAGTTTATTTACCGTGACATATTCCTGAACGTTCATAAAAACTTATCATACATACGCGCTAAACGGCATGAGTTTGGTTCGAAATGAGTGTATTGTAACACTGATATTGAGTCATAAAGGAAACTACCGGCATGAAATAAAAATAATAAAAAAGTATAACATACATTTTTGCCAATTGTCCAAATTACAAATTCACCCTCTATGATAACGTACCCCACATTATTAGTACCTATGCTTTCCGCAATGTTCATGACAATTTGCGATACAAAACACGCAAAGGGGTGTATTTTTGCACGCATGTCTCCTACAGAGCAATACTGTTATCGCTCGCCTTGTCAATATAAAGCAATAACATGTCATGTATTTGCACGCAGCGGTTTCTATTACAATTGCTGAAATATTATTACCTACAAAGGTTTATGTATAATGTGTTTATTTATTATACATGGCCGGGCGTGTAATAATTAATTATAAAGTATTGGTTTTGTCCGACAGTTTTGATTAACGTTGGTGGTTATTAAGGCAGAAAAGATGATATGCCTTAACAACATGCAAATACCCGGTTGCTTATTGCTTTGGAAAAGAATACTCTATAAACTAGTCCTGATTTTGTCAAATGATAATGTTAATATGTATATGCAGTCTTTTAAAAGTTCCATTCTTGTGAAAAGTTAGTATTAGTTGCATTATATTAATTTTAGACAAATTAAACTGAAAAAACAAACGATAAATAATCAGGAAAAAAAGAGATTCTTATACTTCAAATAAAACTTGTAGAAGTTAAAAAAAATTATATTTCTTAGCGTTGAACTATAAATAACGGAATCACAGAATTATATCTAAAGAATTCTCATAACATCTGTTACCCTATTATTAAAATAGTTAAAATAAATGTTATTGAATGAAACAAAAATTTCATAGAAAAATACATTTATTCAAACTGAGCAATGTTTTTGACTCTCTTCTCCAGGCGGGGAAGTGAAGTAGTTAACCAGATAAATCGAATAAAACTTACAACTAAAAAAAATCAAAGCCATAGACACATACAGTAATCGCCAATTTAAATAATACAAAATATCAATTCAACTCAATTAGTTAGTTGGCGCCACCACATTTTTAAGACTAATATAAAAAGTTTTTTTTAACTTAACAACCACCATTGAAAGGTAAAAAAAATGTGTAGCTATTTAAATAGTAAAATCTTTACACGACTTTAGGACAAAGGCTCGGAGCGGATTGGCAAATCTTATCGAAATGTACGTTATTAATTTACTCTTCACTTGTGAGGCAATTAATTCAGACACAAGTTAATATATAGTGCCTAGGGATTTGGAAGTTAAAATTTTATGAAATTACGTAGAGACGTCAATAAAATTAAAAATTCTTACTTCTTTATCAAGTGTGAAGCTTGGACCTAATAACACTTCCAGCAGCTTAGCTTCTCCCACAAATTGGCATCGCCTGGCCAACGTTTTACACTCACAAAATTTACAGTTCCAAACACCGTCTCAGGGCATCAGCATTTTACACACCAACAACTTTAATACGCCTCTTTTGATGATCTCCCTTGTTCTTACCGTGCCGCTAGCCGGCCTCGTTCTAACGTTCTTCCGCTAAAACACACACCCAACTTGTCCGTCTTTGCACGTGATGCAGCCTAGCCGTAAACAATTCTGCCGCCCGCACAGTAGCGGCGTACTAACTAGTTAGTACAATATTGTTTGGTAAAATTATTTTATTCGAATTTGGAATCTAACTTATAATTTAAACAATTTCCATAAACTTTACACGAAATGTAGTCCAAATCGTCCATCTTAAAAAACCGGTACGTTACATTCTGTTAGCACACATACGTACTTTTTGTATTGGTTAACTAATATCTGCATTATGTAATGAACTTTTTACATAATAGCAGTGTAAGTTCTACAAGTTGAAAATGATGCTGCTGTGTCCATCATTGAAAAAACCTATCAGTTTCTTCACTAATGACTACTTTGATATCTTTTGCCAATGTCCCTTATTATTTATTTGAAGAAAAGTTTTTAATTTTGGGTATTTAGAAATACCAACATTAATATTGATATACATTACTATCTTGAGCATTGAGTATAAACTTGATGGGAACTTAATATCTTGGATCGATTTTTTCCTCGCAATACTATTTAATGTTGCTAATAATGATGGGAATGTCAAATTCTCACAACGTCTAAAATGCTTACAAACGAGAGCAGCATTTATCCTCATATTGGCAACAATGCCGAAACCTTTTGTCTATCCAAAATAAACTCAGCATTTCATCCAAACGGAAACTGCAAAAGCTGCGAATGAGAATGCATGGAGTGATGTCACGATCGCTTTCTTTGCAGTTTCAGGTGTTTTAAAGACTACGAATTCAAGTTCAAATATTTCAGTTACTATCGGTCTGAAACTTTTATGAGATATCTGGTGGTTCAAACAGAATCGGAAAATGTAAAGAACTGTGTAAATAAAATATCTCTAAATGAGCACGTTGCATGTGATTTTCCTTTCCATTCAGTCCCACTGTCAATAGTTATGTAACACCATGCCTTACTAGATATTGCATCAACAAAAAAAAAACAGCTTGTATTCGCTATAACGAAAATGTATATTATAACAAAACAGTTCGTATTTAGACTCCACTCTCTAATAGAAGAATCAACAGTCGGTATATTCAACACATCCGTCTATTTCAAGACAACGCCTAACATCGTAAATTTAAATGCGTTATTTTTTTAGTAATCTCTGGTAATTATAGAGTTTGTGGTGTACTGTATAAATCAAATTTCCTATTCTGTTATGTACAAAATTCCAAAAAAAATCCGCTTAATAAAATTTTCTTTTATAATCAATAACAAACAGTTCTCGAGCTACAGTTCTCGGATTCTTATCAGATTATAAATAAAATCTTCGTTTCGTAGAAATTTTTAGGAAATAATTTTTTCGTGAAAATCAGCTGTATTTCGATAAGACGTCTCAGTTATCGGTGAATTATTGTTGATAATAAAAACGGAAATTAAAAATACTTTATTTATTGTGCTAAAAAATGTATATAGCCCACTCTGGTATATTAGTCAAAGGTAATAAAAATAGAACATAAATCATTTGACCTCTGTTTTGGTCCGAATTGAGACGATTGGGCTGATAAAGACAATCAAACAAACTGTTGAAAGATTTCATTATGAAAACTGACAAAGTCCGAACTATCTCAGCTCCGCCAGGCAATCGAATGAGGCGATAAGTTTCTGATTGGACCATCAACCAAACTGTGCCAATATTTCTGGCTTGGCCCATCACGAGGTTATTACTACAGGAATTGAGAATCAATCAAGATCAAGATACACCAGACTTTATCCAACGGAGAGGAAGCTTTCATTTTCTATTCCGCGGTAATACCATGGATTTTTCGGTCGATTGTCGGCGTAATAACTATGTATTATTGGGTTACGTGTTTAGAATTAATTTTTAAATATAACTCGCCGATTTCTCATCCTTTCATAAAAATTATGATGAAGGTTATGTAAGAGCAGTTCACCTGAATTTTAAGTGGTCTTCGTCACGAACTTATAAATTTTATGACGGATAATTGACTTAAAAATGAAACCTAACTTTAATACACTCAAAATAAATTGGTTCTGTGACAGAAGTATATTTCATATACAGGGTGGCTCTAAATAGAGGATATCGTTTTGGAAAATGTCAGTGTCAATATTAGGGCAAAAGCTTGTAGGGGATATCGCGGAAAATAGTGACAAATTGATTCAGAAACCAGAGGGCAAATTATTTCCAATTAAATTTATGTATGGTATACAATAGTCTACGCTTCAGAGGTCACATCTCTCTAGTTGGAAGAAACAATTAATACATTTTTTTCCTTATAAAGAATTGTTTGGCTTAAACTGCTGAAGTTTTGTACATGAGTAATTTTATTCATCACTGAATACGTGGTGGTTCAGTTTTCAAGGTAGAAATTACAGGAATGTGTAGAGTACATAAAAATAACTTTAGTTTCCTTTATAAACATAATTCGAAAAATGTACCATAACATAGATACAGGGTGTAGAAGTTTCAGTAAAACAAATTTTTTAATTTAATATCTAAGGGAAGACACAATTTCTATAGAAATCTGCATCTACTGTTCAGTCAAAAATAATAACAGACATCAATTGGCGTAGATACATATCCTTTTTTTTTTAGAAATATGTTGTAGGTCACTGGATATTTTTTAAAAAAATACTAAACTACTAAATTGCCTATGGAATTTTGAGGAAATAGTGTTTCTGTAAATTTTTCAAAGAAAAGCTGTTTTCGATTTATTTTTAATTAAAATCTTTTATTGCAAAACAAATGACATTATTTTTATCATTCAGATGAAGATTAATTGATAAGCAATTATTGCAATAACTGTGTGTGTTTTGAGGTTATTATATTGTTACTTTGTCATGGTAATACTGACAGTCATGCTGTTTATTAAAGGATATGCAGATTACTGTTACGGATTCTGCAACGGATATATTGAGGTATCAGTATTAAAGACGTTTTCAAAATATTTTAAGCAATTTTTTTAAATTACTGCCTCAAATGTGCTTGTTGCTATTGCGGGGAAAGTGAAGCATTTTCTGTTAATTTTTTGGGTAATTTAACTATTGGCCATTGGCAAGACTGGATTTCAGATTAACTTGAACATATTTTTCGATTTGTTTACATTTTCTGTTCGATACTTTTTCCAGGAAGCCATTGTTCGTCTAATTCAGGGGCATTTTCCTCGAAATTTTCATGTTTCATATTAGGTCTGTTTACAACAGGAGTTACTAGTTAAATAATTGTTTTTATTCCCCCCTTACTTTACCCCATCCAGCTTCTCAATCACTGCGGTGCGGCGCACGTTGCGAATTCAGTGTAAATGCATTACTGTTGTGCAAACAGGAGTCGAGAGACAAGTGTACCATATCGCTTGTTAAGGATGTTATACTAACGTGATATGTGATATGATTTGATAACTTTGTTGTCACTTTGCCTTTACAAGTAAAATACCTGAATTTAGATGTAAAATAGTATATACTAAATCCTCGATGAATCCTTAACAGGCTCATTTACAAGATAATCAATCAATAAAGACTGTTTTTGTAGAAATATGTATGAGCCATTTTTTACATTATATTACAAATTTATTTAAGGAGATGAAATGAAAATATTTAATTTAGCAATATTTTTCCCCAATTTTAGTGAACTGGGATTCAAATGGATTACACTTTTCACATTTATTTAAAAAATTATAAACACTTTTAATTACGTGTCTAATTTTCACTTTATTCGTTATTTTACAACTAGTTTCATCCTATTCGGACATTTTCAAGTAAACTAAAATATACATAGATTTTACTTTCATTTAAATATTGTAAACAGAACTGAATAGAAGGATGGATCACTTTATGGTTGATCATATAATTCAAATTTGTACAGATGTGATGTCTTTAAATGTAGGGGTTTTTCAAGATAGTAAATTTTATTACGATGTGATTTTTATTAACAGCATTAGGTTATCTGAACAAGTTTAATAACGGAGAATTATTTAAATCTATTTGGTTGTTTAATTTGTTGTAATTTTTATTCCTATTTAATTTATTAATTTCTAGCACTTCTAATAAATTAAGTTTTTGCCTTTTCCCACAAATATGTAATATTTTAGGTTGATGGTAATCAGTTATTGTATGACCAGAATCTGTTAGATGTTTATAAAAGTTAGAATGTTGTTTTTGGGTGTGAATATGTTCTCTACATCTTACCCCGAACGATCTACCTGTTTGACCTACATATGAAGCTTTACATTCTAGGCCATCTAACCGATATACACCATATTTTTTAGAGATATCAGTATTTTGTTTTGCATTGAAAAGATATCTGCCTATATTTTTGTTAGAACTAAATGATGTGTCAATATTAAATTTGGAAAAAGTATTGCTAATGGAATAAGAGAGTTGACCTGAATATGGTAATGAAACGTATATTTGAACTTTTTTCTCATTAATAGTGGGATAAAATTCTTTTAAGAGGGACCTATTTTGTTTTTTGTAGAATGTAGGATGCAGGATGTAGGATGTAGGATAAAACTAGTTGTAAAATAACAAATAAAGTGAAAATTAGACAAGTAATAAAAAGTTTTTATAATTTTTTGAATCAAAATGGATTTTTACAAAGTAACTTCATCTTCAATCAATTAATTTTACTTTTCACATTAATGGCAAGTTATTTTTTATACACCAGTCATTAATTCTATTCAAATTCATTTGCAATTGAAGGAAATCGCAGAGATGGAATTAATGTCGCAATAAATTTTTAAATCATTTTCATATAGAAGACAACTGACGTCGATCGTATGTATAGAAATCGGTCGAAATAAGAGAGATGAAGTATTAGCTCGCTCTCGACCACATGTCTTATCACAGCCGTCATCTAATATATTGTTTGACAATATTGCACTGTGGTACACCAGATGAGGCTATGAATTCATCAGACTTGAAACTACGGCATTCCATGTTTTAGCGCCTGCACCGCAAACATGATGAAAAAGCACATAGTTTATCTGAAAAACCTGAGGAAAAACCAAACACAGAACACCGGGACCAAGTATATCGAACGCTGTACTAAAATCTTTAGATGACGTTAACTTGTCTATCAGAATCAACTGATTCGGAAAAGTTTGGAAAAGATTTGTAGTGGTAGACCGACTCTGCATGAAATCATGCTAATCAACTCATGGGTGCTATATTTATTCCACATACTACCGAATAGGGAATGCCGAACACAGCCTGTTAATAATTTGTATAATCAATTGGGATACGTTATCTGATGGAAATATTAATTTGGTAGAAACTTAATTTAATTATAAACAGATTATAACAAATCCATAATTAATGAACTCTCTAAGTATAAACAGTTCATTGTAACATTACATTATAGCACTGCATAGTCTAATGATATTGAGGGAACTGCAACTAATTGATGGGTGTTAACAGAGTTCTAATAAGTTCAGTATGTCTATATATCTAGAACATATAGCGCATTGGATTGAGACAGGATTGTGTAATTCACACACGATCAGGGATGTCTATCCCTTTACCCTTTAATCTATTTTGGCACTTGAGCTCTGTTGAGATATGCTCATTATGTACTTAGAATTATCCCTCTTCATGGTTCGATCACTATTATCTCATCAACTATGTTAATAGTACGGCAATAAACAACATTATTCTACCGTTAATGAAATATGTATATCTGTGTAATACAAGAGCATCATTATTATGCAACTAAATTTGTATGTTTTTGTCAAAATATGATATCAATAATCATGAAACATGTGTTTCAAATAGATACAAGAATAATTGAACCCTGATTATGGAATTAATGATAAAATGTAAACGAGAATATCATTTAACTATACAGGGTTATCTCACCAGGAACTGCATCAATCGATATAGGGAAAAGTACGCACCAGAAAATTCTGAAAATTTGTTGCATCTGGCACTTCCGGTTATACCGAGGGTCGATACCAACTTGCTTATTTTAAATGGAATACCCTATATATTTTAGGATTTTCGAAAAGAGCATAATATTGTGAGTCAAGAACATGTAGGATACGCTAGCTAAACCCAGCCATTTCAAAGATATTTGACATTTTAAAAAATTTTGACAGGTGTAATGGTTTACAATAACCTTTATCACTTTCATCGTGTAAAAGATACTCATTTGCTCTTTGGCACGCTGAAAAACCATAAGATGAGCTACACTCTACAGTTTAGAGAAATTTAATAGTCGTATACCAAATGTTCCATTTTTGACGTTACATTTTGTAATTTCAAACCGCGAAAACTTGCTTAAGACAAATGGAATACCCTATATTTTTTTACATCACGGTATGTATAATTAAATTCCTTGTTTTCTGATATAAGCATTGTGGAGGTTTAAGTGACCACTTTTAAAATACTTGCGATTCTCTTAGAAATTCAAGAATTTTTAGTAAAAATTTTATCAAATTAGCCATTGTTAGAAACAATCAGTAATGTCAGTCATTCTCTTATGTCAAAAAACGCCACCGCGTTTAAATTACCCCCACGAAGACTTTTGAATTTGTTTATTATTTATGGAGACTGTGATAAAGAAATAACAAGAACTTGTAGTACATTTGCTACTCGATATCCACAAAAACGGAAACCGTCACCAAACACTGTAAAACGCATACTGAATAATTTCAAAAACTATGGATCTGTCAAGGAAAGAATTCAAAAGCGGAAGCTTATTGTTAATGACAAAAACGTAGAAATAGCAATTTTGGGATATTTTGATGTATTTCCAGTGATGCCATTAAGACAAGCTGCTCTGGAATCGGGACTATGCAAGGATTCAGATCCCAGAATCTTAATTAAACATAAATTTCACCCGTTTTCGTTCCAAATTGTTCAACGATTAAAAGAAACAAATTTCCTAAGAAGACACAATTTTTGTGAATTTATTCTAATAAGGTCTGTAGGCGACGATTCTTATTTGGGAAATATTATATGGTCAGATGAAGCTAAATATACCAAAAATGGACACAATCCGCATTCTTGGAGTGACTCGGATCCTCATGTGTTCAGGGAGCGAAATTTTCAAGAAAGTTGGCAGTTTAATGTTTACTGTGCCATAAGAGAAGAGAGTGGTAGCATTAAAATTTTATCAGGAAAATTTAAACAGTAAGTTATAAAGATTTCTTCTTCTGCTAATATGTACAGTTAATTTTTTTGTTTTTTGTTTCTTTTTAGGTGAAAGATATCTAAATATTTTACAAAATTGGAATAATAACTATTTAGAAAATTTACCTCTCACTGAACATGGAAACATTTTTTCTCAGCACGATGGTGCCTCCCCACATATCGCGTATTTGATAAATAATCGTTTACAAGAAACTTTTTACGATCAATGGATCGCCAATAATGGACCTTTCCTATGGCCTCCTCGCTCGCCCGATTTATCAATTTTAGACTATTTTATTTGGGGAAGTATTAAAAATAAAGTTTATGAGAGCCCATTAACAACTATTGAAGATTGTATGCAGAGAGTAAGAAATACATTTCAAAACTTATCACAGGATTCAATTAGAAGAGCCACCCATGAAGAACTAATCCGAAGGTGGAAAATTGTGATTACTTTTCCCTATATCGATCGATGCAGTTCCTGGTGAGGCACCCTGTATAGAATCATTTCTTTTAGGACGAAGTAAAAATTATCCTTTTTTTATTGAATAAGATTTACAGAAAACAACTACTCAGCGGACAAAAGCCCCGACCTGCATTGAATTGTCTTATTTGTCAATTCCTCACTAGACATAGACCGGTTTCGAACTTGTTATGTTCTCGTCAGTAAGACATCAGTGATGTCTGTCGGATAGTAGCACTGACCACCAGTGGGATACACTTATCACTCACCTTGTCTTTTTTTATGTCTATATAGCATATTTAATAAAAATGGATTCAACTTAAGGTAATTAGAAAGTACACCAAATTTCAAATTGACATCGTTTATTAGAAGAAGAAGGAATTTGAAAAAAAGTTCAAATTTAACGCACTATATCTCCCAGAGTAAGCGAGATAGACGGTGTGCTGATCTCTTTGTTTGAGATATCGATACGGTATAAATAAGAGGGTTCTAATGATACTCAGTGACCACACACACACACACACTTGAATTAACACACAAATTGCTGTTTATCCTTTCCATTTAAAAATACAGAACATAGCAACATAGACTGATGTTTTTTTTTCGTATATGAGGTACAGATAACCAATATTCCTCGATCAGAAGTCGTTCCCACACTCGTCCCTTTAAACTAGAACATCCTGTATATAAATGGTTAAAATACAATAAGAAGCAATGGAAGCATAACATGTTCTAATATTTTCCATATTTATTATACATGTGTCAGAATTTTTGTTACGCTTAGAAAGTATATATTCGATTTGAATATGTATTACATTTTAAATGAGCTAAAATAAATTTTTATGTATAAATTATATAAAGAAATACAATAGAAATTTTATGCTTATCTCAGCAAGCACACCTTGCAGCATTTAATAATCCACAACAAAGAGATCTAGTTAATATTACCAAAACATAAAACAAAGCCTCAGATCTTGGAACTGACGTAATATTTAAACCATTTGAGCCCGCAATAGTTGTGTGATGTTGCTGTAAAGCGCCGTGGTATATGAAAAACGCATCAGAGCAGGTTTTCACTGTGAGAGGATGATATTTGAAATAGTCAGGGAAATGTGAGTTGTGTTGTCTGTAACTCGGCTGAATTATATTCCTACGACATTGGGGTAATGTATTTAGCGAGAAGTACGCTCATGTAGGCAAGGTGGGATAGGAGTTAGATAGACAGCGGGCTGCAATAAACAAGGAAGAGACTGGGATAAGGCAGGGAGCAGTGCGGTTAGCGGAGCGCTCAAACAGACTCGACGGTGTACCCGCTCGTAAATTCGGTCTTTCTTACGGCCCTTGCGACCTCTAATTCCTCCCATGTGACGCACGACGTGTGCTTTATGTGTTTGCGTGAGTGCTCGACCCGCTATGTGTCCGCAATTGATTCACCCTCTGCCCTGCCATTGACCCCCACCACCCACTCACTACTTCTTACTTTCTCATCACTATAAAATCTTGCACACTTAGTGGAATTCTATTAATGACTTCAAACGTCCAACTTTACCAACTTACTCGTACAGATCCGTTAAGGTTTGTTAACTACGAATTAATTTAACAGTTTGTTTAGTAATAAATATATTATACGATGGGAGGGGAAATTAAACGATAGTTAGTAAATTTAACGTTTTTTTTTTTACTTTATTGTACCTGTTCTAATAGTAAAAGAAAACATGATTGTTTTTGATGGTGAATTTTTAATGATCGTATATACAGGTTGCGTCAAAATTATGAAAACAAATGTTGACAGCCTGTTCAGGGTCTAGAAATAATAGGAAGAAATCGCCATGATGTGGGTCTGAAAATTATTCCTAACGGAACTACATGGACTTACAAATTCATTCTATGCGATAACATTTTCCTCAAATCACTCCGACACGGTTCTTCAGATTTTTTTAAAAGTTTAAATGTATTTAGACAACATTAATTGACTAATTATATGATAAGCCGATCTTTTTTAAAAATTGTCTGGCGTCAGTGAGCGTAGTCAAGATGTAACTTACAAAGACTTACCTCTTATATCATGTCCATTAACAATCGTTTATCGTTGTTAGCGTGCATTTGTAATATGTACAGGGTTATTCATTATAAATTATTAAGATATACCATATGTTACCCCTACCGTATACCGTTTTTGAGTTATTAAACGTCGAATATCTTAGTTAAACTAATTGTTGTAAATATGGAAAAGTTAACATTATTAAAGTGAGCTATGAAAATGACAACTATTATGTTTGATAACTGACATTTCTTTAACGAAATAATCAAAATGGTTTACAGTGAGGCAGAAGAAACCAAATATTTATACAAAATAGATAACAAAGATTTATTTAGGAAATTTAAATATAAATAAATGATCTCATAAAAGATGATCGATGTGTCCACCATTACTGTCAATGCATAATTGATAACGTCTTATATTTATAAATGCACCGGAAATGGCTTCATTATTTACATTCAGATTGTTTATTTCAAGTCGAATCCTGTCTTTAATGACTTAAATACTATTATTATTATTATTATTATTGACAATGTATTTTAGAAATCCTCAAAAAAAATGAATCCATAGGGGTCAAATCCGAACTTTTAGGTGGCCATTTAATAGGTCCATTATTCCCTATCCATATTGGGAATACACTATTCAAATGATCTCGAACGGGTAGGACACTATGTGGAGTTGCCCCATCCTGCATCCAAATCATATCATCAAGGTCGGCTTCCGAAAAATGCTGCAAAAGTATTATTTCTGCTTCTGGGATAACGCTAGGAGATTTTCTTCCTGATTTTTTTATTTGTTTTACCAACCTTTTTTCTGTTGTGCTTGTTTTCCCACGACCTTCGATTTTTCCTATTAAAAACTTCTGTCGTAGAAAAGGATGATTCATCAGTCCATAATATTTTAGTAAAAAAATCTGGATCTTCATCCAACTTTTGAGTCATCTGGTGGCAAAAGTCCAGCCTTTTTCTTTTATGAGCCTCTGTTAAAACTTGTACGAGTAAAATTTTACAAGGTCTGTAGTTATATTTAAACGCATGTTGGATTTTGGAATATCTTTTACCTAATTGATCGACTGCATTATTTATACTACATTCAGAATTTTCTAAAAAATAATACAATGTTTCAAAAAAATCTATTCGCGAATAAATATGGATGGGCTTACTTTCGAAATGAAGCAGTATATCTAGCTGTTCTTCCTGATTTGCTTGAACTACACGCTTTTTTCTACTAAAACTGGAGGTATTATTCACCTTTCGCTAATTTTGACCATATTTTCTGATGGTGTTGGACAATTTGGTTACAACACCCTATATGCTCTTTTTGCTGCACATTTATTTTTTGTTATTTTGTAAAAACAAGTAAATATTTGGACTTTTTCTTCCTCACTGTAAACTTAATATGAATAGTCAATTAATATTATCTACACACGTTTAAAATTTTAATAAGATCCAATTAATAGGGTCGGAGTTAATCAGGGAAGACATTATCTAAGGAGTTCAATCGGGAGCATTTTAGGGTTCACGGTATGAAAACTTTTTCAATTATTTTTAGGTCCTGGATACGTTGCTGAAATTTGTAGTCGTAGTTTAGACACGCCCTGTATGCAGTGTGCCCACAGTTATAAAATAATAATATGCACAATAATAAATATCTTTATTGAAACATTTTAAATAGTTTCTTGGGCGAAGCTAAGCTTAGGTTATCCTCCCACTAGAAAGTATAATACTCCATATTTTTTCTTAAGAGCACTACTCGTATATGAATTGATTCATGGTGATTCGGTGTCCTGTGAAAAATTAAAAGTTATTCAGAAAAAATGTATTATTGTATTCTATGCTGAGGACAACTTCAATGAAAAAAATGTGGATACAAGAAATTTTAAAAAATAGCTGGTAACGAAATCTGAAAGGTATTAAGCTAGAAAATCAAATATTTTCACAAAAAGTTAAATACTCAGATTTTTGAAAGAAGTATAAGACCAGAAATACCATTAAAGGATGAAAGTAATTCGACAAGAGTTTGAAAATTCTCTTTTAAAAAGGCTTATTATTTTATTTTACGTTGATTACTGGAACATGTCAATTACTGGAGAATTTGCAATAACTGAGGGAAATAGTAAGGAGTAAACCCATTAGAAATTTTTTGGAAATATGATTGCATTCATCCTCATCATATTGACCATTTTTAGGTTAGATACAGGAGTGATAAGTGAACACCCCCACCTATCAGTATAAATATATTTGATATTCTAACACAGTTTTTTTTTTAATTTTTAATTTCACAGCTTTGGTGATATTAATTAATCTCCTAACATTTCCACTTATATTTCTTATACATCATGACACAATTAATAGTAATTGTACAAATAATAATAATTGTAAAAAATTTTTTGAAACAGTTCACTCAACAATCCGGAAATTTCGACATAAAAGTTTACAACATTTTGGATATTCCGATTAGTTCGACTATTGTCAATTTGTTGATTCGGGGAAAATTTACTGTTAATGAAAAAAATGGAAAAAACGTAAGTAAAATTTAGGATCTTGACACTAGCATCAAGGAAACTTATTCGTTTAATAATATGCAAAACTAGAAAAACACTTGGACATTTCAATTAAACAAATATTTTAACGAAACACGCTTAGACAGTCCTACGTATAAACGAGATAACACAGAGATAACACAGTGTAAGGGTTATTCCTATCGCATTCACCATAATTTCAAATTAGATCAATTTACAGCAACACAGGTTGATATAATAAACATATCAAAATCAGTTTTTCATATGAATACGAGAAAAAACACGGAGGATATGTATTACTGGTATATAAGAAAGTATGTCTTTTAATAAAAGACAACATTAAGTAACAAGTTGTTAAGAGTTACTTGAAAGCATTATACAGGGTGTCTCACCAGGAATTGCATCGATCGATATAGGGAAATGTACGCACCAGAAAATTTTGAAAATTTAGTGAATTACTGATGGCAGTGTGGTCAATCCCACTTCCGGTTATACCCGAAGTCGATACCAACTTTTTTATTTTAAATGGAATACCCTATATATTTTAGGGTTCTCGAGGAGAGCATAAAATTCTAAGTCAAAACAAGTGATGCATAAACTCAGCCGTTTCAGAGACATTTGACATTTAAAAAAAATTTTGACAGGTGTAATGGTTTACAACAACCTCTATAACTTTCTTCGTGTAAAAGATACTCATATATACAGTTTAAAGAAATTCAATAATAGTATACCAAATGTTCCATTTTTGACATTATATTTTGTAAACTTCAAACCACGAAAACTTGCTTAAGTCAAACGGAACACCCTGTAGTTATGTATAAGTTATGTATAATTAAATTCCTTTTTTTTCTGATAAAGCATTGTGGGGGTTTAAGTTACAACTTTTTGAAATATTTGCGTTTTCTTAGAAATCCAAAAATTGTTAGTAAAAATGTTATCAAATTAGCATTGATTAGAACAATCAGTAATGCCAGTCATTCTCTTACTTCAAAAAATCCCACCGTGTTTAAATTACACCCACGAAGACTTTTTTGAATTTGTTTAATATTTATGGAAAATGTGATAAAGTAATATCAAGAACTTGTAGTACATTTGCTAGTCGATAATTTTAAAAACTGCGGCTCTGTCAAGGCAAGAATTCAAAAGCGGAATCCTAGTGTTGATGACGAAAACGTAGAATTACCAATTCTGGGATATTCCCATGCATTAATACAAGCTACTCTGGAATCGGGACTATGCAAGAATTCAGTTCACAGAATCTTAATTAAACATAAATTTCACCCGTTTTCGTTCCAAATGATTCACACAATTAAAAGAAACAGATTTCCTACGAAGAGAAAATTTTTGTGAATTTATTCTAATAAGGTCTGTACAAAATTCGTATTATTGGAGTGACTCGGATCCTCATGTGTTCAGAGAGCGAAATTTTCAAGAAAGTTGGTAGTTTAATGTTTACTACTATGCCATAAGAAACCATAGAGTGGCATTAGAATTTATTAGGAAAATTTAAACAGTAAGTTATAACGATTTCTTCTTCTGCTAATATGTATAGTTAGTTTTTTTTTTTTTTTTAGGTGAAACATATCTAAATATTTACAAAATTTGAATAATAACTATTTAAAAAATTTACCTCTCGCCGAACATAGAAACATTTTTTGTCAGTGTGACGGTGCGTATTTGCAAATAATTTTTTACAAGAAACTTTTATGATCAATGGATCGCCAATAATGGACTTTTCCTATGGCTTCCTCGCTCGGCCAATTTATCAATTTTAGATTATTTTATTTGGGGAACTATTAAAAATAAAGTTTATGAGAGCCCATTAACAACTACTGAAGAGTGTATGCAGGGAGTAAGAAATGCATTTCAAAACTTATCACAGGATTCAATTAGAAGAGCTACCCATGAAGAACTAATCCGAAGGTGAGAAAAATATGTGGAGGTTCGAGGGCAGAATGTTGAACAATAATTATAAAATTAAAATGGAATCATGTTTTTAGTTGATATTACCTTAGCTATTTTAGTTTATGTAAAGTGTCTTCAATCCAATTAAGAGGCATATTTCAGTGTTTAGTGTTATATTCCGTTTGTGTGAATATCTAGTAAACAAATGTACTACAAGTTCTTGATATTATTTTATCACATTCTCCATAAATAATAAACAAATTCAAAAAGTCTTCGTGGGTGTAATTTAAAAGTGACATAAGAGAACGACTGACATTACTGATTGTTTCTAATCATGGCTAATTTGATAAAATTTTTAATAAAAATTCTTGAATTTCTAAGAAAATATCGCAAATATTTCAAAAAGTTGTAACTTAAAACCCCACAATGCTTATATCAGAAAAAAGGAATTTAACTATACATAACTTGATGTAAAAAAATACAGGGTGTTCCATTTGACTTAACCAAGTTTTCACGGTTTGAGAATTACAAAATGTAACGTCAAAAATGGAACTGTAGAGCGTAGCTTGCCTTATGGTCTTTGTACATGCCAAAAAGCAAATGAGTATCTTTTACACGAAGAAAGTTATAAAGATTATTGTGTACCATTACACCTGTCCAAATTTTTTTAAAATGTCAAATATCTCTGGCTGAGTTTAGGCATAGGATATTTTACATATTTTTGACTCAGAATTTTATGCTCTTTTCGAAAACCCTAAAACATATAGAGTGTTCCATTTATAATAAGCAAGTTGGTATCGACTTCCGGTATAACTGGAAGTTCCAGATGCTTGTAATTACTTTAGTTAGATTGCCTGAGTACTGCACTTGGAGCTCCTACCGGAATTTTTTTTTTTTTTTTTTTTTTTTTTTCGGAATATCCGATGCCGGTCAGTCCTCCCGTGGCCTCCGACGCCTCACGGGAGTCGCGCCGGCGCATCAACTACAGCCACTCCCCACATCCCGCAGGGTTAGTGACTGTAGATACCAGAATCGTGTGCCCTAAGCAGACGGAGAGAACCCAGAATGACCGCCTTCTGCATTTGACCTGCCAGCCACTCGGCTGGTTTTTGGCAGGCCGGTATGATCTTCAGTTCCGAGAGCAGCGTAGGCTTTATCCCTCCGAGTACACCGATAATAAGGACGACCATTTTGACCGAGTAGCCTGGGTACAGCACTTGGAGCTCGTACCGGAGATCGCGATATTTGGTCCGTTTCTCCTCCTCCTTCAAGGTGATGTTTTTCTCCGCAGGTGCCGAGAACTCGATAACATACATCACCTTGAGTTGATGGTCGAGGAGGACTATGTCAGGCTTGTTGGCTTGGATTAGCCTGACAGTCGGGAACGAGTAGTTCCAGTAAATCCGGCATTTCTCGTTCTCGACAACGGACTCAATATCTCCGGGGACGTAAGGCAGCACTGGTGTCTGGTCTACCCCATCTGGGGTAGCTCTGATTCGGGCTTTCAGACGATTTGGCTGAAGTTCGGTGACTGACAACATCAGCACCTCACCGGTCTCCTCGCCTGATGTCAAATGCGAGACCGAGTTCATTTGCTGCCTTGAGCAATTCTGCTCCCACTCCTACAGTTTCGAGATGTTTCACAAACCGCAAGAGCGAATCTGAGCTCCTGAGGATGTTACATGCCATACTCAGTACTACTCTGCCATGCGTACACTCCAGGCTCAAGAGTCCTCGGCGCCCCCGTTGACGTGGGAGGTTATTATTATTATGATTATTATTATTATTATTATTATAACAATAATTTAAAAGTAATTTTACCAAAGTTTATTTGAAAATTTCGTTTCATATTCCATAAAGACAAAAATATTATTCATGTTTACTGGAATCCTAAAAGGAACGAGATAACTGTCGAGGTGTTAAGCCTTCTTAATAATTGTATAATTCCGCTATTGTGGATGATACTAAAGACAAGTCTCAAGCGGACGACTTGATACTGCGGTTGCAGAAATAGCTGTAACATAAGTCGACGGTATTGCCTGAAGGATACTGGAACAAACTGTATGAATTGGAGAACATTTCTATGCAAATGAGTATGTCACGACGCGTCACAGCCGCATACTCCCATCAAACCCCTCATAAAGCCACAGCAAATACGATGGGAGATGTCGTTGGTATCCGGATGTCATGTGTATTGCTCATTTCGACATTCTCAATAATTAATAACGTATTTTCCGACGCTTAAATTGAATCCACTTATTTCCGGTAAGTTATGTTTTGTTATTTTGCACTTAACAGTATAACAGAAGTGTTAGATACACTTTTTTACTGTAGACTTAGAAACGATTGATATTTCACTTGACGGTCCTGATGAAATTCAAAAAATGTTAGTCCTTCGTACAACGAAACACTAATAAAACGATAAAATATTGGACATGAATGTCTGTCACGAAATTATTTTACAACACTCAATAGTCCTTTTTGAAATGTTAAGAATACATTTGGAATCATGCCAATATAAATATGTCAACGAGTTCTCTATGAATATTAAGCTCATTGACCTAAGGTGACATATTCAAGTCATTAATAAATAATTGGAATATTATCAGTGCAATTGTCGTATACAGGGTGTCCTAACAACCCGTCTTTGTGATTATAGGCAGAAAAACATGTTGCTTAGTACTAAAGTTGTAGCCACTTATTTGATGTACATTTTAAAATTATTTCCATTAATACAGGGTATTCCCTAAAAAAAGTGATAATATAAACTTATGTTCTTTTAAGTGACATACTACACGTATTATTTATTATATATCTGAATAGTAATCTTTATTGCAAAGACTGATATAAAATCTAAAGATCTAACTTTTATGCCAAAACAGACCAAAATTTGTAGTGCTGCTGAATAGTAACCAACAAAAATTTTAAAGATTTTTGTGCACAAGAATACTAGCATCCTGAATTTTCATAACTTCCCAAAATCCCAAGAATACTGAGTGGCATATGTAAATTTACAGTTTACCTTGTATATTATTACACGGCCGGACAGCTCTTTTCTTAACATTTTAAGCAATATAACATATTGCATAATGAAGCGAACGTGTATGGTTCTTTCGTACATAAATTATATTTTTAGTGGTATTTTGCCCTAATTAATATTGTTTGACTGTTGTCGTGTATAGTTTTAGCATATACCCACATGATGTAATAATAAATATCAGGTGCTTAACGAGGTACTTAACCCTCTGAAAAAACTAAAACCTAAGTTAACGACCGGGCCTGATGGTGATCCTGCATTTTTAGTAAAAGACTGTGCTAGTATTTTTGCACACCCGCTTACGTTTTTATTTAATCTATATGTTACAAAATGTTGCCTCCCTGAAATCTGGAAATGTTCAAAAGTGTGTCCAGTTTTTAAGAAGGGTGATAAACATAATATTAGCAACTTTATCATATGTAATTTTTCAAAGGCCCTTGAAATATTACTCCATGATATTTACTATAGCGTTAGCAACCAAATATCGGTGTAACAACATGGTTTTATGAAAGGACGATATACCACCTCTAATCTGTTATGCATAACCCAGTCTATTTCTGAAGCTATTGATCAACGCAGGCAACTTGACGTAATATATACAGATCTCTCGAAAGCATTCGACCGACTGGATCACTCCATACTGCTAAACAAAATGTCTGTTTTTGGTTTTTCGCCGTTTCTGGTATTATTTTGTCATGCTTATCTTTCGGATAGAAGGCAATATGTTGCGTATAATGGTTTCCAGTCTGTCGAATATATTGCTACATCCGGAGTCCCACAGGGGTCAATTCTCGGTCCCCTGTTATTCAACATATTCATTAACGATATTGTTATTGTTATTGATGTGTCCTGTCTACTTTACGCTGATGATGTCAAAATTTTTAAAGTAATTTCTTGTTTAGAGGACTGTGTTTTTCTACAAAGCAGCCTTTAAAACTTATTTAATTGGTGTGTTGAAAACAACTTAAATCTGAATGTGTCTAAGTATAACATTATGACTTACACAACTAAATCCGATGCTGTTATGTTTAATTACAGTATTGACAACGCAATCCTTCAACGACCTTCTACTTTTGCTGACCTTGGCGTAATATTCGATGACGATCTTTCACTTATACCTCACATAAATAATTTAGTGACTCAATCTCTCAAGACTCTTGGATTCCTAATTAGAACTAGCAGAGACTTCTCGAATATCAGTACACTTAAAACTTTATACTTTGCTTTTGTTAGGTCTAAACTTGAATATGCGTCTCTTATTTGGAACCCTCACTACAGAAATCACGTAGACTCTTTGGAGAAAGTGCAAAGACGATTCTTAAAACTATTATGGCTTAAGTCTGAGGGAGCATACCCGTCTATCGGTGTTCCCCAACAAGAGTTGTTGACTAAGTTGTCCATGACATCTCTTGAAAATAGACGCGAATATTTTTCTCAAGTATTTCTATATAAAATCTTACACAATCAAATTGACTGCCAAGAATTATTAGGGAAATTAAATTTTCATGTTCCTAGTGTGAATTTTCGGAGAACACAAACTTTTTCGCATTCTGATATTCTTAGATTCTCTCCTCTATTTACTACGTGCAACAATTACAACAACAACTGTGGCCGTGGGCAGTTTGATATTTTTCATTGCATCCTTAATTTTATTAAAAAATATTATAATAACTAAGTCTTTGTTTCTCTTTTTTTTTCGGTCTTAAACTGTCTGAAATTATTTTATTGTTATTTTTATACAATGGTTTTTTTTTCTTTTTAAATATCTTTTTCTATGTACGTATACTGTATTGTATTTTTTGTTTTGTGTATTTCCCTACTTTAGAAATGGGTTTATCTGTTGAGCAATGTATGCAAATAAATAAATAAAAATAAATAAATAAATAAATATGTGATTATCTTAATAATTAAGAATGTTAAGGGACTATTTAATTGATTATTTTAAAATGCCAGCGTGCGGAATATGTGAAAGTGCGATATCAAGCAGAAAGCCGTCTATTGCTGGCTCGGGTGTGTGCAAAAAACCTTATCATGTATCTTGTGTTTATAATTGAACTATTGATCATCAAAACATTTTAAGTAAAGTAGAGGGGCTCTCATGGAAATGCACTAATTGCACTAACAACTGCATTCTAATTGAAGATGTCATGCTGAATGAATTAATCAAGGGAAAAGCTGCAAATGCTTTGTCACACTTTAACTTGCAGATTGACACACTTAAAAAAAGAAATCGTCGAAAAACTCTCCTTATACAAAGTGCCTTCTCTACAGCTGAACCAACTAAATACTCCAACATTGTTAAAAACAAAACGGATCCTGTCGTAATAATTAAACCAAAAAATCAAGATCAGCGGAACTCCCAAACGCGACAGGAAATGATGCAGCATATTAACCCCGTCAATGAAAATATACAACTGTCTAAAATTAAGGACATTAAGGATGGCGGAATTGTTATCGGTTGTAAAAGTAATGAGCAAAATGAAATATTAAGGAAACTCGCTGTGGAAAAATTACCTAACTATGAAATAAAGGAAGCCCTAGGTTTCAACAGAGTAATAATAGAGAATCACGAAGTAAGTAACTGTAAATCTGTAACATGAAAATGTACAAATTGTGTTGTTCCTAAAAACAAATTAAACTTAGATGATATCAGATAGATAGATAGATAGATAGATAGATAGATAACGTTTATTTAACCACATTATATACAGGTTTGTACATTTGTAGCAAGTCAGAGCACAAAAATCTTATAGTTAAAAGAGAAAAAAATTTTTAAAGATCATTCAGGGTTGATATATATAAATATAAATATACAAAGCACAAATACAAATACATAAGCTATAAGCAAAATAGTAGAAGTAAAAGTAAAGTAAAAACCACTCTATATACAGATTGGTACTTTTGTCGAAAAAAACAAGAACTTTCTTATAGTTAATAAAATTTAAAATATTATACAGATTTGATGTATATAAATACAAACACATGAAGCACAAACTAATATATAAACTAAAAACAAAACAGTGGAAATCAAAAGGAAATTAAAATTAAATAACCACTGTATATACATATACCAAACGATTGTCGAAAAAAAAAAACAAGAACTATCTAATAGTAAGTAATATATGGTTAGTATATCTGTATAAATAAAAACACATATATGACAAACCAGTTTATATACAAACATACATACATACACATATGCACATACATACACACATGCACATACATACACACATACATACACACATACACGTATGCATGCAACATGTACACACATATACATATATACACACATATAGACAGATATACACATATACATATACACACATTTATACGCATATATACACGCATACATATACACACATATATACACACACATACACCCATGTACACTCATAAAACAAAATTAAATTAAATAACAAAATTAAATTAAATATCGGGTAGTTCTGCTCCACATCAATATAATAAATACAATGCGATTTTAAATGGGTAATCTATTTATCAATTTCTTGTTTATTAGAGTGATGCCCGTAAATAATCTTCAATTGAATAAAAACAATGTTTTAATATAATACTTCTAATATTGTATTTAAAACGATTTAAATTTAGTGACTTTACTTCGGGGGTAGTTTACTATACAAATTAAAATTTAATGAATTACTTTCAGACTTTTTCAGCCTAAAACGAGGTATCCTTAGTAAATTTGCAGATCTTCTACTATAGTTGTGTAAATCAGAGTGGGTATCAAAACTACTGACATTTTTATGTATTTCAATTAGAGAGAAGTATATATGTAAAGATGGTAAAAGCATTATACCGAATTTAAAGAATAGTGGTTGACAGTGTTCCCTATTATTATTAATTCCACTGACAGCTCTCTTTTGAAGACGAAAAATTCTTATGGCATGACTTGAATTACCCCATAAGGTTACTGCATAAGAAATACGCGAATGAAATAATGCAAAATATGCAGAAAGTAGTGTGTTGAAACCCAATACCAACTTCAATTGGCGTAATAAGGAAATTATACTTGTAAGTGATTTCCCTAAATAGTCAACATGACAATTCCAATTTAAATTGTCATCTAATATAACCCCCAACAACTTAACGTTTTCTCCCTTAGTGATGCTATGATTCGAAGATACAACAAGTTTCTGTGATTTATCACCGTTAAGTTTAAGTTTATGTGTAATAAACCATTTATTAGCAACTTTTTCAATTTGATTTAAACTATCGAGAAGATTTGAAGTCTCTATTTGAAGCAATTAAAGTTGTATCATCGGCAAAAAGGACACATTTATACGGCTGGAGAAAATAGTAAATATCGTTTATAAATAATATAAATAGAACTGGTCCCAACACAGATCCTTGAGGCACGCCATGTTTAACATCGCTGAAATCTGAATTTAAGTTGTTGATACTGACATATTGCTTCCTATTTCTAAGATAAGATGTAAAAAGAAGTAGAGGCAAACCTCTTATACCATAATACGATAATTTTCTTAGCAGCAGGTCATGGGGAACACAGTCGAAAGCTTTAGAGAGATCACACAAAGCGATTCCTATGTGTTCTTCCTCCTCAAAATTTCGAATTATGTCACCCACAACTCGCTGTACAGCTTGCGTTGTAGAAAATTTGGAACGAAAGCCAAATTGGTTAGGTGAAATTATTGAATTACGTTCAAGGTGCTGAGACAGTGCCCATTTTAAGAGAATTTCAATTATTTTCCGAAATTGGACGGTAATTGTCCACTAATGTCATGTCACCCTTTTTAAAAAAGCGGAATAACCTTAGTTATTTTAAAGGTGTCTGGGAAAAATGCTTCCTCAAAATATCTATTTATTAATGCGGTAAGAGGACACAAAATTATATCAATAGTTTTTTTAATTATCTCACTATTTAGATCATAAACATCAGTACAAGGGGAATTTCTTAAAGCATTAGTGTTGATCACGCTGTATGGTATACCAATAAGTGCACTGCTTATATTTAAGCCTTGGAGAAATTCCGTATTAATATGTTACTTGTTTATCAATAGCAATTAAAACCTAATATCCATTCCCATTACAGCTGTATGAAGCCGCCTAATATAGTTGGTGTGAAAAACATGCCCAATACAAAGTTGAACTCCTCCGTCCATGACAATGAACTTTTTTAGTAATAATTATAACGTGTTTCGCGCAGATCGTGCTTTCAATTCGACTAATTACAGTCGTGGGGGGGAGTATTACTTGAGGTTAATTTAAAATTTAATTCGAGTCGAATTGATCTCAACACAATAAATGCTCACCTAGTACGTTTTATTGATATTATGGGTGTAAGCGTCAAAATAAGTCACCGAACTATTTTTAATTTTGTAGTATACGTACCACCTTCTACTAATGTTGCCAATTTAGAAATTATTTTTGACACCATTATCTCGTTTAACATTTTTAATACTAATGATATACTAATACTGGGTGACTTTAACATTCCTAGCTACTTATATAATCAGGTAAATCCTCCCGTTTTAGCACTTAATAATTTCTTGAACATTCTTAATATAACGGGTTATTATAAAGTAAGAAATATATTTCAACTTCTTATATATTCTTAACAAATCAAATTAATAACAAAAAGTAAATGGAATCTAGTTGCTTACATAATGGGATTTCTGATGTCAAACACTAGTTACCGCAAATGCTCGATATGACTTCCATTTTGTTGTAAAATTACCAACCTTTCCTCCAAATTGTATACAGAACTAGTTAACATTTCTGGTTGAATTGCACGAATTCGCTCTCTAATACTGTCCTTTAATTCTTCCAGCGTTGTTGGCCGTGTTCTAAACACCAAATTTTTTAAATAACCCCACAGCCAGTAATCCTCTGGGCTAATATGAGGCGATCTTGGTGGCCATGAATTTGCAAAATATCTGCTTATAACACGATCTTGAAAAACCACAGTTAACAATTCTTTAACTGGTCGGTATATGTGCGGAGGTGCTCCATCCTACATAAAAATAATGTTTTCAATTCCTTCGTGCTCGTTTTGCAACTGTGGAATTGCATAATCCCTTAACATTTGCAGATATCGTTCACCAGTAACAGTTACAAATACGGCCTCCCCATTCTATATTTCCTCGAGAAAGTATGGACCAATGATGAAATTAGCTGTGAAACCACACCAAACGGTGACTTTTTTGTCATGAAGGCCTTGCTGAACGAGTTCATGTGGATTTTCTGTTGACCATATTCGACAGTTTTGAGTATTAATTCCACCATTAAGATGGTGGTGATTCGGGTTCAATTTCGATCTGAGCCAATACGTGTAATGAAAAATCGTACCTGAGAGCAAAATCTGCGTCCTTTAATTCAAACAGCATTTTGCAATTTCTTGGGATACATTTTTTGGATTTTCCGTAAAATTTTCCAAACCGTGGTGTATAGCTTTTGTAAAACATTATGAAAAGCTGAAGTTTGCAATGGTAGTAATGATAAATTATAAATAAATAATGCATTTAAATCGTTTGGTGCAAACCACTGGGTAAAACCATAGTTACAAATGAACTGTATATTCATAGGTCGCTAGTTCCGATCCGGCTCAAAGGACCAATGTATGCTCGTGACCAGTAGCTTCTAAGGGCTCGAGGGGCCACTGGCGGAGACGTAGAATAATGATGGTTTATACAGCAGGAATCCTGATTGCATGGTTTGTGGCGGTTAATACTCCCTGGCCGCAGCCTCACGCCCTGAATTAGGCTTGGAAAGGAGTATTATGAGCAACAAAAGGTTAGTTGAAACTGTCTTATTAAGAAAAATAAAATTTTGTTTATACTATCTGAAAGACTAACAAATAATAATACATAATACACCTATGAACTTGTCCTAGTAAAACTGCTAGCAAAGCTGCAGCGTTTGCATTAGTTACATTCTGGTTTTGATTACTATGAAATAAATTTGACCTGGTTTATAAATAATTAACAAAATATGGTAAATAATATAAATAAAGGAAATACGGATGTTTAAGTGATTAAAGAAAAGGAAAATGAAACGTTACGATTTTTTTCGGCATGTTGGTTCATGTTTCAATAAAATGAAATAGTAAATTTTTATCATTTTCATTTCATTGAAATAATAAGAAATTTTTTTAATATTAATTAAAGAAAATCTGATGAAAACTAAGTTATAAGCAATATAAAAATTCCGCTTTTTGGCCTTGCCGGGTATATATTACATTTAAAAATATCGAATTTATTACATTATTCTCTCCACACCAAGTACGTATGTACACTATTATAACTAATTAAGAAATGACTGATAATTTTAATCTATGTTTAATGAAAAATATGTACATGTGGCAGGAAAACAAAATGTTTAATTAATTTAATATAAAAAGTTTTCGGGTAGTACAAACTTTTTAGAGCAATTATGGTATGTGGGAAGTCTTAAATGAAACTTTAATAAGAAATTGCGAAACATCCTCATATAGAAGTAAATTGTTCCAAACTAAAGTTATTGGAGGATTGGCAAATTAGCGTCGGATTGGTCGGCTTCCCGCAAACTTTGCGAATTTGTGAGGCTGGTTGGGCTCCACTGAGATCTCGTTGGCACTTGCTACGCTCCGTTCTCGAATAACTACCCGACACTCATATTATCTATGGTTTTGGTATGCTTTATATGTTGGACTACTTCTTCAAATAGGAATTGTTCAGCGAGTAAAGTATTTTAAACACACAATTTGTTTTCATAACTTTCCACACCGCTATTATTGGGAGTTTTAAAATAAACGAAGAAGAGAACGAACTCATTATCATGGAAGTTTGGTCACTAAAAATTTGATATATGACTCTAGTTAATTGTTGAGTTATTATATTAATTACTGTAACAAAAGTTTAAATTATATACACTGCCACGAATAATTAAGTACCACTAAAAATATGGGGTATATTTCAATAACCATATCACTGTTTTATTATTGGGTAAATTTCATCGAACATTTTTTTTCTGATAGATCAATGATGTGGCTTTAAAACCCATAACATGGCTGTTATAAAAATATAAAATATTGGTTTACGGCTATAACCTACTTAATTAATGAGGTGCCAAAAAACTCATAATCATAATCAATAGGTGGAGTTATTTAGTAGTTAGGAATTTTTACTTACTTTTGTTAAATGCTTCTAACGCCTCTAAACTCAGACAGGACGAAATTGAAACCTATTTGATCAGGACGCCTTACTTACGTTGTCGTAATAAAACTTTTGTTTTTTTTAACACAAATTGCAAAAAAAGATCACCTTAACATTAAATATGATTTGAACGAGATAACTACTCAGCGGACAAATACCCCGACCTGCATTGGATTATACCTTCAAATCATGATAGATCGGTAGCCAATATCATTTGTCAATTCCTAACCAGACATAGACCGGTTTCGAACTTATTAGTTCTCCTCAATATGCCATAGGTTATGGAACAGACAAATGATAGTGGCCAACCTGCTAGTCATATACTGACTAAGGTAAATTGAGTAGTGGTGAGAGGTATGTGAAACTTCTCATATGGTCCTCTTTCTCATATGGTCGGATAGTAGCATTTGGACCATATGAGAAGTTTCACATACCTCTCACCACTAATCATCTCAACACTTCATTTTTGTTATCTTCCAAATCTTCAAAACTGCAGTTTACCAGGGAGTAAGTATGCCGATTTAGATTTGCTTGAATGGGAACACGTTTTGTTTCCAAACGAGTCCATTTTTTTGTTTAAATAGCTCCGGGATACCCGTGGACGGTGACCCGACGCATACACGAATGTTACGCGAAATGTAACATTCGACAAACCATATGTATGGTGGAGGTTAAATGGTAACTTTAAGATGAATTTGTTTAACAGTTTGTACATATACCTGCTCAGTAAATGAAGGCATTTTGAACAGTGTGAAGTACATTACAGATATTTTAGAACATTGTCTCTTTCGTTCTTATATTAGCGATAATTTTTTATTGATGCAAAAAAGCGCCAAACTCCACGCTGCTCTTATAGTGTGGGAGTAATTAAATGAGTTTGCAATTGAGTTTCGCAAATGATCAGCTCACGGATCTGACCTTAATCCAATTGAACAGTTGTGGGATGTTCTTGACAGGCAACTAAGAAATTTTCAACCTCCAGCCGCTACCCTCAATGAGGTTGAAAACGTTTAGTAAAACTATGGAGCAACATTGACTAGAATCAAATAATTCAATAGAGTCGTCAGTATGAGGCTGTATTGATAGTGAACGTAAAACACCCGTTGTTAATCTTTTTATTATACAATTTTTTTTAAGTAATATTTTTTAGATTTGTTTAGATTCAAGAAATAAAAATTATTTCTCAATCTTACTATACAAGTACCTCCTTACTTACTTTTGAAACATTGGTATTCGTAGATGAGTTTCGTTTCTTTTTAAAACTATATGGTACGATTCGCTTCAAGTTTACTCTTAGAACCAACTATATTTTTTACACTGATATTTTCAAAACATTTTACGTATATTTTCATTTGCAATGGAAAACTTAGAACTCTCAAAAATTGTTTTTATTATTCTCTGTTCCATCAGACCCTATTTATGTAGTATAGTGGCTATGAATCTGCTAAATTTATTCAAACATCAGAAGTGCTACAAGGCTTCATATCTGGACCTTTTGTTTTTTATACTATTTATTAACGATGTCGAGGACAATAATCTTGATGTAAACTATTTACTTAATACTCGCGACAAAATAAAATTATGTTTGAACTAGTATTGATTTTGACAACCTTCTTAGCACAATCTTCTCTTCATAATGTTCATTTCACTCAAAAGAAATCTACATATTAATAATTATAGCTTGCGGATAAATGTAGCTTAAATAAATTTGTTAAAGTCTTCTGTGCTATTTCTGACTCCAAATTAATTTTTTTAAAACATATTAACAAATTTATAGGGAGAACTCAAAAGGTTAGGTTTAGATTTGAGATTTTAAGACATCATCCGCTCTATATATTTTGTTTATTAGTTCTGTTAAATTTTATCTGGAAGTATGTCTCTATTTATTTGTTAACCTAATTCTAATATCCACATAATTGAAAAGAGTACGAGGAATTTACAAGCCTAACATTTTTATTTTAAATGGCGGAGTGGAAGGATTAACACAATTTTTTAGAACAAATTTAAGTTGTGTAGTCTCACTAAATGGTGAGTAATGTACTTAATAATTTTTTATATTCTTTTTAAAATCTTAATAATGAGATCGACTTTTCATCTATTAACTCACTTATTAAATACAGTACTTTTAAATTAAATGCAAGAAAAAAAATAATTATATTTCCTATATCTCGTACAAATGTCAAAAATCATTAATACGTTTAAATTGTTATAATACCGAGTTCATTGTGGATATATTCAACTAAGTATCACTTAATATCATTATAGAATGTGAAAAAAGTATAGAATGAAATCATTATTTCTTTCCTGGTAATTTTTCTTTTAATTTCTCATTTTCCCTTAGTAACCATTTATTTCTGCAGACTGAACAAAAAAAGTTATGGCTAAAAACCGATTTTTTTTAAAACATTGTATTTTTTGATACAGGGTATTACTGGAACAAATTCCGTATGTTCAGTTCTTTATATGAATTTTTCTTCCAACAATTTTGAATCTCCTAGGTGGTGCATTCAACAGAACAATCAATTATCTATTGAGGTACCTTGTGCTGGAGGAAGTTACACATTTAAAGACAACGGACACACACCCAAAATCCAAGTATGTTTTAGAAAAATCCCAACTCTTCGACAGCAGATTGAAGCCAAGACTTCGGTGGAGACGCAAGTATCCTCCCTGTTTGGCTATTAAGTTACATTAAATGAAGTGATTGTTGATTTAGAATATATTTTCTTATAGATAATTATTCTTCAATTACAACTTTGCCTAGTCCTTGCAAGAGAACTTCCATTAGATTCCTTAGCTCTATATAGATGTTACATTACATAAAAATGTAATATTAAGATATTTTACTGCACTTATTTACGATGTGGAATAAAAAAGTTTCTGTACGAGTCATGTTTTTTTCATGGTTGTATCGTATTAAAACGTCAAATAATAGCATCGTAAAAGTAAAGGTGATATCAATTTGGCAATTCTGACTATGATGTTGCAACCACTAGAATTATAAGAAAAGTTGTTTGGCTTACATGACCCATTCGTATTCATTTATTTCTTGGTCTTGGATATCAAACTGGGTTTATTTGTTCATAGATATTTTATTAGGTTTTGATGTCGTGGTTCGCTCTTGCCGTGGGTATTCTCTCATTTTAGTGCTGCTAATACGTCTCTCATTTCAACTCGGTCACCGGTTTTATTTATCCTTAAAATATTTATAACACTCTGCTAAAATTATATGAATAACCTTAATATTCTTTATTGTCGGAAAATGATTATTTTATTTTATTTTATTTTACTAAACACATGCACAACAGAATTTACATTCCATTCATAGAGCCGGAAATAGAAAACAAACATGATGTACGTATATAAATGTATAAATCATATGAAATTAATATAAATTAAGATGATTAATACATCATAATAGAACAACCAAGTAACAAAATTTTGAAAATTTCACTTAGTTTACTATTAAAAATATCAACATCTTTTTCAATAACTTGATAATTATGGCACATAACGTATAATGGAGAAAACATTAAAACATATGGGTATGCATTTGGTATATAAAATAAAAATGTGGATCTAGTTGCCTAGTGGTGCTCTAAACTTAATTTTTTTCAACAATTGTGGACAATACATCATATTGTTTAAAAGTTTAAATAAAAGTACAACACTTTGCATGTCTTTATAATGCTTCATAGAACTATATGAGAACGATGTGGCAATAATTGCTGATCATAACTCACAGAGGGATACATAATATGGTCAATTTTAAATGACAAATTTTAAAAATTTTCTTTGAATATCTTCAGTATTGTTAATATGGATATCATAGCATGGTCAGACTGTCAGACACCACTGATGTCTTAGTGACTGATAGTGACCTGCAAAGCAGGTACCAAGGGCTGCGAGCTCTAACCCTGGTGGGCTAAACCTTATACTTAATAAGATTTACAGGAAACACCTACTCAGCGGACAAACTACTTGCAGATTTAATTCAACGTAGATCGGGGCTTTTGTCCGCTGAGAAGTTGTTTCCTGTAAATCTTATTCAGTATAACAGAGTAGAAGTAATCTACAGAATCACCAGCATTATCAATTTTATAACGGTTGTTTCAGTCTGACTTGCGAAGCTCAGTATAGAGCGATGTAGTCAGCTTTTTGTAATTGTATGACAACGAAATTTATTTATTGTTTGATTCAAAATGTAATTCGATATTTAGTCTTATGTAAGCCGCAATAATCAATTTTTTTACAACGCAAACTTTATTATATAAAACTAAATCTAACATTTTGTCACTGGATTTCGATCATTCAATTGAAAACTAAAGTCAGTGTCAAGATATTCATACAATCAGTATCAACGATACACATTTCAGACAAGAGCTTTTCTAGTACAGATAGTAGAAAATAATCATTTACAAAAGAAATATGTATAATTGATAATAAAAGCAAACAAAATTATTGCAACATATCGGGAAGACATAACGCATTTCACATCTGCATATAATCTCATAATGGAGTGTTTATTGTTCAGTTGTATGTCTAAGGATCTTATCTTTTTTTGATATCTACTAGCACATCATTTGTAATAATTTCTCGCAGTAAGATTAAAAACGGTATACCACAGTACAATGGAAATAAATCAACATTTATAAACAGAAATTTTTCCTGTTTTTTCTAATCACAGTTCTTTCTACAAAGTGTAACTCTTTTACTAATATTGTCTTCATTGCATGTTATTATTACAAATATTACATTCTAATATATCAAAATACACTAAAATTCTAGAAGTTTCTTCAAGCCTAAATATGCCTCATCATATCCACCTTAGATGGTATCGGTATCAGCTGTTACTCAGGATGAACTATTTCATAAGATTTATGTGACGTTGGATGATGTACATGCCTGGTGTCAGAGGAATAAGCTTATTCTAAATAGTGAAAAAACGGTTTTCATTAATTTTAATCTTAGAAGACCGGTAACTATAACTGAAAACATAAGTTTTAGTAACTCTACAAAATTCCTTGGCACCTATATTGACAGCAACTTAACGTGGGAAATACACACTGACCATATCTGTAAATTACTTAATAAAACTTACTTCGCCATCTTACAATTAAAAGATACAATCACCCAAACATGTCTCCTAGGTGTGTACTATGCCTTAGCGTATTCACACTTGTCATTGAATATATTAACCTGGGGGAGATCGAGTTACCTGCAACGCGTTTTTATCTCCCAGAAAAGATTACTACGATTAATTTTTAACTTAAATTATAGACATAGCTGTAAAGATGTATTTAAAGAGAACAATATTTTGACTGTTCCTTGCATATATATATATATATATATATATATATATATATATATATATATATATATATATATATATATATATATATATATATAAATGCCTATTATTTGCCAAAATAAATTTGTATTCTTTCTCCTCCTCAGCAAATAATCACGAATATAATACCAGACATCGAGATCTGTTGCTGATCCCAGTACATAAAACAGCAACATTTGAAAACTCATTGCACTATAATTGTATTATTTTATTTAACAGCATTCCTAAGGCAACTAAAGAATTGAATTTACCCTTAATCAAAAGAAAAATTAGGAAAATGCTGGTGGAAAATGCTTTTTATAGTGTAAATGAATTTGTTAATAGTTTAAAATAGTTTTTTCTTTTTTATAAGTTTGTCTATCTGATTCTGTTGTTAGTGTATAACAATTTTTATTTTGTTTTTATGCCTTAAGTTTTAAAATGTGACATACTATATGTATACTATTAATTAAGTTTATATTTATAAATAGTGATTAAGTTTTAAAATGTGACAATATAAATTAATTGCAATATAGACAACTATTTCACTATTTTTTGGACGTGCCAAATGTACGTAATATGTATCTAAATTGGGAAATAAATTTCTATTCTATTCTATTCTATTCTATCAAGTAGGTCACCGTAACGGAATTATTTTTAAACATTAATTTTATTTAAGTTACAAGTGTTGCGTTTGTTTTATCGTTTAAAAAGGCACTTGAAATAAATTTAATTTTCTAAAGCCTCTATTTTTTCTTCATGTAAAATAAATTTGGATTATGTATGTAAGAAATAACCATTTCATTCATTGAAATAACTTAAGAAGTTTGGTTATGATTACTTGTATTTAGCTGTCACTATTATTTCAAAAAGAATAATTTTGTTGTAACGTATTTAATTCGAGAATAAAGTAATACATTATTACATTACATACTGGTTTATGAAAATTACCTGCAGTATTATGCACCTTAAGAAATACTAAATTTGTAGTTTGCAGACAATTAAATTTATATGTTTGATACCACATTAAAATGCACAAATGGTCGCAAAATAACAGGCAGTGCAGTTACTCAACGTAACCACGCGAAATGCATATTCTCACGTGAACCGCGTATGTTACCCCGTCCGCTCTATTTTACAGTTTTACGATATCAAGTGCATATATCTTGTTTTCGCTCTCGTTAATCATTCTATGTAAAATAAAAATTATTATGCCGGACATTGAAACATTTTTGGAAATATGTACAGTTTTCAGAACAACTGCAGAAAATTATGAAAATTAACGGATTCTGTGTGGTGATGCATTCATTTCGGACAATTTGTTATTCTAGTTATGAAGCCAACTTAAAAAAAATGCAATGTAAATTAATTTTCACCGATTTCTTTTTTAAATATTTCATTAAAACAAAAGATTCCAAAAGTTTTTTAATATTATCAAAAAGAAATTGAACCAACGGGTGTCTCAAGCCGTATGTAACAGCATGCCATTTCCACAATATTTAACAAAGAAAAAATTGAAATTTGTTAATATGGCAATACATATATTTCTAGTTAACGTGGACGCTTGTAGGACTTTCGAGCTATCCGGAAGTGTGGTTAGCTGTTTTTTTTATTGAAATGCTATGTATTTTTTAGATATTCGTAATCTGTTATAAATTTTCTTTGATGTGATCCCACATGAAGAAATCTAGTTGAGTTAAATCTGGTGATCTTACAGGTCCATAAATCCAAGCCAATTTTTCCCGAACATTTCATTTAGATAACACGAAACAGTCCGATAGTTGTGCAGAGGTGAACCACCTTGTTGGAATATAATTTGATTTTCTTGAGGCAATGCAATTTAAAAATTGTTAACTCCACTTTCAAGATATTGTAATACTGTTCCCTGTTCAGGGACCTATCAAAGATAATCAAACCTATAATTCGTCTTCCAATAACACACAATCAAACATAAAATCCGTGTCGTTTCTGTGGTTTCTCAATACGATATTCAAGGACATTTTCTCACACTCAATTACTCGTAATACGATTAAATGGATGAAAATCAACAGGATTTTTTGAATTCAATTCTACAGTTTTACACATACCCAGAATGATTAAGATGACCTATATACTTCTTGAGGTTGAGGTTTCACCTGCAAATTTTATATTCACAAACACAGCTGCTATTATTTGTCAGACGTCAACGCCATACTGTATCAAATGCAAATATAATGATTATTAATAATAATGATAATAAACGACTTTATTCAAATATATATACTACAAGAATGTAAAATACATTTAGTAATTTGCACGGTGAAGTTTAGTCACTATCATACCAACCGAAACTTTTTAATTAAAAAACATGAGATATATAATATAGAATAATTCTCATATAATTATATATTTTAAAAAATATGAGGAAAATTTGCTTTTCAATGTTTCAAAATATTTTATTAAAAACTCTACATGGGTTTCGGCTTTTTAGGTCAAGAGTACAGGGAATCGTGAATAGTAAAATTTGTTCCATTGCTTATACTATAAAACTATTGTAAAATATGTTTTACTATTCACAATTCCTCGAGTGGGTTGGAACCTTTATTGTAAAGATAACACTGACGTAGTTTTCTCCGAAACACCAAGACACTATATACTGCACTCGATGCCCGTTTCACCAACCAAAGTGACATCATCTGGAGATGAATAAAACTAGGTTTCAATCATCTCCAGTTTTAATCATAATTAGAACTGAGGTTTAATCATCTCCAGGTGATGCCAACTTTGTTAGCGAAACACGCGTCGAGTACAGTATATAGTCTTTTGGTGTTTCGTGGAAAAATACGTCAGTGTTATTCAGTATTCCCTGCACTTTTGACAAAGGCCTAAAAATGCGAAACACGTGTAGAGTTTTTAATAAACAATATTCAAACATTAAAAAGCAAATTTTCTCCATATATATAAATTATTTAATAATGTTTCACAAGAAACCAACCGCAGGATCATTTCAGTATATTATAATTATACATTTTTATTGGAAGAGTCTCGGGGTCTGCAAATTACGTATTTGTATCTATTCACTAGGAGTCCGCAAATGCAAAATATATGGGCATTTGGCGGACCTTTACGTTTTAGGTTATAATTCCGTAACATGCGCAAATGGCGGTCTACTATTTGGTTTTTCTAAGGGTCCGAAAATCATAACCTTACTTGCTTTTAGTGTATTAGTGCTGTAGTGCAGTAAAGGGCTTAGAATTGTGCAATTTGTTTGAGGTGCAGTAAATTTAGGTAGCTAATAAATAAAACGAATTCTGGTGAGAAATTACACCAATGATTACAGAAAAAGTATCTCTATATAATACAAATTTTAACGAGGAAGAACATATGACGTGCAAAACACAATACCAACTGTTCAACTTAGTTTGCTTTGTTAACTATAAAAATTTAACTAGGTAATTTCAACTTTTTTATTCTTCCAGCTGAAACTTGTCTCGCACTAAAATTTTAAGTTTAGTAATTTATTCTATAGGTTCTCTTATGAGGATTTGGATATACTCTTTTGTTTCGATTACATAAATAAATAAACTACTCAAGAATTGAAACGTCATATTGGAAAAAATGGTTCCAATTCAAAACGTTATAATTTTCATTTATCTAACTAATTTTAATCAATTTTCAATCCATTTTCAATTTCTAGAACCCCATTTCATTGGCAATCAAACCGTTTGTGTCCATTTTTTCATCACGATTAGAAGAAAATGTTACTGGGAAATAACTAATAGAGACGTAGTAGAATTTTACGTATTTTCTTTTCTGTAGGCAATCACTGATAGCATAGATAAAGAAAAACTGATAGCTAATAAATTTACCACAATCGAGAAATATGAAGCGAATTGCGCAGTCGTGAAATATATAATTATACAGTTTATTCACTATGCAAGAAGTTGCCTTAATTGCAAAGATATGAACTTTAATTGCATGTTTCATTTTTGACAGTTGCAATTCTAATCAAATTAAATCAAAATCGAATCAAAATTTATTCAACTGTTAGCAGTGTTTAAGCATCACAAAACAAATTGGATGTTTGTACCACTGTTAATACAAAGTCAACGTATTCCCATTCTGGAGTTAATCTCATAAATTATCAAAATTGTGTGATTAATATTTACAACAAGTAGTGTTGATGATTTAGTATTGATTATATATTACTTGTAGATGTTGTGTGCTGACAATAAATAATATTGTTTTAAAACCAAATTAGGTATCCTCTTATTGGTAAAAGTTTAAAATATTTTTGAAAAATTCTAACATTGTTTTATTGGCAGCTACTTCATTCATTAAATGAAGACATACATTTTTTACCTAGTTTTGTAACAGACACACCATGAGTTCAATCATACAGAGGCACATTGTCAAGTATTAATTAAAAAACATCGGCTAGCACGAGGATTGTGGATAGAACATCTTCACTGAGAAACAACAGAGTGGAGTAGATATTTGTTTACGAAATGCCAGTTCGATGTGTATCAGTCGAACGGACGTATTTGGTATGATGAGGAAATGAGCGGTAGGAATAGGGAACATACATGTTGAGGTAGCTTTTGGAGGAGGTAGTATTGTTGCATCGGATAATGATGAATGGTGGTGTTGATAGGTGAGTGTTTGAATGATATTAGGTGTGTGAGATATCCTGTCGTTCCTTTCTCACAGAACTTCGATGATGATATTTGTGGATGATAAGTTTCATGTTTCCGAAGTTTAAGGGAACACAATATTGAAAAAAAGGAAATGGCTGCCAGATTTCCAGACATGAATCTCATTGAACATATCTGGATAAAAGTTGAACTGCAGCTATGTCAAAGAGAAGGTGAAAGTGCAAAATTGAAAGAATTATCCAGGGTATTTTGCAGAATTTTACCAACGGGTTGGTGAAAAGCATGCCTAGAAGAACCATAGATTTGCTGCGAGCAAGAGGTGACCCTACGGGATATTAACCTCTGGCCTGAAAAGTATTTCCGCTGAGACACATTAAGCTCTCAGTTTTTACCAATAGAAAAAAACAATAAAAAATTTGAAACAAATTATATATCCTATTATTTCTAAAAGTTCTATTAAAATATGGAATGAAATGAAAATATAACAAAGCTAAAGATTTCCTGCTAATTGTTATTTTCTAGCTTTCACAAAAAACTTATCACAGATAAGTATAACATATATATTGTTAAAGAATTATTTTCCCGGTTATTTGCCAAAACGCTTGGATTATAAAAAGGATAATATGCACAGTGCATTATGCACTCAATATTATTTTTAGTTTTAACTACTCTTTAGTAAAACCAAAAAGAAATAAAACAAAAGTACTCACCATAAATAAAAAATGATCTCTAAACGAAAGTAATTTGAATTTTTTAAAATTGTACAACCTTTTATTTCTTTCTCTGTGTAATATGTTCTTCTAATTGTGATCGAAAAATGTATACAACGCAATGGTTTGATTGCCAACAAAACAATGTTCAAAAAACTGAAAATGGATTGAAAATGAGTTAAATAATTTAGAAGTTAAGATTTTCATTTTGTACCGAAATTTTCAATTTTACGTTTCAATCGTTGATGATTTATATAAATAAATATTATGTTCATAATAAGTTCAGTCGTGATATTTTAAAACATCTTATAATAAAAAATGATTGATTGAATATTAATAGTCGATCAGAACTGTACCAGCACCCCAACAAGTAAATGTGGCAGTTATATCGGTAAATTTGTAAAATGTAAGGGATATCATCAAAAAATAATCAAAACAGTTTGTTCAATTTGCAAAAGCAATCCCCTTTGCAAACTACCCTCGACAATTGCGAGCGCACGATAGGGTTGCAATGAATCATGGCTTCATAGTATTTTGATGATTCATGGATAATGACAGATAATTGCGGCTTAGGACAAATTTTATAATTAATGAATCTATAGAAAATTTATTTTAAGGGTATAAATTTGAAGTGGAATATCGCAAAATAAAAATGAAATATAAGCAATGATGGATAATTATTTTCCCTATTTAGGAAACACATTTATCTGCTCAGTAGGCATTAGGTATTCTATCTATTCTCCAAATAATACATGAACTCAAAAATAATACAAAAAGTAGCAATATACAAGGCGAGTCCGTTTTTTATAGCAGGACTTTGTCACTTGATAGAAGAAAAAAAGTTCCTGTAAACATGGATCGCAAAAGGCTTCGTTTGTAAGATACAGGGTATTGAAATATATTTTTTTCCTTTACTTTTCCTTAAGTATAAAAATATCCGTTTAAAATAAAATTATGATGTGCGGCAAAAGATTTGAATGCAAATAGTTTAATATTAAAATCTGTCGCATATTTCCAGTTGCGTAAATATAGGGAGGCACATATGAGTACATTTAATGAAAAATATATTAATCAACTGAAATTTTCCAATTTTTTCTTCAAACGTATGAAAAAGCATTTAATTTTGTTTTAAAAAGACTCTCTTTGCAACAAAATAAAATGTTGTACATCAGTGGCGGTTCGTGGGTCAAGAGATAGGGAGGTCAATTAGAAAAGTTTACTGTATTACCTACCTTTTAAAGTGATTTAAATTCCAAGTCGATCCTCCGGTCTTTTTGAGATGCAAAGTGGTCAACTACTTTTTCATTAAAGTCTCTTATCTTCTTTATTAATGTCCTTTCTATGGTAAGCATAACTAAAGAAGATAACCTTTCTTGACCCATGGTATTTCTTAAAAAGGTCTTTATTCTTTTTTTAAGGTGGAAGAACAACGTTCACTTTCGACTTTAGTCATAGGGAGAGTACACAAGATTTTTAACAGTTTGACACTTTCAGAAAAAGTATTGCACAAATTATTGTTAATAAAAAGCTGTAACAAAGCAACTGCACCTTCACTATTGGAAAAATCTTCTCGGATATATAATACTTCTAATCCAGTTTAAAGTTTCAAATGATTTATGACTGGATACTGAGTTTTAACTAATTTAAACATATCTTGAGGAAAGCTTTTTTTATAATCTTTAAATCGATCTGCGTGAAATAACTGAGACACTGCTAAATGATTACTGAAGCCAAACCTGTTTTTGATCTCAGATGTAATTATATCACAAACTTCTAATGAAATTCTCCTTTTTGATTCTTCCGTTTTACATCTCTGGGCAGACTGCATGGATATCTCCTCCAAATAGTTATTCAAAATTTTATTTCTGATGTCTTCAATTTTACTATTAAAAACGCCAATACACTTATTTACTGTTATGACATCGATATTACATTTTTGTAATTGATTGAACAATATATCACAATGAGGCATAACTAAATGAAAAAAATTTAACCAGTAAAGGAAATGTTCATTTTGTAAGTAGATTTTTAAACCAATAGCTTGATTTAGAGTGTTGTTTTCTGATTCATTATCAATGATTTTTTTCTAAACAATCTAATAATTCTGTTCGATAGGTATAAAAAGTCTCTATGCGCTTTGTATTAAAATTCCATCGTGTTGGAGCCGCTTTAGATAATATAACCTTAACAACATTATCTAACACGGCTGTTCTTTTTGGCGATTTTCCAAAGAATGAAGAAAAGCTATGTAAATTAGCAAAAAAATTTTCATGCTTTTAGCCTGACTTGATGCTTTTTTGTAAAATTAAATTTAGTTGATGAGCGTAACAATGAATAAAATTTGCTGAAGAATAACTTTTTTAATTAAAAATACCTATTAACTTCTTTTTTCTTATCAAGAGATGTTTGCTTTATCGTCATATTAGGTTTTGGACGGCCACCACCTTTGAATTTCACTTGGTCTTCATAACCCAACTTATGTCCATCTTTCAGTTTTAATATATTTTGTACAACACTCATATTTAATAGTAAACACCAAAAACACTGTTTTACTTAATTTCACGACAAGTAGAGATTTATTAATAAAATGTTCACAAATAAAAACATTAAAAACAACGCGACAGAATTTACCGACCAACGCGTACCTAGTCAGCATTAAGACTGCTCTACTAGCGAACTTCGTGCGTTATCGTTTCCGTAAAATGTGTCAGGGACATTGTCCCCGCCAGTGTTTTCTGTCTCTTTTGCTTTCTGACATTCGCGCATAAGTCTATTTCACTTTAATTCGTTGTCAATTCGGTCCGTTGCTAGTTTTGAGGACAAGTTGTGGATTGACCCAAGATTTTTAAATTCTATAAATGAATAATGTAATGAATATGAATGTGCTCGGGGGGGGGGGATACGAAATCCTGCGATCTAGATATTTGAATAGTATTGTGCATAGAATGAACTAGAAACTTGAATATATTTTTTTAAGAATATTAAAAATATATATATATATTATATATTTTTAAGCTTCAGAAAATGAATAGCTCTAATTTTTTATTTGTATCTGGGAGGTCTTTGACCAAATGACCCTATAGAAGAACCGCCAGTGGTACATAGTTTTATAATTTAGTCAGTATACTGAGTTTATTCAATGTAAGAGTATACTTTTAACAAAAAAATGTTTCAAGTAAGTCATAATTTCCAAAATATTCAATTCAATTCTGCCTGGAATGATCTTATCTTTCTGAGTCTTCAAGCCTTGTCCAATGTGTGACAACAAATGGGATTTGCTTTGAACATTTGCTACGAAATTCTTCTATTGGCATTTTTTAATGTTTATAGTTTAGGTAGGTAATTTGCTAATTTGTTTTTTTTTTACTCCACAATGGCCAAATTTTCAAACACCGATTTTAAGAATCCTTATGTTTTTTTTTCGAAAATGACGACGTACAAGCAGCACAGGCAAGTGCCCGATCACGAAGTCATGTTGTCTGGTGAGTTATATCAAATAAATTCGTTCTTTATGTCGCCGTTTCATATTATGCTACTATTTTCTGGAACTACCCATTTGTAAAAAGGGTGGAGAATATTATTTAGCGCAGAGTATAGGCAGTTACCAGACAGTAGACAGGAAATTCCTAAGTCAACTAACCGCAACTGAAATTCTCAGATTGACATGTAGAATGATTACGTTGTACCATACTTTATGCATATTTAATAAGGAAACTCTATAATTGGCTGTAGATTTTTCATTCATCATTTATTGAATATTTATTATTAAAACTTACACAGTACTAGGAAAACTATCGCGTGTCGTCATTATATTGTTTCAAGAGAGAAGAGACGAAGCCTGCTAATTATAATTTTATTTATTTGTATTTTTATATGAGTAACCAGGGACGGACTAGGCCAAAAAAATTATGGGGCGACATAGGGAAGAAGGCGGCATACTACGAGTATATATATATGTTTTGTTTTACATCGTAACTCGATATAATTAGGGTCTGTCCATGCCGGAGATGCCTCGCTGCTCGCGGTGGAGGTTGCGATCGCGGCCATGGTCCCTTTTGAGGTGCATGTCGATGATGAGTGGGCACACCAGAGATATTTACCCTTTCAGGGTTCCGTACAGTCTCAGTGGATTGGAGGGTTTTTGCTGTGTTTTTATAAAAGCAGTTCTACTTCTCTATTATAGTTCAGTCTACCTCTTTATTATCGAAAAATAGTGAACCAAGTATCCAACACCTCTGGAGTATTGAACACATATTAGTTCATCTTTCAAGTTGAGTTTTCAGAAATAAAATAAAAACTGAAACATAAATCATACCAGCAAAAATAAAATCCTACAATACACTACAAAACTACATCTGTTATATAGGGTGTCGTTGAAATACGGGACACAATTACAAGACTGTGTTCGGAATATTCTCTATAAAGATTTATTGCAATATTTTCTCTACTACTCTATATACAGGAATAACATAATCGAATGTCATAAATAGAGGAGTGTAATCCTTGTCCAAATTTAGAACTATGATGTCAAATAAACATTTGTCCATAGAATCTTCGTTTCCAAGATAAAAGGCGTGTATTTAAATATCTCTCGAACAAATGAAGATATTGAAACGGAATTGTGTGTAAACATTAGTAAAATGGCAATCGATGTGAAAAAATTAAGCCGCAGGTGTTACCAGTAACGTAGATATGGGGTTACCAGTTACGTTTTCGCCAAGAATTATGACACGTCACTAGAAACATATTTTTTTACAATTTTTGGAACGCAAATTTAATTTTGAACACAGCGGTGTTTAGAGTATTAGCGTTCTTATAACTTTGTTGATGCGAATTTTCGATTTACATTTAAAAAATGATTGCGTTTTTGAAGAAATGGCCAATATGCATTTCATTTATGGGCTTGCTTATGGTAATAATGTAGAAGCTAAAAGAACTATAAAGAACGATTTTCCAAGTGACGTCGTCCAGATCGAAGGATGTTTATGAACAGTATCTTTGAAACTTAATCATGGTGGTGGGAGAAGGGCAACGATAAGAACGGTTCGCCAAGAGGAAAGGATACTTGAAACAGTTGAGGCGTATTAGCACAAGGAACGCGTGAGTCAAATGACGGTTCAGCGATGTTCAAGAAGCAATCTGTTGTAGCTCTTATTTACAATTTCTTCAGCCGCTGATCCCGAGGATGCAGTACCGCGTATGATATTCTGCGCATTGTTAGCACTTAAATGTATTTGGGACCCTTTATTTCATTCTTATTTGTATTATTTATGGAAGAAGCCGAATTTAATAGGGATGACATTATAAATTTTCGTAAGTACCACTTATGGGTCGATGAAAATTCTCACGGAATAATTGAATCGAGGCATCAATAACGTTTTTTTGATTAATTACTGGGTTGGAATTGTCGTGAATTTTTTTTAATAATTAGTCCATTTGTTCTATCCTGTTCCTATTCCTCATGAACAAACTCTTCGTCATAGGATCGAAGAAAGGTGGAAGTAAATTTGTTACAATCCAGGAAACTTTAATGTGAGAGGATCTATGAAAAGTTGTATTAAAATTGTATTGAGACACAAGGACATCATTAATTTTAAGCCATTGATAACAATTTTTTGTTCCGTTCGTGTTTCCTAATACATTTTCTATTAATAAAAAATATGAATTTTTGTCCAATTTGTGCTTTTTTTTTAATTTTGCACGATATTAGTTAGAACCAATTAGGTCATAGCAATCCTAACGACGCAAAAAAGTCAAGAGATTATTTTCGTTCAAAATTAAATTTGCATTCTAAAAATTGCAAAAAATATGTACATTTTTTAACAACGTGCCACAATACTTGGCGAAAACGTAAGCGGCATACCCCATATGTACGTCACTGGTAGAAGTTGGAACTAAATATTTTCACGTTAAATGCCATTCTACACACAAAATTTTATTTCAATATCTTAATTTGTTTGAAACACATTTAAATATTTTTTATTTGATAACTTTTATACCCTGTTTCTTGGAAACGAAGCTCTAGACAAATGTTTAGATGCAAAGTATTCTTAAATTTGGACAAAGAATAGGCTTCTTCATTTGTGACAAGTGACAAGTTAAATTTTGTATATTTAAAATGGTTAAAATGTTTGCTTTTAACATTAGCATATTTAAATAATATGAATATTGTACTCGGTAAAAAAAATCTGTACTTTTAATCATATGGATTAATTTTATCAAAATGAAATGCAGGTGTATTCTTGAAAAAACGCAAGCGATTAAATCAGTATTTTCCATTCCATAGATAGCATTCTCATAATACTAAGAAGCTAATCACGATTAAGTCATTTAGGTAAATTTAATTATCACTTAATTTAGAGAAAATAGAAGTAATATTTACTTTCATGAGCAGTTGTAGACAAGTATAGTTATTAAGATAATGAACGGAAGCATGTTATAATTTTATTTCTTAATTTAATAGTGGATATATTTGAATAAATTGGTTTATTTACATTAGCGGATCCAGAAGGAAATTTGGGGGAGAGGAGCTATACATATAAAAAATTAATTCTGTCTTTCAAAACTAAAAAATAAGTATGTATTATTATTTTACTATTAATTATTAAATAATTAATAGTAAAAATATTATCTGTGTAGATGCTCTTTTAACTTCTTAGTTCTAAATAATAATAAAAAAGAAGAGTGCATGGTAACTTAGATAACTAGGTACTTACATATATTTGATCTTCCATATTACCCTTTGACAGACAAATTGTGTTTTTTGTGCCAAAGTTTATGTAACTTGCTACTTACGAGTTTTTTGGGTCGCTGATTTAGAAAATAACATCAGAATTCCAACATTCAAAATGGCGGATTCAATATGGGGACCCAAAATACAAAATTTAATCAACTGTTGTGAATGCCAATATTTAGGGGTTTTTGGGACTTTGAAAACCAATTTTCGTAGAAATTCATGGAAAACTCTTAACACCAATTGTGAAATTATAAAAAAATTAAATTGCTTCATTGCAGAAAATGAGGAACAATAATTTCAATTGTCCAGTAAAGCTAAAACTTCCTTATCGAGTTCTATGTGCTTTTATGAAGGTTGGTTTCTAACGATGATTTTAAATGGCTCGGATGTGCACAGCAAAGAACGAAAAACATCTTCATTGGTCGCTGACCTGGAACATTTTCTAGAATGCAGTCTAATATTTTTTATAATATAACTTTGTGACCTGAAGAGGGCATGTTAGTACCAATTAGATTTGCTTAAATAAAGTTCAGTTTGATTGAGTGTGTAATCACCAAATTTTGTTGCATTAATTTTCTTACCATACCATAAGACATATTTTAAATTATGATCTTTTATCACTTTTTTATCAACTTCTGTTATTTCAGACGTGCAAGTAAAGTTGGAAAAAACCTTCTTGCAGTATTTCCGTCATTGCTATTGCTGCTAACTTGACGAGGTTTGTCTATTATTATTAAACTAAAATCGTTATGAAAACCTTCTGCACACGTTTCTTTGTCTCTCTTATTTTCTTCGGTGATCGAGGACCATTTTTAGAATGATAGATTATAGGATATATGAAGAACTAACTCCATAAATCTGATTCAAACGTGTAAAGTTGATAGCCCAAATCTGAATGATTCTTGTCTTTCTGGTTTTTTAGTGGATTCTTGTCACTAGAGACATATTTGATTATGTATAAACATTTTATGAAATAAATTATCAACAATGACGATACATGTTAGAAATCTGTGATCCTACCTTGCTTCTGAAATTTTCCATTTTCACATATAAATCCATCGAAATGCAGTATGGACCTTATTGCATTTTATAGGTAGATAGACTAGCTCTCACAAGTAGTATTTCACTTGACACGGCAGACCCGGCAAATAATTAAAAGTTTTGTCAAAGTTATTTTTTTTTATTTTAAACGTGGGTATAAAAATTGTAAATAAAACAAAGAATTTCTAAGAAATAGAAGAAATATCCTTTTCATTGATGGATAATACGTTAATAAAAGTTAAGGATCTGTAACTTTATTTCATTACATTTTTGAGACACGGACTCAGGCTTTTTCACAAGTAACCGAAAAGGTCAAATTTAAGTTCGTCTACATTAATAGTGAGAGCTCCAAATAATAAAATATTTGGGTAAATAAAACTTTAACTTATCTACTTTATTATAAAAAACCAACATAAGCACCCATATGGTTATCGCTTTTCGCGCTCATGTTCATGTTCGTCTTTGTAAAATAATATATAATACAACATTGTCACATAAAAAAAATATTGGGATTTTTTATATTGAACATTTTATTTGGATTAATTTTGAAGCAATGAAAACATTGCGGGGGGCTGCCCCCTAAATCCGTCAGTGCTTACTTAATTGCCGGAACTACTTCAATCGCAATTTTTGTGAAGACTGCTATAGTAAAGAAGATATAACAGAGAACTATATTTGATTTTTTCACGACAGTTTACGTTGAGTATGAAAGGAAACGAAAGAAGATTCTAGATATAGGGAGAACTTATCACGACCTAAATAACAAGGTCGCACACACTTTAGATACCAGCTTCATTCAATCAAAAGCCAATTCAAGATAATTCCTAAACCACTCGTCGAAGACAATGACCTTCTATCCATTTTGTAGTCTACAAAGGCACTAGAATAAACAGAAAATATCATCTATATCGTGAATAAAAACACTAACTAGAAAATCTCATCTATATCATAAATAAAAATCGTCTTTACACTGGTTCCCTATACGTATAACATCCAGAACTAAATAATTTGTCAAAATCAATTTGTCGCCACGGGAGAGTCACAGCTCTTCGCGATTCCAACCAATGAGGAAACGCTTGGCCATCTATTGTTTACAATGACGCCTCTGGCCCTACATGAATACCCCAATATTACTCATATGAAAATCAAATGAAGCATTAACTGTGTGTTTTACTTTTTCTTATTATTAAAATTAATATATTTTTAACGCGTACATAATCAGATTATTGTTGCATAAATCTTGAACTCATAAGTATTTTTCTTAAAGCGACTCCCAAGAAAAAAGTTTATGATGTATTTTATTCGCATGATGGCGACAAAAATGACAACTCAATTTGTGTCAATCTAACAAAATCGCCTGGTGTTATTTATGTGTTACCATTATGTCGACGCCACTGGCGGTTCTTCTATAGGGTAATTTGGTCAATGACCTCCCACATACAAATAAAAAAATAGAGCTATTCATTTTCTAAAGTTTAAAAATACATAATATATATATTTTTAATATTCTTAAAAAATATATTAAAGTTTCTAGTTCATTCTATACACAATACTATTCCGATATCTAGATCATTACATTATTCATTTATAGAACTTAAAAATCTTGGGTCAATCCACAACGTGTCCTCAAAGCTAGCTACGGAGCGAATTTATAACGAATTATACTGAAATAGACTTATGCGCGAATCGTCAGAAAGCAAAAGAGACAGAAAACACTGGCGGGGACAATGACCCTGACGACCCTGACACGGTATCGCACGAAATTTACTACAGCAGTCGCTAGTCGGTAGTCTTAATGTTGCCTAGGTACGTGTTGGTCAATAAATTCTATCACGTTGTTTTTAATGTTTTTATTTGTGAACATTTTATTAGTAAATCTCTACTTGTCGTGAAATTAAGTAAAACAGTGTTTTTGGTGTTTACTATTAAATATGAGTGTTGAACAAAATATATTAAAACTGAAAGATAGACATAAGTTGGGTTATGAAGACCGAGTGAAATTCAAAGGTGGTGGCCGTCCAAAACCTAATATGACGATAAAGCAAACATCTCTTGATAAGAAAAAAGAAGTTAATAGGTATGTTTAATTAAAAAAAGTTAATCTTTAGCAACTTTTATTCATTGTTACGATCATCAACTAAATTTAATTTTACAAAAAGCATCAAGTCGGGATAAAAGCATAAAAATTTTTTTTGCTAATTTACATAGCTTTTCTTCATTCTTTGGAAAATCGCCAAAAAGAACAGCCGTGTTAGATAATGTTGTTAAGGTGATATTACGTAAAGTGGCTTCAACACGATGGAATTTTAATACAAAGTGCATAGAGACTGTTTATACCTATCGAACAGAATTATTAGATTGTTTAGAAAAAATCATTGATAATGCATCAGAAAACAACACTCTAAATCAAGCGCGCCGGTGGACATAAAGGAATATCGATAGGTTTTCAAGGTAACGGTATTCCTTTTTTTTATTAGAAAATATGGCTATGATATATCGATAACTTAAATTCTGTGAAAATCAAATACAATATGGATTTTCATCAATTAAAGTTTGATTTAAATAATTAATTATGTCACTTGTTGTTGTAATTAGTTTAAATCTTATATATTTAAAGTATCAGATAATGATAATAGAATACCTCGCTTGACATTCTATATATTATTAAAGATAAGATTATTTATGATTTATTAATTACTCACAAACATCAATCACTCTAACCTTTCTTTCGACGTTATCTAGCGATATTTAATAAATTTGATTAGAATTTGTAGTAAATTTTTTATTAGAATTACTATTTTCTGTGACAATACATTTCGCTGATTTAATCAAAATCAAAGTTAAGTAATTAATTAACAAGAAAGTAAAATGTGTATTTATTGCAAAATACCTGAAACGAAGTAGGTGTAAATTATCCGGTATACTATCATGTTTATTACTACAAAGATATATCCAACACAAGTTGACGTTCTAACAAATTGCTAATATTTATTTTAACACTGACGTAGTTTTCCACGAAACACCAAAACACTATATACTGCACTCGACGCGCGTTTCGCCAACCAAGTTGGCATTAACTGGAGATGATCAAAACTAAACGTATGCTAACAATCTACCATATTTATACCTACACTATTATCACGGTACTAACCAATAAAGCGGGCTATTTGGGATAAGCCCTCTGTCACTATTCATACTATTTTTATACTTTATGATTTCCAACCTTTCAAATGCATCCAGCTGTCTAGTATTTGTTACATTCCTAATTAATCTTAAATTGCTAATATCTATTTTATGGTTGTTTTCAAACGCATGTTGGGCTACACTAGACTTATCTGTTCTACCATATTTGAGATGGGCCATGTGCTCTTTGAATCTAGTTTGAATTGATCGTCTAGTCTGTCCAATATATTTTTGATTACAGTTTTTACAGCTAATTTCGTAAATCCCCGACTTTTCGCTTGTTTAAATTTTGTTTTTTTGAATTGCCTAAAAGTTGTTGTAGTTTGTTTCCCGATTAATGAACCACTGTCATACCTACATCTTTAAAAATCTTACCAATACCACGGGTGAATCGAAGATCGAATGGAATCGATACAAATTTCGGATTTTCACTTTCATTTTGAAAGGTCGAGGAATTTCAAAGCGACTCTTTAAACTTTCGTTTTCTAATTAATTTATCAATTAAACTTACAGAATATCCATTACTCGCAACTATATTCTTCATCAATGCTTTTTGTTTTTCAAACCTCTCCTTATTGAGGGGGAAGCTAATAGACGATGGACTAGAAAATTAAAACTCGCCATTTAGTGTTGAGCACAATGGTGAGAGTCTTTAGGGATATATCTTAGAGTAGTGGTATCTTTTCTGTATATGTCAAATTTTAACTTATTTTCACTATTTCTAATTATTAATACATCTAAAAATTGTGGTTGTCCAGAGTTTCCAGTTTCATTTGTGAATTTAACTGACACGAAACGTCTGTTTAATTTAGATACAAAGTTATCAATATCAGCAACTTTTCTATCGAACACTACAATATCATCCACATACCTAAGCCAAACCCTGGGGAAATACTCGAATTCTTCTTTTGCTTCCTTCTGTTCATAAAGAGAAGTCGGGGATTTACGAAATTAGCTGTAAGGACTATAATCAAAAATATGTTGGACAGACTAGACAATCAATTCGAACTAGATTCAAAGAACATATGGCCCGTCTTAAATATGGTAGAACAGATAAGTCTAGTGTAGCCCAACATGCGTTTGAGAACAACCATAAGATAGATATTAGCAATTTAAGATTAATTAGAAATGTAACAAATACGGTTCACCGAACCGTGACAACAGTTTAGGTAAAAATAGGGTAGATTATTAGCATAAGTTTAGTTTTAATCATCTCCAGATGATGTCAACTCGGCTGGCAAAACGCGTGTCGAGTGCAGTATATAGTGTTTTGGTGTTTCGTGGAAAACTACGTCAGTGTTATCTTCACATCAAAGGTTCCAACCCACTCCAGAAATATTTATTTTCAAATCGCAATTTCGTTGATTCATTTACTTATTAATATGTAAGTTATGTATAGCAAGTTAATAATATCACATATGAAATTTAACAAGTTGTAAACATGATGTTGGATGTAAATTTATTTCCTTAAAACTAGGACATAAAATATTTTGAAGACTATGTAACAACTAGATTTTTGAAATCTGCCCGCCAATGATCGTGAACATTAACAAATAATTTTGAGGCTGCAAGTGGAAAAGCCTGTCAAAAGTGTCCAATGATTTTTTACCTTTTTTTTTATTAAATAATTAACAAAGTTCGGGAAAAACAAGTTTGTATTTCGTACCAGACTGTGACAAATAAGAATAGCTGCAAAACGTAGACATTTCCAAACGACATGTACATAATATATTATTTTCTATCTAAATCCAGAACTAAATGTTCACCTTTGTTATCTTATTTTCACCAAAAAAATTAATCATTTAAATTTGTTTGGATATTAAGAATTTGTCTCATTATTTAAAACATTTTTTTGTTAAAGAAACCTCTGCGTCAATATGATGTTACTTGGTTGTAAAAAATATATATTTTAAGATTTTTAAGTTGTTTCAGAAGTAATATTGAAATTCTATTTATAAATATGTCTACGTATATAAGTGTTTTGAATTTTAGAGATATCCGGTTTGCCCTACCCAGATTGAAACGGAAATATGTGATGTTAAACTAGTAAAAGTCTCAGAAGATTATAATCATTGACGTGCAAATCTTTTGTTTATATATCTACAATCTTAAATTACTTTTATTTAATCATTAGTTGTATATTGATGAGAGTCATTCATTGAACACTTATATTATCTTAATTGAAACTTATAAAAAAATACCTAATATATAAATTTGTTAATAGATAGATAGATATTTTTTTCCTATTATTCAGGTACATTTTTGTATATATGGTAAGTTATAGTACTAAGTACATTAAAACATAAATAAAATATAACATAAAATATATAATACATACATAAACACACATGCTCAACATTCACATACAAACGGATGTTTATATTTAAAAATAGACATAAAAATAAAAATAAAAGACAAAGTAAAATAGAACGCCTTCTCGAGGAAAAATGATTTTGTTTGCTTTTTAAAGCTAGAGAAATTTTTTTATATCTTTTAAATTTTGAGGCAAGGTATCAAACATTTTTATAGTATGTATATTAGAATTAATTCAGTTAAATTAAAAAGAAATGTTAAATGCAATGCAAACTTTTGTCTATATTTTGATTTTTACAAAACATGTGAATAAATGATCAAGTTATTAACACATTACAAATTAAAATTTATGCTGTCTGTTGAATTACAAATTGTTACGCCACTGTACTGGATAGTAAACACGTTACAATATTTCAAATAAGCGTAAGAATGAAATAATATGATTAAGATATAAAACATTCCATTCAGAAACACTGAAAATCTCTTCATGAAAGCAAGTTCAGGTTCCATTCCTATCCATCCATACTTCACAATCTTAGAAATTTAACTCATTTTTCACAATTTAAGCAGATAAATTGCATCTTTATGCAAATATAAATAATTTCGTCCTACATGTATTGCATTCATTATGTTCAATGAATAGAATACGAACTGATAATGATGATAATGATAAATAACGATAAGACAATATGCATTGTATTTAAAACACCACAATCTAATAACATTAAGTACAGAAATGTTATCATCTTGGATGAAAATATAAGCCTCACCTACTCCAGTGACTCCAAATTATTAGATTTATAGAAAGATTTGAAATAGTTGTATCATATACAGGACATCTGTACTAATATGTTATGATTTAGGAGTAGCGTCAAATGAGTTTATTTGAAGATGTTTCTCTTCTTCCCTTTGCTTCTAAAAACCCTTTTATATAAGGACAAAACTTGCCCCAAACACAAACAAATTGTTTTTCCAACCAGATAATAATTCCATTAATTACTGAATATGTAGTTTTAGATTAACATATTTAGAACATTCACATTTTGAATAGCATTTTCATTATTTCCTTTTATCTCTCTAATCTGGAAAAAACTATTATCAGGTGTATATAAGCTTAGCAAGTAATTCTCACTATTGCAAATTGGTTTCATTATGAGAACTATCGTGCTTTCAGTGCTCCTTATCGGTTCAGCGCTGGCTCTGCCAGCAGTTGATGTGTATCAAAAGGGAATTCCAGCAAAGAACTGTACTTCTGATGTTTGTAAAGATATAGAGGGCTGCCGATGTGCTTCTGCAGTATCACCATTGACTTCCGGTGAACAAGCACCCCTAGTAAGTAGTTGATAATAATTTCCAGTTTTTTATTGTTGCGGTGTTTCAATTTTTAAAATATCATATCGTGCCTACTGTTATGTATTTCTAGAAGTATGTAGAAGTATAACATATTTTTGAGATATTTGAAAGAAAAGGGCTTCCACCTTTCATTGTAATAAATTGTAAAGTTTAACACATATCAGAAAGCAAACGTGTACATATTTTAAATTTCTTTTGCAGCTAATCAGTTTAACATTTGACGAAGCTGTAACTGACAACTTGTATAATACGTACTGGGAACCGCTTCTCTTCAGCCGTGTGAACCCAGACGGTCAGCCAATTGGAGCAACTTTCTTTGTGCCCCACGAATACACAGATTACGAAAGGGTGAACGATCTTTATAATTATGGATTTGAAATTGGCATACACTCTGTTACGTAAGTATTCTTGTAGCTGAATTTTGGACATTAGAATTAATAGTCTGGAACTTTGTTGAAGCAAAATTTTCATATTATAATGAAGAACATGGTTGCATCATGTCTTACAGCGTTTGTCATTTCGCTACACTGCGATGGTAGCTTAGTACGAACGATGCTTCCGGCTATTACGACTATTAACTATAAATTTACACTTGTAGCTGAATCCTTAATTTACAGAAAGAACAATCTTCAAGAATACTGGCGGAGTGCTTCCAAGGAACTACTTGTTCAAGAATTTGGTGGACAAAAGCATATTTTATCTAAATTTGCCAATATTCCTGTTGATCATATCCAAGGTGTACGAACTCTACAATTACAATTGGCAGGAAATGCTTCTATTGAAGCTTATGTAGAGTCTAACCTTAGTTACGATAGCTCATGGCCAACACTACCTGGAAAACCATTATATCCGTACACTCTCGATTATTTAACTTCTCAGCAATGTAACTTAGGTAGCAGATGTCCTAATGAGGCGTTTGAAGGGTTCTGGGTGCTTCCAATTACTGATCTTAATGGGGCAGAAAAAGAATGTAACACTCTTGCTTCATGTAATGTTACGTAAGTATGGACCTTCATGTAATTTTATAAAACTGCCGATTATATCCTCTAAGAAAAAAATTCGATGGCTCATAGTGAGTTTAATTTTTAACTTTTAGTTACTTTTTTCTAGCTGTATCACCATTTTTATTGTTTTTAGTTTTTTGCCACATTCAGTTTTTTTTTTTAACTTTTTGTGTCGTTACATTGGCAGAAATTAATTTTCTTCAATTGTTTTCAAAGAACGTAATTTGGTCAGCAATTCTGTCTACCTCATGTATTGAACTAATGATGTTTAATGATTGTCAACTGTTAGATTCACGAACAGTTGAGCCAAAGCTTTAGCTCAACTTAAAAGTCTTTCTGTTTTCCCTACAAAGACAAAATAATGTTTTTTCTTTAGTATAACATAAATAAACACAAAGAAATGGAAAAACATTTTCAGAAAAGACTCCAGAAAAGAAAAGCCTTAACCTAAAGTTTAGAATCAGCTTCATTTCAATTTGACTCCTTTGTGAATCGGGGAGAAAGTATTCAACAATATATTTTGATGTTTAGTATCTTCTATTGAATACTCTTCTTTGAAAGTATCAATTATAAAACTGAAGAGATTATTTTTGAATGTAATCAGTAGCCCACTACTCAAAATTTAGAATTCAGTATTCAAGATCAAGAATAGATTATTGGAAAGTAAAAAAAAAATGCATGATTGTTACTATTGCGAATCTGCTCAAAGAAAAAAAATGTTAAAGAAAAGTGTATAACCGTAAAACCAAGACCAAAATTTTTCACCCTAGCTGTTGATAGCACACACTTCTGTGAGCAAAACTATATTATTCACATCCGAATATCCGAAATAAGTTCGAAACCGATCTATGTCTGGTTAGGAATTGACAAATGATATTGGCTACCGATCTATCATGATTTGAAGGTATAATCTAATGCAGGTCGGGGTATTTGCCCGCCGAGTAGTCGTTATGTTCAAATCACATTTGATAACAGTAGTTTAGTCTACCTGGGCTAGAAGTCGCCGCTCTCGGTATTTGCTTTGCAAGTCGCTATCCGCCACAGAGACATCTATAATGTCGTTCGGATAGTAGCATTTGGACCATATGAGAAGTTTCACATACCTCTCACCACTACTCAATAATAGATATGTTCACAAAAAAAATGATATGCTTTAACATTACTTAAAATGATACAATAGAGCACTTATTACCAACATCTGATATTTTTCTCGAAAATGAAACAATCGTAATTATAAGGACAGCCGCAGAAGTTGCTTGCTTTATTTGAATCTGTTGAATGCTTGCTGGTTGGGCTGACGTCACATGCTTGCAGCTCAGCGGCTGACGAGAGGTACATTGGACGTACAGCGCCGGTAGAACGAAGCCCATAGTACTGTTATTTAGAATATTGTGGTTTAGTAGGATTAATGGTTAAATTTATTACGTAATAAAAAAATTGAAGATTTTCAGAAAGGTGATTCACACAATTTGCCAAATATAGACGTTATTGTTTTTACGGTGTCTGATTTTCTGACATCAAACAGCGATTCTAATCAACCGCAATCCAGTGTAAAGTAAAAATAAGTATTTATTTATCAACTTTATAATATGTTATTTATGGTTTTCTAAACAATATAAATTGTATGTTGCATCATTTAATAAAGAATCAACAACAAATAGGTGACGAATAATTTTATACGCATAACAGTTCTATATGTGCTGCATGCAGAGCGGTGCAAAAATAGAATGCCAAACTTCTACAGTTAGCCAAGTGAGCCAGTATTGCACATCCATTCAATATTTACTATCTCCGTCAGCCCGTATGTCTGCATCGATCTTTCTGTGCTGAGAATAAATCAAAATGCACTCATATTTTAGATATTTAAGGCATCTAAATTTAATTAAACACTATCAAAAATGATCTTTTCAGTTTTTGTGAATATTCTGAAATCATGTCAAATCATAAGAAAAAAAATCTCAGAATTTTTTTATTTTTTAGGGGATATATCTTGTGGAAAATGTCACTCAGGAAAAACAATTTAGAGAAAGTTCCCAATGAGAATTTATTTATATAATAACTAACATAATTGAACTTATGTACAGGGTGACTGTAAGAATTCTAACCCCCCACCTAATTTCGTTATTTTTATTATTACGAAAAAATAGTAAATACAAAAGTTGTAGGACTTTTTATGTAGATTTTGAAAATCATATTAGAAAAACAATGGAAGCTGACACAAGATGGCCACAGTTATTAGTTTTATTCTTTTAAATATAACACCCTGTATATTTTTACATATTTGAATGGAACGCTTTCTTCGGAATACAATGATATAGGAATTGATGGGTCTATCTCTAATACTAAGGGAGATATGAGGAAACCTTTGTATGAGACAGTTTATAATATTTTCCAATTTTAGTGGATCTGCTGACCAAATAGGCGACTGGTTAATAAAAGAAATTGACAAGGTTCGTGGAAGTTCCAGAGTGCCTCTAACATTACTGGTAAACTCATATTGGTTTGATTTCATTGAAAACAGCTTGGAAGGCTTCACCAAATTTCTAGACAAACTTATTGAATACAAAGACGTTTTTCTTGTAACACAACAACAAATCTTGGACTGGGTTAAAAATCCTACTCCGTTATCTCAATTTAGAACAGAAATTCCAGAAAGAACGGCTAATTGTAATCCATTCAGCTGCAAACTAAAAATGCAAGATGATCAAATACGATACATGAAGAGTTGTATTCCATGCCCGGCAGTGTATCCATGGCTAGGAAACCCAGATGGTAACGCAGCGTAATAATTCCAATAATTATTGGCATTGTGATCTTTTTTGTTATTAAATCCTATCACTGGTAATATTTTTTTTATTTATTACACAAGTCGAATACAAAGAATCGTTGATAACGTTCCTTCTGTATGAAGAAAAGAAATTTCTAGGTCATTTACTGCTACTCAGGTTTTAGGAACGGTTATAGTATAATCAACATATGCCTTTATGAATCTAACTGACAAAATTAGAGCATAGAACAATAAAAATTCAATAGTGTTAGACGTTCTTAATTACACAAAGGCCTTCAATATGTTTTATTTCAAGAAGGTGATATTATATGGCGCCCAAATCTAATTACAAATAAGACGACATAAGAAACAATATATTGACAATAACCTTCGAATTATTGGAACTCATGGTAGTGATAATCAAGAGGATTGTTTAGCATAAGGTAAATCACTGATACCACCATCGTAAGAGCCCTTCTACACTTAAATTTTCACTTATCAAACTTTATCATTTCTGATACGAACACAAACACTTTGGTAGTTTTAAGTGTGCTGAGATTTTTTCTTAACGGGTCGACTATAAGACCAGTATGAATTTGGTAACAAGCCCGGGCGAGGTGTGTTACCTATCTCAAGTTATCAAACGAAATCGCTCGCTTGTGTTTTACTTTTTATTTTAAAAACTTGTACATTAAGTGATTTATGTGAGTCACCAAGTCTTTCCAAGTAACGAGTTATGTGTATGTATAGATTTTAAATATATTTATCTATACGAATATTTTGACAAGTACCGTTTCAATAATTTTATCTAACTCGCGAATCTGGAGCATTTTCATATCACGAGTATATAAGCTTGAGGAAAAAATATCATAGCAGTACTGAATTTGGTGTTCAAAATGAAAACTCTAGTGCTCTTAGGTTTCTGTATTGGTGCAGGATTGGCTGTGCCAGGATTTGATTTTTACGAACAGGGAGTTCAAGCTGATGATTGTTCTGACTCGGTTTGTTTGCGTGAGTACGGCTGTCGTTGCGCTTCTTCACAATCTCCTTTGAGTTCTACGGAACAGGGCCCTCAAGTAAGTAAAATACACAAATAGATATTTTATTATTTGTACAGTGGAGTAGTTAGCTGGAGCGCGTGATAGCAAGTATGATTAAGAATCTTGTCTAATTTCTGTGGTGTTTGTTATCAATTTAATAGATCGAGGAATTTCGAAGTCGACATTAACGTTTGTTACAGGCTTCTCTACCTCAGAAACATTTGTTTCAATACTCTCATTAGTAGTAATCCGCTTTTATTTTCTGCTACCTTCTTCAAGGAAATATGTGTTCGAGTTTCGCAATATTTACTTATACATACGAATATTATACCAAAAATAACTAAAATACAAAGAGTATGCACAAACCAAATTCAATTTCAAATAAATTTTATACTACAGGGTATCAGACTTACTCTTTAGAAACTTCAAGTATGAATAGAATAGTTAAAAATAATGCGAAAAACCTCTTATATCGAAATATACATAATACGAAGTACAGGATGTTAAAGTTATAGATATGGAATTTATTTAATAATTTTAACACGCGAAGAGATTTCTCATAAAATTTTGTTACGTGATCATAAGGCACTCTCGCAAGCAGCAAGAACATTGCATCCAGTGGCGTAGATAATGAGGTGCAGTGAAATGGAATAGCATTTCAAAGAGTTGAAAGCAAAAAATTATCAACAATATTTCATTCAATTCAAAGAGAGCAACTTTAACAACCAACACACCATTGTCACATATTTTTTTAGTAAATTAAATGTAGATTCCAAAAACGTCATTCTTTATTGTAGTCAATAGCGAACTTTTTTTTGAAAAAATAATACACCGCCCTACCGTATCTACGCTACTAGATATAGTTTTTTCTCTATTTATTGCATTCTTAAAAAAGACTGCCTTGACTCATAATGACACCAGATTTGAAGAAAAAATCTTCCAACCTTTTAATTTCACAAAAGAACTTTTTTAATAAAAGTTTTAACTCTTTCTCAGAAGATTCCAAATATGTAATCAGAAAAACAATAGAACATCTGAGACAGAAAATACAGACTAAACTTATATTTTTTTTAAATGGAACACTACATATCTTTATGAATTCGGGTTGAGATTTTCTTCCTAATTTCAAAAATGTATTATTATTGTACCTTATCCTCCCATAGTTTTTGAGATATTTACTGTTAAAAATAATCTCATCAGAATAGTTAGCCAGCCAATATGGGGTGGTTCAAAATATATGTGAACACCCTATACTGTTCTATTGCATTTCGAATAAACGAAAATAAGACGCTTTGTATATAAATGTTTTTATTTTAATATTATTATTTCATAACGACAAAAAGAAAACTATTTTATTACCCAAATATAACATAATTTATAAAACTATTTTTTTTTATTATTGGCATAAAGCATACAAATTAAATTTGTTTGATATAAAAATCTAGAGTATCTTGTCAAAGATTTGGTTTATTATTGTCGACAGCGTTAATTTCATTTAAAAAAATCGATTGTATTTGAGTAAATATTTTCAAGTGTCCAAGGAAACTTCTAGTACTATTATATTTAGCTTTATCTACTTATCAGCAAAATTATTTCATTATAAAAAAAATTAAATAATTATGAATAGAGTTTATTAACAAATAGAATTCGTGATATTATTTCAAATCATGTGTGTTTCATACAACAAAGTGAGATAATACAAAACTCTTATTCAAATATAGAATGAAATGGAAATACAATAACGATAAAAATTTTTTATTTTTTTTCTAATTTATTATTTTCTAACTATTACAAAAACTTATCAAAGATAAGTATAACATGTATCTTTTTAAACAATTATTTTCCCGGCTATTTGCCAAAACGCTGAAACTTGGATTATAAAAAAGATAACATGCACATTACGTTCAGTTCAGCGTTTTCGCAGTTACCTTCGAGGCTTTCAAAGGGCCATACTGACGACGCAAAGGTGCAGGAACACGTGTCTCTGGATGTTTTAAAATGGATAGAAATAAAAATAACATTATTGAGTCAGTCGAACTGAACATAATGTGCATATTATCCTTTTATAATCCAAATTTCAATGTTTTGGCAAATAGCCGGTAAAATAATTATTTATAAACATATTCGTATAAATCTAACATGGCATTACAGTTACCAACAGCCCGTACGAATTTACTGACTGCCTCAATCTCTATATCAAATGAATCAAAATTGTTATGTGTATGAAGCGAGACTTGATATATTTTTTTGTTCTGTTCAAAATATTAAAAAATTGTTTGTCGTATCAATATAACTTACCAGCTCTTATAATGTTATTTACTCTTATGTGTTTAACATTATTCTTTTAATCTTAATATTACTCATAGATTTGTAACATATTGTTACGTGTTTGCTATCCCCACAAACACCTACACTCGTAGATTCGTTGATTGAAAGTCCAGGTAACACTAACTCACTACTTTATTTACTAATTAACAATTAACAACAATAGATTAATCACTGTCCTAATTATAATCACAACTGAACACTTACAAGTCTCTTTCGTATTTCTTCTTTACTCGTTCACGTTCAACTTAAGATTAAGACTCGGCCCACCGTGCGTCTTATTTATACATCCATTCACCCAGTCTAGAGCACTCCAGAATATTCCCGGCCGTTTCCATACAATTCCAGTCTCATCTAACCAGTCTACACAGTCCAGTGGCGTAACAATATGTTTTACTTTCACTTTTAAATGTATTTTTTTATAATTTAAGTATTTAATTGTAATGTATATATACTATTATTATATGTATATTTATCGTTCCACCGTTGAGTGGGAAAATTAGCGGGATCCACGACCAACGTAGGTCGGTATTTTGGTAGATATTGTATTTCTTTGATTCTCTGTCAATAGCTTGAGAGCATTGTTAGTGTAGTGTTATGTTGTTTGTAACTTGGCTGCATAGCACTAAAACTTGATGACAATCCTCAAGCTGTTCGTAGGAAAATACGGTGCTTACTGGTGTCTCGACCTACGATGGGTTGCGTCTCTTGCTTATTCTTTCGCTCAACGGTTCCACCTTATACTGTAATTGGGACTTAATCCCGTTGGATATTGTATTAAAATAAATATATAAATAAATGATCTGTGATAAGTTCTTTGTAAAAGTTAGAAAATAATATTTAGCAACACAATTTTTAGTGTTATTATATTTTCATATCATTCCATATTTTAATAGAACTTTTACCGTGAAAAGGACACCTAATTTGTTTTAAACCCAAATTAATATAAAAAATACGAGATGGAATACATCAATAGGTTTATCTATGTACCTAATAATATGAGGCTCCTACCCTCAAAACTAAAAGAATCGACATTTTTGCAATATACCATAACACTGAATTAAATATTATGATGAGATTAAATAGAAGTGATGGAGTAAATGGAAAAATTCACAAAAATTCGTTAGGTAATTGAAATTTGTTAAAAATACAAGTGGCTTAAATAATCACAAACAAAAATTTAAATCAATCAACAATGCGGTGCTTTTTATAACGTGAGGCGTTTAACGAACGTCTATCTAATAAATCACGGTATACTTGAAAAAAAAAATTGAAAATACTTTATTTTTGAAAACACCCGAAAAGAAAAAGTCCATTGGGGTGAGGTCTGGTGATCATGCTGACCATTCAACTAGCCCTCGTTCACTTATGGGGTATCTCTTGGTAAAAAAATCACGCACTGTAACGACATTATGGAGAGGAATAAAAATAATATAGGGCATACAATTATAGAATTTTGCACCTTCTTTATAGTTTTTGATTAAATCTATATAAATTTGTACGAAAATGCCCCTTAGTAGAAACTGTTGTCCATTTAAAGGTATTACCAAATTTCATCTTTGTTGAAATACTTTCTGCTATATTCATCTAAATTTGATCTGATGTCTATTAATTATTTGTTTTAATTTGCAGCTTATCAGTTTAACATTTGATGAAGCTGTAACTGAAGATTTGTACAATAACTTCTGGGAACCTCTTCTCTTTAGCCGTGTGAACCCAGATGGTGTGCCAATCGGGGCAACTTTTTTTGTACCCCACGAATATACGGATTACGAAAGAGTGAACGATCTGTACAATTATGGATTTGAAATAGGTGTACACTCTATCACGTAAGTGTTCTTTATGTATATTTTTTAGAACACTTGTCAGGTCAGACAAGGAATCGTGATTACTTCGTTGTAACGTATAAACCATTCGGATTTGGAAAACTGATTGACTTTCCGAAACGTCAACATAAATTTTCATTACAAAATATTTCATTTAAAAATTCATGCATTTTTTCAAAAGGAGTCTTTAAATTTCCATTTTATTTTAGAATCTTGTTTGATAAGTAACAATTATGTATTCTATTTTAGAAAAAACAATCTCCAGTCATATTGGCGTAGTGCTTCCGAACCACTTCTTGAACAAGAATTTGGTGGGCAGAGGAAAATTATAGCTAAATTCGCCAATATTCCTATTGACGATATCCTCGGTGTAAGAACTCCACAGCTACAATTGGCTGGTAATGTGTCTATTGAAGCTTATCAAGGTTCTGGACTTATTTATGACAGCTCATGGCCAACGTTACCTGAAAAAGCGTTGTATCCATACACGCTTGATTACTTGACTACCCAACAATGTAACTTGGGAAGCCGTTGTCCAAATGAGGCTTTTAGAGGATTCTGGATTTTGCCCATTAATGATCTCAATGGAGATGAAAAAGAGTGTAATACTCTTGCTTCATGCAATATTACGTAAGTACAAAAAATTGCAAAATTGGCAATTGCTGGCTTAATTTATAAAATTTATTTATTTATTCAAATTATTAAAGCTTCACATTTACTTTCATTCGATCAGCAGTCCTGGCCGGACGGTCGTTATCGTTGCTCGATACATACACATAGTTTAATTCACAAGTTGTGACTGACAGTTTTCCGTCGGATTCGATATTTGCCGGACATTTGTCCCAATTTCAGTATACACGATCAGTTTTTAAGTTGGGTGAAACGGTGAATATATCACAAAAAAAAATATATGCAGTAATTGTTACTCGAGAGTAAAATTAATCTGACAGTCTCATAACGTACGATTCCGGTCGCCAAAGCACAACACTTTGTATTTTTAGCAATTATTGCCCGCGGACGGCAGGCTAAAATCTGCCATCCAACTACACGTGTGTAGCAAAACATGGACGTCGGATCGTAGCATTTCCTAAAAAAAACATCCAGCGAATTAAGCGTAAACAGGGACCTTACATAACAAACATGACAATTATGTAGAAGTTACCAAATACCTAAAAAAAATTATAGAAAAAGAGTTCACAAAATAGTAATCAATAATCTATTAATCAAATAATAATTTTTGACGGTACATCGGAAACTCTGTTGCGAATTATAAATAAGTTGCAAAAAGGGAAGCAATAACGACATTGCCATAAAGGGTGTCCTAAAATTTACTTATCGCCGGATATAGGTAGATGGGTAGATTCCTGGGTGAATTTCAAGAATACAACAACGTATCTTTTCAGTTAAACTTGATAGATGACCTAGGATGATGGGTCATAGATTAAAGCTTTACAAAGTGTAATTAGAAAATCCAATTCTTATTCTAAAAAACTTTTTTGAAAATCTACGGTTCCTGCTATAGATTTAAAATTATGATAATTTTTCTAAAACCATGCATTTTTGCATTTTGATTTAAGAAACAGACAAAAATCAGCAATCAAATTGTTTGATTAAATAAAATACACAAACAAGCTGGCCATATAATCTTATTAAGCTGATTATTTCCTACTGATTTACTATACTCTATGAGATCACTCATTTACGGACATAAATCCATTATCAGTTTCATTTGCAAACTGAGGAATGTTTTTAACAAAACCTCAAGATACCGTGCGAAGTTTACTGACTGATTGACGAATATTGAAAGTTCCACTTGATAATCAAAATAAATTCCATCACATATTGTCATATTGTCAATTTCCTTCATATGTTTCTCCAATTCTTCGCCAGACACGAGATCTGTTATAACCAAGATGCAAAGGAACTTTAAACATTTCAGTAAATATGCACTGAAATTACTGTTGCAAATCCAAATTTTTTGTGGTTAATTTGGGGTCCCTAATGTAATCGATTTTAATAGTTTTGGAAGTAATTTTTAAACTGGTAGTATATTGTACTCTATTTTTGAGTTTGTTGAATTAATTATCTGTCAATTAAGAGTCTCACGTATAACATACATATCTATTCTGGCTGTTGTTATTCATGTGTGGCCTCTTCCATCAGTATATTGTACTGATCCTGTGTTTTGAAACCTTCACCATGCCTCGAAACAACACTTTGATTTATCTGTAGCTTATGAGTTTCATTTCTCTGTAATAATTATTCTATAAAATACAGATTCTTTAACTCTAACCATTTCAAACTAGGTAATTATTGTCATATAGTTGTTGCCTGCAAGTGCGATTAATTGTAATGTGACAAGTAACATAACATTTTTATTTCAAGGCCTCCTATATCGTGTAACAATGTGATTTTTCCGTTAATAGTTTTCTATGGTAATCAGACCTAAGTGAGTTTTTGTTCACTTTGGTACACCCTGTATACGATAACTTGTGTTAATATTTCTTTTAAAAGCGTTTCGAATCAAAGTTACATTTATTTTTGCAAGTCCAGTATTTGGAATAGCAATTATTTCTCAAACATAATTGTTTCAAACCAGTTTCTTTTCAGGTTAATCTTAGTTTGTCTTATTATCCTAATGATAAATCTATTATTGTGTTTGTACTTAATCGAGTAAGAGAAAGTAGTTTGATTTAATTTAGTTTAATTTCAAATCAAGTTGAAATCATTTATTCATGGTAAATAAATATGTTTCTATTTATTTCAATAATTTACCGTTTAAGTTATTAGTTGATTTATTTTAAATATTAGTACATGGCCGTTTTAAATTATTTCTTTTCGGAAATCTAGTTTTAAAATTATGATAAAGCGATTCTCAGCCTTGCAATATTTTATAAACATTTGTTTATATCAATTAACGAAGGAAGTTTGTTTAAATAAGCTGCGCCGAGCTAGCCTAAATAACGTTTGCCACGGACATCAGTCGACAGGTTCGTGCGTAGCGCAGATCCCCGCCACTATTATTGCCGGAATTTTGGTATAAATTAATAGGCATCGATTAAAAGAGTCACCTCAAAAGAGTCACTTCTCCAGTCAGTGCTCAACTTAGCAGCACGCAGCTCCAGATATCCAGTGTGCTCCGCCGCAACCAGGTAGTAGTAAGAATTACTTTGACCGTTTTACTATTTTTATTTGTATGTCCGTCATTTACCATTGGTGTTCGAATTTATTGCTGTATTATTTTGTATGAATAAATCAGAGATGTTCGGGAAATTTCGCGATTCATTGATAAAAGTCTGGTTATCTATTCAACGACGGGCACCGGGAATATTCGGTTGACATTATTTATTGTAGACGTAAATATAGGATTCCAGGTCTTAGGTTGGAATCCCATCTCAGTCATAGTTTTCATAAGTACGAGTAATATCTTATGACTTTACATGGTATAAGCGACACGGTACGAGTGAGGTTTTATATCCTTGATCTTAGGTTGGCATCTCACAGAGTGCCTAGGACTGTAATGTATTATCCGATCCGTTCGATACTCGTACTCACTCACTATAAGTTGTAAAACAGACAGGCTTGAAGTCGATGTGATACCCTATCACTTTCAGTTAAATTAACTTCTTACATTTTAATCTACTCACGCATATCTTTGGTCTAATCAATTTAACCTAGACAACCAGTTAGTTAACTGAAACCTCAGTACTATATGATTAGATTAGCATCGGGAATACACGGTTGTGATTATTTATTGCAGACCTAAAGATAGGATCTAAAGTCCATGATCTTATGTTGAAATCCGATCTCAGTCATATTTTAAAGTTTCAATAAGTTCTTAAGTCCATGATCTGAGGTTGGGGTTCTACCAGGTACATGAGTTATGACACACGTGAAGTTTTAATTCCATGATCTTGGGTTAAAATTTTACAGAGTGCCCCGGGATGTAATGTATTAACCGTTCCGTCCGGCTCACGTAGTCACTAAACCTTAGTAAGGGATATTAGGAGCTAATCTAAATATATATCACGCTCGCGATTAGACAGTTATATATACCGCCTGTCCCAGGACTGACTTCCTGCCGTTGTGTCACGTTGATACATTTATCACTGAATATACCTGCTGCATCGACCGCCTGCCGTAATACCTCCTTAAGCCTTAGTGACTAAGTCATTAACAACTTGCTGTATATACCAGTAGTAGTAGCTGCCGTAACTTTGCTTTATTTTGAATCATTGCTTGCTTGCTTTTGTAGATGATTGAATATTGTCTGCTGATAGTAATACGGTAGTAGTCGTTTCCGTAATTAAGCTGTGCTTAATAAAGCTATCCTTGCATTAAAACCTCTTGCTTGGTTCCTTGGTTGCTATATTACAAATATAGCTTAGTATCTGCGTTGCATTAAAACATAACTGTTGTTTTTATTTATTATTGTTTTTTTATTCTTTAGTGAAGCAGTCTTAAATAAAATGGAGTAAGTAAAGTTAAAGTTCTGCCTTTTATTTAAAGCAAAAGGTATAAGTAATAAATCTGTAAGTACACCGAGAATCACATTTTTCGGTAGCTAAATGCGAAGTTGTCTCCTGGGCATTCCGTTTCCTCACTGAGTTATCCTAACTTCTACCATACCGCTGATGGAATAAAGTGGTGTTCCTACACTTTAAAACAGAAAATGGCGCTCGAGATCGTACCGCAATAAAATGTTCAAAGCATCGCTGCTGTACTAAAGGGTGCCAAAGTGACAAAGTAAATACAAATTCCCATTTTGTTACGTCACAACCGCATATCAAAAAACGGCAAATATACAGGATTTTTAAAAAATCATAATTTTAAAACTAAAGCAGATCGAGTAGAATTTCAAAAAATGGTCTTTAAAGAAGACTTGGGCTATTGCAAATATTAAATCCATTACTTGTCACATATCGAGTTTAACTAAAAAAACACGTTTTTATGTTTCACCCTGTATAATTTTTTTAAAAAGCTGCTAGTAAAGCACGCTTCTGAAAATTATAACGCAAGGATTTACCATCAAAATTTTAAGTAGGAATTATTATGACAACGGTTCAACGCTCACTATAATTTTAAATGAGTCACTTCAAGTATTTGACACAACTTATTCAAAATAGTCGGCTAAAATAGTTTCTTATGTTTTAGTGGAACTGCTAACGATATTGCTGACTGGTTAGTAGGTGAAATAGATAGAGTCCGACGTAGCACCAGAGTACCCCTTACATTACTGGTAAATTCCTACTGGTTCGATTTCACAGAAAACAGCTTGCAAGGATTTACTCTGTTTCTCGACAGACTTGCAGCACATTACAACGACGTTTTTCTCGTTACACAAAAACAAATTCTCGATTGGATTAAGAATCCTGTTCCCGTATCTGAGTTCCAGACAGAGTTTCCTGAAAGGAATGCGAACTGCAATCCATACAGTTGCGCCCTGAAGACCCCAGATAATGCCGATAGATACATGAAGAGTTGTATTCCATGCCCAGCAGCTTATCCATGGCTTGGTAACCCCGATGGGAACATACAATAACATCTTCAATATAATTTTTGTTGACAGAATCTAATGTGTTTTATTATTAAAAATTATTTATTAAATTGTATATTTCATTTCCTGTCTTTAGACTATTAGATTTTATTTTAAAAATCATTATATAACAAACGGTTTAAATTGAATGTTTTGTAAATAATAATGACTTTTTATCGTCAAAACTATAACAGAAACAAAATTTCACTAAAGTAACAATATTATCGATGGATGGGCACTTTTGAAAAAATTACAGATATCCTATCAGTCTAAAAAACAAAATATGTGCAAATTTTACTAATGGTTTTTCTAAAAGGTTGGCATGAACATGAGAATTTATATTTCTATACAAGGTGTCTCTCGATATAGGGAAAAGTACGCACCAGAAAATTTTGAAAATTTAGGGAGCTGCTAACGGTAGTGTGGCCAATCCAACTAAAGTAATTACGAGCATCTAACACTTCCGGTTATACCGGAAGTCGATACCAACTTGCTTATTTTAAATGGAATACCCTATATATTTTAGGGTTATTGAAAGGAGCATAAAAGTTTGAGTCAAAAACATGTAGCATACCCTATGCCTAAATCCAGCCGTTTCAGAGATATTTGACATTTTAAAGAAATTTTGACAGATGTAATGGCTTACAATAACCTTTATAACTTTCTTGGTGTAAAAGATACTCATTTTCTTTTAGGCGTGCAGAAAGACCATAAGGTGGGCTATGCTCTATAGTTTAAAGAAATTCAATAATATACCAAGTGTTTCATTTTTGATGTTACATTTTGTAAGTTTCAAATCGCGAAAACTAGCTTAAGTCAAATAGAACACCCTGCACTTTTTTATATCAAGTTATGTAAAATTAAATTCCTTTTTTTCTGATATTAGTATTGTGAGGGTTTAAGTTACAACTCTTTGAAATATTTGCGATTTTCATATGAAATTCAAGAATTTTTAGTAAAAATTTTATAAAATTAGCCATGATTAGAATCAATCAGTAATGTCAGTCATTCTCTTATGTCAAAAAATGCCACCTCGTTTAAATTACACCCACGAAGACTTTTTGAATTTGTTTATTATTTATGGACAATGATTAAGTAATATCAAGAACGTGTAGTACATTTGTTGCTAGATATCTACAAGAACGGAAAATAACACTAAACCTCCACACATTTTTCGCACCTTCGGATTAGTTCTTCATGGGTAGCTCTTCTAATTGAATCCTGTGATAAGTTTTGAAATGCATTTCTTACTCTCTGTATACAATCTTCAATAGTTGTTAATGGGCTCTCATAAACTTTATTTTTAATAGTTCCCCAAATAAAATAATCTAAAATTGATAAATCGGGCGAGCGAGGAGGCCATAGGAAAGGTTCATTATTGACGATCCATTGATCGTAAAAAGTTTCTTGTAATAAATTATTTATCAAATACGCGTTATGTAGGGGAGCACCGACGTGCTGATAAAAAATGTTTCTATGTTCGGCGAGAAGTAAATTTTCTAAATAGTTATTCAAACTTTGTAAAATATTTAGATATCTTTAACCTAAAAAAATCAAAAACAAAATAATAACTATACATATTAGCAGAAGAAGAAATCTTTATAACTTACTGTTTAAATTGTCCTAATAAAATTCTAATGCCTCCACTCTATCGTTTTTTATGGCACAGTAAACATTAAACTGCCAACTTTCTTGAAAATTTCGCTCCCTGAACACATGAGTATTCGAGTTACTCCAATAATGTGAATTGTGTCGATTAAAAAGTCCATTTTTGGTAAATTTAACTTCATCCGACCATATAATATTTCCCAAATAAGAATCGTCGCCTACTTTATTAGAATAAATTCACAAAAAATGTTCTCTTAGGAAATCTGTTTCTTTTTAATCGTTGAACCATTTGGAACGAAGATGGTGAAATTTATGATTAATTAAAATTCTGTGAACTGAATTCTTGCATAGTCCCGATTCCAGAGCAGCTTGTCTTAATGACATCATTTTGAAAATGCATGAAAATATTCCAGAATTGCTATTTCTACGTTTTCGTTATCAACAATAGGCTTCAGCTTTTGAATTCTTGCCTTGACAGAGCCATAGTTTTTAAATTTATCCAGTATGCGTTTTACAATGTTTGGTGACGGTTTCCGTTTTTGTGGATATCGAGCAGTAAATGTACTACAAGTTCTTGATATTATTTTATCACATTCTCCATAAATAATAAACAAATTCAAAAAGTCTTCGTGGGTGTCATTTAAACGAGGTGACATTCTTGACATAAGAGAATGACTGACATTACTGATTGTTTCTAATCATGGCTAATTTGATAAAACTTTTACTAAAAAATTCTTGAATTTCTAAGAAAATCGCAAATATTTCAAAAACTTGTAACTTATGCAATGCTTGTATCAGAAAAAAAAGTAATACTGGGTGATCCATTTGACTTAAGCAAGTTTTCGCAGTTTGACATTTACAAAATATAACGCCAAAAAGGTAACACTTGGTATATCATTATTGAATTACTTTAAACTGCAGAGCGTAGCTCACCTTATGGTCTTTCTGCATGCCAAAAAGCAAATGAGTACCTTTTACACGAAGCAAGTTATAGAGGTTATTGTAAACCATTACACCTGTCAAAATTATTTTTAAATGTCAAATATCTCTGAAACGGCTGGGTATAGGCATAGGGTATCCCACATGTTTTTGACTCAGAGTTTTATGCTTTTTTCGAAAACCCTAAAATATATAGAGTATTCCATTTATAATAAGCAAGTTAGTATCGACTTCCGGTATAACCGGAGGTGCCAGGTGCTTGTAATTATTTTAGTTGAATTGGCCATACTGCTATTAGTAGCACTCTGAATTTACTCTTACGCCAAAAAAATTGTCATTGATCTGTATGCACGAGATTTTGGGACATGCTGTACCAATATCAAAATAACAAAAAAAAGTAATAATTTAATATAACGAATTTGATACAACAGTTTATTCCCACTAATATGTTTTCTTACAAATGTTGAACCCAGTTCAACCTTTAACAGACGTCGTAGATATATAAGTTTAAAAGAAATAAAATAGTTTACACCAAGTATAAAACGAAACGTCTGTGTTTCCTTTTATTAGAGCTGAGAAAGTTGGAAAATGTCTGAAGGATCTAATTTGACCCGAAGTGATTTGTAAATTGATGCGACCTCTGCTCGACTTTTTATATCCTCATGTATATTTCCATTAAAGGAAGTGTTCAGTATTCGACAAGAGTGCCAGGTTCGTAGCTGGGCCTGTTAGTTGTTCTATAAAAGTAAATCCTGCAAGGACGTGCACGGTTTGCTATTTTGCTCCTTCGTATTCCTTTAGAATATCACGCAGATATGACACCCATATACTCATTTTAAAATTACACTTAATACCATCGCTTTTGCAAATTGTACTTTTTATAATTTCTTATACAGTAAACGTGGTAAATTGTATTGATAGTTGTTTATAAAGATTAGATGAGAATTAATCTGTATTTTTTAATTGAAAGTTAATAGTTGGAAAGTCACTTTACTTGATGATCAAATTGTTTTTTTTATTAAGTGTCATGGCTTCCGAGATTTAAAAAATCGAAAATATGACTGATGATGTGCTATTTTACTAAATTCAAAATCGTTTATTAAAGTGACAATACCACATAGAAATGTCACTTTACTGTATAGTAATGTCACTGTTAATAAAACACAGTTTGACAGAAAATTGTTTATTTAAATATTGGAAACACCGTTATATGTATTAAAAGTACAATTATTCAAATTTGAAAATTTAACAACACCAAATTTTTTCAGTTCTATTTGTTCTTCCTGAAGACTATTATGATTCACCATCTGCATCCCTGAATGATCTTGAGGTGCCACTAGTTCTTGCTGATGAAATATACTTTTTGAAATTTTCAACTTATTAGCGATGCTTTCCTGAATATACACTTCAACCACACTAGTTGACTGCCATCCTCCATGCCTTTTAAGTGTTCGAATGTCATGAAGGGGTCATACAGATATAATTAATACTTTTACATACTATGTAACATGTATCAGAAATATTACACATATACATACAAGGTGAGTCTTAAGTGTGTAGTTATATTTAAACCACCGATTCTTGACATCTGTAGAAACCCTCTGACACTTTTTTTTTAATTCCCACGTGTAACTGAGTTATCGACTTTCAAAAAAATATGATGAAACTGTTTTGGAACTTCTGATTACTGGAAACATTCTATATCTTAGCAAAAATGATGTAATGGACTGAAGCAACGTTGCCGCATATCTTATGGAATTCTCTCACCTAGGCGCGATTTTACAATCGTAAGTTAACATAAGTTGAAGGTTACCTAGTTATACATATTCACAAAAATCGATGAGATTCTAATACAAACCACTTCAACTAAAAGTTACTTTAGCATAAAATATTTGTTGCTATAACTACTTCCAAAATAAATGTAAAATTAAAAAATTGAATTCTGAAAGTGTAAGTTTAGCTAACCCACGATTGAAAAACCGAGCCCTAGCATTAAGTTCATTCCCGAATTTATAATAACATTGAATGAAATAATTAGCTACTTAAACGATTAGTTGCTCCACTTGAAATAATTTTTAAACATTTTGAAATAGCTTTCAATGTGAGAAATGTACAATTTTGATTTTTTCTTGCACCAATCAACATTTCTTTTTTAAGCGTTTCATTTGGAATGTACAACAAAAACTAAATTTTCCGATGAACAGTAAACTTTTTAGGGAATCTCGAGAGGAATTTAATGTTCCCATCTCATTTTTTCAAAGTTTATAAAAGGATTATTATTTTTAAGAAATAGGTACTTACCCTCTGCTATTACAATAATTTGAAATGTGTAGGTGTTCAAAGAATAAATCAGCTCTCTACTATTTTAATTGGCCTCTAATAGTAAAACATTGAAGGTGCAACACAATATCAGATGATGGAAAATAATTTGCAGTATTTTCAAACACTTTTGTCACTTTTTGCACTGGTCATACCCAACAGTTTGCATTTTATTTCTCTATAATACTCTGGATGGTTAGAAGGATGGTATACGTCATTTTTTATAAAAAAGATAATTTTTTCTTGAGAAAACAGCACTTTTTTCGGGATAGGCCATTACATGATAAAAATTCAACCACGCCATAATATGAACTGCGATATTAGCGTCGCATATGTAACCTATATCTTCACACATCTAACCAAGCACCTAATCAGTGTTGCCAGACATACCATTTTCATGATATTTATACTATTATTTTCCTTGTGTACTTTTTTTAAGTAATAAAACTATTATTTAAAAATTTCTACCATTTTACACCAATATTAGCAAAAGTTGATAAAAAAGTTAAATTTAGGTCGTCAGCCCTGACCTCGGCCAGTTCTTCCATTAAAAAAGAGTAAACTGAATTAAATTTTATACCGTGTACGTAGATCTTTATAAATCGGAACCTCGCGTAAACAGCGCTAGTTGTGCAAGCCCAAATAAATAATGGTCTTTTGCTGTTTTCTGTTGTTTCCGTTTTTTCACTGTTCAGTTAGCTAAATTAACCGTCAGTTAGGTCAATAGAAATTTCTTGAAAAGCATCATGATTTATTTATAATGAAATTTATAACCTATGTGAAAATCTCACACATCTGGCAACACTACACCCCATGTAAAAATCAGTGTTATTATAGTTCGCCTACCTGTCTGCATTAGCATTTACAAAAATGTGTTAATAATAGTATTATAGTTTTTTGTGATTAAATTTGTGATTCGAAGTTTTGAGTTACTATGTTACCGAAATTTATTATTTATAATTTGTTCCTTTGGTGGTTCATTTTGTGAAAATTAGTGATTAACCATAGCGACTAATTTTATTATTTTAATGCTGGATATGTTAAAGGCATATTTTCAAGTAGATGAAAATGCTAGACAAGCAAAATGGCTATGGAATGCTATCCAAACGTCAAGCCCATATGATATATCCATGTAGTAACTGTTGTATTAGGTAAGTAAACAAATCTGCTTTTTCGTTCTTTTAAAGTAAATGCGTCTTTTGAAAATGATTATATTCAACTTTGATTCATTTTTAGAAATGAACCATATTAAACTTAAACTATAAATTAGAGACAATAATAATATTTAAAATACACAGAAAAAGTATTGCGTAATTTTAATATTTGGTGCTTACGGGACGAGTTCTGCTTATTTATAAAAAAAAGTGTCAGGATTACCTAATTTTACAAGGAAAAATAGATAAACAGATACTTTTAACACCTTTTGTTTTAAGAGCAAGTTACAAGTGACAAGTGTCGCTTTCCACAAAGGACTTATTAATCGCGCCTTGGCAGCCTTGAAGTTTATTTCTTATTTTCGGCCAGTGTGTACAGATATTATGCTTTCTTAAAAAGAGCTCAATGTTTTATAAACTATTACATTTGTTTTGGTGCGGCGTCTACACTGATATTAAATAAGTCTAATATCGTCTCATAAAATGTCCGTGACAAAAGGGTAATAATTTTTTTAAAAATTCAAAATTTGCAATTCATGCAATTATAGGATAATTGTGATGACGAACTCTGGCAGTAGCAACACTGCCTTCAGTAACGTCATTTCTGTGAACGGCGTTTACAAAGTTATCCAGTGACTATCAAAATATCAGTGGCTGGAGGACGAAAAAATGATCAGAAATTAAACATTTTTTTTTGTTTAAACAATTTTTTTGACAGTGCCAATCAATTGTACACGACGAAATATATTGAGAGTTAAAATATAACTACGCATTTAAAACTCACCCTGTATGATAAATCTTGAAATATAATTTAATCTGTGTTATTGATGTTATTACAGCTTCTGACTAATTATCTTTGAAGATATACGAACACGCTCAAAGACATGGTAGAATTAGTGAATTACACAGTAGTATAACTGGCACTATTTATAATCTGTTATATGCTTTATGCCTTGATATTGGCAGCAAATAAATTAAATGTTATTATGCCAGCAGAACTAGTACAAATGTCTGCATTTCGAATGTAAATTGTTGTGCAGCTTGTATGTGCAATATATCTACATAAATAATAACAGCAGGTAAAGTGGAACCGTAATGTTAGGAGTTTGACGTTCTAATAGAGCAATTATTATGGAAGTCGAACAATATGAGGACTACTCAACCATGGACTAATTCAGCTGATTGTACCAAACCATCTATTTATTAGTTTACTATATTGCCTGTGGCTATATCTCTCCACTATAGATTATAAATTTACGTTTATATATAATATAATAATTACATGCCAAAACAGCAAATTATTGCAATTTGTATATAAAAAACGTTATACAAAAATTTTGGTGGAATTAAGAAATATTCTGTCTAAACTAATAAATACAGAAACATCATCAATAATGATTAGAGCTGTCCGAAGTGGCTGGAGTACAGCCACGGTCTTGCGATGGCGTCACACGTGCCGATTTAGAAGTGATTTACGCTGCAGTCTTATTTGAAAGGTTGATGCGTGAGGTTGTACCTATAAATTATACATAATGTCAAACGCGCCAAAGGGTAAAAAACGACCTTACGCGGACAGTGAATAAATTTATCTGTGAATTTCCGGATTTATTCTATGACGGATGCAAAATAATTTGTAAAGTTTGTAATCAAGACTTAATATGCTGGCACAAAACAGATTGTCGTCGTCATATCAACACCGTGCAACATCAAAATAAAAAAAATGGCATGCCTTTGACAACTCAGTTTATGTTTGATTTATTGTTAATGTTAATAGCCTGTAATATTCCGCTACACATACTGGATAAACAACCATTTCGGAAGTTTTGGAATAAATACAATCCCCAAGTGAACTTACCAAGTCGTACATCGTTACGTAGAAATTATCCAGCTGTTCGTGAAGACATTGTAAATAGGATTAAATGTGGATTAAAAAATACACGGTTCTGGTTATGTATTGACGAGACGACAGATTGTAAAAAAAATTCTATTTTAAATATTATAGTACGTGTACTGGACCCTCTTAAACTAACATTTCCACTTTTACTAGCTAGTAAAAGACTAACTGCGTGTACTGGCGAAATAATTACGCGTGGGGTGTTGGAGACATTCGAAAAATTTGAACTTTCAACAAGTCAAGTATTGATGTTTGTGACTGATGGTGCTGCGACAATGCGCATGGTAGGCCGTTCTTTTCAAAGAGACAATTGTAGGTTTTTACATGTTACGTGTAAAGTGCATGCGTTACATCTTGTGGTAGAAACGATTCGAAAATGTTTTCCAGAGGTAGATGCATTAATAGCAAATGCAAAAAAAGTTTTTCTCAAATCTCCTAAACGGCTTCGAGCATTTCACAGACAGTGTCCTGGTATCCCTGAACCACCAGAGCCGATTCTTACACGTTGGAGAACGTGGTTGAAAGCGGCTTTTTATTATGCTGAATATTTTCAACAAATAAAAGCTGTGATACTACAGTTCAACCCTAACGAGACTGCAGCTATTATGGAAAGCCAGACAAGCTTTCAAGACGTTTCCCTTGAAACAGATTTAAAAACTATTAATAACAATTATAGAGGACTGAACGACGCAATAGAAAAATTGCAAAATAGTTCGTTGTCGTTAGTGGAATCGCTGCAAATAGTGGCCGACGTAAAAACACAGCTACAGGCTATAAATGACGCAAAAAATAATCGCGTTAGTGAAAAAATTCGAGAGTGTATTACAGAAAGATCCTGATTTTAGCAAATTAAGACAAATTTGTGATGGTGCATCTACAACTTCATTAAGTGAGTTCACAGATTGTTTTACTTATGCCTGTATTACATCCGTAGATGTCGAGTGATCATTTTCAAAATGCAAAACATATTTTTTCACCAAAGCGAACATCGCTGACGGAGACAGCTGTAGAAACATACCTGATGTTATTATACTATAGATCTTCCCCACTTTGTGATGACGACAACCAAACTACTTCATAAATCTGCTTAAAAGGGTGAGTTTTAAACAAATTTTTATAAAATGTAACATTATTGTTAAAATTTATTTCCATTTACTGTACTTATTCAAGTATTATGATATGATGTAAACATATGAGTCATATGATGGCTCTGTCGGCCAGGTGACCTCGGACAGCTCTAATAATGATTGATTACATTTTCTATGCCCACCGATTGCTGTTAAAAGTTCAGAATACCCACAAAATATTTATATCTCAAGTGCATATGTGCCACAGTAAATCATTGTTGATCTCGCTGAATTAAATCAACTAGAGCGAGTATATTGAGCATATGCCGCAGATTTTGAAAATACTAGTATTTTTTAATCACTCAGACAAGCTCTAAAATTACACGCAAAGACGAGTGAGTAAGTTTTAGCCCGATCAGCACTGGCGGTTCTTCTATAGAGTCATTTGGTCAATAACCTCCCACATACAAATAAAAAATTAGAGCTATTCATTTTCTGAAGTTTAAAAATATATAATATATACATATTTTTAATATATTAACGTTTCTAGTTCATTCTATGCACAATACTATTCAAATATCTAGATCGCAGGATTTCGTATCCCCTCCGAACACCTAACGTCTACATTTATATTCATTACTTTATTCATTTATAGAATTTAAAAATCTTGGGTCAATCCACAACTTGTCCTCAAAGTTAGCTACGGACCGAACAACGAATTAAAGTGAAATAGACTTATGCACGAATCGTCAGAAAGCAAAAGAGACAGAAAACACTGGCGAGGACAATGTCCCTGACACATTTTACGGAAACGGTAACGCACGAAGTTCAGTGGAGCAGTCATAATGCTGACTAGGTACGCGTTAGTCGGTAAATTCTGTCGCGTTGTTTTTAATGTTTTTATTTGTGAACACTTTATTAGTAAATCTCTACTTGTCGTGAAATTAAGTAAAACAGTGTTTTTGGTGTTTACTATTAAATATGAGTGTTGTACAAAATATATTAAAACTGAAAGATGGACATAAGTTGGGTTATGAAGACCGAGTGAAATTCAAAGGTGGTGGCCGTCCAAAACCTAATATGACGATAAAGCAAACATCCCTTGATAAGAAAGAAGAAGTTAATAGGTATTTTTAATTAGAAAAAGTTATCCTTCAGCAAATTTTATTCATTGTTACGCTCATCAACTAAATTTAATTTTACAAAAAGCATCAAGTCAGGATAAAAGCATAAAAATTTTTTTTGCTCATTTACATAGCTTTTCTTCATTCTTTGGAAAATCGCCAAAGAGAACAGCCGTGTTAGATAATGTTGTTAAGGTGAGATTACCTAAAGCGGCTCCAACATGATGGAATTTTAATACAAAGTGTATAGAGACTGTTTATACCTATCGAACAGAATTATTAGATTGTTTAGAAAAAACCATTTATAATGAATCAGAAAACAATACTCTAAACCAAGCTGTTGGTTTAAAAAACTACTTACAAAATGAACATTTTCTTTACTGGTTAAATTTTTTTCATTTAGTTATGCCTCATTGTGATATATTGTTCAATCAATTACAAAAATGTAATATCGATGTCAGAATAGTAAATAAGTGTATTGGCGTTTTTAATAGTAAAATTGAAGACATCAGAAATAAAATTTTGAATAACTATTTGGATGAGACATCCATGCAGTCTGCTCAGAGATGTAAAACGGAAGAATCAAAAAGGAGAATTTCATTAGAAGTTTGTGATATAATTACATCTGAGATCAAAAACAGGTTTGGTTTCAGTAATCATTTAGCAGTGTCTCAGTTATTTCATGCAGATCGATTTAAGGATTATAAAAAAAGCTTTCCTCAAGATATGTTTAAATTAGTTAAAACAGAGTATCCAGTCATAAATCATTTGAAACTTAAAACTGAATTAGAAGTATTATATAGCCGAGAAGATTTTTCCAATAGTGAAGGTGCAGTTGCTTTGTTACAGCTTTTTATTAACAATAATTTGTGCAATACTTTTTCTGAAAGTGTCAAACTGTTAAAAATCTTGTGTACTCTCCCTATGACTATCGTCGAAAGTGAACGTTGTTTTTCCACCTTAAAAAGAATTAAGACATTTTTAAGAAATACCATGGGTTAGGAAATTTTATCTTCTTTAGCTATGCTTACCATAGAAAGGTCATTAATAAAGAAGATAAAAGACTTTAATGAAAAAGTAATTGACCACTTTGCATCTCAAAAGACCGGAGGATCGACTTGGAATTTAAATCATTTTAAAAGGTAGGTAATACAGTAAACATTTCTAATTGACCTCCCTATCTCTTGACCCACGAACCGCCACTGCCGATCAGTCATTACCTCTGTATTTGGTAAGAGCTATTGTTAAATAAGTAAGTCAACATCACACATTGACGACATTTCGAAAATAACAAAATGTCATTAGACATTTTACTACATCCTTTATCAGAATTGCATGAAATTTAATATTGTTTCGTTCTGTAGCAAGTCATATTCGACGGGGATAATCTTATTGTGGTCAAAGTATCATGAACAAATTCGGTTTATATCTGAAATTCTATTAAAATCAAATCAAATCATTTTATTGATAGTTACACAATATTTTGTATTTTGTCCCTTTTAAAAATAATATGCGATAATGCAAATACTGATTGATACACACTGACTGATTTTATATATGCATATCTAGATTGCCTGAGAAATAAAAGTTAATTAGTAGACATTTAAACTGGTTATAAAAACGGATTGATATCTAGATTTTCGATTTGAATAATTATATCGAATTTCAACAATCTCTATATGACTTGTTAGTAAACGAAAGATAATGTCATCAGTTGCAATATCTGCAATCACACGATAAGCATTTAAATGTTTTTTGTTTTATTCGCGGAATCTTAGACAAATTATTGTTACCTAAAATGGTATTACAGAATTATATTAATAAAATATGTTTGTACCAAGGGTTCGTAATTCAATCATGTAATTTATATAACTATAGAAGTCAGCGATATTTTTCAATATAGATGGCGAATATTCCTAGAAATATGATAATTGAATGAAATTTTCGTGTCACATAATGTGAACGAAGGCTCTCCCAACAACAATAAGACATTCAAAATACATAAATAAGATGGGCAGTGTTATCTATAATTATTATGGGATATATTGGGTCCATAAATGGTACACTACGAAAAAAAACACAAATACTTGGGGAAGTGATCCCTCAGGTGATTTCATGGACAAAAGTTCAGATGAACTTTAATTTTCGAGATATGGGACGTTAAAAAGTTCGATTTATTTTAGATTTTATTTTCTTCCACATTTTTCGAAATATTGATCTAAGTATTGTAAAATTCGATATACTTGTACAATCTGGTGAAATCAATTATGCTGTGATGATTTTACAGAAAATGATATACAAGGTGATATCTTTTGGGGATCACGCACTATGTCCCTAACAAAATTCTTTTATAGTATAATAATAATAACAGACCTTTATTTAGCACTTTGCTATACATATTTTACAATTTTACAGTGGTACAAGAAAAAATATGTATACATATACATATATACACACATATGTACACATGCACACATACACACATATATGCACCATAAATATCACCTATTTAAATAGAAAAATAAAATTAACAGTTTCTCTCTTAACTATACACCTATAATAACTTATCTGTAAAAAATTAATTCTTCTTTTAACTATGTTAATCCATGTAATTGAAATCCTATATATAAATATCTCTAACTATTCTTTTGAAAGAAGCTATGTTACTAGCCTGCTTAGCTTCCCTACTAAGGCTATTATACGTATTTAAACCCCTGAAAAAAATTGACCTCTGTGCAGCAGTTGTGTTTACTCGTTGCAATATAAAATTTATTCTACCTCTAGTGTTATAGCTGTGAAAATCCTCAAAAGTTTGCACATTTTCTTGCAGATAGGGAGGTACCAGTTGCAATTTAGTTTTATGTATGAGAATCAATACATTGAACTCGATATAATTGTACACATTTATCCAACCCAATATTTTCAACATGTCATTCACTCTTGTGTAAATGTTACATTTTAATATTACCCTCATGGCTCTGTTCTGTAACTTTTGCAGACGATCCATGTCGCTTTGGTTTGCGAGATATAGAACCGTACTACAATAATTAAAGTACGGTAAAACGATAGTGTTGTATACTAATTTATAGCAAGTAGAAAATTAGTATATAGCAAGTAGAAGTCAGATACTAACTAACTCTTTTTAACACATCAATCTTTTTAGCAATCTTCTTACACACATAATTGACATGATTACTGAATTTAAGTCTATCATCTATGATTACTCCTAAGTATTTAATCTCCTTGACGACTTCAATCACTTCTCCACTAGCTCTAAACTCTAGTCCTTGCTGTTCTATTTCGTTTTTAAACCTCTGTTTTCCCATTATCATACCTTTTGTTTTAGACACATTCAACTTCAGTTTATTCACTTCTAACCATTCACTCACTTCATTTAGAACTTCATTCATTCTATTCATCATCAAACCACCGCTTTCTTCTGTTATATAAATGACCGTATCATCTGCAAACAAATGATAGCAGCAGTTACTAAACAGAGCTGCCATGTCATTAATGTATGAAATTAATAAAAGTGGACCCAAAATACTTCCTTGCGGTATTCCAATATTTATACCACTTGTTGTCGATACATACTCGTCATACTTTACTTTTTGCATTCTGCCACTCAAATAACTACATGACCACATATGTGCAACTCCATCAACTCCATATTCTTTCAATTTTTTTAGTAGTCTATCTCTATCTACCGTTTCAAATGCACGCTTTAAATCTAAAAAAAACTATACCGGTCACTTTTCCTGAGTCACATGCTTCTTTCCATTCGTTAATCACATACTGCAATGCACTTTCACAACTATGTCCTTCCCTAAAGCCAGACTGAAACTTACATATCAAATTGTTTTCTATCACAAATTGTAACATTTGCACATATACAACTTTTTCCAATATTTTTTCAATCGCTGCGAGCATATTTATTGGACGAAATTCCTTTGCCTTAATGGTTTTAGCTACTTTTCTTATTATAGCGATAGTTGAGATTTTCAATGCATCAGGAACAACTCCAACTTCCAACGAAGTATTTATAATGTTAAGAAGCGGATCAGCTAATACGTCAAAGAAATCTTTATAAAAAATCACTCCAATATCATCGGGGCTGCTTTTATTTATTAATGAAAAGATTATAGTTTTGAGTTCACTTTTATCCAATAAATGGAAGTTAGAAAATTTGTTGGGGTTATGCTCCGATTGATAATATCTAGCATTATTTGGAATTCCATTTACAATTTCCTTCACACTATTTATGTAAAATTCATTGAATCTTTCCACGATATGATTCATATTATTTAATATCTCGTTTCCAAACATTACCTCACTAATGACATCCCTATTTTTACAAGATATGATGCTTTTTAAAGATTTCCACATCATCTTTGAGTCACCTCTACAGAAGTCAACTTTACTCTCAAAGAACCTACACTTGTCATTGGCATTTGGGATTGCATTAAATACTTACTCAATAAACATGCGTTTAAATCTTGTCTAATAACTTCTAAAAGAAAGAAAGTATAAAAAATCTACAGCAGATAAAAAAATCCCGAAATAAATTAGGAAGTTAAAAATAGTGATTAACTATCACAGCGTTGATTTCACCACAAAATATACGTGTACCGAATTTTAGATCAATATCTCGAAAAAAGTGGAAGATACAAAATAAAATTTAAAATAAATTGAAGTTTTTAAATCTCACTATCTCGAAAACGAAAGCTTTTTTATTAAGGCATATATTCGCATTAACTTTTCCTGTATATAATACTTACAACTTTATAAACTGCTTGTATCGAATGTCCGGAGAAAAAACAATACTGGTCCGGAGTAAGAAGCACACCTTTGGCTTTTTTTTACACAAAATCCGTTCGTCTTTAAATTTTCTATTCAAATCAGTGGCGGCTCGTGATATTGTCCACAGAGAAGGTTTGAAATTTAAAATGCAACTAAATTTCAATATGATTACAATTTGCCAATTTTTTCACCACCCTTGAGGTACTATAACGGCCTGTTACATTTTTTTGTCGTGGGTTGATCGCCAGAGTAGCCTTACTGTCCCACTTATAATTAAATTATAACTTCTAATGAAAATTAAAATAGTTTTGGAAAAGAAGTTACATAAAAAATATTTCCTAAAACATAAATAACGTAAATAAATATTTCTTCTAAAATAATAACTAACTATATTAATCTTTGGTGTAAAGTCTAAATATTTTTATAAATCAGTGGTAATCTGCGATTTTCAGAACTAGCAAAATGGTTGATACTTCTTCATGAATAAATCATGTTTCTTCAACTCTGGCAAAAAACGTTTTTCTATTGAAATAAGAGATATATTTGACAGGCGGTCTTGAGCTATTGTGTTTCTAGTAAATGTTTTTATGCGTTTGGATGTTGAAAACTACAGAAGCTGACATAACTGGAATTATTGACACTAAAGATAAAAGTTTGTACAGTTCGGAGAGACAGGTTTTTAAATTATTATTATATATAAAAGTAAGCAACTCTTGAGGCGATTTTGAATTTGCTAAAAGTTGCTGGTTAGAATACAACATAGATAGTTCATTTGTTACCAAAATACGGTTAAAAAAGGAATATTGGTCCATTAATTTGCCCATTAGACTGTTAGGAAATGATTTAAAAAACATTATAAAATTATTAGGATTTACTAAATCGAAACATTGCAAAGTATTTAAATTGGAAAATCTAATTTCAATTTGAACTATAATGGTGTGCAAAATTTCTGTAAAAATTTGTTTGTAATGTATATCTGTCCTGTCAAATATGTTGTCTTTCTTTTTTTTTTTTTAACTGTGGCTCCCTCATCTAATTCTTCAATATTTTCTAAAAAAACATTATATAAAGTATTAAAATGTATTTCGTTATTGCGAAATTCTTTTAATTTAGATATAAGTGAATTAAGTATATTTTTAGAGTATGTTATATCAGTTAATTTATTCTGTAAAATTTTAAATATGAAGTTTTTATCTAATAATAACGATTTTACTCCGTAAGCTGCTCTTAAAGTCTATTCGTCATTTAAAAAGTTATCATTTTCCGAAATAAAATTAAAAACGTCAATAAGTTTTTTCATGTGTCAACAGTGGAAACAACTCTAGATGAAAAATTCCAACGAGTGGGAGCATTACTCGGAATTCTACGTTCCATAATTCTATTTAAAATGTCAGATCTTTTACTAGATTTTGAAAAAAATGACGAAAAACCAATAATATTTAAAAAAAATATTTTAACTTCTTTAATTCCGTTACAGGCTTTACTCAAAACCAAATTTAATTTGTGTACGTAGCAGTGAGTGAAGAAAGCTTGAGGAGCAATATCTTTTATTTTAGTTTGGAGTCCATTAAGATGTTCTGACATAACTACAGCGCCGTCATTGGTTTCTGTAACTAATTTATTTTTCAAATCAAATTTACCAAATTCGTCAATTAATAATTTAAATAAACTGTCCGCGTTTCTTCCATTACTCATATCAAAAAAGCCAACAAACCTTTCAACAAACTTCACCGTGCATTACATATCTAATAATTACGGAAAGTTGAGACTTACAAGTAATGTCCATCGTTTCATCAATTTGCACGAGAAAAAATTCGCAAGTATGTATTTCTTCATAAATTTTGTCTTTAATAATGAAGCTAACACTCTCAATTTGGGCATTTTAAATTGATTTCGACGTCCCGGAAAAAAACAGTGGCGTTATTCAAAAAGTTCTCTAATTTTGGATCATACGTTTTTAAAAAATCTGTTAGCTCCGTGAAATTTCCTTTATTATACGAATCGCGTTTTCCGTCATGTCCTCGAAAATAATTTTCTTGAGAAGATATAACGGCATCAATTAATCTCTTTAATATTTCCCTATTTTCACGGATTTTTTTCATTAAAATTTTCTATTTCTCTTTGGTGCGCAGAATCCAAGAAATTTACAATATTTTGTTTACCAAACATTTAAAATTTAATGCACGATAAAATATGCTGCTAAGATTTTTCATGCCTTTCTAAACCTCGTGACAAATTTTGCAAAATATTACACCCGGCCCTGCCCCAAATTGAGGATTGATCATTAGTAAATAACAAACATTTCCACCAATATAGTTTGTTTCTAACTGTTAATGCTGTTAACCACTCAATTTTTTGATAATTGCTATCACTAAACCCTCTGTTTTGTTTACCACTTGTGAAAACTAATGACAGCCTTGACGGTGTAGGTCTGACCATTTTTTTAATTCTCCCTTTTTGATCCTAACTAAGAGAACTATATCCATTTAACAACAAATAATCCACCACGTCTGGACAATAGGACATGTCGTTAAGAATATTATCACCTAGAGCACTCATTTTTTATATCTATGTTTATGTTCTACCACGAAACCACAAATGGCCACTGTCCTTGTTATATAAACTGTTCATTCTCTTGTGAGAGAGGGGATCAAGGCTCAACTGAAGTGTACATGCGCTAGAAAGAGATGGGGTGATAGAGGCTAGCTGCCCTAACTAACTGATCCAGAATGTTTGCTGAGAAACGCGCCATAATTCAAGGTCACGAACAATGTATTGAAATGGGGGTTGGCTGGCTGCTAACCTCAGTTCATCCAAGCAAGCGCGAAAGCGCGATGAGAGACCTGGAAATATGCATACGTGAAGTGGATTATACAGACTACAATGTTGCGTGTTTGTGGAAAGGAAATGCAATTTTTTTTACACTGAAAATAGAATGAATTATAAACAATATTGAGAATTGAGATATACCTAAGTAGAAATTTCTACTTGTGAAAAATATTAGTTTAGAGATATTCTGCTTCTCCCAAAATTGTAGAGGAGGCTCAGCCTCCCCTGCCTCCCCTGATCAGCCGCCACTGATTATGTTTTGTAGTTCATGAACTATACCGCTACCAAAATTAGTCGAAATATCAAGAAGATCCTCAAGCTACCACAACCACAGAACAAAGATCTAATACGTGTATTTCCATTTAAGTTTGATTGTTGGTTGATGTTACTTATTTTTTTTTATTAGGAAGTGAAAATATATTATCGATTTTGATTTATTCCCCGATATATTTTAACTATCCAGGCTAGATATTCTACGACAATAACTTTAAAATTTATTCATAATTTTCCTCAAACTACTAACTGTATTTCAAACATTTGCATTGTAAAGTAATTGTAAGAGAAATAGAAGTGATTTGTGTAATTTAGATTATACACACATGATTAAAGAATGATTGAAAATCCATTCGTGCGTTTATTGAGAAAACGTTGTCTTTGACAGTTCGATCTTCCTTTTTATGTCCTTTGTAAATAAAATTCAGAAGATTTAAATTATCGTATAGAGAGCATTGCTCGCAATTTAAAAAACACTCTTCGTTAAGTATGCATTGAAATAATATGACTGGTAATACTTGGGTCTTTCACTGTCGAATAAAGAAAAAAATAACTAGTGGCTGTTTATTTGTAAAACAAAATAAACTTAGTTTTCATTTGTTTGAATGGGGATGTCCCATTACACAGAAAGTTGGATTTCTTAACATATTATATAGTTCTGTATTATATTATATTTATATACAATAAAAATCCATTTGCAGGGTAGGAAACATAAACATTATTACAAATTTACAAACAGTAATAAATACTAAAACTAATACCTAAGTAAGGTACGTAAGTAATCCTCTCACTTTATTTAATTGAGGATTAAACAAAATTGCCACGCACACTTCCTGATGATTTATAAATTTCATACAAAGAGAAGTAATTAAGCTTTAATTGGAATTGTCCCCTAGTAAAAGGTTTGTACTAGTGATGGGACTCGAGTGACTTTTTTTCATTCAAATAACTCGGTAGGTTTCCGAATTTACTCGAGTTGAAACTCGAGTCGAGTTGAAACTCGGTTTCATTGTTATAAAACTCGAGTCAAAAGTTAGGTCGAGTAAAACTCAAAAAATCGACTCGACTATTGACTCGAGTCGCTTTTTGACTCGAGTAGATTTTTGACTCAAGTCGCCTTTAGACTCGAGTCGCTTTTTGACTCGAGTCTAAAGTCAAGTTTCTTTAATTTAATTGTTTATGGTTTTATTAATATTTTTAAATATTCTTTAGTGCCAGTGTGATTTGTTTATATAATATAAATATGAAAGATTATTTACATGAAGGCACTGAAGGCACTAATCTTGTAAAAGTAATAAAGATGAAATACATGTAACCATGATTGAAATCACTAATCAATTACTATATCATCGGGTCATCGGGATCGGGAATTCCCCTCCAGATTTGTTGTTTCTTGTTTGTAGGTCAGATTGTATAATTATTAATTAAAAGGTTTGTTCGTAGAGCAGTTTCCAATCGTTTGAAATTATCAGAAGCATGCGCACATTGTTGTAGAGATGCGCTTGTTCAATCAGAACGTTTGTTATTGTAAAGCTCTCGTAATACTCGCATCTCTATAGTCATAAAACTATCACAAATCGCCTCTACGTACAAACCTATAATTGTTACATACGACGTTATTACGACGTATTAGAAAATTAGAAATTAGAACTTAGAATTCTTTAAACTCAAGACTCCCACGACTACAGCAATCAAACTGGCACATTCATGTTCATAAAGATTTGTTTTTCGATTCAATTAGTTCGAAATAAATAAAAAACCGTAATCGGTGTGTATTAAATATTAAATACAGTATTTATTTAATATTTTGTGCTAAACAAGAGTTTAATTTAATAAAAAAAATTATGTTGGTTTTCTTTAAATGTCATTTTATATACAATTTTAATTAAATATTTAATTTTGTATTTGAAATGTGTTGATTTGCCGGAAAAATAGTATTTGACCTGGGTCCATTTATTATTTTGTATTTCAATTATTATGATTTATGTTTATCCTTTCGATTTTTCAAACTTACGTTGAAATTAGATGGTTGTGTTTTAAATGCTGAAAGATTACCAAAAGAAAAAACCTAAATACACTTTAAAAACTTACCGTTTAGCAAACCACTGAATCATCTCCAACTACTTACTCTATAGTTCACCTTGAGTTTGATTTCGACTCTATCCTGACTATAGACTCTAGTCAAACTCAACTCGATTTAAAACTTAAATCATATTAACTCACTGATTCGAGTAGCAATAACTCGACTCGAGTAACAACTTTACTTGAATTGCAGCTCGACTCGATTTAAAACTTAAATCATAGTAACTCACTGATTCGGATATCAATAAATCGACTCGAGTAACAACTGTACTCGAATTGCAACTCGACTCAAGTTAAAACTTGATTCGAGTAGCAATAACCCGAGTCGAGTAACAACTTTACTCGAATTGCAATTCGACTCGAGTTAAAACCTGATTCGAGTAGCAATAACTCGACTCGAGTAACAACTTTACTCGAATTGAACAGCCATATGACTCGAGTCACTCGAATCGGATTTTGACTCGAGTCACTCGAGTATTTTCACACTCGAGTGCCATCACTAGTTTGAACCAAATAAATGAAAATCCCTTTTGAGGCCGTGGTGTCTACCATTCTCAGACCGGTTTCCGGTTAGTGTCTTATTATTAATAATTAACGTTTTAATTAAACATCACTTAGCGCTTAAATAAATACAGTCGGATTAATTTTTCTCGTAAAACTAACATATTTGCATTTTTTTAATATTTAGATGCAACCTGTATTTGTCGTACCATGTGCTAATTTTTGCATTTGTCTTTTGTAGATTAAGGTAGTCTTCTAAACTGTTAATGGCCGAATCATTAGCGTACAGCAAACTACCACCGCGAAGTTCTAAAATGATGTGATTTATAAATATTGTAAATAACAGAGGTCCAAGAATGGACCCATGAGGAACACCAGATGCTGCAGTTACTACGGTTTGTACAACTGAAATTGAACAGTTTTGTAAAATATTGCCATGATCAAGTCTATCTTGATCTTTTGAAAAATCTGTATAAATCACATCAACTTGACCTCCACGATCAAGTGTCTCTGATATAAATAATAATATATGTAATCACTATGGAGAAGTGAATAAACGAAAATTGAGGGTAATGCCCATATACATAATTATAGATTAATTGATACTTTATTATCAATGTAATTAAAGAAAAACAGTGAATTTATTTTTCAGACAAATTATATCATTTTTATCTCATAAAAGGTAAGTATGACATGAATTTTAGATATAAATATTTATTGTGTTTAAAGCATCTAACATATAATTATTTCTCAAGAGCTGCTAATTTAAATTGAAAGATGATTTAATAACAATAGAAATTTATTTCGAAATATTTCTTCACAAATGTGAATAAAAGACAATCCAAAAGACAATCAATCCTTGAGTCCTAAACCTAGTTTGAAATTTAATCACGTTCGTACAATAGTTTTTCAATTACTCGTAGATTTGTGCACTATTATTATGCAACTTTAAAATTTCGAAAAGTACGTTACCAGAAACTTCGTTAATAAGCCTTTTCTGTATCGCATAAAGCAAAAAACAAATTTACTTACTTCTCAAAGGCTTTTGACACCATACAAAGTGATATTTTAATAAAATAACTATTTAATCTAGGAATCAATCATGCAGCTTTAAAATGGATAAAGTCATATATGAAAAGTAGGCCAATAATAGTCAGTTAAGACAACGTCAATAATTAAACTTTCCCTAATGTCGAACTCCAAGGCTCTGTTTTGGGTCCATTGTTGTTTATGTTGTATATTAATGACCTTCCAAATTTGATAAGTAATGGGCAATTAACTATATTTGCTGATGGGCAATATCAATATCTGCGACGAAGTTCATAACAGTGGCGGTTCGTGGGTCAAGAGATAGGGAGGTCAATTAGAAAAGTTTACTGTATTACCTACCTTTTAATGTGATTTAAAGTCCAAGTCGATCCTCCGGTCTTTTGAGATGCAAAGTGATCAATTACTTTTTTCATTAAAGTCTTTTATCTTCTTTATTAATGCCCTTTCTATGGTAAGCATAGCTAAAGAAGATAACCTTTCCTGACCCATGGTATTTCTTAAAAATGTCTTTATTCTTTTTAAGGTGGAAAAACAACGTTCACTTTCGACGGTAGTCATATGGAGAGTACATAAGATTTTTAACAGTTTGACACTTTCAGGAAAAGTATTGCACAAATTATTGTTAATAAAAAGCTGTAACAAAGCAACTGCACCTTCACTATTGGAAAAATCTTCTCGGCTATATAATACTTCTAATTCAGTTTTAAGTTTCAAATGATTTATGACTGGATACTCCGTTTTAACTAATTTAAACATATCTTGAGGAAAGCTTTTTTTATAATCATTAAATCGATCTGCGTGAAATAACTGAGACACTGCTAAATTATTACTGAAGCCAAACCTGTTTTTGATCTCAGATGTAATTATATCACAAACTTCTAATGAAATTCTCCTTTTTGTTTCTCTGTTTTACATCTCTGGGCAGACTGCATGGATGTCTCCTCCAAATAGTTATTCAAAATTTTATTTCTGATGTTTTCAATTTTACTATTAAAAACGCCAATACATTTATTTACTGTTATGACATCGATATTACATTTTTGTAATTGATTGAACAATATATCACAATGAGGCATAACTAAATGAAAAAAATTTAACCAGTAAAGAAAATGTTCATTTTGTAAGTAGTTTTTTAAACCAATAGCTTGGTTTAGAGTGTTGTTTTCTGATTCATTATCAATGATTTTTTCTAAACAATCTAATAATTCTGTTCGATAGGTATAAACAGTCTCTATGCACTTTGTATTAAAATTCCATCGTGTTGAAGCCGCTTTAGATAATCTCACCTTAACAACATTATCTAACACGGCTGTTTTTTTTGGCGATTTTCCACAGAATGAAGAAAAGCTATGTAAATTAGCAAAAAAAAATTATGCTTTTATCCTGACTTGTTGCTTTTTGTAAAATTAAATTTACTTACTTATTTACAAAATTTACTAGATCTCGAAATATTCCCGGGTTATCAGAGGACTCAGTTTCGTCATGTCCGCGCAGTGCTAGCTCAAAAGCTCCACAGAATAATACACAGTCTATTACTTTATTTAAAATGTATCTATTTTTAGAAACGTTTTCGTTGTAAGCGTTTAAACATTTTCTATAGGCACTGTCTAACTGCATTCTAATATCAACTGGACCAAGTGTTGCTAGACTACAACAGTTATTCATATGACTTGATGCGAGCGAATGTTTCCGTATTTTTATTTTTAAATGTTTCAAGTCAGTTACACCTATTTTGGACCATATAGAATCAGGATCATCACCAAATAACAGGCATGGGAAAAAAATGCATTTTTTACCTCGCATCCGCAAATCCACTCGGATAAATCGTACATTGAATTTCGAAAATACCTATTAACTTCTTTTTTCTTATCAAGAGATGTTTGCTTTATCGTCATATTAGGTTTTGGATGGCCACCACCTTTGAATTTCACTCGGTCTTCATAACCCAACTTATGTCCATCTTTCAGTTTTAATATATTTTGTACATATTTAATAGTAAACACCAAAAACACTGTTTTACTTAATTTCACGCGAAGTAGAGTTTTTCTAATAAAATGTTCACAAATAAAAACATTAAAAACAACGCGACAGAATTTACCGACCAACGCGTACCTAGTCAGCATTAAGACTGCTTTACAGAACTTCGTGTGCACAGACTACATACCTCTGTGTTCGTGCGTTACCGTTTCCGTAAAATGTGTCAGGGATATTGTTTCCGCCAGTGTTTTCTGTCTCTTTTGCTTTCTGACGATTCGCGCATTTCACTTTAATTCGTTGTAAATTCGATTCGTAGCTAGCTTTAAGGACAAGTTGTGGATTGACCTAAGATTTTTAAATTCTATAAATGAATAATGTAATGAGTATGAATATAGAGGCTCGTTGCTCGAAGGGGATACGAAATCCTGCGATCTAGATATTTGAATAGTATTGTGCATAGAATGAACTAAAAACTTTAATATATTTTTTAAGAGTATTAAACATATATATCTTATATATTTTTAAACTTCAGAAAATGAATAGCTCCATTTTTTTATCTGTATGTGGGAGTTCATTGACCAAATGACCCTATAGAATAACCGCCAGTGGTTCAGAAGATAGCATAACATCATCATGAATTTTTATATTAGAAAATCTTTAACACCTAATTTTGAAATCTTTAGCACTAAAGATCTACTGTAACAACATTTTTTGGGTACTTTTCTTGGCCATATATTATCTTGAAATATTCATGTTAATAATGATTGTCAAAAGTTAAATAAAGCATATATGGCTATACTGCAAATGAAGATTTGTCTGGCAGAAAGAGATTTGATAAATATCAATTTTACCTTGTCCTATTCACACTTGTCTTTAAATATTCTTAGTTGGGGAGTGGAAGAGATATAAAGAATATTTATTTTACAAAAAGCCATCACTTTTGAAATACATGTATTTATTTGTTTAGTATACAGATTTTAATAAAAAACGACAAAAAATTGCAGATTTTTCTTGATACTTTAACAAATAATGTAATCCAAATATAATAACTAATGATTAATTGGAATGCAAATTATTACAAGACACAAGAGAAAATCACTGTGTGGGCCAGCCGTGAGTGCTAGTTAAAGTACCATCGGTACCATCGGTTCCATCGAGTTCTAGATCCGGAAAGTCGTTTATCCAACGCTTTATAGTAGCTCGAGATGGAAGATGAATGATCTAGTTTATCGATATAATGTGATGCGCGCTCGATAGTTACACTCCAACTGAATTACGGAGATTCAAACATGTGCCTACGTGGTGGAATGGGCACTCGTCGGGTTGTGACCTTTACCTCTATTTCGACGTACCTACTACTACTACGTAGGTATGTAAGTTAGATAGCTAACTTACATACCTACGTTTATTGCATTGTTTATTCCTTTATATTTCATTATCTGTCTATGAAACTGTTTTAGCTAAAAAAATTGAACAATATTTATTATTAGAATTACTTCATTAAAAAATTAAACATGTGTGTTAATATGCTCTTATATCAAATGATCTACCTGTTTGATCTATAAATGCTGCATTACATTTTGGACAATCTAACTGATATACCCCACACTTTTTGTAAATTTAAGATTTTTGCGTTGTATAAAAGTCTGCCTACATTTTTGTTCGAACTGAATGATGTTTCAATATTAAATTTTGACAAGGTATTACTGACACCTCTCTAATTCAATCAGTTTAAATAAAAATAAAAGTGAAAATTAGACAAGAAAAAACAGTGTTTTGTAATTATTTAATTTCAAAAAAGGATTTTCACAAAGTAACGTCATCCTCAGTCAACTTTATTTAAAGTTAAATAATTAATATTACTATTAATTGCCATTATTTATTGTTAGAGTTTATTATTAGTTTCAGAAAGACAAATTGCCAGTCATTAAGAGAAAAAATTTTGTGTTCGTCACTGGAATGTATCCAGCGGATCCGGACTTTAATCATAATTTCAAAGTTTTATTCTGATGGGCTACCCGTTATTACCAGAAAATCATGTTGAAAAAGAGAAATTACAAGACATGTTAAATCTGTCTCAAGTACTATAGAAATACATTAAATTAATGGAATGTTTTAATAAAAAACATAACTGTAGAAAAATGTTTTATGAATAGAAAATTCCTGTTTATTGAGTGTGGGAATTGATCAGTAGTTCGTCCACGTGCCATGTCGCGTCGCCACCTCCCTTCTGTTGCCATGCACCACTCGCGTCTTTATTGAGAACTTTCCTCATTTTTTGCCGGCAGTTAAACATTTTTCACATTTTTCATAGCGCCCAACATATTACGTATTCAGCGGAAAAGATATAGCGAAATTGGCTTTAGTTGTGTTGTGTTCTTATTTTTTAACGTGCTTGAACTTCAAAATAAACCTCAAGTTGCTATCAAATAACGAATACACATCGACAGAACAACAGTATAAGCAACTGCCTACATACAATGTATAAAACTTGGAAAAATGTGTTCGATGTATCTTTCCTATACTAACTCAAGCAATTTTAAAACAGGAGTGACATATGAAAGAAAACACGCAGGGAAAAGTAGTAATAAATTATACATTTAATATTTTTGTAGGTATATCGACATATTAAGTAATAATTTGAAAATACTGTAAATGTACTTTATTGTTAATTAATAAAGAATATGAATAAAAAAATATGAAAAAAAATTTTTAAAATGGAAAAATTACTGTAAATAATTTAATACAAGAAATACATAGATTGTTTCACTACACTAACAATAATATCTGATAGTTTTTCTTTTTGGGGATTTAGGTCAGGTATAACTAATTTTATTTTTTTTTCTACCATTTCGGTTTATTACACCATCGTCAGAGAAACTATTAATTATTAGGTATTTGTCTTAAATGTTGTTATACAGGGTGAGTCTTAAGTGTGTAGTTATATTTAAACCACCGATTCTTGACATCTGTAAAAACCCTCTGTCACATTTTTTTTAAATCCCACGTGTAACTGAGTTATCGACTTTTAAAAAAATATGATGAAATTGTTTTGGAACTGCTGGTTACTGGAAACGTTCCATATCTTAACAAAACTGATGTAATGGACTGAAGCAACGTTGCCGCATATCTTATGCAATTCTCTCACCTAGGCGCGATTTTACAATCGAGTTAACATAAGTTGAAGGTTACCTAGCATTATATTTTCACAAAAATCGATGAGATTCTAATACAAACCACTTCAACTAAAAGTTACTTTAGCATAAAATATTTGTTGCTATAGCCACTTCCAAAACAAATGTAAAATATAAAAAATTCGAATTCTAAAAATGTGAGTTTAGCTAACCAACGATTGAAAAACCGAGTCCTAGCATTATGTTTATTGCCGAATTTATAATAACATTGGATGAAATAATTAACTACTTAAACGATTAATTGCTCCACTTGAAATAGTTTTTAAACATTTTGAAATACCTTTCAATGTGAGAAATGTACAATTTTGACTTTTTCTTGCACCAATCAATATTTCTTTTTAAGCGTTTCACATGGAATGTACAACTAAAACTAAATTTTTCGATGAACAGTAAACTTTTTAGTGAATCTCAAGAGGAATTTAATGTTCCCACCTCATTTTCTCAGTTTATAAAAGGATTATTATTTTTTTAGAAGTAGGTACTTACCCTCTGCTATTACAATAATTTGAAGTGTGTAGGTGTTCAGGGAATGAATCAGCTCTCTACTATTTTAATTGGCCTCTAATAGTAAAACACTGAAGGTGCAATACAATATCAGGTGATGGAAAATACCTTGCAGAATTTTCACACACTTCTGTCATTTTTTACACTGGTCATACCCAACAGTTTGCATTTTATTCCTCCATAATACTCTCGACGGTTAGAAGGATAGTATACGTCATTTTTTTTATAAAAAAGATCAATTTTTTCTTGAGAAAACAGCACTTTATTCGGGATTAGCCATTACATAATAAAAATTCAACCACACCATAATGTGAACTACGATATTAGCGTCGCATATGTAACCTTATGATCTTCACACATCTAACCATGCACCTAAGCAGTGTTGCCAGACATACCATCTTCATGGTATTTATACCATTATTTTCCTTGTGTACCTGCACTTTTTTTAAGTAATAAAACTATTATTTAAAAATTTCTACCATTTTACACCAATGTTAGCAAAAGTTGATAAAAAAGTAAAATTTAGGTCGTCAGCCCCGAATTCGGTCAGTTTTTCCATTAAGAAAGAGTAAACTGAATTAAATTTTATACTGTGTACGTAGGATCTTTATAAATCGGAACCTCGCGTAAACAGCGCTAGTTGTGCAAGCCCAAATAAATAATAGTCTTTTGCTGTTTTCTGTTGTTTCTGTTGCAATGGTAAGACCCGTTTTTTCAATGCTCAGTTAGCCAAATTAACCGTCAGTTAGGTCAATGGAAATTTTTTGAAAAGCATCATGATTTATTTATAATGAAATTTATAACCTATGTGAAAATCTCACACATCTGGCAACACTACACCCCATGTAAAAATTAGTGTTATTGCAGTTCGCGTACCTGTCTGCATAAGAATTTACAAAAATGTGTTTAATACCGTTATTTATAGTTTTTTGTGTTTAAATTTCTGATTCGAAGTTTTGAGTTATTATGTTACGGAAATTTATTATTTATAATTTGTTCCTTTGGTGGTTCATTTTGTGAAAATTAGTGATTAGCCATAGGGACTAATTTTATTATTTTAATGCTGGATATGTTTCAAGGCATATTTTCAAGTAGATGAAAATGCTAGACAAGCAAAACGGCTATGGAATGCTATCCAACCGCCAAGCCCATATGATATATTCATGTTGTAACTGTTGTATTAGGTAAGTAAACAAATCCGTTTTTCGTTCTTTTTAGTAAATGCATCTTTTTAAAATGATAATTTTCATCTTTGATTCATTTTTAGAAATGAACCATATTAAACTTAAACTATAAATTAGAGACAATAATAATAATTTAAAATACACAGAAAAAGTATTGCATATTTTTAATATTTGGTGCGTACGGGTTCTGTTTATAAAAAAAGTGTCGGGATTACCTAATTTTACAAGGAGAAATAGATAAACAGATACTTTTAACACCTTTTATTTTAAGAGCAATCTACAAGTGACAAGTGTCGCTTTCCACAAAGGACTAATCAATACAATCGCGCCTTGGCCGCTTTGAGGTTTATTTCTTATTTTCGGCCAGGGTGTACAGATATCATGCTTTCTTGAAAAGAGTTCAATGTTTTATAAACCATTAAATTTGTTTTAGTGCGGGGCCTACACTGATATTAAATAAGTCTAATATCGTCTCACAAAATGTCCGTGACAAAAGGGTAATGATTTTTTTTAAAAATTCAAAATTTGCAATTCATGCAATGCATGCAATTATAGGATAATTGTGATGACGAACTCTGGTAGTAGCAACACTGCCTTCAGTTACGTCATTTCTGTGAACGACGTTTACAAAGTTATCCAGTGACTATCAAAATGTCAGTGGCTGGAGGACGAAAAAATTATCAGAAATTAAAAATTTTTTTTGTTCAAAAATACTTTTTAACAGTGCCAATCAATTGTACACAACGAAATATGTTGAGGGTTAAAATATAACTACGCATTTAAAACTCACCCTGTATGTTATTGGATTATCTGTTTTAACGCAACTTTCGTTATGTAAGAACGTTCACATCAACATCTTGAAGGAGCCTCTTGATTTTGACCGCAGTATAAAGTATGACATAATCATTCTGGTAAATAGGACCTTTCAATCTCTGAAAATACCGTAAGGCAAATGGTTCCAATACCCTGTGAATTAACACTTGTGCATTCATGTTTCTTTCTAGAAATACTAGAGGGGACCTGCTTCCATATACTATTGCATCACATACCATAACCACTCGGGTAAACACTGTCTTTCGTTCCATGTAAAACAAATATCTGACTTTTCTCCGCTATGCATTTTGAGAACCAACACTGACGATACGCATGCCTAGTAGACACACAGTGGGATCTGCTAGATGCAGCTGGCAATAGTAGTTTCACGCAATTTAATAGTGCATAGTTTTAATAATATGACTTTCCAGGAGTAATTAATTGAAGTCATGCCTGTGCTGTGAAATGGGAATATCGGCACCAGGACATACGAAATATTGCTTGAAAGAGGATTTCTGGAGAATCGGAAAAACCAGGTAAATACATTTTTAATTTTATTAATTATTTAAATACTGAATTCGGCGAAGTCTTCTTTTCGTATTTACTTCGTGTACCTCTTTTTTATGTTTACACAATGGAGGTAACAATAAAACTTCACCTTCAGTATCATCGCTCTGTCCAGGACAAAGTATCCGTCATCAACATCTTGATCGAAACTGATGAGTTTCGAAGTTTCTTACAAGTCGTATCTTCCAGAGTGACCACTTATGTAGCAAACATGGCGATTATCGCTTGATGCTTTCTCCTTGATTATCTATGAACAAAATTGTTCTATCCATTAAAAATGTATCTATGGTTAAAATTAAAACAATTTAGGGTCAAATGAGACATGAAAGGTAAATAAAGTTACAAAAATCAATTCACGTATATCCGAACAAGCGTATTCGCTTTAGATTTTACTGAAATTACTCCTTTATTTTAAACTCAATTTAACCAATTCCGTAATGAAAACAAATTGGAGAAGAACAAAAGGCAAAAATTAAATTGGCGAAACTGAAATATATTTCATCCTGATACCCTAAGGCATGTTCTCGGTTTAAATAAAGATGTACGTGCATTTAAAGTTCAAGAGGTGACGACTTTGTAAAACGAGGAAAGTACGTGATGCGCTCTTACAGCGTCAATAGCGCTCTTGATATTAACATTACATGGGAGAAACTAAAACAAATGCAGCTTGTCTAGAAACGTAGCACTGTTTTTTAAATATTGTACATCGTAATATGTTTAGATACAGCTGATGCTCAAAAAAAAAAAGACTTTTTACATATATAGGCTCCAGACTCCAGATATCTTACCATTGCTATCTTGAAGATGGTAAAAGTTAAAGAGTTGGTTAAATTGCAAAAATATAACATTCTTTAAAACGGCAAATCCTATTTTCTAATCATGATCCTCTAAAACGAAAACGATTATCTTATTTTAAATCATTTGCAGATTTGGCAAACTTGTAAGTAAATTAACAGGATACGTATTTTTTTTTAATATTTTATATAGTAGAGAACTTTTACAAAACTTCGATTCAACAAAGTAGCAGGCAGTGGAGACGCTGTTGTTAATTAAGCCCTACTGATAAAAATATCAAAAGTCCCCATAAATCTAGGCTGTGGTGGAGCTACCATCTTGAAAAATGACAGCCGAATTTTAGATTTTTGGCAATAACTTCAGAACTCTCATAGCTACTAAAAAACAGAAAAGGCACCAAACAATTTTTGTACGAAACTTTTTTTTCTAGGATTAAAGATAAAAAAATTATTAATAAAAACTACTATACAATGTTTGATGGTTAAAGCGAAACCACTAAATCAGCAGAACAAAAGCGACGGGTAGCAATGAGAACTTCTAAATACTTCAGTTTTGAAGAAAATACACCAATACTATCCAAAGTGTAAACCAATACTTTCCTGATTCCTCTAAAGGATTTGCCAGAGAATCTTACAGAAATTTGTCTCTAAAGTAAATATAAGTCAAAATCTACAAAAAAGAAAAATAATCAAGCGGTTGCGTGGAAAAGATTGTTTTTACTTAAGAGCTGATAAGAGCAATAAGATTGTTATTTTAGATAAAGAGAACTATCACGAAAGGATAGACAAACTGATTAGTAATGGTCCTTATAAAAAACTTTCAGCAAATCCATTACCAAAAATGATTACTGAAGTAAGAAATTTACTTAAATCCTGTAACAACCTTAGGTTAGGTTGGGTTAAGTTTGTAGTGAGTAGGTCTCAGTAGACCCTCCACTGCGGCCATCAGCAGGCCTATTGTGGCTCAAGCCTAATTATATTTCACTCAATAAGTTCAGTCTCTTAATGAAACTGATAACTTTATTGGGTGAGAATGTGTCCAGTTCCTCTGGCAGCAGTTGCCTTTTGCCAAATATTGAAAATCGGATCCTATCCACAGCGGGACAGGTGCATAAGATGTGGTCTACCTTCTCATCATCCTCCAGGCATAGCCGGCACTCGGGGTTTTCCGCTAGGCCGAGTTTATGCAGATGATAGTTTAGTCGGCAGTGCCCGGTATATAGGCCTGTTAGAGTTTTCAGGTTTACCCTGTTTAACTCTAAAAGTTTCTTAGCTCTTGATTTCAAAGGGTATTTTATAAACGCCTTCAAATGAACTAATCTTGGTAACTCTTGCCAATACTGGAGAGTTTCCCTTTCAGCCCAGGTTGAGATAGCCATCTTGGCAGTACTTGAGGATATGCCAAGTATTGGTTCTGGTCCGACGAATCGTGATCCCGCTCCTTCTCTGGCTAAGGAGTCCGCTATTTCATTACATGTGCCTAACCCAAGGTCTGGTTAACAGAGGTCGAAAATTGACCTATTACACCATCTAGTTTCTCTGTGATTAATTCCAATGATTTTAGTAATAAGATGAAAAATATTCAGTTGCATGAATGTGACATTTTGAACTCCTTTGAGGTTTGTTCATTTTTTCCAAGTGTTCCAATACCACAGACCTTGGACTACCATAAGAATCTACTTGAATCAAACAAACTCAGTCAAGATGTAGTAAAAGAATATCCTCAACTTACTAAACTTTGCATAAAATAAAATTGCTTTCGATTCAATGATAACACCACACAAAAAAAATTAATAGAACATGTCGGAACAGCAATGGGTAACTATTTGTCACCATTCGTAGCCAGTTTCTTTATGAATACATTCGAAACATAAGAAAAGAAGTAGATATACAAAGCCGCTACGGGCTCAGTTTCAAGGTCACCGAACTCTGGATGCCATGTGTGTATCAATAGAGACCAAAAGATAGTGGTGGAGGGGGTTCTTCGTCCCGAGGTTGTTGAATAGTTCATCGAGGGTCGCCAATGTCCAGAGGCTGCTAAAGAGTTCTTGAAACTGATCTGAAGCAGTGAAAACCGATGACAGAGGGTTAGTTCAGAGTTTGCCGCTCGGATTTTGTAGATGTGTTGAGGAGTTCTTCAATAGCCTCTGGATGAAAACCCCCTGCACCTCTATAATCGGAAATTTGTATCGATGAAATCAACTTTGAATTTTTTCCCACGGGGAACTTGGTCGCTAGTTTAACATAAAGTATACCTACACAAAGTGCGCCAACTAGACAGAATTAGTCACTTTCGTTAAAAACTACATGTGCTGTCATAAAAATTTAAAAACCAACCACCACTTTTTTTGCAGATATTTAATATTAATTGTTCAGTATATGCACATAAAAAATATGTTGTACTGCATTTTAGATTTCTCTGCAAAAAATTAAAAGGTTTTTATCTGAATTTTTATGTTAGTTTTCAAAAAAGAGTCAGATTTTGTCTAATTGCTGGACGCTGTATATTATTATGTATCTATTTTCACGTCACAATTTAAAATAGAAATATGACAGATTAGTGATAATATCTATTATGTTTATCTCTTTTGATTACCAAATCTTCATTTTAATCGTGTTTTTAACAACAAATTAAAATGTGACAAATTTGCAGTAACATAAAAAATAAATATTCATTAATAATTTTAATCTTATCTAGAACGACTACACTATGATGTTTACCAACTAATCTTCATTTTTTTCTGCTGCGCATAAACCCCGAGTACAAATTCTATTAAATTGTTACCAAATGAATTGGACAACATAGTTAATGAAAATATATCTAGAGTGAAAGTAGGTGCTATCTCTACGTTTAAAAGAATCCTAAATATTTCTATGTAAATTTGATTCAATAAATGAGTTTTTTTTGATTAATAAAAGTTCTTTCATTTTCTTTGGCACATGCAGGTGAATGCAAAAGTAGGTATACAGTTTTTATTATGTAAAAAAAAATACAATTATTGCAATTAAATACAATCTGTCAAATTCTGAAATTGGCACTAACTGAGAATTGTGTACTGTACTTTTCAGTCTTATGCCAGTTTTTGTTCCTGATCTATCCCATCCAATTCCTTAGCTACGATACGCCGATAAGGAGCAATAACTCCGAAACACGCGTCCGTAGCTGCATGGTTGTTTTTTTTGAGGGGGGGGAGGGAAATGGCATTATTTTATTGTGAATTGTCAAGAATATAATCAGTTTTATGAACAAACCTTCGAAATATACCTACACTTTTTTTACATAAAGACCACAGCAAAAAGAAATATAAAGTTAGAGTTTCTTGTTGAAATTTTAATCTTTGCTGCATTGAAATACCTTTTCTGTAAATAAATTGCTTAACTTATAGGTATTGCGACTTTTATTCAAATCAGTGTATATTTAATAAACTAGTAGTGTGAAGTTTTCATTTGTAAAATTGCAAAGTAAGCATAGTTTAATTTTACAAATGTGATCCGACTGAATTTCCAAGCTACGTGGTAAATGTAAAAAACTGGACTTGAATTGAGAATGAGCTTGTCGTGCAATAGAATTAGATAAGGTTCTAATGGTTCTAGTTTGCTAAAATTTAAACAAAGTTTCTTTGTTGAATCGAATTAACATTTTTTTTTATATCATCAGGATCTTAACTATCGGTATATGCAGTATTCTGAAGTTAAAGGAGCTTGAATCCATCACAATTGCTGAGGTACTCAGTGCTATCAAATCATTAAAGATGTCTTGGGCTACCGATGTATATGACATAAATAATCAATTCCTTAAGGAAACTGCTGATATAATTGCATACCCTCTTACAAAACTGTTCAATGCTTGTATAAGTGTGGGTCTCTTTCCGTTTTCGTTTAAATTGTCACGAGTAGTACCAGTCTTTAAGAAAGGCAGCTTGGATTGTCTTGACAACTTTGGACCTATCTCTATTATTCCCTATCTAGGAAAAATTTTTGAAATTTTAATCAAAGCTCGACTAACCCCGTATTTTGAAAAAAAATATACATATTACATTTCTGTCAATATGGCTTTCATCAAAATCACTCTACTGTCCAGGCAGTTTCAAAAATTGTGAATGACATAGTTGAGGGCTTTAAACAAGGCCACGATACGGCCATAAACCTATGTGATCTAACTAAGGCCTTCGATTGTGTCAGTCACAATTTGCTAGTTGAAAAGTTAAACCATTATGGCATAAGAGATTTGCCCTTGTTACTTATAAAATCTTATCTTGAAAATAGAATGCAGTTTGTTATTCATAATAACAATAAATCGAATTCAGAATCAATTGTACATGGCATGCCCCAAGGCTCAGTGCTTGGGCCGCTGTTATTCATTATCTACATTAACGATATATTCTATTACCTATCTTGGGCTACCGATGTATATAACATAAATAATCAATTCCTTAAGGAAACTGCTGATAAATGTATTTTGTTTGCAGATAATGGTCATCATTTAAAAAATATTGAAAACAAGGCGAAACGGTTTGCAGCTAATAATTTAAAACTAAATAAAAAAGCTCATCGTTTAACTTTTTCTTCAAACAGACTTACCACAATCGGAAATTTCATTACTTTATTAGGAATTATCCTTGAAGCTAGTCTGAACTGGTCAGATCATATCGAACAACTATGTTCTAAACTCTCTAGCTCTAAATTTTTGCTTCGTCAACTTAAATATGTTCTCATCTCTGAAGTTTTAATTATTTCTTACCATTCGTTATTTTATTCACACCTATCTAATGGCATAATATTATGGGGTAACGCCATAAATTCAGTTAAAGTGTTTAAATTACAAAAAAAAATCCATTAGGATAATATCCAATGCACCTATTGATCACGGCAAGCCGATCTTTATAAAATTAAGAATTTTGGTCAATGCCTTCCTTATATATCTACCATCAGTTAATTGAAATACACTGTACCAAATCTACTTTCAACATAAACTCCGATTTTCATAACCACAGTAATAGAGCAGGACATAATATTAGTCCAACAAAATACAAACTCGCTAAATCTTCAAAAAATGCTTTGAATATAATCTCCTACTTCTTAAACAAATGGATAATAACTCTTTTAAAAGAAACGTGAAAAAGTACCTAATTTTCGAAAACTGTTTTTATATCGTAAAAGAGTATATAGACACCACCATTATTTCCAACGGTCAGCTGACAGCTGATCTTAATGATTGTATACTTGTAATAGTTTGTGTTTAATTTAACTTGTTGTCATATCTTGTATACTTGTAATGGTTTTTAACATGTTTGTGACAAATATAACCCGTTCTCTTTTGCTCATTTGCTCTTTTGCTTGTTTACTATGAATTAGTCTTTGTTCTTTATCGCTAACTGTGTATTTACTTTTGTAGTAATGGATCTAGAAATTGAATGACTTGCTTCAAATAATTTCCTCTAGAACGCCATGCAGATATACACTGTAGATACTTTGCTGAATATCAAACCTCAGGTTTTTTCAATTTCTCTTTGAAAAATTAGTTATATTTAAAGTTCATATATTATATACAATTAATTTCAAACTTTTTGCAATATAAAAACCGTCGGCTTTTTTTTATCCCTTTACCGCCGACGTTTTTACTTGTACCTAATATAAAGAAGTATAGTAATCGTGATTCTTTCGACCTAGGGATTTTGACACTGGCAGTTCTTCTATAGGGTCATTTGGTCAATGACCTCCTACATACAAACAAAAATTAGAGTTATTCATTTTCTGAAGTTTAAAAATATATAATATATATATTTTTAATATTCTTAAAAAATATATTAAAGTTTCTAGTTCATTCTATGTACTATACTATTCAAATATCTAGATCGCAGGATTTCGTATCCCCCCCGAGCACCGAGCCTCTACATTCATATTCATTACATTATACATTTATAGAATTTAAAAATCGTGGGTCAATCTCGTCCACTTGTCCTCAAAGCTAGCTACGGACCGAATATACAACGAATTAAAGTGAAATAGACTTATGCGCAAATCGTCAGAAAGCAAAAGAGACAGAAAACACTGGCGGGGACAATGTCCCTGACACATTTTACGGAAACAGTAATGCATGAAGTTCGCTAGTAGAACAGTCTTAATGCTGAATAGGTACACGTTGGTCGGTAAATTCTGTCGCGTTGTTTTTAATGTTTTTATTTGTGAACATTTTATTAGTAAATCTCTACTTGTCGTAAAGTTAAGTAAAACAGTGTTTTTGGTGTTTACTATTAAATATGATTATTGTACAAAATATATTAAAACTGAAAGATGGACATAAGTTGGGTTATGAAGACCGAGTGAAATTCAAAGGTAGTGGCCGTCCAAAACCTAATATGACGGTAAAGCAAACATCTATTGATAAGAAAAAAGAAGTTAATAGGTATTTTCGAAACTCAATGTACGATTTATCCGAGTGGATTTGCGGATGCGAGGTAAAAAATGCATTTTTTTGTTTCCCATGCCTGTTATTTGGTGATGATCCTGATCCTATATGGTCCAAAATAGGTGTAACTGACTTGAAACATTTAAAAATAAAAGTACAGAAACATTCGCTCGCATCAAGTCATATGAATAACTATTGTATTCTAGCAACACTTGGTACCAGCAAATTTTATTCATTGTTACGTTCATCAACTAAATTTAATTTTACAAAAAGCATCAAGTCAGGATAGAAGCATATCATTTTCTTTTGCTAATTTACATAGCTTTTCTTCATTCTTTGAAAAATCGCCAAAAAAAACAGCCGTGTTTGATAATGTTGTTAAAGTGAGATTACCTAAAGCGGCCTCAACACGATGGAATTTTAATACAAAGTGCATAGAGACTGTTTATACCTATCGAACAGAATTATTAGATTGTTTAGAATAATTCATTGATAATGAATCAGAAAACCACACTCTAAACCAAGCTATTGCATTGGTTTAAAAAAACTACTTACGATTTTGATTGATTTATACGTTTTGAATCGTCCTGAATCCATTCTGACTACTATCTGAATGATGTCTGTCGGTGCATGTGTGTGTGTGAATGTGTGTGTGTGTATCCGCAACAACTCAAGAAATACTAATGGGAGACTCCCAAATTTGGAAATTAAGATTTTCAACAACATTTTAGGTGACATATTAAATTTGGTGAATGTGGTACCACCAGTAGAGATATAATGAATGAAAGAAGAAAAAAGGTACAAGTTCGGGAAAAAAATTTAAAAATTTTTATTTTATTTCTGGCCGAATCTCGACGAATTATAGTGAAAAAACATAACTTTATGAAAAAAACCTGTCCGCATGTTTCTAGTATCGCGATAGCAATCACAGTTTTTGAGATAAAGCTTTCAAATTTGGTACACTTGTTCTAAAGACCAAAGACAATGAAAAATTCGGTGACCAGCAAAATTGGCCTTCTAAAAAGGGAGTCCATGGGACCCAAACTTTTTTGTATTTGACTTTACAAAAAAACATATTCTTGATGAAAGATTATAAATCATGTCTACTCTATCAAGTGAATAAAATATATTTTTCAAGTACTTAAATAAAGCTGATGTAAACTGAAATATTTTACACATTTGAAAATGGGGTTAGGATAAATTTACAGTTTGACGTTTGAAAGGTCTGATTTAGTTACAAAAATGTCAATGTCAATAACAAAAAATTATTAAAATATATGACATGAATTATTATTGACAGTATCGAATGACACTGATAATTAATTAATTAAAAATTTTAATGAAACATTTCAAGGTACGCTATTAAAATTTAATTGTGGTAAGTGAAGAATTAAATAGAATGATTTTTTTAGATCAGGATAATTTATATTGGCATAAGAAAGTAATGTGCTGGCCACATCAGATATTTTATGTTGCAAATAAATTTGAATTAAACTATATAACTTACCACAATCTATTATTTAATCACTTTTTTTTTGGATATTTTTAGTAATAATAGTTATTTATGCACCATTGGAGCAAAGTGAGTGTTTAATCCTATCATTTATGCAAGGGACTAAAACATACTTTACTCCCATGGTGAATACAATATTTTTGTACGAACAGGCACAATTTTATTAAAAAAAGATGAAATGTAAAATACCGAACAATAATTGGCCACGAAGCTTTTATATTTTATTTAGAATTTATCTATGTATCCTTGTATTTAATTGTCTGTTTGACATTATTTTTATTTATTTCTGTTTGACGTTTAGATTACTAAATATTACTAAAAATTATTAATAGACTGAACTAAAACCGCGGATGGCTGCTTGTGGAACATTATTAAAATCATTAAAAATAAAGAAAATTTTTGCTTTTAAATGAATCAAAAATATTTTATTTAAACTCTATACGTTTTTCCGCTTTTTTAGGCCTTTCTCAAGAGTACAGATCGTCTGTATTCTTGAGAAAGGCCTGAATAGCCAAAGGAGTTTTAATAAAATATTTTTGATTCATTTAAAAGCAAAAAATGTCTTTATTTTTCATAAAAATTATTAATTACCTACCAAATATTATGAACTGCGAAAATTACCGTATTAATATTAATATCAATTTAAAATAAGTTACTTTTTATGGTTTATAGGTTCGATTCAAAATTTTTTACTCTTTCTACCATCACAATTTTGATATAATAAAAATGTTGATGTTACGTTATGTTTGTATTTTTCATTGGTTTCCATCCTTCAGAGAATAAACGCTCGTTTTACTCCCTGTTTTGAGGTAGTAAAATACTGTTTTATTCTCATTCATACAACAAATATTTTACAGATAGAAATTGACAATTTATTAATTACAAATTTTAATAATTTTGAATAAAATTACCATTTCTCTATTCAGTGTTAAGATGTAATTTGTGAAACTAAAAAAACATCTATTACGAACCTTTATCTTATTGTCAGTGATAGTATTTTCTTTAAAGTACAGACTGCTTTCGCTCAGGGTTTCCTTTGAATTTCGACTGTAGCAACCAAGTAGATTACGCTTTTCGCCGTCAACACAATTACAGTCGAATACGTGACATTTTCTTGCTGCACCAGCTGTACAATCAGCTTTTCAAATGACTTCATGTTATCTCGGTAAAAAACGACAAAATATAAGTAAAACCGTATCACACATTTACTATAAATTGGTACTGAATAATTTCAATTACTTTTTTTATTTTAAACAGAATGTACATTGTTTGCAACAACTTATTTTACGTTTTTAAAATATTACGTGGTTGATAAGAACTTACTTGCATTTCTCATTTAATTCAGGAATGTGTGAGTAAAATACTTCCGTACTAATATTTGCAGTATTTTCTAGAGAGAAAAATATAAGCAAATAAGCATTTTTTACATAGGACGTAAATTATCTTAGTAGTCTCACTCTTGTTTAAATTTAGTTTATTTTTTTGGGCCCAGCATATTATTCTTTCATAAACTATTTCCGTTGTCACTTTAGCTTCAGTTAAATCGTTCTCTATAAATAAAATGTTGGTATCGTCGGCATAACAGACCACATGAACATTTGGAATTTTCTCTAAGAAACTAATTAGGTCATTGGCAAATAATATATACAAGAGGGGTCCCAAAATTGAGCCCTGAGGAACACCTTGTCTAATGTCAGAAGTATTGCTCTGCACTTCCCTCGACATTCTTACAATTTGCGTTCCATTCTCCAGATAAGATGTAAATATTTAAAGAGCATTTCCACGAACACCATAAAGTGCAAGTTTAGCTTTCAGCAACTGATGATCAATAAGATCAAACGCTCTAGAAAAATCGACAAAATGGCCTACAAATGTTTATGATTGTCCAAAGCATTTATGATTTTGTAATGAAAATCACATAGGGCAGACTCAGTGCTCTTATTAGCAGTGAAACCATGTTGTGATGGTGAAAGCAACATATCTTTATGTAAAAAAACCTGATAACTGGTCCTTAAGATGGAATTCCAAAAGTTTTGAAAAACTATAGAGTAAACTGATAGCCTTGTAGTTGTTGTAGTCATTTGGATCTCCCTTTTTATATAGAGGACTCACTATTGCCAATTTAAATTTGCTTGGAAAAATACCTTTTTCAATGGATAGATTGATTACATAAGCCAGCGAAGAGCTAATCAAATATTTGCATTTTTTAATTAAACTATTAGACACATTGTCGTGCCCGCTGGAGTTTGAGGATTTCAGTTTATTTATAAGAGATTCAACAGCAGCCACGGAAAGTGGAGACAAAAACAAAGATTTTTGTTAGAATTAGTTACATTAGATTCTAAGAAGTTAAAATCACGTGTTGTATTATTATTAGTGGTATTTGAGAAATGATAATTAAAGTTGTTGGTTACTTTCTCAATGGGGACCTTGTTTCCGTCTTTCTCAATACTTATTTCCTTTGTAACTGTGCTTGAGCCTTGTAAAGTTTTTATTATATTCCACATAGACTTTGTTTTGTTGTCTGAAAGATGAATTACTTGATCGTTGTATGCCTTTTTAGCAGACTCTAATTTATGACGATATAAGTTATTTAAGTGAACACTAAGATCCTTGTAAGCTGTATTTACCTTTGTAAGGTCATTATACATAGTAACCTGATTTCTAAGCTAAATTAGTTCAGGTGTAACATATTTATTTACGTTATATTTTCTTTTGTTAGTGCTAAACCGTTTTATAGGAAAACTTAAATCAAAATTGAGCAAAATTATATCGTAAAATTTATCTAAAGCGATATTAGGGCAACTTTGGGTAAGCACATCTTGCCAATATTGTTTTTGTAGATAGTTAAGAAGACGACTGGTGTTTTTCATACATAAATGTCTGTGGTATACATATTTATTTTCTTTTTTTGATTTGTTTTTCCACCTTAACTGAGAAAATTTGTGAGAAATGGTCAGACAAAAATAAATCAACAACACAAGATCTAAAATTAGAAATATTTGAGGTGATGAGAAAATTGTCTAAGCACGAGCTATATTGCAGAGTTGCGAGAATCAGTCTTATTTTTCTCTGTTTTCTTTTATGATCTTTGTGAAATTATAAGCAGACTGTCGAATATGCACTATGAGACAAAAACTCCATGGGAATTCATTAAGTTTTAGTTTTTACTGCTACAAATGCTGGAAAGACAATTCAATTTTTACGGAGTTTTTTTTTCAAAATGTGAGTAAACATGTGAAAATATTATTTAAATTAATGTGGTTAAGTTAGGTTGGGTTCTTAATTTCTTACAAAATGCTCAATATTCCACATTTTTTCTTTTTGAAAATTACTACTAAAATTGGGTACTTTAAAAAAATAAATTTAAAAAGTTAAGATTCATGTGTATGTATAGTGTTATGGACCCCTATTGTGTACTGTATTAAAGGTAGAGATATAACATGAGGAAGATTGACGGAACAAGTTACAAGGAAAGATTTGTAATTTTGTAAAAGTACTGTGGAATTTGATAACAATAATAATTTAATAGTAATAATAATTTAATTATTCACTTAATAAATTTTATGATTATTCAGATTTTTATTTTTGAAGTAAAAATCGCCAGCTGTACATCCGCGGGTGGAGTTTCCCTAGAGCGACCACCTTGCCCAAAGATAATTGCTGCATTTTTTCGTGCCAGATAATGCAAACATGTTTAACTGTCAGAACTACTGGGACGATTCATGATCACGTTATGTACAATTCATTGGCATGAACGGAAGCTGCTAATGATGTAATGATATTAACAAACAACAAATTTATTACTTTATATCAATACATATATTTAAATAAATAACATGTCGATTAAAGTACACACAAAAATATCAACAACACGAACCTAATCCTAGAGGATTATAACCTAATGCATGAGAACGAAGACCTAATCCTAGAGGATTAAGACCCAATCCTAGTGGATAGCCCAAACCACCGCCACATAATTTTGAACAGAGCCTACACTTAAGTCTTTCGATCGCACCAAATTTAGGAGAAAGTGATAAAGATATTGGTGGAGGTGCACATGGATGAGGTGCACAAAGCATTGGAGCTGGTGCTGGAGGTGCACATCCAAGCAGTGAAGGATGTGGTAGAGATTGTGCGCATGCACATGGTGCTGGTCGGTATGGCAGAGTTGGTGGTGGAATTGCGCATGGTAGTGGCGATGGGGCGCATGGCAGTGGTGATGGAGCGCACGCTGATGGATTAATATAGCTTGATGGAGGTAGGTAGAAAGTATTCTGAAACAAGTTAACATAGTAAGTGATAAATCTAATCAAAATGAAGATAAAGTGAAGAATTATTACTGGTACTAATTTTAAAAATTTAAATTAATAATATAAAAACATATTATAATGCAAAGAAAACCCAGAAGGATTTTTTTAGATGAATACAGGAACACATTAATTTAAGAACTAAATCATCAAAAACTTCACGTTGATACACGGGCGAAATTGTATGAAGAATTGGCGGATCAATTGAGTGGCCAGATAAGTCCTCTGATTTTACACTTTATTTTTTTTTTTATTTAGAACATTTTAAATTGCTAGTTTATAAAAAAAAACAAAGAGACACTTAGGAATGTTTTCTGTTGTATTTTTTTAAATCTTTTTGGCGAAATGAACACTGGCTTTTCCAAAGCTTTTGACGACTTAACCATAATACGTTACTGCATAAACTTAACAAGTATTCTATTTCTAATGACTTAATCATGTTCTTTACATCTTACCTCCCGCATAGGTCGCAGTATGTTTCGTATAATGTTATAAGTCTGTTGAATACTTTGCTTAATCTGGAGTTCCTCAGGGGTTTATATTAGGCCCTTTATTCTATAATATATATGTGAATGACATAGTTGATGATTTGGATGTGTGCTGTCTACTTTACGCTGACGATCTTAAGATATACACTAAGATTGAAGGATTAGACGACTGTATTAGGCTCAGGCGAATATTTCAAAAATATGTATTTGGTTCGTTAAAAATAACTTAAACCTTAATATCTAAAAATGTAAAATTGTGTCGTATACAACCAAGCCGTCTGAAATATTATATGACTATGTTATAAACAATAAAATATTGGCAAGGCAAAATACATTTAAGGACCTAGGAGTAACGTTTGATAAAAGGCTGTCATTTCAAACTATGTACAGAATGTTGTTACAGATAGCTTCAAAACTTTAGGTTTTATCTTACGAAATAGCAAGAATTTCACCAACTGTGATGCTCAAACTTTTATATTTTTGTTTCATTCGCTCAAAGCTTGAGTATGCGTGCCTTATATAGAATCCACATTGTAGTGTATACACTAACAACGTTGAATTTTGAATTTTTAAAATTTTTGTCGTTTAAATTAGATGGTACATATCCTGTCATAGGCTTTTCACAAGAAGCTCTATTAGACAGATTTTCAGTAATTTTACTTGAATGTCGAAGGGAATATCTCGCAATGTAATTTCTTCGTAAACTTGACTGTGCTGAATTACTCGGATCTTTGAATTTTCATGTCCCTCGACCCAAAATAAAATAAAATAAAAACAAAGTAAAAATAGTGTATTTAAACGACATGGATATAGTGTCGACACCGCAATTTAATGAATTACCCACTTTGTGCATAAATATGATACATGACAAACAAGACCGTCTTTAATTTAATTATAGTTAGCCCTAAATTAATTTAGACAAAACCGACAAAAAGTACAAAGCGTATCATGGTGCATGAACCTCCAAACTGATGTTACATTTATAAATGAAATGTTTCATGTACTTCTTTGTCCACTGATTAGTAATTTATAACAGTTAGGTGGCTGACCTGATGAATAAATGTGAATAATTAATTACTAGAATATTTACGATTACACAGGCCTGCAAAAAAATAAAACTTATGGTGGGGGGTTTCTATATTTTAATGTAATTTTGTATGCCTTCATGCCGAATCCAAAAATGACTTGCATTTTGCTCTATCACGCAAGGTTTTTTTCACAAAAAATAAATACATGAACGGTTTTCTAATAAAATGTATTAAAATAATGCGTTACAGTAAAATACTTCTCATTTTTAATTACAAAATTTAAATCAAAATTTACAAGTACCTACAAGAAAATAGTATTACAAAAAAGTTGTTAACATTTTTACATGTCTCTTTGCGAATGAAAATGCTTTCTTTTCCTTTCAAATGAACGCTTAGTTGAAGCCCGTTTATGTGAAGTTTCACCTTCAGAAGATTCTCTCTTTAAACACCAACAATAGTCAGCCATCATGGCGACGTTCCATCTTCCTTGATATCTCATCTCCATCTATTTAATGTCCTGGTGAAACCTTTCACCTTGTTCTTCACTCATCACCCCGAGATTTTCTGGAAAATAGTCAAGATGGGAATAAAGAACATGAAGTTTCAAACTGATATTGCACCCCAATGTTTTATAATTTTCTAACATATCGTTGACTATATTCTTGAAATCAGGATCTCTGTTATTACCTAAGAACTTTTGAACTACATTTTTGAAGCCAACCCATGCAGCCTTTTCTTTATCATTCATTGTTGAGTCAAATATTCTGTCTTTCATTAACTCTCTAATTTGTGGCCCAATAAAAATACCTTCCTTAAGCTCGGCTTCTTATAAACTAGGAAACTTTAAACATAAATACTTGAAGCAGTTACAGTTTTTGTCGAGAGCTTTAACAAATTGCTTCATTAGCCCCAACTTAATGTGTAACGGAGGCAGGAGAACTTTTTTCGGATCGACCAAACTTTCTTGTACAACATTTTTTGAACCAGGTACTAAATTAATTCTACGTGGCCATTCTTTCTTTTGCCAATGTTCACCTCCCATTCACTGTCCCATTCGCATAAGAAACAGGGCATTTTAGTATAGCCAGACTGTCGGCCTAAGAGCATACCTAAGATTTCAAAATCTCCACATAACATCCAGTTGTGGTCTGCATATTTCACCTTTTCAAGTAGGAGTTTCAAATCTTCATATCTTTCTTTTAAATGAACAGTGTGCAACCGGGACTGATGCGTATATATTACTTTATGCAACAATACACCCTTTAAACTCCTCTTAGATGAGTCTATGAACAACCTCCAGTCATTTGGTTAATAAATGGATGCTCCTAACTTGCTAACCAATCCTGGAACATCATGGCAGTGATCAAAGTTGATCAAAGTATTCTAAAAATTCAGTTTCACGTTTTCTATACCATGAGAATGTCGTTCCTGGAAGAAGTAAATTCTTTTCACTCAGTCTAGATCCCAAAAGTTCAGCAGACTCTTTTGAAAGTCCTAAGTCACGAATTAAATCGTTTAGTTCATTCTGAATAAAAAGCTGAGGCTGAGTATTTTATAATGAAAAGTCTTCCCTAATCTTCAATTTCTAATTGCGAATCAGAATCGACAAAAGAGTATAATTCTCTGGTTCGGCAGGTACAGGTACATCTGGCCCATGCGCTACTGGCCTTATTGCTGATGGAAGGTTGGGATAAAATATTTTTTTTCTTATTTTTAGTATTAAAGCCACTTACGTCGCACAAGCAAAAGTAACAATCTTCTGCATGATTGCTGGGTTCCCGCCACATCATTGGTATACCGAAAGGTAAGGTTTTCTTTTTATTTTGAGTCCACTTCGGTAACGATTCAACACATGTATGACAAGCTCTGTGTGGCGCCCATGTTTTGTCTTGGTCTCCAAGCTTTACACCAAAGTACGCATGATAACTTCTGTTTACGAATTCCGTAATATTACTTTGTCTTTTTTTAACTGTATATGAACCACAAATTTAACAAAACACATCGGCGTTATTTTTGCAATGTCTTGAGAACACGTTCAACCACAGTTAACTTACTCCTGACTGCTGTATGTGCTTTTCGAATACTATGTGTATATTCTAGTTCTAACTAGAAACGTCTAGATTAAAAGGCAGTGGTCCGTAACAATTTTATTTTAAAAAGATATGTATTAATTACTAATAATGTCGTTATGTATGTTTAGAGTAAACAGTGCGTGATACACGAAAACTAATAATACTGCAGGGTTCAGAACGATTTACTTACTCTAAAAATGTAAAAAAATTGTAGACCCCTAAAACCATGCAGGCCTCAGACAAACACCTGAATTAAAAATGGAAGTAAATTAAAAATATTTATATATCAGTAATGAGTGAACAGAGTTTCGGAATTACAAATGACACTACAGCATTTAATTAACGAATAATTAATCTCCTTACAGTCATTACTAGCCGATGAAAATGTTTTTTATGTACATATTGTTTGATTTAAAGCTGTTCAATAAACATAAAATAAAACACTTATTAATAGTAGACTAAAAATTAAATTAGATTTAATAGTACATATATTATACATTTCTTGCACCGTACGTTTAAAAAAAATTCTGAAATACTATAATATAAGTTATATTTATTAACAAGGTGTTAATGAGTGGTGCCATTATTTTAAATTTAATATTTTTTACTTACAGCCATTGAGATCCATGTAGTGAAAGCCATTATCAAGGGTATTATGTTAATACTCATTTTAGACTGTTGTGTCACCAGAAGTTTAAAAGACTCTTTTGGTACTAGCTATGCATCAGATGATTAAATGCCATTTATATTAAAAAAATATTGTTGGAATTATCTAAAACGTGTGTATTTCTCAAACATGGAAGAAATGCTTTAATAAATTTGCGTGACTCGAATTTGAACTTGAATTAAATGTTTATATTTTGGTTTATTGACAGCGGAAGTTTATGAAAAATAATAATTGTATTTATTTATTACTATAATATAACAATGTCCCAACTACTGCTAATATGTAAATTATATATAACACTCGTGTGACGTTTCTGGGGACATTTTTAAAAAATTGTAATTTTAGTCAGTGTTACGTTAATTATAATTAAACTATAAATTGCTCAACAGCTTAGAAGTGTTTAACTTTCGTTTACCCATGCAGACACAGGATCTCAGGTCGTCATTCCAGATACGGACTTCTTTCAGTGTATAAAATAAAATGAATTTATTTTAAAAAATTGATACTTTCTTACTTGCTAGTATTTATTTGTAGAGGAAAAAATCATTATCATCACATTATTATCATATCGTTTACATGTATAACTTCCAAATAATTGATTGCTCTACAAAATAAATCTGTCTACACACATGTTCAAGATACCTGCTGAACAGTAAACAAACATGGAGTAACAAAAGCAAAAGTAAAAATTTTCGAGAAATTGTGCCTACTGTTACGGACCTTATTTAGACTGAACATGCCACAATGTTGCAGTGTTCATTACACTTTTTGTTACATGTAAAAACATGCTCAAAGTAATATTTTCTTTAAATTTTCATGAAAATTATAAAAATGAACAATAATGTAATTTCCGGTCAAACCGGAAGTTGAATTGAATTTGTTTCATTACTATTTAATTCAGTCTGAGTTTCTATAAAAAAACATCCCAAATGATCTATCATCTAAAATTTATTTTAAAAAAAGTTAAGGCAATTTTTGTTACTTAAAAAAATTAAATTTAAGTCAAATATCTGGACAACCAATGATTTTCGAAAATTGTCCACATCGTAAAAGTTGCTTAGAATTTAATGTCCTGTCACGTGCACCTCTTTTCAAGGATCCTGGGATCGATAGTTCCTTTGCATAGCAGCGCCATCTATACCTCAATGTGGAGAAAGGCCGTTTTTACCCAAACCTGAAGTCATTTACATATTCTAGTAAAATCCATTTACAGAATTCAGATCTCTTTTAGTTTTTGCCCTGTATATTCTTCTGCTTAGTTCTCATTCTTAATTTTGTACAACTTTTTGATATCAGTTAATTTTTTTTTCATTAAATTCTATTACATCCGTAAATTTATTAGTAATTAGATAATTTTAGTACTTTTAAACCCTAGACCATTTTATATATAACATATTTAAGAATTTATTTTTGTACATTTTCCAGATATTTTATTAATAAATTTTATTTATATTTAATTTTATGGACTATTTATTTTCTTTTTTCATACATGATGAAGGATCTGTAAGTGTTAGGGACCATTTCAGTGTATTAGATCTTATACTGCAATTCAAGTTCGTAATATGTTAGGGAATTCACTAAATATAATTAATTACAAAGTAAGATATTGTATTATTGTGTATGAAAATGGTGATATTGTTCATATCGCCTCGATCCAATCCTGGTGTTGAAGTCATGATGACCTTGAATCCAAAGTCTAGCCATGATTTTACGGAGTATTCAGAAATATTTTGATGAAACAATAGTTAAAAGAAAATTGTTAATTCCATAAAATGTCAAAAGTGTAAAAGCAGTACAACACCAAATAAAATTCCGTAGTCTCGATTGTAATCTGTTTCGCAGCCCATAAATACTTCATTTGTTCTTTTCATTACAGCTATAAAAAGGTCATTTTAAAGCCCAACATAAATAAGATTAACGCCATCTGACACATTTATCGGCAAAGGAAAAACAAATATACAATTTTCGAAGTGCTAATTAAACAAAAATAAAACACAGTCGTATGTTTGCATGAGATCGTCTGATAGTGAGGGATAAAAAGTATGTATGTTATAAAAAGACAACTGCAGATAAACAGTCATGAAAGGCAATTCTTCAATTGCATGTATAAATGCAGTAGTAGAGGCCTGTGCATGTTGCCTGGTAATAAAGTGACACAACTGCAGTAGCCCTCCTGGCGACGTAGTTCCGAACATGTCAATACAAACTAAAGTTACTCCAATCTATAATGTAAAATTAATGAAAAATTCGGTGTTTGTCCTTAGTTATAAGTGTGAGGTCTTTCCAATTACTGTATTCTAAATTATTTGCAATAACAACAAACTGAATTAAAACTTCAATTTACAATATACAGGATTTTGAGATATGACGTCTTCAAAGTTTCATTTAAATAGCAACTCATATAGGCGTCACATTAGAGGTTTCACCTCTGAATGAGAGATAATAAGCTGTAAACTTGTATAAACATTTATTTTGGCGTTCTAAAAGCTGTCTCAAAAGTCTCATAAAATCTCGTGTCCGCGTCTTAAGATATTCAAGGACAAAGGTTACAAAAATCGGTTTTTTGCAAATAACTCGCTTCCTATGGTTTTAATGCCATTTGCATTTATTATAAAATTGTAGAGAATATAATTCTCTACAACTTTTGTCCCAAACATTTTTTTTATATACTCAACCATTTTTGAGATAGAGGGCGGAGAGCGCGCCGCGCTTACCTATTCATAGCATAATGCAAGGTCAACCGTAAGTCCCGGTAAATAATACGCCGTATAAAGTCTATAAATCATTAAAAAATATATAATTATGAATAATTTGCATTGTTTATTAATTAATACATTATATTTAATGATATTTTTCATTTATCGAATATATATTTGTTTAATATTACTTACCTTTCCGTGTAATCAAAAAATTGTTGAGTGGAATACTTTAAGTATATTTTAATTATATTCTAATATATATGTTAATTATATTTTAAGTAGAAAAATAATAGAATAAATACATTTTAATTATATCTTTATTTAGAAATACTTTTTCATATATTTATTACAGTTGAAGTTCAAATGTGGGGAAGTTTTTCAAAAACTTCTATAATTAGAAGGACTTGAGTCTTAATTTTCTTCTTCTTCTTTATCATTGTCTTCCGGTCGCTCGAAAATTTCCAATTCAATATCATCATTTTTGTTGTCAAGGATCCTCGAGAATTTCGGGGTCAAATGTACTATCTTCATCGAGATCGCTTTGATACGGTCAAGCATTGAAGCACGCTTGCCCATTACACTGGCCACAAGCTAAAGAACATTGCAACCCCGATTTCCTGCATCCGCAGCGTGAACCACAACCATTCTTGCAGTTGATTACACGGAAAGGTAAGTAATATTAAACAAATATATATTCGATAAATGAAAATTTATTAAAATATTATTAAATATCATGTATTAATTAATAAACATTTCAAATTATTCATAATTATATATTTTTTAATGATTTATAGACTTTATACGGCGTATTATTTACCGGGACTTACGGTTGACCTTGCATTATGCTGTGAATAGATAAGCGCGGCGCGCTCTCCGCCCCTATCTCAAAAACGGTTGAGTATATAAAAAAATGTTTGGAACAAAAAGTTGTAGAAAATTTTATTCTCTACAATTTTTATAATAAATACAAATGGCATTAAAAACCATAGGAAGCGAGATATTTGCAAAAAACCGATTTCTGTGACCTTTGACCTTGAATATCTTAAGACGCGGACACGAGATTTTATGAGACTTTTGAGACAACTTTTAGAACGCCAAAATAAAGGTTTATACAAGTTTACAGCTTATTATCTCTCATTCCGAGGTTGACCCTCTTTTTTGGCTTAAGTGACTGGATTCATATTTTATTTCGTTTTTCTAATACAGTTATTAGTATAGTTCAGCGCTTTAAACTTTGTATAGGTTAGATCGGAAAAATCTTAAAAAGAAATAAAAATTAAAAATCGGTTTATTTATTTAGCGCAAAATCCTTTAAAAGAGTTAAATTTAATTAAATTAAATTAATGTTTAAAACAACTTCCATAAGTGAAATCTTGTTTAGAGCAACTATTCATAGTGTTTTCCGTTCACCACCTGACAATAACGAAACTTATCTACAAAATATATTTCTGTCATTTAATCTCTTACTCGTTCATTAAATCTGAGAGATTATTTGGTGTGTCTTTATAAACTTTATTTTGTACGTACCCGAAAGAAACAAATTAGGATGAGTTAGAATCGGGGGACATTGAGACCATTTAGTTATACCTCTCTTGCCAATCCTGTGGCTACCAGGAAATGTAACATATAAATAGCCTCTATTATTTCGTAGTGAGGGGGGTATCCTATTGAAACCAAATGTCTTCTGGTACTTCTTCATTCGTTTTTAACAAAGCAGGAAAGATATTGTTCAAGGGTTCGAAATACTTTACAATATTTAAAGTTTAGCTAATGGCCAATAATGCGTCCTTTCAACATTTCTTGCCATAATAGTGTTATGTACAAAATTATCATCATTCTTACACAGTCCCATCATTCTCTTGGAAAATTGAACTCATCTGTCAAAATTATCATCAGAAAACTCTTACATCAAATGGACTTCATCACTACCTACTGGAAACCCAAAAATTGTCAAACTTGACAAAAGCCGAATAAGCAATGAAAAAGTTAGGTATTTCCACTTATTATGGGTTTTATTTTAAACAATAGATTGCTCCAAATTGTTTAAAATGTTTTGCTCGTATTGCTCTTGAACTTCATCTCCCACAGCGATTCCATTTTACGCCTTCAAAAAGTCACATTTTTTGCATTGCAAGAAAATTCAAGCCAAAAGATATGCTGAGAATAATGGTACTGTTGATCCATGAATCTAAGAAATACGAAACACTGAAAATTCTGGGTCATCGCATCTTCAAGAAAAAAGTTGCTTTCTCTAAGTATTTTTTTAGAGGTTACCTTTCACTGATTCCATATTGAAATACAATTCATTTCAGTGCTATTATCACATATTTTGGTAGCAAAATAATTATGAAACAGAATATATGCTTGCTTTTAGTAGTGACTGATGAAAAATAATGAATATTTTTCCAAATAGAGTGATTTACTTTTAGTTTTAAGATCTCTCCTATTGGCTATTCGTTGTAAGTGTACAGCGTGTTGCTTTTAATTCGGGAGTTTTGCCCATTTCTGAAAAGTATGGTCCCAGCCTCCTTGATTTTTTTTCTACAAATTCATTGTTCCACGCCACCTTGATTTTTATAAAAATCTCTTATATAATTATTGTCAAAACAATGAGAATCCTTGACATATGTCATGTCATAGAGAAGCATAAAAATATAAGCATTTTTTTGCAGTCATGGCAACTATTTTCCATTGAAAACAAGTTCAAGTGCTCTTGTAGAGGAAAATCAAGGAGGCTGTGGTTCCAAAAGATTTTATTAAGGAAGCAGCGCCAGTTGGAAGAAAAAATGACAAAAGTCTAGACGTGAAGACATTTTTAATAATAAAAACAGCACAGAATTTGGAAACTGTAATACTCATTTATCCTTAGTCCTGGGTTACCTTTTAACGCAAAAAAATCAAGAAGTTTCATTTTTCCATTTTCTTTTCTTATTATCATCTTACCTTAGAACAGCGTATATTTTTGAAAATTGTAAATAGGCCTAATATGATATGATCGACAGTGAGAAACAAATTAGCTTCGAGACACATGTTACACTCACATGTCGGAATAACAAATAAAATGTTACTTATTGACCTTGTCAAGGCAGCCATTTTGAAAAATTTGCGTTTTTACCCCCTGTCCAAATTACTCTACGGATTTTTTCGGATTGGGCTTTTGGTATATAAAATATATTTCTGAGAACAGCCGTGAAATATTTGCTGTTGTTGTCATTTTTCCAAGGTTAAGCCAATTTTTTCACCATATGACCTGACTATTTACATTTAATGTTTATATTTTCTAAAGTAAATAGATCGTTTAAAATGTATGGAATATCGATTGGTTCCATTTGTCCCGTATAATACAGCAGAATTTATTTTTTGCACATTTAAAATGGGATCGTTTAAAATGAATGGAAAAAAGTCGATTCTATGTGTCTTATTTTGTATTTGCACGACAAGCAAAAGCGGGCTTAAATAAAGTGTAGTCTCAGGAGGACGGAAGTGCCGGGCGATTTCTGTTCCTGTAGAGACAGCGATATTCATGGCACTGAAAGTAACCCTACAATGTAACCCATAGAGACACGTCTTCATTCGATTGAATTCCCACTAGACGACACCACGGCCTTTTTTGCTACCTATTACTCTATGTAAATACTGATAGCATGATTTTACTATCACCTTATTGTCAAAAAATCATTATTTTCTTTTCGTTTTTGTTCCAGCGTCATACAATGGATAGAAATTATTAAAAAAGTTTGATTTGATCATTTCAAAGAGAAGTTATAACCCAAAAAAATCAGAGCAGTTATTTTCAAGCCTACATTAATAAACGTATGTAAAACACCCGTCGTGGTACTAAATTAATAATAATAATAATAATAATAGTAATAATAATATATAATAATAATTATAATATAAATTCATTTATTTATCTAAAGGGAAAGAGAAAGTGTAATTTGATTATTTTTGGTGTGGCTGAACAAAATTCAAACAATAAGGACGATCGTATTAAGGCCGACAAATCTGTTGCTCTCGATATCTTTAACTCCTCTGGCGTTACAATTCAGAATCTTAACAATTTGAATGTCCTGCGCTTGGGACGATATTCAACGGATAGATCCAGACCTATCAAAGTAAGGTTGGAAAATGAAGAACAAGTGCATCAAATTATTCTCAATGCCAAAGTCCTCAAAGATAATGACAGATTCAAGAATGTATCAATATCATTGGACAGAACACCGAAACAAATAGATCAATATCGTAAACTGAAAATCACTTTAAATCAAAGAATTTCCAATGGAGAAAGAAATATTAAAATCAAATATGTTAATGATTCACCTAGAATTGTTAATTTAAACCCGTAAACGCACCCAATTATGAAACCGAATTAAGATGCTACTACCAGAATGTTAGAGGTCTCAATACAAAGCTAGAGGTCGTTTATAACATGGCATAGATTCTCGAATACGATATTTTATGTTTAAGTGAAACATGGCTATCAGATGTAGTCACTAGCCAAGAAATTCTCCCGAGCTCCTATTTAGTATTTAGATGTGATCGAGCTTTTCGAACAACAGGCCTTACCAGGGGTGGAGGTGTTCTGCTAGCAGTAAGAAATTGTTTTAAAACTTGCAAGCTTGACTTAGACTTTTTAAATAATATAATACCTGCAATAGACATTATAGGTTGTAAAATATCATTCATTAACGTTGTACTATATGTGTTTGCTCTATATATTCCACCGTCAGTTAACGCTAGTGAACTGGAGGTGTTCTTAGAAGCTTTCGAGGCTTTACGTTTTCTTTTAGTCGATTGCAAAATTTTGATTTGTGGCGATTTCAACATACCGTTATATAATCTCTCATCAAATGACGCAAAATGTGGGTTAATTAATAATTTTATTAGTTTTTTAAATTTAACACAACAAAATACAGTTGTAAATAATAATGGCAGAATGCTAGACCTAATTTTAGCCAATGTTGAATGCAAGGTCATTAGAGATAATGCCCCTTTAACAAAAGAAGATAACTATCATCCTGCCCTTATTATCGATTTTAAAATAATCACCGGTAATCAAAACAATTTTGTATATTGTAACACAAATATTAGATATAACTTTCGACGAGCTAACTTTCCGTTATTGTATAACATGTTGCTACATACCGATTGGTCTTTTTTAAAGGATTTTACAAATGTTGATGATGCCGTCAATAGCTTTTATAACACCTTAAATAGTGTATTTGATGAATGTGTACCAGTGAGCAACGATACGAAACGAAATTATCCACCGTGGTTTAACCGGGAGATTAAAAATAACATCAGCAAAAAAAGAACTGGCGCGCAAAAAATTATAAAAAAATTCAAAACTATAAACTACTTAAACGAATTTAGGTCACTCAGATCCCTAATAAAAACTCAAATTAACGTTGCATATAAAGATTATGTTCATAGCATTGAGGACGCAATTGGAGAAGATCCATCAAAGTTTTGGTCATTTCTTAATGTCAAAAGGGGTAAGTCAAGAATACCCGGAATTCTCCACTACAATGACAAAGCTTACGAAACTCCTCAGTCCATCGTTGACGGTTTTTCAAACTATTTTTCGGACATTTATATCAATTCAAACCCCAACAATAATAAAGAGAATATATTGCTAAACAACAATCTTATTAATTTGCAATATATAACGGAGGACGATATACTTAAAGGCATAAAAAAACTAAAAAACAAAATGACAGCCGGCGTTGATAAAGTTCCTAGTTTTTTAATCAAAGATTGTGCTACAGCGTTTGTTCAACCCTTGCTTTTGTTATTTAATCTCTCGTTAATTACGTGTAAATATCCAGATATATGGAAAATTGCAAAAATATGTCCCATACTCAAATCCGGTGATTCTTCTTATTTAAATAATTATAGACCAATAGCAATATTATGTAACTTTGGCAAATTATTGGAGATTATTCTGTATGAATACATTTACTGGTCTGTTAAAAATACAATATCGCCTTCTCAACATGGTTTCATGGAGAAGAGATCTACAATTACCAACCTAGCCTCGATATCTCAGTATATATCAGAATCCTTAGATTCACAAGGTCAAGTTGATGTTATATACACAGACATACAGAAGGCATTTGATCAAATAGATCACTTTTTATTATTATCAAAGCTGAGAGGAATTGGTTTCTCTGACTCTTTAATTTGCTTATTTGAGTCCTATTTAATTGGGAGACATCAATTTGTTGAATATGGAGGCTATCGCTCTCAATCATATACAGCAGTATCGGGAGTTCCGCAAGGATCAAATTTAGGACCCCTTTTTATTTCTTATTTTTATTAACGACCTAACAGCTAATATTAATTCTCACCACCTACTATTTGCTGATGATCTCAAAATTTTCCTAGAGATAAGTTCTATAGAGGATTGTATCTTACTGCAAAATGAAGTTAATAAAATTTCTAGCTGGTGCTCGGCCAATTCTCTAAAGTTAAATATTGGCAAATGTAAGGTTATGTCATATACAAGGAAGGACACTACAGTTACCTTTCAATATAAAATAGATAATAACATTTTAGATCGTTGTGTGAATTATAAGGATCTGGGAATTATTTTTGACCCAAAACTTACTTTCAACAATCATATCGATGAAATGGTCAAATCGGCATCTAGAACCTTAGGTTTTTTAGTAAGAAATTGGGGCGGTTTTGTGAATATTGACACCCTGAAACTGTTATACATATCATTTATAAGAAGTAAATTGGAGTATGGCTGTATTATTTGGTTTCCCATATATCAAAATTCATTGTCACGCATTGAATCAGTTCAACGCAAATGTCTGAAATTTATGTTTTTCAAATGTAATGGATCTTATCCTCCCCGAGGTACAGACAACAAAATACTGCTTAATATGTTTGACCTTAAATCTCTCAGATTCAGAAGAGGTGTTGTCGTTTTATCCTTTCTTTATAAATTAATTAGTCACAATGTTGATTGTTCATTTCTTTTAAGTAAACTAAACCTATCAGTCCCCAGATTAGAATCCCGTCAAAACAACCTCTTTTACTGCGATGCTCCTCGTACAAACCTTATGATAAAGTCACCAATCTTTAATATGTGTAAAACTTTTAACACCATTTCATCTTTATGTGATGTCAACTATGATAGTTTAGCTAAAATAATTCATATATATGAAGAAAACTGTGCTTATTAAATTAGATTATTTCATAACACCATAATATATTTTACTTTTATGTATGAGTTTTCTTGTAAACTCTTAATGTAATGTTAATGACTATGTGTATTGCAAATTTGTGCATTTTATATTACAGTATACTTAGTTTTAAGCTTTTCCTGTAATTGGGTGCTTTAACCTGTAGGAAATAAATTACTTATTATTATTATTATTATTATTATTATTATTATTATTACTAAAGAAGATAGTAAATACAATTAATACACATAATGACATAGTAGACGTATGGTTTCAACAAGACAGAATAATATAATAATACAAAAAAGATACAATAGTAAATAAAAACAGCATTGAAAATAACATAACTAAACAAAAATTGCATTGAGGACAACTTAACTACTCGTAGGTTACTAAGCAGTACTTTTCTTTAAGTATAAAAGTTGAGATTTAAATTGTTGAACAGTTTTACTGGCCTTAATTTCATGAGGAAGAAGATTGAACTGTACAATTCCCTTGTGGAACAAACTTTCCATAGTACTACTCTTAGTTGTTCTTTTTACATAAAAATTATTTGTAATTGCCGTACGAGTAATACGTAGGTATACCTCAGTAACAGGCAGTAACTGTCGTACTAGATAGTCCGGTAAAATATTATTAATCATCTTAAAAATAAAAGTCATAGTTTGGAGGTAAAGAAATTGTTCAATGTTAAGCTAATTCAATGTATCTAGCATCCTTTGACTACTTGAGAACCTGTTGCATCTTAATATTACTCGCATTGCCTTATTTTGAAGAACCTGCAACCTACTAAAATTTGTACAACTTACATATTTTTATTTTTATTTTATTTTATTTTTATTTACACTACACTACCCAACAGAAAAGTCCAATTACTGGGTAGGACATAATGATTACAATTATTAAAGTAAGTGAAAAACATAAAAAAAAACATAAAAAGACATACAGAATGTGATACACAGTGAAAACATGTAATATAGGTACCTACTAATATATAAAATATGTACTAACAGCATATATTTTTAGAATTCACAAGAATTTACAATTTATTGCCTCAAATTTCTTTTTATCTCAGCTACAGTACAGTGAAAGATATCGAACTGATTTTGAAGATTTTTATGGTTCTCACACATCTGGTAAAGTGGCGAGAACTTTTGAATATTGATTCTAGGATTAGGTAGATAGAACAGTGAGTTTTGCCTAGAACCCGGCCTGGGTATTCGAAAATTGAGTAAACTGAGAATATGGCTACAGTCTGTTATATTGTGTATTAATTTGTATAGAAATGTTTGCTGGGATATGATTCTGCGAGTCTCCAGACTCGAAAGCGAAAACCTGTTCAAAAGTTGAGACTGTGCAAATCCAATAGCAGGATATACACCATCTTCTTTATAACATAGCGTCTTCAAGAAACGTCTTTGTATTCTCTCTAAGCTTTGTACATGTGTGTTATAATGAGGAGACTATATAATAGATGAATATTCCAGTTTAGATCTTACAAAGGATTGGTATAATAATTTAAGCGAATGGATGTCATGAAAGTCGCTAGAGGTGCGTATTATAAATCCGAGTGTTTTGAAACTTTCTTTTATGATAGTATTTATGTGAGAATTAAAGGACAAGTTACTGTCAAAAATTACTCCAAGGTCACGGAAAGTCGGGGGACGCATAAGAACCGACTCCTCGATAGAGTAGTTAAACTCTATATACTGATTTTTATTGGTAAAGATTAGAACGTTACACTTTTTTTATATTTAGCTGTAACTTATTCACACAGCACCACTGACTTATTCTATCAAGGTTGGTTTGCAGTGCTAGACAGTCATTTATATAATGATAATAATAATGATAATAAATATTTAGTTAAGCCCCACTTAAGTTTTTAGAGAAAAACTTGTCTGTGGGTGTTTATGATGTTACAATTTTTATTTATTTTTTTTTATATATCTAGGATTACTTTATAGCAAGTATAATAGATGAGAAATAAGACGATAGTGTACATAATTACAGATAATGCAAGTAAAAAAAAGAATGACTAAAGCTAAGAAAAAGGACAAAATACAACAAAATAAAATTATTAAAATTAAAATTATACTAAGAGGTAAAAGAAACAGATACAGACGGAGATTAATTAATATCAATTTACGAGTACAACTGTCCTGTATTTATTAAATTTTCAATAAAATTTTCTGGCAAGCTGAGTAGCCAGTTTTTGATGTTTTCTCTTTGTTTTTTATTATTGTTATTTTTCAGGTGATCTGGTATTTGGTTGTAAAGTCTTGGACCTAAATATGTTGAACTTTTTGTGAATATTGATTTTTTAGCTCTGGGTATGATTACATTAGTTCTTGTTCTTGTATTATATATGTGATTTTTTTTTAGATACTTTTTGTTCTTTATTTCGTAGTTTAATACTTGTCTGCAGTAAATTTGCCGTATATTGAGAATTTTATATTTTTTAAATAAACATCTACTTGGATATCTGAAATCTTTTTTGAACATAATTTTAATTATCCTTTTCTGTGCCCGTATTAATGGTAATAGATGCGTTTGGTGTAGTCCTCCCCAGCCTGTTATGCCATATTGTATGATAGACTCTACTAGGCCATAATATATTATGAGTAACTGGTGTTCTTTGAGAATATTGCTTGCTTGTTTAAAGGTGTAAAATAGATGTCTAATTTTTTTGCATATATTTTCGATTTGAAGATCCCACTTCAAGTGTGAATCAAGGATGATTCCTAGGTATTTTATGCAAACAGCCTGGTCAATTTCTATGTCAGTGTTTTGGATTTTTATTTTTTTATACACAGGTAGTACATTTTTATATGAGCAGAATGGTAAATATTTAGTTTTAACAGTATTCATAGTGAGTAGATGCTGATCGAACCATTTTTTTATCGTTTCGAGTAGTTTAGACGATTTGTTGTAGACTTCTTCCCAAGTTTCTCCTTCTACAAATATGGCAGTATCATCTGCAAATGAGATGATTGTACCATCAATGGGTAATGTGAATAGATCGGTTAAATATATTATAAATAGTAGGGGAGCTAAGACTGTCCCTTGTGGTAATCCATAAGTGGCGATTCTGGATTTACTTCGTTGTAAAGTTTCATATCATCTGCATATAAGAGACACTTGATATCTAATTCAGCTGTAATGTCATTGATGAAAATATTAAAAAACAGTGGTCCCAACACAGAGCCCTGGGGTACACCCGATGTTGAAATAAATTCCTCAGACTGCTGGCCACGGTGGTCAACGGTGGTCAACATGAACATATAACACTGAACTGCAGTAGAGAGAGTGAGGCAATATTGTATTATAAACTGTTAACTTTGTGAACTTTGATATAAAAGGAGCAACTCTACTGAAAAATCCTATCTTTTTGCCAATTTTTTTTGATATGTATTCAATGTGCTTATTAAATTTCAATTCCCAATTACTAGACCTAAATATTTTATTTCCTGAACAAGATCAACTTTTTCATTATTTATTAGAATATCAAGATTTAAGCTGATAAATTTGTTGCACAAATAATTATTACCCACAAACATACATTTAGATTTCAATTCATTTACCTTAAGTTTATTGTTATTTATTGTTAATGTTATTATTATTAATAATAATATATCTTTATTTAGCATAGCTGTTCATTACAAATTTTAGCGTTTGAATTACTTAGTACTAATTAAATCCTGTTTTATAATCTTAAAATTAAAAACTTTCTACTACATAATTACTCAACATTTTCTTAAAACTATTTAAATTTTGACAATTTCTAATTGGAACTGATAAGTTATTTTACAACTTTAATTATTTCGATAAGAGTGCTCTGTGCTGGCCCTACCAAAAGCATCTATAAAAAAATTATTTACTTTTCTTGTCTCGTAGTTATGTATGTCATTAACATATTTGATTTAATCATGGTAACATTTTTTATTTTATAAATTATAATTCTATAAACAATTACCTGGTTTATATTCCTTAAATTTAATATATCTAACATTATTCTGATGGGTATATACCTATTACATTTAAGAATAATTCTCGTAGCTCTGATTTGTATTTTTTTGTAGTTGCTGAACTTGATTTTGGTTCAAGTTGAACAATATTGAGGAACAAAAGTCAATATGTGGTGCAATAATTGCTTTATATAGTAATAACTTAGTAAACATAGAAAATGAGTTTCCGATTCTATATAAAAACGATACTTTTTTTGACATTTTGCTCATAATATAGTATGTTTTTTAAATTTAAGTTCACGTCAATTATTACAATTAAGTATTTCATTTCATTAACTCTGTCTAAGTTAAAGTCATTAATTATTAACTCTATGATTATCATCAACACAATTTTACCTTATGTCTACTTGCTATTATCATATATTTACATTTATTAACATTTATACAGAGACAATTATCACATAGCCACTCGAAAATTACCTTTGGTTCACGATTAATTACATGTACAAATCCACAATATTTTTTTCTGTAATATATAACATTGTGTCATCTGCAAACATTTTAAGATGGTATTTATCTACACATTTAATCATGTCATTTATTAATAAAATAAACAAGAGAGGTCCTAGAACCTCACCTTGTGGTACTCCATACTGAGAACCAACCCTTCTATCTGGGTGATTTATATTGATTATGCGCTCCGTAGCTCTAGCACAATTATCGTTTTTAAAATAAATGCTGACAATTTCTATTCTCTCCTGAAGGGAATAAACCATTTTCGAGAACTCACTCTGGTAAAATGTATCTCGATTTAAAATTGGTTGTGAACAAATTAATGTTCAAGGACTATCAAATACTTATGAGTCTTTTATTATTCTAAAACTAAAGAGACAAGGAAAGTGTTTTTTGTCGAAGAAACTCGTGTTGATTTGAGAGCACTAAAAAACGTAGTTTTTTTATAAATTCCAATAACCAGTGCCGTGTATTTTAGATTTTTTAAACGATTTCGATTGTGTGTAATCATCAAAAATAAAATTATATTCCTTAAGAACGAATGGATAAAAGTTAAAAAAAAATACACAGTTATGTAGAAAATTGAAAGACCTTTCAAAAAGTGTATCACTCGACCCCCTTGCCCTTTATATTTTTTGAGGGGGGTGGCCGTGTAGGGTAGAGGGATGATAATAACTGTACAAGTATTACATTAAAATATGTCGCCCTTGGAAACAAGGTCGACGTGTTTCACCAATTTTTCAAAAAAATTTTATCTCCAATGTCATTCAGGGTGCTTACTATTGGTTGGGACACCCTGTATATTAAATACGGTATAGTATATACAAATTAAAATGGTGGCGATATAAAAATTTAATTTAATAAAATTACACCTTGTTACATAAATTTAACATTTTCAAATTATTAAATATTTCATCCTGCAGAAAATAGAAATACAGGTCTCATGTTGAATTCTATTTGGAAGAAGTTAGTATTACTTACATTTTTTAAATTTGGTGTCATTTGCCGCTAAATCAGATGATTGATTAAAGTATGTCATAATAACTCATGAACCAAATTCACCGAAAGTTGAAAGTCAATTGAGATTTTGTATGCTATAGTAGCAAGAAGAGTGAACTTTTAAAATACGAATAAAAACTTTTGCGCATCAGGTTTTCGAACATATTTGATACTTCAAGCAGAAAATCGAGAGGCCTGTAGCTATTAATGACTTTTTAGAACCCTTTTCAAACACTCCAACTACTTAAGTATTCTTAACGGCTTCATATTTCCGCTATAAGTGTTATAACCGTCTTAATAACATTAATAAGAATTTTCAACGTTAACTTATATCCTGAAACAATTTTACAAACTTCTTGTGAATTTATTGACCATAAAAAAAGAAAAACCCTGAAACATACGTTAAAAGCAGGGAATAGGAATCAGCAAAAAGCAATAAGTGTTTACTAAATAAATCAGCTTGCTTTAGAAATACGATTTTTTACTTTCTTATACCTATAGAAGGTAGTAATAATTTCAACTGTTTGATTAGAACTAATGCATACAAGCAAGAAACATATTGACATATGTTAAAATAAATGTCGCTATTTTGCTTTTGTTTAAAATTCAGTTTTAGTTTAATTTCGTTAAAAGTCAAATTGTGTTGAAAAAAGTAAATCAGTATTTAACCAGAGTTACAAATGCCGTATTTCTGAAACAATGATGGTTAAACTCAGTCCAATCTTCTGGTTGTTAAAAGTTACAACATTTATATTTAAAATATGTGGCAAAGTGATAGTATAATATTACCAGTACAGTTGCAGGACACATTTATAATTTGTAAATATAAATATAAAATGACTGCTTCTGCTCATGTACTAGACAATTTTAAACGTTTTAAGAGCTCAAATTAAGCATGATGTTAAAATTTTCAATAAACTCTACCTGGAACATATTGAAACAGAAGTTAATATTAATTCAAACTTATATTAGTATTTTTTTTAACGCAAAGAATAATACATCGTCTATACCCTCGGCTTTATCCTACAACTACACTTGATTTCAAAAAAAAACTGGTACAACTCTTGTAATCGAAAATCTTAATAGTTTAGTTGTGTGCATATGTCTGTAAATAGAGCTGGCCAGGCATGTCGAGAGGGGGATGGAGAAGAGGTGATTTACGCCGGACCTGGGTTTTTTGGAGGAGATCGGTTTTCTTTGTGTTTTTAAACTTATTAAACCTTTCTCTTTTATTTTATTCAAATGGAATTTTAAAAAATAATTAGAAAATAACTTTTTCAAAACATTTTCAAGCCTGCCATATTATTGTTTAAAAAAATAATATTTGTTACGGATAATTCTACTAATGGTTGTAATTAAAATACTAACTGAATAATGATAATTCTATTTTTAAAATAAGAACACAAAAATACCACTTGAGATTAAAAAAAATGTAAACAATGCAAACTGAACATAAAAATACAATAAAAAAATTAAATAAATGAACTTCAATTACAGAATTAACTAATATTTTGTCATTGCTCCATTAGCGTCTAAAACTGCCTGAAGTCTTGCAGGCATGGACAAAATCAGATTTCTTGCAAGGTCAACTTCTTGCGACAAGTTCTCCCAATCGTCTTCAATTATCCCTTCCAAGTCTTGGGCATTATTTGGATGGTTATTTAATTTTCTTATGTGTTTCACCATTAGTCCCCATACATTTTCAATTGAATTTAAATCCGGACTTTTAGATGGCCACGGTAACAACTCTATGTTTTTATTAAGAAACCATTGCCTGACACGATGGGCTGTATGTATGGAGCAGTTGTCTTGTTGGAAAATAAAATTATTTTCCGGAAACACCTCTATTACTGACGGCAACATAATGTTGTCTAATATTTCAATATATTTAATGGAATTGAGATGACCACCACTGTTCCAACACACACCTAACCCATTTAGGCTCATCCAAGCCCAGATAGTGAATGAAAACCTTCCTGATATTTGTGGATCGAAAGTATATTTTTCGTCGTATCTAGTGGAAGGAGGCCTATATACGCGAACATGTCCATCGTTACAGGATTTAAAAACCTTTTCATCAGAAAAGACAACTTGTCCCCAGAAGTTTTCATCATCGATTATATAGTTGAGTGCAAAAATAATCCTACCCTGCTTCTTTTCTTCTGAAAGTTTGTATTTTTTAGCCGCTGAACAACTCTTCAAGTCGCTTTGTAGTTTTATTCTTCTGCAAGCAGTAGATACCGAAGCAGGGAAATTTGTCTCTGAAATTGCATTTACTGCAGTCTGAAAAGGGTTTTCTATTAGGTAATTTATAAGATTTTCATCTTCTTGATTATTGCTCTTTCTGGGCCTACCGGAACCAACTTTACGGGATACCGTTTGGTTGGTTTTCCCATTGTTTTTTGACACTCATTATCGTGGTTTTACTCACATTGTATTCAACAGCAAGTCTTCTTATGGACCAACCATCTTCAATTTTAGAAACAATTCGAAATTTTTGAATATCTGTTAGATGTCGAACCATTTTTAATAATGACGCCACTGATTAACGTCAAAGTGACATTTGTAAGATTATTAATATCAATCAAAGAACGAATGATTTACATAGCTAAAAGAAAGTGTACCAGTTTTTATTGAAATCAACAGTACAACAATACAAAAATTGAAAATCCACAAAAATGTGAGTATTTTTTCAAGTCGCTTACATCATCATATAATCAAGAGGTTAATGAGTCATGCAGTAATTGATAATTTACTTACCCTAACTAAGATTACTGAAGAACAGGTTTTAACTGCTAACAAAATTAAGGCAAATATGACAATGGGGCCTGACTTGATCCCCTTTTTAATAATCAGAGACTGTGCAGTAATATTTGCAAAATCAATAATGTTATACATATATATAATGAAGACATTCTCCTTCCCAGATAAATAGAAAAATTCCTGAGTTTGTTCTATTTTCAAAAAAGGTGTAAGAATGATCTGTCTAATTATAGACTAATTACCATAATTTACAACTTTGGCAAGATATTTGAAACTGTTCTGAATCTCGTAATCTGAGACCATACGTACACCACGTGACTAATTAGTTACATTTAACAGCCTCGTCGAGTCGTCTCGTCAGCAACCAAATATGGTTGAAACCTTTTCCTTCAACAAATACGTATGTGCAAAAATCCTCATGGGGTACTGCCGTATTATGAAAGACACAAACTCACACAAGCTAAAAGGTACCAATTGATCACGTGGTTTACGATCATTTATGAAGTCCCTGCAGTTTCAAGTCTGTTGAATTCATGCAGGAGTTAAAGGTGTCACCGGGTTCGGTATTCGGACCACTTCCCTTTAACTTATTTATAAATGATAATATAACCGATCTTGATGCCAAAACATTATCGCATGAAGAAAAAAACATCTGTTTTCGGATATGAAAATTCAATATGGCCGCCATAAGAAAAAATTGTTGATGATGATTCTGAGTGAGCGAAACGTTGTAATACTTTTATTTTGTAGAAATCATATAAAACACAAAAAGTTTCTCTAAGAATGTTTTACAAAATAAAGATTGAATGTTAAATAAGCAACATATGGAAGGAAAAGTAAATACGAATTTTTCAGTTTTATTCAAATGTCTGAAAAACCAAAAATCAGATAATTTGTACTGTTGACTCCCAGGTCTTAGCAAAAATATCACGCAATTTTTCTCTAATTTAACCGATAACTCGCAAGATAAACGAGATCTTCATATTGGGAAAGTTAAAATCTATCACACTGTATATTGTTAAATTAATTTATGAGTGCTTAAAGAGTATTTTGGTTTTTAGCATTTTTGGAAAGCAGAAGTTAAAGCAAAAACCAATGGTCATAGTTTTTCGTGGTTCTCTTTAAAATATTTTATATGTACGCATAAACTCGCAGATGTATATACAGTGCGTCCATAAAGTAACGCATAAATTCATTATTAGGTAAATAAACAATCTTATTGAAAATTCCCGAAACACGTCGATTTTTTATTTTAATTTACTGTTTTTTTCAAATAATAATTTAATATACAGGATTACCTACCTTCGAGGAATGACGTCATCAACGGTTTTTTAAATGGAACACCCCACTTTTTCCCAATTTCCGGATGTTCCTTGCTGAGCTGATTCCAAAAATGTATCACAAGTTGCTTCAAATTGGTACAGGGTTGGCAACATTACCAAAATTACAAGTTATTTACAAGTGAATAAACGTACTAAAAAATTAAATAAAATTAACGTATTGTGATACAACTACTTTGATAAACTATTAAAAAACACCCCAACCACATTATTAGTGATTTTTGCCCCTCGACTATACCGTAGTATTTTTATTGTTTGTAGGTATTTTTGCCATTTGTTTTTTTAATTGACGTTAAGAACTGTCATAAAAAGTTCACTTCTGTATTGTTAACGCTTCAAAGTAGGTACGTTTACGTGAAATCTGAATCTAATTTATCATATTAAAACTGTTTTTTGAAAATGCCTATAACTGAAAGGGAGAGGATTGAAATTTTAATGATGATTGGTGTTGGCGATAGGATGCGGACTCAACAAGAGGTATGTAGATTATTCCATGAAATGCACCCAGATCGTGAACCTATTTCACAATCTACGGTAAGCAGAATAGAGCGAAAATACAGAGGATTAGGACATGTGAGGGATGCACCAAAGCAAGGTAGACCTAAAGTTAATGAAAATATTCAACAAGACGTAATTTTGTCGGCAGTAGAAAATCCACATTGTACAGTGCGGGGAGTATCTAGGGATTTGAATATTGGAAAGTCTTCAGTGTCGAACATTTTTGAAAAGGTAAAATACCATCTTTATAAAGTACGTCTCATCCATGAATTGGCTAAAGACGACTTTGACCGAAGAAATGAATTCTGCGAGTATATGATGGACCAAAATAATCGAAATAACAATTTCATTGCTAACGTTTTATTTTCCGACGAGGCAACGTTTTACTTGAACGGGCATGTTAATCGGCAAAACACCCGTTATTGGTCTCAGGAAAATCCACACTGGATGCAAGAATACCATACGTAACGACCACAAAAGGTCAATGTGTGGGCTGGTATTGTCAGAAATACAATTGTAGGTCCATATTTTTTTTGATGAAAATTTGACATCTGAATTTCTTATAAAATACATTAATTCCTGATTTGACCCGGATTTTTCCTGATATTCAAATAGCCAATACTTTAGACAGTAGAATCTGGTTTCAACAGGATGGCTCACCGCCACATTTCGCTAATGGCCCGTTAAATCACCTGATCTTAGTCCACTAGACTTCTTTTTATGGGGTTATTTAAAATCTAAAGTCTATACCAACAGACCTGGCAATATCCGTGAGGTAAGTGACCGAATCAGGCAAGAAATGTTGAACATAACACCCGCCGTACTACAAAATGCCAGAGACGAATGTATTGCCTGGTTAGGTCTTTGTCTAGCGGTCAATGGAGAACAATTTGAACATTTACTGTAAATTGTCTTTTGTAAAAATACAGTAACGTACTACGCTCTAATTAAATTTTTATATACACCTTTTGTATTGTTGCCCACCCTGTATCAGTTTGAAGCAACTTGTGATACATTTTGGGAATCAGCTCAGCAAGATACATTCGGAAATTGGAAAAAAAGTGGGGTGTTCCATTTAAGAAAACCGGTGATGACGTCATTACTCGAAGGTAGGTCACTCTGTATGTTAAATTATTATTTGAAGAAACAGTAAATTACAATCAAAAATCGACGTGTTTCGGGAATTTTCAATAATATTGTTTATTTACCTAATAATGAATTTATGCGTTACTTTATGGACGCTCTATATATGTACCACTCGTGGAAAATAATTCAGTGTACTTATATCCAAAGACGTAAACAATTTGTATAAAATAAACAAAACCGGAATCAGCACTTATTTATTATGTCTGTGTTTACTGAATTATTAGTCAACAAAAGAAAAATTAAGTTTATTGAAGTATGAGTCACAGTCACAGTTTAATGCATTTAATTTGCGGCGACCTTTAAATTTCCCAGTCGGGCAAGCACAAAGAGTAGTATGGAGTTAGTGTGAACACGAGTCGGAGGGACGCCCGCCGTCGGGGCGCCGTGCCAAGCCGTCGCCTACTTGCGTGAGCTAATATCACTCATTTGCAGTCTTTATAGCATACTTATTGCCGCAGGTATTGCGGTTTTATGCAGTCTCATTGCTCTAAAAACCATTATTAAGCATATTTCAATTGCTTATCTGTAGAAACAAAACTTTAAATCTGCATCGCAATAAAAAAAATGTTGTAATGAGTCGTCATTTATTACGACATGTTAATGGTGTGTAATTATGGCCCACTGTAGAAACTTGCACGATCTTTTTACAATGAAGAGCTGAGCTGGGCAATTATTAAATATACGGAGTATTTAGCGTATAAAACTTACATTCAATCTTCAGCCGTATTTAATTTGGCTCTTATTGAGTATATACGGATCATATTACAACATGTATAAATATAATGATTTGGTTATGGCTTTAAGTGATGCTGGTTGTATAAGTCGTGATCTCACAACTTATGAAATCGTTTTGTTTTTGGTAAGGCTGGGAATTTTTCAGATTTTAGTATTCGAATATTCGTTCGAAAAATATTCGAATATTCGAAGTATTCGATTAATTCGAATATTCGAATACTCGAATAATCCGAATTATTCGAATAGGTATCCGAATAATCCGGATCCTCGAATATTCATTATTAATAGGTATATCACTGAATACTAGTGAATAGTGAATACTCTATTTGAGTATTTGGTTGGATAGACCACAATAATAGTCGTGACGTAATCCACTAAGCAGGCAATTTGATTTGCTTTCCATACCCACAATAGGGTATGTCTCCTGTACATGTGCTTTATGGGTCAGAATTATTTAGTTAGTATTTTATTTTAGGATTGAGGCGCTATTGGTCACATTTAACTATTGAAGCTTAAATAAAACGAAAACAGAGCTAGTTTGTTATACTTTTGTGTCTATTTTTCCTTTTCGAAAAAAATAAGTGCTCTAAAATTAGAATGTTTTTAAAAAAGATGCAGATTGTGAAGGTAAAACAAATACATGAAAAGTCAATAGTTAAATATTTACAGGTTTTCTAAAATTTAAAATTAAATTTTATCCCCTGCTTTAGTACAGTAAGAATAAGGTCGAGGCGAGAAAGAGATAGAATAGTTTGACTGAGAGTAAAACGTGCCACTAATGTGGTCTATTTACATATTTGGATTTTAGAATAGGTACCTACCTATACCTACTATCTACCTACTTTGGTTGGATGCATACTGCATACCTATTCGTACATAATTTAATAATATATTTTTATATTCAAATTTACTCAAATATAATCAAATATTCGAATACCCGAATATATTCGAGTATTCGAATATTCGAGTATTCGAATATTTAGAATATTCGAATAATTTCCCATTAGAATAATTCGTATTCGAATACTCGAATATTCGAACACTCGAATTATTCGTATTCGATTCCCAGCCCTAGTTTTTGGGTAATGTTATTTTTATCTTCTAGTGTGTGAGAATTTGTTAACGTAAAACTCTGACTTTAGATAACTCTAGATAACCTGATAGGGTTAACTAAAATATTTTTTTTTAACAAAAAACCGGACACTAACTGATTTTCTGAAATATATGTGGAAAAGTTCCAATTTATTTTACCTAATTAGAGAAATTAGATAATGGCATGTGATTTTACGCATTACAAGCCATGCAGCGGCAGTTGTTAACTTAATGCAAAATCATGCACATCATATTATACTTTTTACAGGAGAAGATAAAAACTTAATATCTCTCTTAAAAGGGGCTTATTCACACGCGGATTTGTCCGCCTGATCTGTCCGACAGACAGATCTGTCGGAGCTACATATAGGCGGATTTGTCTGCAGATCCGTTGCTGTTACAAAAATCTCAACGGACGTGCAAGCGGCATTTCTGTTTCATTCAGTTCTACTGATTTCCGCATTGTAAAAATAGTAAAAATATAATCTAATCACACGTACATATGCACTTTGAAAGTCAAAAAACAAATGAGGCAATTAATTTTACGTCCGGCAAACAAGTCCTTATGACAAATAAATTTTACCTTCAAATTTAATATTTGTCACTCATTTGAATAACCTGATCCTGATGTCAATATAATTGTTTTTTATAAAGGGCCAATTAATTATCTGAAAGTACGAAATCTAAAAGTGAAATAATGTATGTCCGACTAAAATTCGCCTCTATAGAAATATTTTAATTTGCATGATATGGGCTACTTTAGTTTAGTTCCAATTATTTATTTTACCCTGGATTTAATGTACACTTAGGATATTTTTGCAGCGAATTCCTTAACATCCGAAGTGGAAGCTGAAAAAAACTAATTTTTGACAAATATTAAGCTAGTTCTGTTTTAACCCAGCAAAACATCCGTGCAAATTTTTAGAGACCTGTTTCCAGGCCATTTAATTTTGCGATACGATGACATAGCTTGACCGCCAAAATTCCCTAATTTGACACCCGCAGATTTCATACAAGAATAATCTATTTTTTTTTCCTTTTTTTATTTATGTACAGATTTTATATTATTCGTTATACACATTTCATACTTTGTAATTGTTTTTTAGATTTTTTACTGCCTTAGGTTACCAATAACTTTTTTTCTGATAACTTCTTACTAATTTTTGACCTTTTTCTAGACATGTAATGCATGTCTACTGAAAAATAAAGAGATTATTTATTTATTTATTATTTATAAACTGTTCGAGACATAAAAAATATGTTTATATTTTTGATTGATATCTACATTATTGTTGATTCTGCTGAATTTTGAGTTGTTACTCTAATTTTCTACAGTTCCTTTAAATCAACAATTTCATAATCACTTAGGGATTCTGTAAACCTTGCTCTGCAGTTTCTGTGTCACAATATCGGTCATATTTATTTCTTTATCGCCGTATGATGGAAATTTATTACCATTTCATAATTCTCCCTCAAAATTTGTAATTTACTCATATTTACGTCAAATATCAATTTTTGGTTTAGCTTTAAACGTTGTGAGTTATGAGAGTCTGAGCGTATGATAAAACTTTTATTGTTAGCTGGATTTTAGTCAGAGTGTAGTAATAAAACGATATTCACATAGTAACTTTTTTTCATTTCGTCGGAAGGTAGTAAGTAAACATTTCAGTTATTTCTTTTTTTTTTCTCTCAACGCACGTATGTAATAGTAAACAAAGATATGTCGGCTTTTACCCACGAAAACATGGAAAATCGTTTAGTTGAACTAAGTTGAGCATACCGTCCGTATAAGAGTCATTTCTACGGTATAAACATATCGAATATTTACGCCAGGCTATATACAAACAGAAGAAAATAGATAAGTGTTTAATTTTTATGGCTGGTCAAATAAACGTAAGAATTTAATAAATTAGAATTGACTAAATAGTTATTTATGATACAAGTGTTAAAAATGTGAGTGGAGAAGTTTGCGAAACGAGCGTAAGCGAGTAGAGCAACTCCACGAACAAAATAAAGTCATTTTTAACACTTGTATCATACAATGTTTTTTCTACAAACACCATTAAAATAACAATAAAGTTTGTTTAAAAAGATTTCAAATCCTTTTAATGGTTACCTCATAATTCTAGTAGTTTGTAGGATTTATGAAATAAATAAATCAAGTTTGCCCATTGTTTGACACATGCTTGTCAAATGTGAAAAACTATTGCAACATGATGAGTTCCAATATTAATTATAGTCCAGAAGGACGCGAATCGATTCCTCAAGAAATTGAAGAAGCAGCTACAAGGGCAACTTTAGATTTGTTGCCCACAAAATCCAAACAACAATATGAATTAGCGTCCAAACGCTTTGTGGAATGGTGCGATCGAAACAATGTTGCAGGCAAGTACAGTGAAAATGTAATGTTGGCCTATTTCGAGCAAAATTCTAAAATTTGGAAGTCTTCGACACTTTGGGCACATTTTACAATGATAAAGACTATGTTAAATGTCAAGAACAATCAAGATATAAGTAAGTTTATAAACTCATCGCATTTTTGAAGCGCAAAGGAGAAGGATATCGTCCAAAAAAATCAAAAATTTTTACACGCCAAAATATTGATAAGTTTATTGCAGAGGCGCCAGTTGACAACTATTTGATGTTTAAAGTAGATGTTGTAATGGGTATACTAGGCGCGTGTCGCCGTGAAGAACTTTATCAAATGAGTTTAAACAATATTGAGGATTTAGGAAATACACTAGTGGTAAACATTCCAGATAGCAGGACTAGAGTTTCAAGAACCTTTACTGTTATTACTGAGACTTATATTAACTTATATCATAAGTACTTAGCATTATGTCCAGCTCATGTCAACCACCAACGTCTTTTTATTAAATACACTAGTAACAAATGTACGATTCAACCTGTTGGAGTAAATATTTTTGGAAAGATGCCTACAGATATTGCAAGATTGTTGAAATTACCAAATAGTGAACTTTACACCGGACATTGTTTCCGTAGGACATCCGCCAGCTTGTTAGCAGACTCTGGTGCAGATTTATGTACAGCAAAAAGACATGGAGGATGGAAAAGTTCGAGTGTTGCAGAAGGATACTTGGAAGATACGTTAGAAAACAAATAGAGGATTGCTTATCACATTCTTCCAAATAATTGCCCTTCTTCTAACAATTCAGAAATAGAGCATATTAATAGTATTTCCTCCACTGCTTCAAGTTCAACTTCAACAATTTCTTCTTGTGAAGTAGCTTCCTTACAAGGGATAAATATTACTAATTGCTCCAATTGTACAATTAATATAAATATTTTTAAATAATTTGTAATTTTTTGTTAATAAATATATAAATGCCATTATGACAAACGACTTGTCATTTTACTTTTTGCACTAGTGTTGAAAGTAAATCATGTGATCATTTTTAACGCTAGTTTATATAATATTACATTTTTAATTCAAGTATGCCGTGTTAAAAATTTTGTTTTTAATGGTGTTTGTTGAAAAAATAAATAACTATAAAATGATACTTCTTGTATGTTCAACAACATTTCAGGACATAAATTTGTAAGATCATCCACCAAAATGTTGAAAAAGAATGAGCCGAGAAAGTGGATTACCAAACACCTTTCGCATACCGATAATCATATCACAACAACATTAAAATTAGCTAAACATAATGAAAGAATCTAAAACATTGACATAAACTAATATTATTTATTACTCTTACTAAAAAATGTTTTTTTCTGTTTTTGCAGGAAATATTATTTAAATTTAAGTTAGAAACCGCTATTTCTATCAGACATTTATAACAGTAAATTTTTTTTTATTTTAGATGATCAGGAAGTACTGTGGAGGTGCACTTATCGACCAATTTTTAATCGTAAGAAAGAGGTTCTCGATTTTTTTTTGTATGTTTCCGCAAACCTTGAAACCGGCTAAATCGATGTCAGCGAAACCTTTTTTTATATTATTCAGTTTTTCAATATAGTAAATGATATGGTGTGATTTTTATTAACAGCATTAGGTTATCTGAACAAGTTTAATAACGGAGAATTATTTAAATCTATTTGGTTGTTTAATATGTTGTAATTTTAAATCCTATTTAATTTATTAATTTCTCGCACTTCTAATAAATTAAGTTTTTTTACTTTTTCCACAGATATGTAATATTTTAGGTTGATGGTAATCATTGTATGGCCAGAATCTGTTAGGTGTTTATAAGAGTTGGAATGTTGTTTTTGTGTGTGAATATGTTCTCTATATCTTACCCCGAACGATCTACCTGTTTGACCAATATATGAGGCGTTACATTCTGGGCAATATAACCGATATACACGACATTTTTTTAAAATATCAGTTTTTTGTTTTGCATGGAAAAGATATTTGCCTATATTTTTGTTAGAACTAAATGATGTCTTAATATTAAATTTGGAAAAAGTATTGCTAATTGAATAAGAGAGTTGACCTGAATATGGAAATGAAATATATGTTTGAATTTTTTTCTCGTTAATAGTGGGGTAAAGTTCTTTTAAGAGGGACTTATTTTGTTTTTTGTTGATTAGATTGTTGATTATATTTTGAAGATACCCGTTATTATGTGTTATAAGTCTTATTGTGTCTAGTTCTTCTTTTAAATCTGTCTCAGATAAAGGTAAGCTGTAGGCTCGGTGTGTCATAGATTGATATGCCGCTAATTTTGTGGGAGAGAGGTTTATAGAAATTAAAGGGGATATTGGCGTCTGTAAAAGTTGGTTTGCGGTAAATATTATATTATAGCCGATTTTCTGTTACTGAACATTGCTGAACCTTGAATTTCTTTATTACTATAATCACTATCACTTTCATTTTCACGAACATAATAAGATGTAGACGTAGAGAGAAGCTTCCCACGGTCGAAACATTTTTACATTAAATACGATAACCTTCTTAAATTATATTCAAAAACACACCAGCAAATAAACAGATATAAAATAATTATTACTTATAACATTACACTTACCATATATTACACAACTCACTGCAACACGATACCCTTCTTAAATTATTTTCAAAAACATACCAGCAAATAAACATAAAATAGTTATTACTTATAATATTACACTTTCTCCTACAACGTACTGCTAAACAAATCGGTAATAGAACTAAGTGCGGACCTGAAGTATCACAGAATGTATGTGACACTCTGCCTCGTTCGCGTGCCAACAAAAATAACAATCATCTTTCTCGCTATAATGTAAGCGGTGTAATAGACGGAATATGTCATGTGTTAGACATTTCTCGCCCTCATCACGCGTCTTACCCAACATATCCCGTCACTAAAGCGATTTCTCTTACTGTATACTCCTTTGTAATCTATGTGAATACCTACCAACAGTACTTTTGTGCGCACTTAATTTTAATTTTTCTTTTTTTCCTTAACAAAATTTTGCATAACAATTAAATATTAAATTATGTTACATTTACTGCTGCAATTTTATTGAAATATTGTGTATTTTATGTCAAAGAGTAAATTTATAGGATCAAGGTTGTTACAACGTGACACCTAAAAAAGGTTTCCAGACCAAGACTTATTACTGCCAAGAAAGTACGAAGTGAAATAACTGCATTATAAATACTCATAAATTATCCAGATCAGCGAACGAAACGAATAAGGAAGAGTTATTTCAGCTTTTTAAGTTTGGTAGAAGGGCGTAATGGAAAAGAGGCGCGAATGTAAGAGACATTTGCGTTATGTATACTGATGATTGAGGCCGAAGAGCCACTGTATGCATACTAACTAGCTGAACTGAAGACGACGAACAGCCGGAATGACTTTTCGAACCGTGAGAGGTATTAGTTATATCGCAGACAGCAGACATTCATCTTAGATCCACTCTTTTCTTAAATGATCTGCAAGATCTTGTGTCACTCCATATGTAATATTAGAACCAATCTATCACCTAGCGGATATGACTGATATAAATTTGTTTGAAACATTATATTACTAATAAAATATGCCTTCTCCACATGTAAATCAAATTTCTGTAAAATCAATATCAATATGATACATATCTTTACCTCTGAGTGATATACATAGTCTCCCAGAAAACAATGGCATTTAAACTAAATCTCAGATAACAGACAGTCGATTAAGTCGTCTATGAAAATATTTCGTTCAATCGGAAAAGTTGCGGTTTTTTTCAAATAGCTTGGACGCTTTTATGACTTAAAGAAGCATTTTTGTACCTAAGTATGTGTGGTTAAATCGACTTATTTTGATCCCAAGAAACTTGTGTTAGTTCTGTATCCATGAGATTTAAGACAAGAGAAGAGAAAAAGTAAAAGCAAATTTAATTAAGGGTAGAATAAGATTCAAAAAGTTTTTCTATCGGGATAAATTACTCAACAAAAAATTAGAAAATATGGTTCAAATTCAAAATCTCATAACTTTCGAATTATTTAGTTGATTTCAATCTGTGTTTAGTTTCTAGAACCTCGATCCATACAATTAAACTTTTGTATTAATTTTTTCTTCACAATTACAAGATAATTCTACAGGTAAAGGAACAAAACCATGTAAAATTTCAAAAAATTCAGTTGAAGCATATTTTTTTTTATTTCTTTTCTTTGAGTAAAAACTTGAAGCTTATATGTCTTCCCAGGAAGACTTTGAAATTTTGTCGTTCATTGAAAAAATTACTTTCCAAGAAAGTTGCTTTTTTTGAGTGTTTAAATCTTTTGAGTTAAAAAGTACGCAATTTTTTTCGTTCCTGTGAAAGAGATTTTAGAATGAGGTATGATTCATCTTCTTATGACTATTAAACACTGCTGCAAGGCAATCTCTGAAAGCGAATAAATTCATCAAAACCGAAGAGTACGAAGAAAAATGCGCTCTCGCCAATTTCACGAATTCAGGTTTTCGTGAAAGAAAAAAGTGTATAAAATCTAATCAATTTTGTAAATAAATAAGTAATCACACAAGCAGATAATATTATTCACTTGTACGTGATGAGGGGATGGCAAGGTACTAAATATTTTTTAATAGTTTATACAGGTCCGATGAAAATGTTTTATAAATTTAGTCTCATATCGGGAAGTTCGATAAGTTTTATATTTTGTCTGGTTAGATAAGTATGTCTAGTTAGGTTGATGTTTCATATTGGTAGTTAATTTTCACAAATCTAAATTAGATAGGTACTTTTTGATTTATTATATTTATTATGTATCAAATGTTTTTATGTTTCTAAAAGCCACGTCTTGATTTTCGCCTTGAACTTTTGGAAACTTTATATTTTTAAACTCTTTTGGTATAGTGTGAAATAATCTGGATGCGTGGTAACTAAAACTTTTTCTGCCATAGTTTTTTGACACCTGAGCATGTAGCAATTACTTTATTTTGTCTCGATGCATAAACATGCGAGATTTACTCTATATTAATTTTATTTTTGAACATGTTTGTCAGTATGTTGAAAAAAATAATTGTCAAATATCAAGCACTTTACTGTCTGCATAAATGTTATCACTGAGATAACTAAGACCTCTGGTATATATTATATTCAATATCCATTTTTGGATAATGCCATAGGATAATCGGGATTGTACAATATAATTAAAGAGTTTTTAGTTTTTTTATATCTAAAAAGTTTTTAAGGTATTTAAACCTAGACAATAAACTTCTAATTTTTTGTATAATATTTTTTATTTGTAGATTTTATCTTAAGTGTCCTGTAATGACTCCAAGGTATTTTATGGATTCAGCTTCTAATATATTCGTATCCTGGTCAATATTTAGTACGTCCATAATAGGTACCTTATTGGCGTCTGATGTAAAGGGTAGGTAAGACAATTTGTCGCTATTTTAAGTAATATAAAGAGTGTTAATTGAAATAATTTTTTTAATTACTTTAAAATCATCTGCTATTTTTTTATACTTTTCAGAAATTTGCCTCAAATATATTGACCGTGTCATCCACAAAGGTTAGTATTTTGCCACGCTGTTAATGTAAATTGTAAATGTGGGGTCTAATATCAAAACAAAAATTGAGATGAAATATGTTTCCTATGTAGAATTTTAAACTGAATACAAATATGATTGCATACAGTTGCAAAACGTTCAATATCACATTGTATTTTGAATTTATATATTGGATATAGTTTCAAAGTGTGACAAGTGAGTTTCAAAGCATACGATCTCCAAATAACCAATAGGATGCGACAACATAATGAAATGTTATGTAACCGAATTTTAAATATTAACAATATTGCAGTGTTATTAGTAGCTGTTTCGTAGTGACTTTTTTGGAAAAGTAATATAGTGGCTTGTAAAATTGTTTAACAAGTTAATATGGAAGTTAATGTGATATTTTTTTGTAAATATTTTGACAAAGGACAACGTTAAGGTATAATCATAATAAATATAGTTTAAAAAAACTAAAAAAACACGCTTTTAAAGCACATCAAACTAAAAAAGTGAAAAATAATTATTAATATAAACTGAAAACAATAATGAACGAAAAATACTAGTATTATTGTGAAAAAAGCGTGGGGCGCTTTGTGCCATATTTTTCGTATATCGAGCAACCCTTGCTTTCACAATAATACTAGTATTTTTCGTTCATTATTGTTTTCAGTTTATATTAATAATTATTTTTCACTTTTTAGTTTGATGTGCTTTAAAAGCGTGTTTTTTAGTTTTTTTAAACTATATTTATTTTTCACTTTTTAGTTTGATGTGATATGAAAGCGTGTTTTGTAGTTTTTTTAAACTATATTTATATTGCTTATTGATGCTGATATTATAACATATTACGATCCAACAGATATTTCTGAAAAAAAAAATATTTTTTTATTTCAGCCGTGAGATTTGAACTCACGCCCGAGGAGCCTGTCGTTTCGCGTCGACTGCCTTAGCCCGCTCGACCACCGACCTAACTGTCAATCATTGAATGTACTTACATATTAAGCCTTTGCTCCCACGCAGAGGATACGTGAGGAAAGGACTGGCGATCCTGATCAGGATAATGATATAAACTTATCAAATTATTGTATTGTTACCGGTTCTTCGTAAGTGTACAAAGTTTCAATTAAATCTGTCAGTTTAAAGTGGGTCAAAATCGAGTCCAAAGAGTCGGTTACAAACAAACAAACAAGCAAACAAGCAAGCAAGCAAGCAAACATACAGGTGAAGCTAATAAATGCGTGTTAAAAATTTAATAGTGTATCTGTATAAGTTGAAATAAATTGTCAAATATTTGCATGTCTGTCTATTATTCTGCTTTTTGTTTCTTATAACACATTAATTTTCAAAACGTACAGTCTCCATTGATCAGTTTCAAATTAAACAATCTCCAACATTTTTTGTCCAGTAGAGACTAAACTCTTTATTTTTCTTTGAATTTCCGTATACATAAACGTCCACCATAATTATATTAATTTATTTGATTCATTTGGAATTACTTTTTAACACGCTTTTATTAGCTTCACTTGTATGTTTGTTTGCTTGTTTGTTTGCTTGTTTGTTTGTAACCGACTCTTTGGACTCGATTTTGACCCACTTTAAACGGACAGATTTAATTGAAACTTTGTACACTTATGAAGAACCGGTAACAATACAATAATTTGATAAGTTTATATCATTATCCTGATCAGGATCGCCAGTCCTTTCCTCACGTATCCTCTGCGTGAGAGCAAGAGGCTTAATATTGTAAGCATATTCCGTGATTGTCACGTCGGTCGTTGGCAGAGCGGGCAAGTCTTAGTCGACGCGAAACGACGGATTCCTTGGGCGTGAGTTCAAATCCCATGGCTAAAATAAAAAATTTTTTTTTTTTTTCAGAAATATCTGTTGGATCGTAATATGTTATAATATCAGCATTAATAAGCAATATAAATATAGTTTAAAAAAACTACAAAACACGCTTTCATAGCACATCAAACTAAAAAGTGAAAAATAAATATAGTTTAAAAAAACTAAAAAACACGCTTTTAAAGCACATCAAACTAAAAAGTGAAAAATAATTATTAATATAAACTGAAAACAATAATGAACGAAAAATACTAGTATTATTGTGAAAAAAGCGTGGGGCGCTTTGTGCCATATTTTTCGTATATTGAGCAACCCACGCTTTTTTCACAATAATACTAGTATTTTTCGTTCATTATTGTTTTCAGTTTATATTAATAATTATTTTTTCACTTTTTAGTTTGATGTGCTTTAAAAGCGTGTTTTTTAGTTTTTTTAAACTATATTTATTTCTCAATTTTATGATTGTAAATGGTTCTTCTCGATTTTTTTTAAAAAGAACATACAAGGATATTTTCCGTTTTGGTACTAGATCCTTCAATTAGCAATACTGTACCCTGTGGGACTCCGCACTTAACTGTTCTTTGGTCACTGATGATACGATTATTATCAAATTTTGATTGTTAATTTTTGTTATAATTACCAATATATGCTTACTTCTTCACACGTAAAATCCCACCTATTTTGTGCTTACAACGACCTGATGCCGATAAAATTATCGTTCCTACTTCTTGTGCAGAAAATTTGAATTGCTGGCTAATTGGAAATGATATCAATAGCTTGAATTTCAATTAACCTGATTATCGACTGTCCTTTCTCTTTCAAAATCTATATTGTATGTCACAAAATACACAGCAAAATATATATGGGTAAAAACACTTACGGATGATCAAATCTTAAACAAACAATACCGTCTGGGATCGATAAAGCTTCAAAGTGGTGATAATACTCAGACCGAGACAAACGGAAATCGCAATATAGACAATATTGCTGATGTATTTTTTTGTGTTTGCCATATAACTTAATTCCACGGAATCCAGAAACAAATAGAAGGAGAGGCCTTTGAGATCTAGATCAAATATATAAAATTAAGCGATATCAAAAAGAATATGTTCGGATAAGAAAGTGATACATTTAAATGAAGTGACCTTTTTCTCATCTGTATTCGGGATTTGGTTTTGCGGTGGATAGACTGAACGAAATGAATCTCTAGTGGCTGTGTTTCCATTACGGGTCGATTCCAATGGCGTGACCTAGCCTGTCTTGACACCTTTTGCTTACTTCAGGTTGATATTCAAGCTTTGTCACTTTCTTTTTTCATTTCTATTTCAAACAACTGTCCTATTTTCCTACCTTGCGCACCAGATATATTTATCACTGTCGATGATATTAATGTAAAAGGGTCCATAAAAAATTTTAGCATTATAATTTTAATACCGAAAATTTTAACAGTCGATAGATCTCGACAAAATAAGTTCATTTTGTTCAGAGCACTGAAAAAATAATGTATCTGCAGTTTTTATTCTACCGAGTGTTCCATAATTAAGTAACTTCTTTCAAGGTGTTGATTGAACTAGAAAAAATAAGTTGATATTCGTATATAAACATTAAATCAGTTCATAAGGGCCCTACAACCCCTTAAAGGTCATAAGTACAATATAGTTATTTGCCAATAAATTTGAAACATCTTAAGTTGAAAAAATTTAATTTGACCCATTTATTAGTATCATAATCGTAGATAAGCTATGGGAATTCCAACTCAAAATCCCATGTTGTTTTTATATGGAGGTTCATTTTGTAGAATTTTCATTCGGGAAAATGGGAATAAAGACATTTATTATTATTGTTATAATTATTAAAGATTTCCATTTAATATAATAAGAATTCGAACTAATGGGAATCGGATAAGTCTAGGAGATACTAGGGACATTTACAATCATTATTATAATTTTATAGAAATATGAGCGTATAATTTGAACTAGTGGAATTCGGGATACTAGAAACGGTGTTTGAATACATACTCCGGCTCGGTGGAGTAGTTAACTAGAGCGCGCGATTTGAAGCGTGACTACGGGTACGAATCCCGGCAATATCAGTGGGAATGGTCGGAATTATATCTATAACATGGCGAAACAGTGGACGGAAACGCCGAAAAGCTGGCCAAAATATAAAGGCATTGAGCTACTTTACTGAAATTTTGCATACAGGGGTTTTTTGTGTCGCTGATCAAGAATCCGAAGTTGAATTTTGAAAAAAACAAAATGGCGGCCATGAAATCCCCCCAAAACATACCAAAAATCGTCAATTATCGCTGCATTTTTACAAAACTTTGTATACAGTTTTTTTTGGGTTGCTGATGAAGAATCCCATATAGAATTTCAAAAAAATTACGGTCAAAAATATATACATAGTTCAAAAATTATTATTGAATTGAAGCGAATTCATGTTTCATTTGTTTCGGGAAAATTAGGATCTGGCGAAGGGAATAAAAATGTGTAATGACTTTGAAAACTAATTTTATTCAATTACTATCTGAATTACATTCATGAACGCATTCAAAAGGAGCCCGCTTTATGGTGCACGAATGTGCATACATCCGTGCATTCGCGCACAATTTGGTCAATATCTCGCAAAGATGCAAAAAGATGCAGCTAATTTTTTATACACTTTCGAAAAAATGTTCATTGAACACATTCCAATAAGTTTCAATACCAACCATCACCAACCGCGTAACTTATGGCTTTTTTTGTGGAGTTTATGAATCGTTGCATTTACAAAAATGCACTCCACTTCGATAATTATTTACTAATTACCATATAAATAAACTGATCTGATACTGAGATATTTTAATTGTACTCACTATCTGATGCAGAATCCATTTTTATGATACAGAAAACTGCACTTTGAGAATTTTTACACTGCAGACAAAATTTATCGATTTTTGAAGCGTTGCGAGCTGCCGAAGTGACGTGCTGCACGGTCGCACAATAAGTAATTTCCTCGCTTAGGTAGTGAACCCGGACCGGTTTTACGGTCGTTTCTAATGCTAGGGGTACCACTACAACGATTTAAAACGTTTCCATTTCAAAAAAAAAATCTTCATTTTTTAAATTTTGGCCAGCTTTTTGGCGTTTCCGTCCACTGTGGGCGGTTCTTTTTTGTAACTAAACCAAGATAATTCTCTGCAACTTATATTTATCCCTACGTTATCCTTATTTATCCTTACATTATCCTTACGTATCCTTGCGTTATCTTTATTTATCCTTAGATTTGCCACGCTGTACAGTCATGTATTATTTATTTGGCATTCTGTCAACTTGTTATTCATTTGTTTCAAATAACTTGACATCACACAAATTGCAATATGCAGAATTTCAAGGAGATTCAGAATTCTTAAGAAATTGCTGAAAGGGATGAGAGTGAAGCAAATTGACAACTATCAGAAAAGATGCTCATTTAAAAAATAAGAATTCCGAGGATTTTGGCCTCAGGTGATAGGGGAGTTTTTTATTTGGATCATGCCACACACAACATTCGCGCTGTATAAAAAAAGGGCAATCCAGCTAAGCAATGTATATGTTACATTCACATACAACGTTCGCACTGTTAGACAAAGGCGTATCTAGGTAAAAATTAAGATAAAAACGCAGGTCAGGAGCAATAAATAGTTCGTTTAGAATTAGTTAGATAATTTTGTTAAGTCAAAAAAGTGGTTAAACTTATAAAAGTCTATGCCCAATTTACTTCCGAAGAGAATTAAATAAGTGTCTGGTGTACGTCGTAGTGAGAATAATAAATGAAAAGTAAATAAAATTCAAGAAGAATATTGACTTGGGATATAAAATAATTGCATTGGGACGCTAGTCCGGCAGTGTACGATAATTTCATTATTTTCGTCATTATTTTTGAGAAAACTAATTTCGTTTTTCGTGTTTTTTATCAAAATCCAATATGATCAGCAGCGAGTAGAATAAATTAAATTGTACCATCTTATTTTATATTAAGATTATGACGCTGTTTCATATTTGTGCAATATATTTTATAAGAATATGGAAGTAACTAATAAACCATCGACAACATTTCTTATGCATATTATACAGAATATTTTTTTATAAACATTTGTAAGGCTAGAAAATAAAAATAATAAAACTGATTAAATTTCTGCGGCAAATAAATAGGTACATAATCCAATTCTTCTTAATATGACAAGGGAGACTGAAGGGAGTTGAAACCTTTGAACCGGGTATACTAACACCAATCAAGTTGGCATTATGTGGAGGTCAATAAAAGATTTAAAGCTTCAAAAGTTTTTAATCACCTCCAGACGATGCTAACTTAATTGACGAAAAACGCGTCGAATATAGATACGAGTGTTCTGTTGTTTATATTTTGTGTTAACGAGAACAGAGATCTTGCAATGCAATGTGATGAACAAGGAGATAAATGTGTTGCGATATACAGCGTGTTTTCTATGTCAAAGATATGATTATTCGGGTCATTTTATGGGGAAAGTTCATATGAATATATGGTCTGAAGGGTTTATATCTAAAATACCAGCAGTATGGCGAATTGTATCACAGTATTGAATTATTTGATTTTCTAATCATCCATACATTCAAGAGGAGTAGTGTAAATAAATCATTTAGATGGTCCTAGAGTCAAAAGTCTAATGAGTTTAGAATTGGTGACCTAGGAGACCGTGGTCCCTCTGAATCTATCCAATGATCTTCATATGTGACATTTAGGAACTCTCACACATATACAGGAGCACAGTCGTGTATGAACCACATTTGTCATTTCGTTAAATCAGACAGTCAGTCGCGTATTCTAAAATTCCTGAAATAAATTCCAGGTAGGCATTGAAATTTAGTCTCGAAGGAAGGAAATATAGTACAATCAAGTAATTCCCAACGTAATCCCTAAACTCAAACATTCTTAAAATACCGGTGCTGAAACCTCGTTTCCATTATGGTTTGCGGGTTGTCCTAAGCCCATATGTGATGTGAAAGTTCATAATACTTTCTCTCGGAAAGATCGTCTCGTCCGTGAATGAAACAATAGCAGAGAAATAGGGACTAACAGCAGTTATTTCTGAAAACCACTGACATCAGTTAACACGATAAGAATAATCATAATATGTCAAAGCTGAATATAATAAGAATACAATAAATTTGCCTTTAAAATCTGCCATATCCTGTTAGAACCCACATTTAATTGGGCAGTTTACTCTATTACCTACCTTTTAAAGTGATTTAAATTCCAAGTCGATCCTCCCATCTTTTTGAGATGCAAAGTGGTCAATTACTTTTTTAGCTAAAGAAGATAACCTTTCCTGACCCATGGTATTTCTACACATGGTATTTAAACATGTCTTGAGGAAAGCTTTTTTTATAATCTTTAAACCGATCTGCGTGAAATAACTGAGACACTACTAAATGATTACTGAAGCCAAACCTGTTTTTGATCTCAGATGTAATAATATCACAAACTTCTAATGAAATTCTCCTTTTTGATTCTTCCGTTTTACATCTCTGGGCAGACTGCATGGATGTCTCCTCCAAATAGTTATTCAAAATTTTATTTCTGATGTCTTCAATTTTACTATTAAAAACGCCAATACACTTATTTACTGTTATGACATCGAAATTACATTTATGTAATTGATTGAACAATATATCACAATGAGGCATAACTAAATGAAAAAAAATTAACCAATAAAGAAAATGTTCATTTTGTAAGTAGCTTTTTAAACCAATAGCTTGGTTTAGAGTGTTGTTTTCTGATTCATTATCAATGATTTTTTTCTAAATAATCTAATAATTCGTTCGATAGGTATAAACAGTCTCTATGCACTTTGTATTAAAATTCCATCATGTTGGAGCCACTTTAGGTAATCTCACCTTAACAACATTATCTAACACGGCTGTTCTTTTTGGCGATTTTCCAAAGAATGAAGAAAAGCTATGTAAATTAGCAAACAAAATTTTATGCTTTTATCCTGACTTGATGCTTTTTGTAAAATAAAATTAAATTTAGTTGATGAGCGTAACAATGAATAAAATGTATTTTGTACGACACTCATATTTAATAGTAAACACCAAAAACACTATTTTAGTTAATTTCACGACAAGTAGAGATTTACTAATAAAATGTTCACAAATAAAAACATTAAAAACAACGCGACAGAATTTACCGACCAACGCATACCTAGTCAGCATTAAGACTGCTCTACTGAACTTCGTGCGTTATCGTTTTCGTAAAATGTGTCAGGGACATTGTTCCCGCCAGTGTTTTCTGTCTCTTTTGCTTTCTGACGATTCGCGCATAAGTCTATTTCACTTTAATTCGTTGTAAATTCGGTCCGTAGCTAGCTTTGAGGACAAGTTGTGGATTGACCCAAGATTTTTAAATTCTATAAATGAATAATGTAATGAATATGAATGTAGATGCTCGGTGCTCGGAGGGGATACGAAATCCTGTGATCTAGATATTTGAATAGTATTGTGCATAGAATGAACTAGAAACTTTAATATATTTTTTAAGAATATTAAAAACATATATTATATATTTTTAAACTTCAGAAAATTAATAGCTCTATTTTTTTATTTGTATGTGGGAGATCATTGACCAAATGACCCGATAGAAGAACCGCCAGTGATGTCTACTATATAATACTAAATATTATTAATTACCAAATATTACGAACTATGAAAATTACCTTAATTTTAATTTGAAATAAGTTACGTTTTATGTTTGATTCGTATTTTTTTTTCTTTCTACCATTAAAAGTTTGACATAATAAAAATGTTCTAGCTACGTTATGTTTGTATTGTTTATTGGTTTCTATGCCGACTTTAAATTCCAAGGGAAAAAACGCTGCTTTTACTTCCTGTTATAAGGCAGTAAAATACTATTTTATTCCAGCTCGTGCAAAAAATACATTTGCATTTACAACAATAAACGCATTTCAATAGCAAATATCTCGTAAACTGATGTGTTTGTCGAAGTATGTAAGATGTTGCTTTTTTTATAGATAATTAATAAAAGAATAAGAATTTGCCAAAAAATTATTTCGTCCATTGGTGTAGAATATTGAGGCAGGAATATGGGAATATACCACCGAAACTCGTGTCAATGTCAATGATTTTCCACAGAATGGAAATTTTAGTTCAAGATAATATTCTACCTATTTACTAAAAAATAAGCATCTCTCTGTTTACGAGATATTAAAAAATAATAATAACAATTATTCGCTTAAATCTGCTCAGTATCCATTCTTGACTATGTGAACACTACTTTAAATATGTCGCCATCTGCAAGAAGGTTGATTGATATCTCTGCAACTGGGTATTCTGGAATAATCCACGAAGAATCTAGGCCTTTTTTGATTGCCAAGTTCTAGTTACCTACAAGACGAACCGCTTTGGACAGTAGCGTCATTTCTTGATCTGTTATGGAATATCGTCGCTCTCAAGTCAAAAACTGTGGAGAATACCAAATTTTATAGGAGATATGAAAAACCACAAAGTAGTTATATCTGCTTGCGTGCATAGTACATTTTAAAGTAGAAATAAATTAGATTAAGTACGATTTAACATATATCTTGCTTTACTATAGACACGCAGAAAGACTAAAGCTAGAGTTAGATAGCACCTATATTACAAAAATGGCAAAATTTCCACATCCGCAGATTTTGACTTGACAGCTACGATATGAAAAATATCCTTATACTAATTACCAATCCCAGTCAAATATAAGTGATATGGACATACCTACTACAAAAGATAACTAACTTTTTGAAGAAGGTTAGGTGATAAATGTAACTATAGTAAGCTGCGCGTCTCACTCGCTAAAATGACCTAATTCAACAATAGTTACTTGTCGTAAGTTGAGGTAGGCTCGCAAAAATATGGTTAAAGTTTCACAACACAGCAATTCGAATTTGACACACCTAAATACCTAATCTTACAATACTTGATGCTGTCAATCAATTATCAATCATTATATAGAGTGAAACATCACGAAAAATCATAGCCCTATAATTTTTACATAATGAATAGACCGTACGTTACACTACAAGATAATATCCATTAAGAATGTAATAATTCGACCTCTCAAAAACGTAACGGTAGTGATTGTCAAAGATCTAATTTGGTTTTACATTATTTTAAAATTTGCAAATTTCAAAACGAATTTTATTAGAGCTGCTCTCATAAATTCGTGTTTCTGTGTGAATCCCTTGCAAAAAGTACTGGAAATATTAATATCTCCGCGTCAAATTGCATAAAATGTTTCATGAGTATCTTTAACTACAAAATTTTAAAGCTTATCCACATACGTCGTAGAGAAAAGCTACATATTTGTTTTACGAAACCATAAAACATCCTGACAAATTTATTACAAATTATATCCTGCATCTACCTTGGCAGAAACATATAACATATGTAAGATATTTACTTGAAAAAGCTTTTAAATTTATAGCCTTATTCCAATATCAGTTATTGGTTGATGTAGCGTTAGAACCGATTGGATATATTTTCTTAATACCTGTGCTATAGTCACTTAGCACGAAGTGATTCGGTTTCCAGGGGTTGAACTATCGAAGGAGGCCTAACACCAGAGCACGATGATCCAGGTCAGCTGTAAGTAGGCACGTCCAGTTTTTCAATGCAGGCTTGATGGAATCGACGCCGATATTAAATAAGCCAACTCACCGTTTACAACTATATTACCGAAAGCGTGTTCAGGGTATTAAGATATTTACTAGTTTTCTAAAAAAATGATACCGTACGTTTTACAGAATGCATACATACGTCTACCATTGAGGCTGAGTTTGGGATATTGAGGTAAGAAATTAGTGTGCATAAAAAGGTTAATAATTTCTTCACACTATGTTTTCAAAATAAATCTGATTCTGTTGATGCTTAGATTGTTTGAGATACGTGATGATTTTTTCTTAAATCCCATTTATAATGGTGGATCTCTAGTTAAAATGTAATCAAAATTATGAGAGAATCGATTGCCTGAATAACTACATGTTTATTTATATACAGAACCTCACTCTTAATCATATCCATTTCAGTCTAGATTAAGCAGATTGGAGATGGTTCTGCTTCGTCATAAACACCGTCCACAGACATAAGCAGACCTCTCCTACTTGTAGGATGAACTCTGCCGGTTGGATTGTCTCTCCTTACACTCTTCGAATTTACTTTTTTTCATCGCCTGCATGCATGCCCCCCGAGAGCCTCACCACACACGTAGCTCGGTAGATGCTGAGATGTGATGGAGTGTTTTGGGAAACTCGAGCGCACCAAGTTAGCAATTTCACCATTCTCGGGACTGGGGGAGTTGCAGAATCATTTGTATCTCATCTGAGGATCCTCTTCATCGTTGACTTGAAACAGACATAACTTGAAAGATACTTATGTGTTGTATCCACGGCACATCTTAACGCCACGTTTTCCGCGCATTGAATTTTTTTATGTTTCTTCAGGTCACTGGCTACGAAGGTAGGTCACTTGCAGCCGAAAAGCGTAAACTTTTTTTCTTAGATTGACTTGACTATATCTGCCCACCATAGGATACATCTTACGAGTAGCCCCTGTCATCCTGACTTCGTGACAATGTCCTTGGTATTAGCTCCATCTTTCGTAACTGTTAGTATCTTGCCATATTTAGAACTAATTTATTAAATTATATATAATTTTTTTATAGCACTTTCTTAAATTATATATGGTTAGGAAATGCTGAGACGGCTGATGCACTAGACCTTTATCCCAAATAGCCTAATTGTTAAATGGCGTTGGTGGAGCTATTATCAACGTTAATGACATCAACTGCTACAATTGTGTAGCATTTGTATACTTTGTATTTGTGTTGAGGTTAAAACGTAATTCAATTATGAATATTTTACCAACTGTTTCTATGCTCCTCCAAAAGATATCACAATGTAAGAATAACCACTGTATCAAAATGAATCTTACATGAGCTCCACAAGGAGGTAGGTACAACAAGGACAAAAAAATGCTTTCTCTAATTTAATTTGCAAGTAATGAAAGATTTTTTGTCAATGCAGTTTACCCTTGCGGACTCAATAAAACAGATTCCATGTGGATGACTGCTTCTCATTTATAGCGTTCAGGTGTCGTAAACATGCCTTATTATCCGGTTTACGACCCACGTCTTCATTTCTGCCGTGCGGATCCACCGTCGTTTCTTTTGTACTTATTTGGACACCAATAAAGTAGCAAAAAGCTTTTTGTTACGAAATTACCAATGTAATCTTCATTTAAAATTAATTCAACGAGTTTCCAAAATCCAGTTAACACATTTGAAATACACATTTAATTTATAGCCTCTTCCAATTTTTTCAAATTAATTAAAGACAAATTAGTAAAAAAAGTTGTAATAATTTCATTCGAGTGTGAACTGCGAGTACTTTGTTTTATATTTAAATCTGATACACATAGTTTTATAAAATTTTAAGTTTCTGCTTGCAGAACCCTAGAGAAATTTGTTACGGGACATTAAAATTTTATACGAAGGAGTTTTACGTTTCACGCAATACTAACCAATCGTATTAATATGGACGAAAAAAATTGGTAACGCCGAATGACTGCCCTGAATATTATGAAGATAATTTAATGCCTGTGTATGGTGCCTTATTAAACTATTATTACATGGAGTGATCACATTGGGTGATTATTTTTGAACCATTAATTAAAAAAAATCAAAAAAGTGGGGTCAAAACTTTTATCGGGATACAAAATTTTTTTTCTAAAACTGCATATTAAGAAAAATTTAAACAAAAATCATAGAACTGTCAACATTGTTTGACAGTAAATCTGTTGGATATTGTCCAATATAGCCTAAGATCTTAATAAAAGAAGAAACTGAGAAACTTGAACAAGAAACGCTTGATGCACGTTTTCTATTATTGAAGGTTATCTATATTAGTTTCAATTTGTTAACAATTTAATCAGTTATGAAATATTTCTTTCAGGATATTTTAATAATAGGCATTCACGGGGCATATAGACGAAATGATAATGATAAAAATGACGGCAGATGGTATAGAGCAAAAGCATTCGATTCTTATCATAAAAATCCCTGATTTCAACACTTACAATCAAGGAACTTTCATTATTTCAAATTTGGTTCATATTAAATTATATCGAAAGTATATTGCTTTACGCTCACTGCTTTAGGCGATCTCCTGCAACGCTGTTGGCTGATTCTGAGGCTGATGTTACTATTAGGTACCTTGTCCAGTGGTTACATAGCATGTGTATAATATAATTTAAATCATTGACACTAAATGGAAATATTTTGCTAAAAGTTATTCGGGGCAGCCGGTAGGGTACCCATACCTTAGACTGATAAATCGCTATAGAGATATCCTCCTGGTGTGTCATAATTCTGAAAAAATATTTAGAGAAATACTGGAGAAATATTATTTTGCACGCATACGTTAATAACTGCCTTGAAAATAAACACATTATTATTATTACTGTTGTTACTAATATTATTAATACTGTAATAATTATAAATATCATGATTTATGTCTGTGAGAATTAAAATGAAACGAAATATGGCTTTACAATAATTGACAACATTTGTTGGACCATCAAAATAAATGTAAATAAATTTTCTTTGAAGAAAATGTATTTGCTTACATCAAAAAGTTCAGAATTGTATTATATTGACTGTACCCAAAACGCACAGCTAATAAAGTTCGAGGTACATTTTTTATAACAATAAGCCCTTCCTAAAGTAATAAAAGTGTCTCGAAAAAATAAAAACAGTTTATGCTCGAACACGTGCTCACTTTATTGCTCAGGGCAAGGCCTGTTTAAAATTTCAGGACAAGGCAAACGTCGTTGGTCGTCTAAGAACATAGCAACAGGAAAGAAAGAAAACCGGCTCACGATCCTTTAATTTTATTTTCTCCTTCTCAATTGCTTAATGTGTTTAATACTATTTTCTTTCTATAAATAATTAACTTCTCAAGGGAAATTTTTACAAAATTATCTCCCAGTTTTACTTCAGTATTTTGTATTCTTAAGTTGTTAAATTATTGTCGGTTGTAAAACCAGTTTATACTTGCGTCGTCAGGGTCGGACTGATTAAGACTCTTTAAAATAGCTCCATCTGCATTAAACTCGTAGCTCACTTTCAACTAAGTCAATATCAGTACTTGCATTAGCAGAAATACAAGATAATATGCTCATATATTGAGTTTTTCTAATGTACTGGGTGTATCACTTGATGTAAGCCCCAGTAATAACTTTATTATCTTAGATACAGAAAAAAACTGATGTATATCAATCAAATTACAAATTAATGTATTCAAAACTTATAGGCCAGGCGACAGGTCGAAAAAATAGCCTCAATAAGGAAATAATTAGTGGAAAGCTGGAAATTGCTTTAATCGCTTTATTTGGACCGAGATATTATTCTCCCAAGTTTTTCCCCTCGAGGGAAGTCGGCGTTGGCCCTTCTGGCCCTAAGAAGGTACCATTTTTCGGTTTTCTGCAAATATCTCCCAAACCATCAACTTTATCAACAAAATATTTATTATAAAAAATAATCTAGAGTAAATTTTCTACAAAAATGTTCTTTACTGTTTGTCACTAAAGTGAACCGTTACGATGCTACGACCATTCAAATTGGAACCCTTTTTGATTCTTGCGGAAAAGTTATCGAAATCATATGCCCATGGGACCCAAACATTTTTGTATTTGCCTTTACAAAAAAATATATTTTTGATGAAAGATTATAAATCATGTCTATTAAAATCATGTCTACTATATCAAGCCAATAAAATATACTCTCCAAATAGTTAAATAAAGCTGATGTAAAATGAAATTTTTTACACATTTTACCGTATAAAATGGGGTTAGGATAAATTTAGCAGTTTGATATTTGAAAAGTCTAATTTAGTTACAAAAATGTCAATAAGAAGAAATTATTAAAATATATTACATAAATTATCATTAACAGTATCGAACGACGCTGATAATTAATTAATTATTTAAAAATTTTAATGAAAAATTTCAAGGTACGCTATTAAAATTTAATTAAGTTAAGTGAAGAATTAAATAGGATGATCTTTTTTTAGATCAGGATGATATATACTGGTATGAGAAAGTTATGTGCTGGCCACATCAGATATTTTATATTTATTATATGCATACAAAGCTGGATGTGCGTGACATATTCATAGTTTTTTTATCAAAAGATTTTTGTTATTATTAAACTCTAACTCCTCTACATTTATAATATATTCTTCATGATTAACAATAGCATAATATTCATGCGAATATGGACATTTCACTTCCAATAAGCATTTTTCTTCAACAATAATTATTCCAGGATTTGTTGCTAAAACTGGCTGATCTAATTTTAAAACCAAACCTACTACAGTAACTGTTAGACCAGCTTTGTTACAAAAATTATTTCGAGCTACAGCATCCATTTCTTTGCATCAATCTTTCGATGTTTGGATTTATATCAAGTATCGATCAGGCCTTATTCTACCGGGGGCATATAAAATATTCAATATTCACATTCTAGAAGCCTTTGCGAATAATTGTTTCAGTCACAGTGGCTTTATAAATGCAACTTCTCGAAGTCTAATATCAGTGGTATTATTTATTTATTTATTCATTATTAATTGCAAAATATTATTTCCCGTGTAAACACACTCAATTGACATTTAAATATTGCAACCGTCAAACGAGAGATGGCGCTTCGGACCTCATTTCCCCCATATAAATGTACTATCTTACATGAGACACACACAGAAGGTGAAATGAGATAATCCAAACAGATTCAGTTTTTTAATAAAATATCATGGGCCAATTGTCAAATACCTTCAAAAAAGTCGAAATAAATGACATCCACTTGACATTGTTGATAAGATTTTTCACTTAAAACGTCATAACCGCTGGTCCAAGTGACCCAGCATAATTAGCCGTGAGCAAAGTAAAAGTGAATAATAATAAACAGCGTTAAATCATGTTTAGCGTTTAGTAGTGGCCTTTTGTAGAAATGGGATTTCCAGTCGCGTACTGAGCCCTTATATCGCACCCCATTCGTTTTTTTTTAAATTTCAAAGCAACAACTCAAAAAGTGGAATTCATGTACTAAACTATTGTGAAAATGAATATAAGAATAAATTTTAAATTTAAATTTCAAAGAAATAAATTAGAAAATCAATACGATGTAATAAATCACAATGGGAAATTTTTAACACGGTTTATGAAGTTATGAAGCCAATAAATCAGAGTGCCTATGATTGATAAAAAATAATTACAATTTAAAAACATCAAAGATTGAATGAAGATTGATATAGGGTTAAGTGTAAGAGCAGAGAGTATCTATTATAGATACTCTACTGAACTTCGCCCATTTATTGTCGTACTCAACAATAAATAAAGACATGTTATTATTATTATTATTATTATTATTATTATTATATGTTTAACTGGTCATTAAGTAAATAACTGCCTGGCTATTGATATATCTAAACATTTTTATGGATTCTAATAAATTTAGTTTTAAGCTTTCTTGAACATGTAGTATTTTAAGATTGCTTATTTAAATTGTGAGCGAGTCTAAAATATGGTTTGAAAAAGTTGAAACTGTTTTTTAGAGTCGACAAAGTAAATTGTGTTTTATTAGATTTGTTCGTTGAGCAGTTTCCAACGGTTTGAAATTATTAGAAGCATGCGCACATTATTGTAGAGATTTACTAGTTCAATCAGAACGATGGTTATTGCAGAGTCCTGGTAATAATCGCATCTCTACATATAGTCAGAAAACTAATCGTCTCTACGTACAAACTTATAATATCGTAATAATATGAATCACCAAGCAATGGCTTATGTAGATTCAATTTTTAAAAAATCTGTTACCTGTGTGCACTTATTTTTATTTATATTTACCTACCAAAATATTGAATTGCAAAGAATTAGAGTGTATCAGGCTGTTTTAAATAATTATTTTTCTCCTGGAGTAGGTTGGAACTTTTGTTGTGAAGATAACACTGACGTAGTTTTCCACGAAACACCAAAACACTATATACTGCAAGTTGGCATTATCTGGAGATGATTAAAACTAATTTGTTTTAATTTCTTTGGATATATACATATATATATATATATATATATATATATATATATATATATATATATATATATATATATATATATATATATATATATATATATATATATATATATATATATATATATATATATATATATGAAGAGAACAAAATAAGTTCGAAATCGATCTATGTCTGGTTAGGAATTGACTAAAATGATATTGGCTATCGATCTATCATGTTTGAAGGTGTAATTCAATGCATGTCGGGGTATTTGCCCGCTGAGTAGTTGTTTCCTTCAAATCATATTTAATCACATTAGTTTAGTCCACCTGGGCTAGGGGTCGCCTGTACTTGCTGTATGCAGAGTCGCTATCCGCCACAGAGACATCGAGGATGTCGGTCGGATAGTAGCATTCAGACCATATGGAAAGTTTCATACCTCTCACCACTATTCACTTCACCATAGTTAGTATATAACTAGCAGGTTGGCCACTATCATTTGTCTGTTCCATAACCTATGGCATACTGAAGAGAACAAATAAGTTCGAAATCGATCTATGTCTGGTTAGGAATTGACAAATGATATTAAGCTTATCGATCTATCATGATTTGAAGGTGTAATTCAATGCAGGTCAGGGTATTTGCCCGCTGAGTAGTTGTTTCCTTCAAATCATATTTAATCACATTAGTTTAGTCCACCTGGGCTAGGGGTCGCCGCTCTCGGTACTTGCTGTGATGCAAGTCGCTATCCGCCACAGAGACATCGAGGATGTCGGTCGGATAGTAGCATTCAGACCATATGAAAGTTTCATACCTCTCACCACTATTCACTTCACCATAGTTAGTATATAACTAGCAGGTTGGCCACTATCATTTGTCTGTTCCATAACCTATGGCATACTGAAGAGAACAAATAAGTTCCGAAATCGATCTATGTCTGGTTTAGGAATTGACAAATGATATTAGCTATCGATCTATCATGATTTGAAGGTGTAATTCAATGCAGGTCGGGGTATTTGCCCGCTGAGTAGTTGTTTCCTTCAAATCATATTTAATCACATTAGTTTAGTCCACCTGGGCTAGGGGTCGCCGCTCTCGGTACTTGCTGTGATGCAAGTCGCTATCCGCCACAGAGACATCGAGGGATGTCGGTCGGATAGTAGCATTCAGACCATATGAGAAGTTTCATACCTCTCACCACTATTCACTTCACCATAGTTAGTATATAACTAGCAGGTTGGCCACTATCATTTGTCTGTTCCATAACCTATGGCATACTGAAGAGAACAAATAAGTTCGAAATCGATCTATGTCTGGTTAGGAATTGACAAATGATATTAACTATCGATCTATCATGATTTGAAGGTGTAATTCAATGCAGGTCGGGGTATTTGCCCGCTGAGTAGTTGTTTCCTTCAAATCATATTTAATCATATATATATATATATATATATATATATATATATATATATATATATATATATATATATATATATATATATATATATATATATATATATATAAAAAAAAACAGGGTGTCCCAGCCTCGCGTCGGCCAAATGTCCTGGCTCTCTTATAAGAGATATCGAAAAATTTAAAAAACGGGGTGATAGAGGGTGCAAAGGTACATAGTCTAAAAATATTTTTAAATTTACAGGGTGATCCATTTAGGCGTGACGGCATAAACTTATGTTTTTTTAAATGGAACACTAGGTATATTATTACATATTTAAATTCTTCTTTTAAAGACGACTCAAACGATATGCCACTTGATGGGTCTGCGATGGGTCGGTACCATGATATGGGTGAGTTTGTACCAAAAATATGCCAACTTTGTGAGCTCACTGTAACGTAATGGAAGAACATTCTGAGATCTAGATTATGTCAAAAATTGTCAAACACCCTGTAGTTTACGCTACTGTTATCGGATCTAACGAAATAGGTCATTTCATACCGGGTGAGTCAGAAAACGCCAAAACTACTTTTTCTAATTTTTTCAAATGGAAGGCCCTGTATATTATGACACCAAAGGAAAGCCCTTTGAAAGAGCTTTCCACTGATATAAAGGTTCAAGGGTCTATCTATCATGGGTGCCAAGAATTTGATGTAAGTAAAACTTCTGTAAATCATATCATCAATAAATACAAATATCACCCCTATCACATTCAATTACACCAAGACCTTTATGGGGGAAGATTTTCAAAATCGTATTAATTTCTGCAATATAATGCTAAATAAAATTAACGAAGATGCCCAATTTTTATCAAAGGTTTTATTTACCGATGAAGCTACCTTTCGCACTAATGGGACAGTAAATCGCTATAACATGCATTATTATGCGACTGAAAACCCGCACTGGGTCAAGCAAGTGGATCACCAAAATCGATGGTCAATTAATGTATGGGGTGGTATAATAGACAACCATGTCATTGGACCGTAGTTTTTTTGAGGATGGGGCATTAAATGGCCAAAGATATCACAATTTCTTGCATTTGAATTTAGAGAGATTGCTTCAAGATGTAGATGAAGACGTCAGAGAGAACATGTGGTTCCAACACGACGACGGTGTGCCCCCACATAACCATCGAATAGTAAAAGATTTTTTTAAATAATTGGAGAGGGAGAACAATGGATTGGTCGTGGAGGACCCATAAGATGGCCGGCACGGTCTCCAGACCTAACTCTTTTGGATTTTTTCCCTATGGGGTTATGTGAAGCAGGAGGTCTACAGGGTGAGGCCCACAACCAGGGAGGATATGCAGGAAAGAATCGCTGCAACATTTCGCAATGTTTCAATAGCTACACTAGCCGATGTTCGAAGAACAACTGAAAATCGTTTACTGCTGTGTATCAGGGAGAATGGGAACATTTTTGAACATTTAGTTTAATTTCCAGTGCTTCCACCCAGTTTCTTTCGAAATAAAGTTTTCGTTTCCTCTTTTTTTTGATTTTTTTGCCTGCAGAGAACTATCATGGTGCAGATAAGTTAATATCATTATTTTCGAAATTGTCTTACTGAAAAGAGCCGTTTTAGCGAAAATTCACAAAACAATTGAAAATTGAGCGTAATTTTTTTAATAAACCTCGAATTGTGCCACTTTGCCATCAAATTCTTGGCACCCATGATAGATAGACCCTTGAACCTTATATCAGTGGAAAGCTCTTTCAAAGGGCTTTCCTTTTGGTGTCATAATATACAGGGCGTTCCATTTGAAAAAAATGAGAAAAAATAGTTTTGGCGCTTCCTGGACTCACCCGGTATAAAATGACCGATTTCGTTAGATCCGATAACAGTAGCGTAAACTACAGGGTATTTGACAATTTTTGACACAATCTAGATCTCAAAATATTCTTCCATTACGTCACAGTGAGCTCACAAAGTTGGCATGTTTTTTGGTACAAACTCACCCATATCATGGTACCGACCCATCGCAGACCCATCAAGTGGCATATCATTTGAGTCTTCTTTAAAAAGGAGAATTCAAATATGTAATAATATACCTAGTGTTCTATTTAAAAACACGTAAGTTTATGTCGTCACGCCTAAATGGATCACCCTGTATATTTCAAAATATTTTTAAACTATGCACCTTTGCGCCCTCTATCACTCCGTTTTTGAAATTTTTCGATATCTCTTATAAGAGAGCCAGGACATTTGGCCGACGCGAGGCTGGGACACCCTGTATATATATATATATATATATATATATATATATATATATATATATATATATATATATATATATATATATATATATATATATATATATATATATATATATATATATATATATATACATTTAGGTATCTGTCAGTGTGTTAGACGAGAGAACATCATCTTTAGCTCAACATGTCAAAACTACAGGACATAGGATTGATTTCGACAAAACAAAAACACTAGCCAATATCGAGCATTATAAGTCAAGAATCATTAGGGAGGCCATAGAAATAGAGAAAAGACCACACAATCTAAATACACGAGATGACACCCAAAGACTACCTACCACATGGAAACCTGCTCTAATATTACATGCTACTATCCATGAGGAAGCAAGAAACATAACGCAACGAACACACGAAGAGGAACCAACCAGAGCTAATATAATAGGACCAAGTACACGGGGTCGCCCTCGAAATCAGGAGATGGGTGCAACAGACCGTGACATAAGCACAGACACACGCATGCGCGTCCGAACAGGACCGATTACACGAAGCCGCGCTCGAAATCAGAAGATGGGTGCAGCAGACCATGACGCCCAGAGGAGTCGAGTGCAACAGAGCGTAACATGGGTAGAGTATATAAGGAACTGCCAGATCCAGAAAACGTCATTTCAGTTCGAGTAACCAGAAGCCGCAGTAAGCAGTTATCTGTTAGAATCTGAAGATGGCAGATGAGATTCTGCCGAAACGTCGTTCAGACAACCATTAAATAATTACAGGTATGGGGTTTTACCGTAGTATCACATCGAGATTTGGCATAGTAGAAAAGAGTATTCTTTATTAACCCAACAAAATTTGGACTGCATCCTCATTAATAAAAAATAAGCTGTTTGTTTTTTAACTAGTCGTCCACTACGTCTACCAGTTTTTTTTAAATAATTACAGGTATGGGGTTTTACCGTAGTATCAACATCGAGATTTGGCATAGTAGAAAAGAGTATTCTTTATTAACCCAACAAAATTTGGACTGCATCCTCATTAATAACAAATAAGCTGTTTGTTTTTTAACTAGTCGTCCACTACGTCTACCAGTTTTTTTAAATAATTACAGGTATGGGGTTTTACCGTAGTATCACATCGAGATTTGCATAGTAGAAAAGAGTATTCTTTATTAACCCAACAAAATTTGGACTGCATCCTCATTAATAAAAAATAAGCTGTTTGTTTTTTAACTAGTCGTCCTCTACGTCTACCAGTTTTTTTAAATAATTACAGGTATGGGGTTTTACCGTAGTATCACATCGAGATTTGGGCATGGTGGAAAAGAGTATTCTTTATTAACCCAACAAAATTTGGACTGCATCCTCATTAATAAAAAATAAGCTGTTTGTTTTTTAACTAGTCGTCCACTACGTCTACCAGTTTTTTTAAATAATTACAGGTATGGGGTTTTACCGTAGTATCACATCGAGATTTGGCATAGTAGAAAAGAGTATTCTTTATTAACCCAACAAAATTTGGACTGCATCCTCATTAATAAAAAAATAAGTTGTTTGTTTTTTTAACTAGTCGTCCTCTACGTCTACCAGTTTTTTTAAATAATTACAGGTATGGGGTTTTACCGTAGTATCACATCGAGATTTGGCATAGTAGAAAAGAGTATTCTTTATTAACCCAACAAAATTTGGACTGCATCCTCATTAATAAAAAATAAGCTGTTTGTTTTTTAACTAGTCGTCCACTACGTCTACCAGTTTTTTTAAATAATTACAGGTATGGGGTTTTACCGTAGTATCACATCGAGATTTGGCATAGTAGAAAAGAGTATTCTTTATTAACCCAACAAAATTTGGACTGCATCCTCATTAATAAAAAATAAGTTGTTTGTTATATATATATATATATATATATATATATATATATATATATATATATATATATATATATATATATATATATATATATATATATATATATATATATATATATATATATATATATATATATATATATATATATATATATATATATATATATACATATATGTATATACGTATATATGTATATACAGAGAAAGGAGTTAGACGCGGGTTTAATTACATTATAGTAAAAAAAAACAATGATTCAACGGGTACGTCCGCATAAAGAAAAGTTGCACACGCGGGCAACTATAGCAACCTGCGTGGGATTCCGTGTTGGAATATGTTTACAAAATCAAAATAATTATTTAACTGAAATATGATATTTAATCTGAATAAATACCACGCTTCTAAGAAGCAATAATATATATAAGTTTATGCTGTGTCAGGAAGCTGGTGCCTCGAATATATTAAAATGAAAGCATTGAAGTTAGATATATTTGGTCAGTGAAATAGTTCAAGACTAATAAAAACGTTTTAAAAACAAATATAGTGTTTAAATAAAAGCCCTATCCTTCTAACATTCCGGACCCAGGAAAATGAATATGAAAAGAGAAAGGAGTCATTTTTCTGGGTCCGGAATCCCACACAGGTTGCTATAGTTGCCCGCGTGTGCGATGCTTGGACGACGCTCTCATACCAGAGCCATCTAAGTGGAAGCCATAAAGGTGCGACTGGCTCCATGTCAGTAGTTTTCCTTTAGTGTCTTTTTTGAGTTTTATCCATCATTTTAACTCAGCTACACCGTGCTGATGAAGACCAATTAGTCAGAAACACGTGTCCACGGTTTGCATCTTTCTGCCATTTGCAATTTTTGCATTTTCCACCGTGCAATTTTTCTTTATGCGGGCGTACCCGTTGAATCATACATATATATATATATATATATATATATATATATATATATATATATATATATATATATATATATATATATATATATATATACATATATGTTATTAAATATGATTTGAAGGAAACAACTACTCAGCGGGCAAATACCCCGACCTGCATTGAATTACACCTTCAAATCATGATAGATCGATAGCCAATATCATTTGTCAATTCCTAACCAGACATAGATCGCTTTCGAACTTATTTGTTCTCCTCAGTATGCCATAGGTTATGGAACAGACAAATGATAGTGGCCAACCTGCTACTAACTAAGGTGAAGTGAATAGTGGTGAGAGGTATGAAACTTCTCATATGGTCTGAATGCTACTATCCGACCGACATCCTAGATGTCTCTGTGGTGGATAGCGACTTGCATCACAGCAAGTACCGAGAGCGGCGACCCCTAGCCCAGGTGGACTAAACTAATATGTTATTAATATATATATATATATATATATATATATATATATATATATATATATATATATATATATATATATATATATATATATATATATATATATAGTATCTATATATATATATATGTATATATATATACATATCATATATTTATATATATATATATATATATATATATATATATATATATATATATATATATATATATATATATATATATATATATATATATATATATATATATATATATATATATATATATATTTATTTTTTAATGACGAAAAAATAATGATACTTCTCCATAGCCAATAACATGGAGACAAACTTGGTAACAACAATGTGTAAAATGATAAATAGAATGTTTCCTCCTAATTTTGACTCTCTCAAAACATCCTACATACATATTATTATACTCTTGTTTCTGTTAAATCACCATACATTAAACATAACATCATTTATATATTCTGTTAATCTTAACTTATATTTCCGTTTGGTGTAGAGAAGGTAATTATGAAAAACCCTAAATCACCAAAAAAATTTATATTCAGTGCGTGCAGCTCTTGCGGCGTAAACAAATTTATAAGTGTTTCAAATATGTAGCGAGACGTGTGAATTAAGGAAGCTACGTATAATAATGTGTGGCATGTAAGTGTGCAACGCATTCTTCATGCAAAGTGTATGTAGATGGGAGGAGAAGAGCCGTCAATCCTGAGTAAAGAGTTGACTTTGGAGCAAGTTAGCAGGGCAGAACACGTGTCACAAAGGCGGCCGACTCATACCGACGGCGGATCCTTCGCTAGATATTGTAGAAAACGTGCCCAGACTGGCAACCAGCGCGAGACGTTATATTGCAAATCTCATTTGTGACAATAATTTATATGTAAATATATCCATGTTGTACGTGTTGCATCCCAAAATTCAAACTCTAATATGTTTGCATTTTTTTTTCCTTATTCTACTGTGACTCCTCGAGCTGTTATTTGCAAGTGTTAAATTATAAATCACTGAGAATAACTTAATAAGATTTTTTATATATATATATTTCTGGAACGCGATAGAAATATCGATGTAGAAACAAACAAAACTAACGGAATGCTGAATATCATTTCGGGGCATGTATATGAAAAATCCAATTTCTCTCCAAATAGTGTTTGGATATATCTTCCAATTCAAAACAGCTGCAACGACCTGACTACGTTTGCTTACAATAAAGCGGTATATTGCAAGGAATAATTAAATAGTCCTGCGGAGATACGAATTGAATGCATTTTTAGTAATAAAAGTCGTGATATTAATTTACACACAAATATATCGTGTGTCCCAAATTCGATGCTTACTATTGGGATCTCGGAAAACGGTAAGAACTATAAGGTCCGTTAAATGGGACAAGTTTTAGCAAATTTTTGCTGTATCCAAGTCCATTAAGAAATCATGACTAACTAAAACCGTTTTTGAGATATTCCAAAAAAAAAAACAAAAAATTTTGTGATTTTTTTGGCTGTAGTAAGTAATCCTTGGTCTTTTACATTATTAGGACACTTTTTGGAGACCAATATTTTAGAAACGAATGCTCGATAGTCTTTTGTTTTCGAGATATCCGAGGTAATTTTTGTTTTTCTTATGGCAGCCATATTGAATTTTTCATTTTTCAGATTGCGGGTAAAAAGAGCTTTCAGATAGTATATCACATGAAAAGGAAGAATTGTTTATCAAGGGACTAATTTAAGAAAAGTTATCCATTGCTTAACAAAACAAAATAGTAGGCCTTGGAACATCGTAAAGTTTTTGTAAAGCCAGAGACAAAGAAGTTGCTTATTCAGACGGCGATTCTATTTAAAATCTACTATAATTGCTTTATTTGTACAATTTTCTAAAAATATCAATTTTTGTACGATCATTAAGGTTTTATTTGTCATAAAATTGTCAACAAAGTATTCAAAATTTGAACAAAGAAATCCTCTTCATCAAAGGAATTCTTGCATGCAAAGTAGTTAGTAATTAGTAATATCTGAAAAATGCTTTTCTAAAGACGACCAAATTCACACATAAATTTCAGTAAAATTTAGCAGGCTGTGGTTTAAAACAAGTAATAAGCATTACTGTTAGTTGACAGTTCACTAAATAGTAGTGGCATGATTGTAAATTGTTCAAGAATGCTTATTATTATTGTTCAAGGGTGTGATTATTGCAAAATGGCGCATAAATTCTCAAATGAAAAAATTTTGAATGTTAGGAAGTTATTTAAAATTAAATAGAAATTCGCAAAACGCATCGACTTCCTAGAAATGTTACCGGAGAGAATGCAACTACATAGAACAGTTTTTAGAAGATTTGTAAGCAATTTGTTAAATTACGGGGTTTTGATAATAAAAGAGACCGGTACGATATTGATAATGTTGACCGCACAAATAATATTCTCGAATTTGTTAACAATAATCTCCACATATCAGTGCAACAAATTGCAGGCGAAATAAATATTCTTAAGACAACTGTACACATTAAAACAAGGGAAATGTCATCCGTATAGACCTACGATTGTCCAAGATTTAAACAATAATGATTTTGGTAAAAGACTTGAATCTTGTTGTTGGTTTAATCAGAAATTCGAAGAACAACCTGATTTACAATCGAGTTATATGGACCGATGAAAGTCGTTTTACAAATTGTGGAGTCCTTAACAAGCACCACTGGACCCCAGAAAACCCACATGTAACTACGCAAAGAAGAGCCCTCGCAAAACTCCTCACATCTCCTAGTATACTTAAATCCATATTGAAAACACTACCTAACCTCAAAGCCCCAGGTCTCGACACAATCCCAAATCTATTATACAAAAAATTGCCACACAAAACCATAGTCCAAATCACCGACATTATAAACACGTCGATACGCCTACAGTACTTCCCCTCAGCGTGGAAAACCTCAATTATTGTGCCCTTCCTGAAGCCAGGTAAATACCCCGTTTTACCATCTAGCTACCGCCCCATCTCCTTGCTTAACACGCTGGGGAAGGTGGCGGAGAAAATTTAGCTCATAAATTTAAATAAATTTATTAACAAACATAATTTACTACCCAACATACAATTTTGCTTCAGAGAAGGGCACAATACCACGCTGTCGTTGTGCAGAGTGGTGCACGACGTCATCGAGGGCTTCAACAAAAAACATTGCACTAAAATGCTGCTCCTGGATATCCAGAAGGCATTTGAGACAGTCTAGCATGCAGGCCTCCTGCATAAATTGCTTGAGCAGCATAAACTACCTGTTTATGCTGTGTCTTCTATAAGTTATACTAGAGGATCGACAATTCTCTGTTAAAATCAACAATATCCTCTCCGGCTCGCATCCAATAAGGGCGGGTGTACCCAAGGGGACGGTGTTGTCCCCGGTTCTATTTAACCTATATGTCGCGGACATCCCGACACATCCTCTTACACAGACTATTATGTACGCGGACGACCCGACGATCTACTCCCAGTCCTTCTAGGCCCAAACCGCAACCACCAAGTTACGGTATCACTTGGACAAAATTGTCAAGTACTACAAGGACTGGAAGATAGTAATTAACGAAACAAAAACAGAGACAATTAACTTTACTAAGAAATTCACAAACATACGGACTTTCACACCACTTACCATAAACAATAGAGTTATTTAGGAGACTAAAGTTGTTAAATATCTTGGGGTCCATTTGGACCAGAGGCTTTCTTTTAAGCCGCACATTAATAAAACCTTAAATAGAGCCTATATGGCATTACATCGGCTATATCCGCTCGTTAATCGACGGGCGGTGTTAAACACCAAAAAATGAGCTATTAATTTATACCACTATTATTAGACCCATATTAACATATTAACAAACTTTTACGTCTCCTCACTAACTCTAATAGATACATAGACACGCAACGACTCCACGAGACAGCTAACCTACCCTACATTAGAGAGTACATCACACAAACGGCACAAAACTTTTTTAGACATAACATACAACACTCAGTACTTACAGCACATATTACAGACATCAGACACTACCACGGCCATCAGCACACCCACAAATTAATACATGAAAACCTCCCGATTTATTACGAATAACATTAACATTACACACAAAACGACAGACATAACAAACTACCCCTTTTATACCACCATCCTACATACCTAAAACCTAAATCTTTCTTAGATAACTACTCTTTTACCTACCTACCCATTTCACACACACATTCTAAATTCTAAATTTTCTTAAGCAGGTTTTTTCTTTAGCTTTTTCCTACAAGACAGACTATAACGACATTTTTAGTATTTTTGTATTCTTTTAATTATTATAAGCCATGGCAAACCAACTAAACATGCTTTAATTTTACAGGAAAGCATTCACCTCTACCCCTAACAACGAAAGGAGTACTGCCAAGCCACCAGGGCCATAACATCGGCCGGCTGGCCAGGAACACCCAGCTAGGGAAATCCTGGAGAACCGCTCTCATCCCTTAAATGGGATGGTTAAATGCTTATTTACTTGTTTTGTAAAGCCTGATGGCTGTATTTATATTGTAAATATGTTTATATGGGATGTCATATTTTGTTAATTTGTTTGTATTATTATTTATATGAATGAATTGATTTTTAGTTTTCTTTTTTCTGTATATATGTATATATTAATGTAAATCTTATTTTGTACCCCATTCAAGTTGATACAATGTATTTAATTATTAATAAAGATTTTAAATTGGAATTGGAATTGGAATTGGATACCCACCACTCTGGTATGGAAGGTAACGAAATAGCCGACTTCTTGGCCAGAGAAGGAGCAGGATCACGAATAATCGGACCAGAACTGATACTTGGCATATCTTCAAGTACTGCTAAGATGGCTATCTCAACCTGCGCTGGAAGGAATACTCTCCAGTATTGGCAAGAGTTACCAGGATTAGTTCATTCGAAGGCGTTTATAAAATATCCTTTGAAATCAAGAACTAAGAAACTTTTAGAGTTAAACAGGGTAAATTTGAAAACTCTAACAGGCCTATATACCGGGCACTGCCGACTAAACTATCATCTGCATAAACTCGGCCTAGCGGAAAACGCCGAGTGCCGTCTATGCTTGGAGGATGATAAGAAGGCAGACCACGTCTTATGCACCTGTCCCGCTGTGGAAAGGATCCGATTTTCAATATTTGGCAAAGGGCAACTTCTGCCAGAGGATCTGGACACATTCTCACCCAATAAAGTTATGTTTCATTAAGTGACTGAACTTATTGGGTGAAATATAATTAGGAGTGAGCCACAATAGGCCTGCTAATGGACGCAGTGGAGGGTCCTCAAGGACCCACTCTTAATAATCTACCTAATAACCTAACGCAAAGAAGATTCCAAACTTGGTTTGGATTCAATGTTTGGTGTGGCATGATAGGTAATACCTTTTCTCTTCCTATTCTACTCCTATGATCTGCCTATAACCCTTTCCTTAATTATTATTTTAGATCACCATTTAATTGACATCAATTTAACGGGAGCAGCCTAGCGTGAACTTCTAGAAAATCAAGTTTTACCCTAAATAAGACAGCTTTTACAGAACAAGAAATAGCGAATTGTGGTTCCAACAAGATGGCTGTCCTGCACATAATACCAATAATGTTAGACAGATATTGCAAGAAACCGCATAATTTCAAATAGAGAACCAGTGTTATGACCTCCCCTCTCGCCTGACATTACCCCTCATGATTTTTATTTGTGGAGCACGGTGAAAATGAATTGTATGGTTTTGAAAGCCCGGAAACTATCCATATTTTGGAAGACAGAGTTAGGGACGTTTTCGACACAACATGCCAATACTCTCGGAAGAGTAATTAGCTCATTTAGATGTAGATGCCAAAAATGTATTCAGCTGAATGGAGCTCATATTGAACAGTTTTATTAAATCTTCTTACTTCTTTACTATCATTTCTTCTATTATTTAATAACAGCAAATTATGCTGTTATTAAAAAATTGGTCAAACTGGTAACCTTAATATTATTTCTTATAATGGTTGGTATTAGGTATGTCCATGTAATCAAAATAACTTTTCGATTTTCCATGGCCTACTATTTTGTTTTGTTATGCATTAGATAACTTTTCTTAAATTTCCTTGAAAAACAATTTTTCCCCGGCATGTTATACATCATTTGAAAGCTCTTTTTAAGCGTAATCTAAAAAACGAAAAATCCAATTTGGCTGCCATAAGAAAAACTAAAGTTACCTCGGATATCTCGAAACGAAAACAAAAGAATATCGAACATTCGTTTCTAGACCAAAATATTAGTCTCCAAAAAGTGTCCTAATAATGTAAAAATCTAAAATCTATCTAACCAAGGATTACTTGGCTACAGCCAAAAAAGAGAAAAAATCAAAATTTTGTTTTTTTTTTTGGAAAATTCCAAAAGTGTTTTCTTAACGGATTTGGAATCATTATAAAATTTGCTACAACTTATCCCATTTAAATGCCGTTGCATCTCTTATGGTTTCCTAAATCGCAATGGTGAGAATCGAATTTGGGACAACATGGTATGTGTAATTCCTTTGTGGCGTTTCGTAGGTTTCCACATTTTAATCGAGTATAAAATCAGAAGTCCATAAGATAGAATAGAATAGAATTTATTTATCAATTCTGATGGTACGAAACTGAACTTTTTTTAATTTACTGTACAACAAGAAAATTATATACAGAGTCCGGCAACAGATTAAACTGTTTTTGATATTCTGCTGTGAAGGAACAAATATGTATTTGAATAAATTTTTAATGAAGGGACGATTTACGATAATTCATATTTGTAACTGCATTTTGAAATTTATTGTGTTTCTATACCTATTTTTCTATTCAATACTGGCAATAAAACACCCTTAAATGGAGAAAATATATATTGTGTTGTTCATGTGTTGGAAAATTTGCTACAAAACTGTTAGTGAGCAATCTGCTTCTGAAATTCATTCTAACGCATTGAAGTAAATGTTCATTACCATTAATCAATCGGGTTTACATCTTCGTGGCTCATGCTTTCAAGTTCTTGAATTGTTTAAGAATGTCTGGTAAATTCTTCAAAATGCCCAAAAGAAAAAATTAGGAGCTGTTAAATCTGGCGATCTTGCCCGTCATACAATATCGGCAACCCTCGATACAGCGATGAGGAAACATGCGACGGAAAACATTCATAGTCTGCCTTGCTGTATGAGCAATGGCACCATGTTGTTAAAATTATGCATGATTTCATCTTACTCATTACAGCTCGACATTCACAAATGTTTCCAACATCTCAATATAGCGATCAGAATTGACTATAAGAGCGTGATCGTTTTCCTCAAAAAAGTATGGTCTAATTACATTAAAAGTCGACATTTCACACCCTACCGTCACCATTTAATCATGAAGAGGTTTTTCATAAAGCTTCAACAATACTTTATAGTAACGCAAAATTGTCGTCATGACTCGAACATGGACTACCCTGTAAGTTGGAGTTCAATTTCAAAATATGAGAAATTATGATCAAGAATGGACTAATACACTTAGGATTTTTGTTATCTTTTAATTATATGGTCCAATCGGTGAGGCCTAAATAATGCCAAAATAACTATTACCCTAATTTGTTAATACCTGGATTAGGTAAAAATTAAATAAATTTGTGGTCGTGACGTCATTATCCCCGGTGACTTTACCTGCATTAAATTGCCGTTTAATTACAATTATCCTATAAACATAATCTGTTTGACATGTTTATGAGTTTACTTTTTATTGATGCCAAAATAAATGGGAAATATGGCGAATAATTGGGTTTCAAATTATTAAATATTAATTGATTACAAGAATCGACAACGCCGCGATATATTCTTGTTATGTTCTGTGACATTAAACCATTTCAACTATTTGTCAAAATTTGCTGAAGAGAATCTCAATTATTTTTAATATTTAGTTTTACAAATTTCTTGAGCGAAAACTGTTTCAAGCCGCAGTTTTTTTTTCTGTTACGATGGAAGAAGGATTCGTCAAAGCCTATTCTGACAATCTACCCCATGTAGACTTTGAGATGGTGTGTTCATTTACATAGGTACGTAGGTGTAAAGCCAGACTGAATAAATAGACATTTTGTTGATACTTACTTCAAAATGGTCCTCACAGCAGAATAGTCTGCTTGTATTTGTTGTTCTCTCAATATTAACTGCTTTTAGCCATCAACTTCGGCGATTTTCCTCTCTAGGAACTGACAAAAATAACTTCAATGAATTTCTCGAAGTATTTGAACAACAAGGCACAAAACATGATTTTGTTTCCATGTCTCGATTAATACAGGACACACTAATTTTAACCGGAAAGAATCGAAAAAAACTACTAATTACCATAACCCGTACTTGACAAGATGTGACAACTGTCAACTGAATACAGAACTGAAGATTTAGGAACGGGACAATGCATTGTTGCCGGCCTCATTTCGTGACGTCACGGGTAAATTGACGTCAGAGTGGAAAATTTTTCAGCTTTATTATTTTTTTACGGATAAACAGTTAAGAAAAAAATTCACAAAAAATTCCATAAACCCCTCTTATCAACTACTATCTGATAACGTAATTAATGAAAATTGGTGTATTAGTCCATTGACTTGTCTCGGGATTTTCCACTAAAATAATTATTCTTGCTGAAGATGAATTTGTCCAGTACTTTAAAAGAAATTGATTATTGAAAATGCTGTATTGACAGAATGCAGAAGCAAAATAGGGCAAATATGGGTTGTTTGTAATTACAATTTCACTTGCCGATAAAAATTAATTAAGAATGCCTTCAGCATATAACTTTCTAGCTTGCTAAAACTAGGCTTTAATATAGAATAGCAACCCTAGTATTGAGTCTTGGGGAACTCATAAGTAAGCTTTAGATTTTATGGAATCTTAAAATTAAACAGTTTTATGTTAACATACACATTTACAGAATAACACTGACGTCGTTTTCCATGAAACACCAAAACATCATATACTGCACTAGACGCGAGTTTCGCCAACCAAGTTGCATCATCTGGAGATGATTAAAATTATCAGTTTTAGTTTTATCTTCACATCGAAGGTTCCAACACACTTCAGGATTTACAGAATACTTAATCTTAACAAAGTCTCGTACTAAGAGTCAAAAGTTAGATATAAATCGGGAATGAGATTGGTCATCCGTTTAAGTTTCGTTATTCGATCAGCGAAGTTAAGCAACACTAGATCGTCTAACAGTCGATAGGCTGTCAACGGACTGGACTGTCTTGGGAAGGCCGCTGCGCTGGTATGATGTAGGCGGAGAGGCAATCCCAGGTGGAGGGTCGAAGATACCTACCCAGGAGGCTTGTAATTTTACCAGCGGTGCAGGCGGGCAAGCCCAGGCGGTGGGTTAGTTGACAACTTTATTTTTATAATAATAAACAAATGAAAATGAGGTTACTGTCTAATGACACATTTGGCACGATACCATAAAACTACAGATTGTAGGTCTGTTCAGCAGAGTTGATTCTAGCAGATTCAAGCAAATTTGTCTCTTTCCAACTTATGTTAAATCGCTGTCCGTCTCTTTTTTATAGTAATAATAATAATAATAGTCATTCATTTCCCTTTTGACAGTAGTACATGCATAGGAATAGTCACAAAACTTACAAACTCAGACATAAAAAAGTATTCAGATATAGAATAAAAACATTTATTTACTAACAATTATTTCAGTCTAGTTTTAAATAATCGTTTACTTTTGATAGATGTTAATTCGTTAGGCAACAAGTTATAAAATTTGGGTCTTAAGAAACGTGAATATTGTGTTTTTGTCTTGTATTGACGTTGTGATAAAAACTGTTTTGTAATAAATTTGTTCTGATTTTTAAAAGCATACACACAGAGTTCAAAAATATATAAACAGGGACATGTTAATATTTTAAAATTTTAAAAAATATTTTTACAAGAATGGGTATTTGAAACACCTTATAACACGTTTTTGAGCTATAAAAACATAAGATGTAAAAGTGGAATATCCCCAGAAGCAAACACCGTATTCATTCAACTTGTGCATAATATAAATATAGAAGCTGTTCCGTACAAAGAATCGTTCTTATGTTTCTAAAGAAATATATAATGGAGGCAAGTTTTAAAATCATAGTTTCACATTGAACTTTCCAGTTAAGATTTTCGTCTAACTGCAAACCTAAGAATTTAACTGTGTATGTACTACTAAACTAGTATTGTTTATATTAAAATTTAACGCTTCATAGTATTTTTGACTGTTATGAAATCTCACTGCCTGAGTTTTCTTGGCGTTGAAGTATAATGAATTTTGGGAAAATTGTTCACTTAGATTATTGAATAAAATAGTATTTTGTTCTAAAATTTTATCTGCCTTATTTGAAATAATTACAGAAGTGACAATAGCATACATTGTAAAATGAGCCGCCGAAAAAAGATAATCTATTTCGTGTATATATAACAAAAACAACACAGGCCCGAAAACGGAACCCTATAGAAAACCAATTTATAAATATGACAATTCGGGGGTGACCCTGTCTAAACCACTGGCGGTAATTCTATAACGTCATTTTAGAGACTGTTTATACCTATCGAACAGAATTATTAGATTGTTTAGAAAAAAATCATTGATAATAAATTTGAAAACAACACTCTAAACCCAAGCTATTGGTTTAAAAAAACTACTTACAAAATGAACATTTTCTTTACTGTTTTAAATATATGAAGGAAATTTGCTTTTTAATGTTTCAAAAATATTTTATTAGAAACTCTACACGTGTTTCGGCTTTTTAGGCCTTTGTCAAGAGTACAGGGAATACTGAATAGTAAAATTTGTGTCCATTGCTTATATAACTACATCTGGTACCTACTATAAAACTATTGTAAAGTATGTTTTTATAAGTGGAATGTTACTTTATTTTTCAAATCTAAATTATTTTATTTAAAATATGGTGGCCTGTAAAAATTTGTTGTTCATTCGTTAAGTTTTTATTATTTTTAACAGCTTTACTTATTTCTAATTGTTCTAATAGATCAAGTTTCTTTCCTTTCTTTTCCGAATGGAGTAATTTGACATTATTTAAATCGATAAAATGATTGTTTTCTCTACAATGTGTTGACATGCCCGTACTATATACATTGTTTACAATAGATTTCCTGTGTTCATCGATTCGCTTTTTTACATTTCGTCCAGTTTGTCCAATGTATATAGCATCACAGTCACTACATTTTAACTCATATACTCCTGTTTTTTGTAGTTTTTCAGTTTTATCCTTATTATTAATTAACATTTTACCTAAATTATTTTTATTTACTGAAATTGTTCTACATCCTAGTTTATTCAGTTTATTACTAACTCTATTGCTGATCTTAGGCCTATAATTAATGCATTTATATCTCTTATTGCATTCCTGAGAAGAAGCGGCATAAAACTCTTTACGTAATGTTTTCTTTTGTTTGTTTTTTAATAGTTTATCTATTAGGTTTTCTTTATAGCCATTGTTTTTCGCAATTTGTTTGATTACGTTAACTTCTTTTTTAAAATTCTCTTCGCTTAGTGGAAATGTTACTAGACGATGTATGTAGCTGTGGAATGGTGCCATTTTTAGCTAAACAATCATTGAATAAAGACATTTTTAAGAAATACCATGGGTTAGGAAAGGTTATCTTCTTTAGCTATGCTTACCATAGAAAGGGCATTAATAAAGAAGATAAAAGACTAATGAAAATGTAATTGACCACTTTGCATCTTAAAAAGACCGGAGGATCGACTTGGAATTTAAATCACTTTAAATGGTAGGTAATACAGTAAACTTTTCTAATTGACCTCCCTATCTCTTGACCCACGAACCGCCACTGGTCTAAACCATTTTGATTATTATATATTATACTCACAAATTGTTCCCTGTTTTCAAGAAAAGTTAGAACCCATTTTAACGTTGTACCTCTTATACCATAAAGATACAGTTTGGACACTAGCTGTTCATGATCAACGCAATCGAATTCCGTGCTGAGATCGCCTGCCTCAATAAATTTTAAAACATTCTCATAAAATGAGTGCATAGCAGTAAGAGTAGACATTCCACTACGAAATCTATACTGATTTTGATATTTGATATTTTCCATATATTTCAGCAATCGAACCAAGAAAGAGTATTTTAGTATCTTAGAAAAACCTAAAAGCATTGTAATTGGTCTATAATTTTTCAGAGAAGTTGGGTCACTTTTTTTTTGAAAACAGGAACAAGATATCAGAAAATGAATAGCTGAAACTTGCTAGAATCAATATTTATGAACAAGTCTTATGAAGTATCCTAAAAATTACTACGTTTGGTGCTCTATTTAAATTGGCGCTTAGTGACGTCACGAAAACTTAATTTTTTTTTCAGTTTAAATGAAAAGAAAAAATAAAGAAACGAGACGGGTCTCTTACTTTCATCTTTAGTTTTCGATTTTCAAATTAAAAAAAAAATGGGAAAATATCCCGTGGCAATTATCATTTGTCAGAAGTAGAATTCTAAGAAATAATGGAACATTATATCGCTATTTTGACGAAACAAGGCGTCTTCACTAATTGTATTATTACTTCCCTGGCCAATCCTGTCATGAGGTTTACTCTGCATGCGAGAAATTTTTATAAAATATATTATAAACAATGTACTTTTCATGGAATTCGAGCCACTTCTTGGGAATAATTTACCTAAAAACTATTTCGTATTAAACCTTCTCAAACTAACTAACTACGCAAACAAGAGTTTGCGAAAACAGTAGATCACTTATTGATATAGCTGCAGTAAATGACCAAATTCAGATATGTAAAACTGGTGTTGTTACTTTTACTTCCGTGTCTGACCATTTGCTGGTTTATTTTTGCATTGAATGCTTGCCCATTAATTCTGTTCCGAATACATTAGTTAGTAACGAGGATGTGGATTTTTATAATAACAATACGCTTCAAACTATTATAGGCAAAATGTCTTTAACATTTGTTACCTCAGAAAGTGTTTTAATCGCTGTTAATAGAATTAAATCGAATGCAGCTGGGGTAAATGGTTTTTCTTTAAACAAGATGAAAATGATATTACCCTTTTGTATGGACGCAGTCACACATATAATAAATTTCTCGCTTCAGACTAATACAGTTCCATCTCAATGGAAAACGGCAAGCGTTATACCTCTACCTAAAAAAAGTGAACCAGAAACTTTAAGCGACTTCAGGCCTATTAGTATTCTGTCAATTTTCTCGAAAATATTAGAGAGGGTAATTCACGATCAGCTAAAACAACATGTACAAATTAATGACTTGCTCCCTCATGCACAATCTGGTTTTCGCACCGGCCATAGTACTGTTACAACTCTCTTGGATATAAATGATGACTACTTAGCAGCTATAGATAATTCTATGATAACTACAGCCGTTTTGCTTGATCTTACAAAGGCGTTTGATTGTATAAATCATAAAATGCTTTTAGCAAAATTGCACTACTTCGGCTTAACATCAAATACTATAGCATGGTTTCGTAGCTACTTGTCACACAGAATGCAAACCGTTAAAATATATAACAGAGGTCATTTACAAATATCTGATAGTTTAGTGGTCAAATCGGGGGTACCCCAGGGCTCAATACTTGGTCCAATTTTGTTTTCTTTATATTTAGCAGATTTACTGAAAATTATAAAATATTGTAAAATACATTCGTATGCGGATGATACGCAAATATATTTATCTCATCGGCCTACAACCGTTGATGAATCCGTGGCAAAAATTAACGAAGATCTGTCTAATATATCCGTATGGTTAGATAAACAGGGGTTAAAACTTAACTGCAATAAAACCGTTTCTAAAAATTTCAGATCTGCTAGGAGTGATTTTGAAGATAACCTTGTAAAACTATCAATAACCGGAGAGCAAATTTGTACTAAAAGTGCGGTGAGAAATCTTGGAGTTATTTTCGATTGTCATTTAACTTTTAAAGAACATGTAACAAAGGTTGTGCAATCCTCGTACGCTAAACTCAAAACAATTTATCAGTTTAAACATGTACTATCGACAGAAACAAAGCTAAGGTTCTCAAACTCGTTAATCCTGTCCAAGATTGAATACGGAAATGTTGTTTATGGCCATTGTTTAACAGAAATGGAGGCTTATAGATTGCAAAAGGTCGTGTTTCGTTTCTCGGCTAATGTACCCAAACGTGAGCATATGACTCCTCACTTGAAATTAAATAATTCGCTTAATATGCATCAAAGATGGGAGCTCCGCCTTATCTGTCTTGTTTACTCAGTGTTAAAAAATGAATCACCCATATACCTCAAAAACAAACTTATTTTTCGAAACCAATACTACAATGCTAATCTCCGATTTGTAGCAAATACCTTGCATATTCTTAGGCATGTAACAACTCTCTTTAAATCTTCTTTTTCATATTTAGCGTCAGAATTGTTTAATAAAGTTCCCCAGTCTTTTATGTCATTATCCTACTCTTTATTTAAGAAAAAATTAAAAACGCTTTTTCTTCTGAATCAGTTTTAAATATTTATGTACTTATAATAGTTTCTTTAAATGTTTCTTTTGTCTTATAAAATTATTTTTTATTGTATTTTTTTCTCTTCTAACATATTTTGTAAGTTTTATGGATATTTTTTACCACTACTGAAATGATACGATACAATTATGCACACATTGTTTAATATAATGTAGAGCCCTGATTGGCATTCACAGCAGCTCAATGAGCTCACATCCCGCCAGGTTAAATAAAGACATTTTTATTTCATTTATTTATTTATTTATTTATAACTAAAGGTATGCTCAGGTATGCCCAAAATTAATATGTAAATACTCATTATTTAAGAATGTCAACGTAATACATTTTTTTTTAATAAAATTGTCATAAGATAAAAATTGCCGCTTATGTACTTGTTCCAAATTTTATTTCGTTATCTCTCTCAGCCTATATACAGTTAATGAAATTGGTGCTTCCTATACGGAATAATGAGGTGAAAACTTTTTTCACTTGAAAACACAAGCACGTTGCCGATTCCATTAACCTAAATTATAAATGTTTGCGGGGGCTGAAAAATTAAAAGCATTTTTCATCGAAAATAAGGTCCTGAATATAAAATGATCCGGTCACACTACTTTTAGTTAAAAAAATCCAATTCTTTATTTCAAACAACTTCAATTAAAATTGAAAAAGGGTCTATGGTTGTGAATAAAAGAGCGAGTTTCGTGGTGGCATAAAGTGAGATCGGAATTGTCATGCCCTCAAAATATGCAAGCCACTTCGGAAAAAACCGGCAAGAACATCCATTACTGAATGCTAATTTCTCATCAATTTACTCCCTTTCATTTTCGCTTGCCTTTTTAATACGAGAGGGGTTTACGCTATTTTGAATACTAATGATACTTTGGATGCGATTATCGATATCATTACATTCAATACTTTGAACTTAAAAAGCCAAACGTCGATAGCTTTTCGACACATACGAATTAAGCAATCGAGCCGATTTCTCAGTGTTCCGTATAAATTTTTACTAGAGGCTGTGTCAAACAGTATTAATTAATTTTGATTGGCAAGTGTAATTGTAATTACTTAACATTGTTCGAAACGTGATTGTAATTCTAGTTGTAAACAAATTTAAAATTTGTTAACTAACTATAACAAAGTGCACTTTGAATCTAGTTTGAATTGATGGTCTAGCCTGTCCAACATATTTTTGATTACAGTCTTTACAGCTAATTTCGTAAATCCCCGACTTTTCGTTTGTTTCAATTTTGTCTTTTGGATTGCCTAAAAGTTGTTGTAATTTGTTTCCCGATGAATGAACCACTGTCATACCTACATCTTTAAACATCTTACCAATACCACGAGTGAATCGAGGATCGAATGGAATCGATACAAATTTCGGATTTTCTCTTTCATTTTGAAAGGTCGAGGAATTTCGAAGCGACGCTTTAAACTTTCGTTTCCTAATTATTTTATCAATTAAACTTACAGAATATCAATTACTCGCAGCTATATCCTTAATCAATGCATTTTCTTTTTCAAATAGAGTTACTTAATTATTATTGTTAATTTTCAAATTTTTAAGCCTGACAAATGAAAGATGCCGCATTTATAGATAGTACGCGTGCATATTTCCTTACTGCGTTACTATACAACCGGCAATAAGCGTTAAAGTTAGTCTTTATTTTAAATATTTTTATTTTACAATTACACAAATTTGTATATCTATACCGTGTGTAAAACGACTAATGTGGCTAACTATTAACAATTAACAAAGACTGATTGAACATGAGAGATGGATCAAACAGTGTAAGTGTATTATAGGTGACTGGTACAACACACACCGAGTCTCTTCCTATGTTCACTGGATGTGTCTTATTCCATCTTATTTCATTCTAGTTCGCAGCCATCGCTCGTATTCTTTTTATAACAGGTTACACTTGGCGCTACACATAGGGTATACATAATATCTGAATTTTGGTTCATATTGTTGTATACATGATATATTTTGAGAGTTATTTTTTTATAATTTGTTTCGATTTATACATAAATTGTGATATAACCAATAATTTTTTCTTGGAACAAAATTTGTGGTTAATACATTAAATTCTGTTTCATTTTCTATTCTGTATCAAATATATTTTTATATGACATATACTTCAGTCTATCGGACCATCTATACAAAACACGATACTTTATTTTTCAATTGTGTATTGTTACAAAAAAAATATCAAAGGAGGAACCGAAAAATCCTACTTTTTCTATATCTAACCTAAATTTAATTACGAAAATTTATAATTAACAAAAAAAGAGAATTACATCCTCCATACAAAAGATCTATTGCTTTAAGCATTGAAAGTGTAGGTAAAATTATTCAGTTTTCATTCTGCAGTGTATCTTTACACGATCAGATTATACATCAGTTTATATAGTTAATAAATTTGCCCATTCTAATGTAGTAAATATCTGGATGATGGTCTAAACTGATAATTTAATATGAAAGTAATAACAAGTTTATGTGATAGAATACCTCGGGGTTGTTAACAAAGCTATAAAATACAAATAATTCCTTGGAAGGATTTTCAAACCGTAAACTTATAATCCCTTTAGCGACGCTTTGATGTTCCTGCAATAGCAGACTGGACCTTAATCCTCCGTTTTGTTGTCGTAAAAATAATATGAAAACACCAGTTTTTCAGCAACTGTAAGTACTCTCAGATTTATTTTGCTTTTTAACTTATTATGCATTTTTTTTTGTAAAAAAGGAAAATCTCCTTGCCTTAATTTAATTAAACAAAATATGTTACCTAATCAAATACAGTTTGTTTTATCAGATGGAAACAGTTTGTTCATGTTTAGAATTATTATTAATACTTAAGTACAAATTTTTTTGGGTTATTAGGTCCAATGTAATTAAAACACTATTGTATTAACTTGCCGACGTTTCGGTATAATTTATTACCATCCTCAGGGCACTGTAAGATATAAATAAGTTGACTGTAAGTTATTCTATACCTATATGGGTGATAAATTCTAATCCAAACTAATAGTGAGGAAATAATATTCAACAGTTAATTAATTATTCTATAACAGATTGTAGAAAACATGTACTTATTTTAGGCACTTCAATTATTATTTAGAATTAGTTATAGGTTAGTGATATATAAAAATTATAAACAAATACTCACTTTAAATTTTAGTGTTTCTCGTGTATAAAAAACATAATGGCAGGAACATACTTGGTAACTATAATATTGCGTTTATTGAAAAAAATACTCAGTAAACTGGCGCATACAGAAAAGAAAATTTTCTATATATTTCTTGAAATATGTGTTATTCTCGTCGAGACTGTGACACTAATGAGATTATTTTTTGCACTGTTAAACTTACTGTAGATAAGGGATGAATAAGTGTTTGGGAACTAAAATGTTTGTTTATATAATAAGTAAACAAGCTTAAAGTAGAAAGGAACGAAAAGATGTAAATAGGTTGATAATTTTAAAATATCTAATGTATCATAAAGTCTTCATTTTATTAATTAGATTGAAATAACAAGAGTTTAAATTTTCAGTGTCTTTTCTTGAATTTACTGATTCGAATTTTTTTATGTTTATCATTTCTTGAAATTTTCTTTTTTCTAGATTAGATTGTTTACCTATCACTGCGGTTTCGTCAAAGTTAAATTCATGATTTAAAAATTTACAATGTTCTACCAAAGATGTGATATTAAGCTTATTTTTGTTTTTGACATCTCTCATATGTTCTTTTTTCCTTGTTTCTAGATACCTACTTGTTTGACCTATATAACTTTTATTACAATTTTTACATGGTATTTTATATATTAAATTCGATTGTAAGTCTGTTGGTGTTTTAGTTTTTAATTTGGTAAAAAAGTTCTTTTTGATCGTATTTTCACTTTTAAAAGCTATATTTATTTTGTTTGACATGAGGACCTTTCTTAACTTTTCCGAAAGATTTTTTACACATGGTAGTTTATAATAAAATGTTGGTTCTGTTAGTAAAGGTCTAATTGGTCGACTATTATTGTTATTCTGTAATATTCTATTGATTAATGATATCGGAAAATTATTTTTGATAAGATACATTTTAATTAGTTGTAAGTTTTTTTCATGAAATTGGGGACTGGATAAATTTATAGCTCTGTGTTTTAAATTCTTAATTTTATTAAGTTTAGTTTTAATCGAATGTTGGGAATTGAAATTTAAAAATCTTTCTGAAACAGAATTTACCACTTAGACCCATAGTTAGTTTCATAGGTTCCCCAATTTATAAATTATCAAAATATATTAGTGAACTTTTAGATTTTGCATTTTTAAAGGATGAAAAATATATTAAAAACTCTTTCAACTTATTTATATCTTACAGTGCCCTGAGGATGGTAATAAATTATACCGAAACGTCGGCAAGTTAATACAATAGTGTTTTAATTACATTGGACCTAATAACCCAAAAAAATTTGTACTTAAGTATTTAAATTGTGGTCTGGAAATTATTATTATATTATTATTAATAATAATTATTCTTGCATCGGCAGAAGCAGCACATTTAGTAGTCTCTACGTAGTAGTTTCTGTCAGTGGAACTTACGTAATGGTTCTACTACCGAACATTCACCAAAATGGGGAATAATTACTATGTAGCAATTACTATTCCGAAACCTTCTCTATTACTTGTTGATGACTAGGTTATTACGTGAACGGAACGTAACCAAGTAGTAAAAATGATTAAATTTTGGAACAGCGCTGTTAGTAGTATGAGAGAAAACTATAATTTGTTCTCTCTCTCTCTCTCTCTCTCTCTCTCTCTCTCGTTCTAATAGCAAAATATGTGTAATGTATTGCAATCGAACTTATTGATTTGAAGTGAATATGCCCAAGTTAAATTGATTTGAATAAACTATAATTAATAAATCATATTTACTCGAATCTGGAAATTAAAACGACTGCTTATTTTCTGTAAAATATTGGTGTGGAGTTGTGAAATATATTTTCGCACTAGGTGCTCGCGTTGGTGGTATAATGTTGTCGGACAGCGCTTGGTGTGGGAAAAAGACCACGCTGAGCCACGGTCCGAGGTAGACCTACGGCGTTATATGTACAGGTGTTGCCGTATCTTTTTTTGCGTTAAAGACGAGGCTGAGCCACGGTCGATGAAGGATCGTTAGTGTCGTGTGGAGTACGTTACCTTACCTTTTTTGTGTATATACAAACAAGGTTGAACCAGGAACTAGAGATGGTGAATGTGAAAGATTTTGGTGAGACGATTAGTGAATAGAGGATACGGCTTGGAGCTGTGGTCCTTTGGAAACTTGTAGCCGTGTGCTGATTGAGACACTTTACCTTGCATGGGTAGGCAGTTGAGAGAATCTGTCTTGAAGTTTGTTACGTTTCTGTGAGTAATAACAAATCGTGGGAATGGAGCCCACCCTTGGTAAGATCTTATCACTTTCAATATAAACTAGGTACCTAGTAAGAGAGCCGTCTCGCCGGTGTCGGCTGGAGAGGCCTGCTCAGAAAAATTAATCTAAATTTGAAATGGCGCCTAACAAACAAAACAAAAAAGAACTTATTAAGTTCGCTGGAAAATTTTAGTTGTCAAGTTATCCATTGCTAACATTTTTTGCTGTTTATTATTACGTATTTTTTTTGGAAAATTTTCTAGTAATCACTCATTTTCCCGCCCGGGAAAAAAGAGTCACTATTTGTGTTCTGCTGTTTTGAATAAATGCAATTGTAAACTACAATTCATTTTATTATATACTGACTTTAATCAAAATTAATAAATAAATAAATAATAACGAGATGGGGTCGTTATAGTACCAGTACCAAACCCTGTGGAATCTCAAGACCCTTTCATATTCAGTTGAAGTTTATTTATTGAAATGCTCAAGATAAATCAAATAAACCTACTACAAACTTATAACTATTATGAAGAAAAAGGCAACTAGAAACTCACTAGTTGCGCTATTTTTCAAGATTCCGCTTGATGATTAATAAATTGAAATATCTTTTCATGACATCCCGTACAATTTACGAAATAGCAACAAACAATTTTCTTCTACTTTTAGAGCGATAATTTTATATTCTTCTGCTGGTACTTTTAGTATGAAAAACATGTAGTTGTGCTGTACTATTTACATGACAAGGACTTTCTGACAAGTACAAATTGTTATTCATTTAAAAACATAAGTAACTTAAAAGTTTTCACATGATATAGAAATTGGATTCACATTATAGAAGGGGATCGGACAGGCTTCCCGTGTGTAGTGCAGCTTTTTCAAGTCACGTTCCAATAATGTGATAAAGTCGCACGAGGGCAGCACCGAATGGTGCATGGCGACTGACAATGAAGATACAATCATTAGTTTCAATCAACATATTAATCGGATTTGGCGATCGAATGTTCTGTTACACCCTCCATTACTTGTGGATTACTTTCCAGACAACATATAAATGGATTTTACTATTTAATTTCTGATAGTCAGGGGTAAATTTAATAAATATGTCTATTTGATCATTCACAGCATTCTTCTGGAAAACCTATAACATACCTATATCTATGGTATATGTTATCAATTTAGGCTTTCTCTTATTTATCTAAAGTATGCCTTGTCTATTTCTATACATATCTCCAAAATCAATAACAGCGAATAACTTTCTTATACCAGTATATATCATCCAGATCTAAAAAATCATTCTATTTAATTCTTCACTTACCTCAATTAAATTTTAATAGCGTACCTTGAAATGTTCCATTAAAATTTTTAAATAATTAATTATCAGCATCATTCCATACTGTCAATAATGTCATGTCATATATTTAATAATTTTTTATTATTGACATTGACATTTTTGTAACTAAATTAGACCTTTCAAAAGACAAACTGTTAAATTTATCCTAACCTCATTTTATGAGGACAATGTGTAAAATATTTCAGTTTACATCAGCTTTATTTAAGTACTTGGAAAATATATTTTATTCGCTTGATATAGTAGACATTTATAATCTTTCATCAAGAATATATTTTTTTCAGCTGGCCAATTTTGCTCATCACCGAATTTTTCATTGTCTTTGGCCTTTAGAATAAGTGTACCAAATTTGGAAGCTTTGTCTCAAAAACTGTGGCTGCTATCGCGATACTACAGACATGTGGACAGATGTTTTTTCATTATAATTCGTCGAGATTCCTCCAGAAATACAATAAAAAAATTTTAAATTTTTTCCAGAATTTGTACCTTTTCTCTTCTTTCATTTATTATGTCTCTTCTGGTGGTACCACATTCACCAAATTTAATGTGTCACCTAAAATGTTATTGACAATCTTAACTTCCAAATTAGGAAAGCCTTCCATTAGTATTTTTTGAGTTATCGCAGATACATACATACCCACACGCATCCATACACACATCCACACACACGCACCGAGACATCATTCGGAAAATAGTCAGAATGGATTCAGAAGGGTTCAAAACGTATATATCAATCAAAATTTCGAGGTCGAAAAAAAATCACGATTACTATACTTCCTTATATTAGGTATAAAAAAAGTAAAAAAGTGTCAATTGTGACAATTATGAACGCTTATTGTTTATGTTTCATGGCCAAGTCAGAAAAAAATAAAAATGTTTTGGTGAATATGCATAACATTAGAGACTATTTGTTTGCTTAAACTGCATTATAGATATTCAAAAACTAAAAAGTGTTCCAAACTCGGGAAAAGTTTTTCTATCATACATTGTGATACACATTTGTTTACCATCGTGGGCAAATTCCACAGCTACGTTTAAAAAATGTAATTGAACACCTAACAGCTAAATGAACTGTAGGAATTTAACCAAAAGTAAAAACCAAATGAAAGACGCAGGTTATATAGGGAAAAAGAACGATAATTAAAACATTAATTAAAGAAATATCATTGAATTACATCGAGTAGTTTAAAAGTTATGGACGGTGATTTAGAGAGATTCACCTCAAATGGTCCCGAGTGGATATTTGCTTTTGCAACATTTCCAAGTTTGATACAGACATTGTGTGCATAAATACATTATTAACACGTGTTTTGGTGGCAAAAAAGGTATTGATTATATTCGATTAATTTTCTATTCAATTAAATTCGAAAAATTTATTTTCAAAAGCTCCTCCAGTTTTCGATCATTTATCTCGAATTCATACAAACGCTTGTTGCTGGTTGAGTATATATAAATTACAATAAAATTTATTGAAAAAACAAAGCAAATGTTTAAAATATTGACCACTGGTCATCGTGGTTAATTAACTTTTTTGAACATTTTTTACCATTATTCTCAAATTTAAAACTTTTAAACCATTTCCTCCCCTTCATGAAAATGGGTGCTAACGTACAAAACTTTTAAATACCTATATGCACTAAGTGGCATGATAGTGAATAAAATATATATTTTTCAAAATACAAACCATTACAAACAGACCAATAATTGATGATGAAATTTGCAGAAAGAAAGTAACTCGGAATTTAATACCATTTTCCAACTCTCCTTCGTCGTTGCGGAAGACTTACCCTATGGGAATAAGTCAAGGGGCAACCCGTTACAATGGAGCGTAAACCCTTATATTTGAATAAACTTACTACAACTACTTTAGTAAGTTTGCAGTCTTATAGTTGATGTTTAATAAGTTTTAATATATTTCATGATCAATCTAGTTCGTTTGACTTCTGGCTGTACTATTACATATTTTAATAAAGAAATAAAATGAAACAAATAATTCAGAACTAGGTATTTATTTTTTATATAAGAGTAACAGGTAACTCAAAAATAGGAAAATATGATTTTTTTTTATAATGGGCAAGATGAACAAATTTTTTTTTATATCATAGATGGACAGACCACTAAAAAATGTGTTATTTCATATATTTATTTATTATTATTTTTTTTTTTTCGGTTTCCCGATGCCGGTCAGTCCTCCCGTGGCCTCCGACGCCTCACGGGAGTCGCGCCGGCGCATCAACTACAGCCACTCCCCACATCCCGCAGGGTTAGTGACTGTAGATACCAGAATCGTGTGCCCTAAGCAGACGGAGAGAACCCAGAATGACCGCCTTCTGCATTTGACCTGCCAGCCACTCGGCTGGTTTTTGGCAGGCCGGTATGACCTTCAGTTCCGAGAGCAGCGTGGGCTTTATCCCTCCGAGTACACCGATAATAAGGACGACCATTTTGACCGAGTAGCCTGGGTACAGCACTTGGAGCTCGTACCGGAGATCGCGATATTTGGTCCGTTTCTCCTCCTCCTTCAAGGTGATGTTTTTCTCCGCAGGTGCCGAGAACTCGATAACATACATCACCTTGAGTTGATGGTCGAGGAGGACTATGTCAGGCTTGTTGGCTTGGATTAGCCTGACAGTCGGGAACGAGTAGTTCCAGTAAATCCGACTCAATATCTCCGGGGACGTAAGGCAGCACTGGTGTCTGGTCTACCCCGTACGAGTGCCTTAGATGGTAGTATAGCACTCGTAAAGCCGCGTTATGTCGGTGGATGTAGGCCGAAATAGCATATATAGGGCATGCAGAAAGTAAGTGCATGAGCGATTCCGGCGCCTGATGGCAGGTCCTGCAGTTGATATCAGGAACCTCTACACGCCACACGCGGCTACGGTAGACCAAGGTGTTGATAACACCATCTTGGCAAGCCATAATGAATCCCTCGGTCTCCGACTTAAGCCCTGCTGACCTTAGAAAGGCGAAGGTCAGCCTGGTCGATAAACCCAGTGTTTCTATGTTCTTATAGAAGACACCATGCTGGGGTTTATCGACGTGCTGCCGAAACAGATTTTCCTGTTCGGCAGCTCTAATTCGGGCTTTCAGACGATTTGGCTGAAGTTCGGTGACTGACTCAACATCAGCACCCCGCCGGCCTCCTCGCCTGATGTCAAATGCGAGACCGAGTTCATCTGCGGCTCTTTTTGCTGCCTTGAACAATCCTGCTCCCACTCCTACAGTTTCGTGATGTTTTACGAACCGCAAGAGGGGATCTGAGCTCCTGAGTATGTTACATGCCATACTCAGTACTACTCTGCCATGCGTACACTCCAGGCTCAAGAGTCCTCGGCCCCCCCGTTGACGTGGGAGGTACACACGAGGGACGGACGATCTAGGATGAATACTTCTGTGAATATTCATCATCTTGCGGGTATCTCTGTCTAATTGACGCAGCTCATCTACCCTCCACTTTACTACTCCGAAGGAGTAGAGCAGAATCGGAACGGCAAGCATATTAGTTGCAGACACCTTGTTCTTCCCCGAAAGTTCAGAAGACCAAATCTTTCGGAGGCAGTGTCTGTACTTGCCGCGGAGAGAATCTTTTATTTGTGATACATCCTGGATGTGCCTTTGTTGCACACCCAGATATATATAGGTCTCTCCGGCATCCAGATGTCTTAGGATGCTTCCGTGTGCGAGCTGCGCATCTTCAGGAAATTCCCCGCATCGTCCTCTCTTGAGGTGGACGACTGCACATTTGTCCAACCCGAACTCCATACCAACTGCCCGCGTATATTCTTCGACCACCCTAAGAGCGTTTTGTAGTTCGCGCTCTCCGGAGGCATAAAGTTTAAGGTCATCCATAAAAAATAGATGGGTGACCTTATGCCTCCGGTCGCTGGGTGGCCCACATTGATATCCGCGGGTTTGGCGGAGCCCAACAGACAACGGCAGCAGTGAGATGCAGAAGAGGAGAGGACTCAGGGAGTCACCCTGGAAAACTCCTCTCCTAAATGCCACCTGCTCTGTCGTGACCCGCTGTGCACCTGATGTTATGGTGAAGCGGGTCTTCCAGAGCGGCAGCAGCTGTTCTATACATCTCACTAGTGGTGCTGGTATCGCAAGACATTCGAGCAAGTACAACAATAGCTCATGCGATGTTGTATCAAATGCCTTGCGGTAATCAATCCAGGCCATCGATAGATTCCGCTTGTATTGCACAGAATCCTGTGTAATACAGCGGTCTATCAGCAGGCTGTCCTTGCAACCTGCCATGCCCTTCTTGGCACCACGCTGTTCGTGTATCTGCTGGAAGACCGGATCAACAGACCTCAGCGTCCTAGCATACAAGATACGTGTAAATATCTTGTAGCAGGAGTTAAGGCAAGTGATCGGCCTATAATTCCTCGGGTCGGAAAGATTCCCCTTTTTTGGGGATAAGCACAGTACGTCCCTCGACGAACCAGTCCGGAATCTGCTGCCCCTCGTTCAACCATGAGTTGAAAACTCGCGCCAGACGGCGGTGAGTGGAAGGAAATTTCTTCCACCACCAGTTGTTAATGCCGTCTGGGCCCGGGGTAGCGAAGTTCTTGGTACCAACAAGTGCTTGTTGGACTTCCTCCGAACTGATTGCCGGGCACACTTCTTCTGGCTCTTCAAGATGTCTGTGACACAGAGCCTCGAAGTGTGCAATTGATGGAGTGTCGCTATTGAATGGACGCGACGTTTCGTAGATTCCCTTCTAGAAGGTTTCGACATCTTCTACAGTCGGCGGATTCTCGACAACACGCTGTGGCTCTTGAAAGAGGCGGGAAGGATTCGTACGGAACAAATTGTTTTGTTCCATACTCCTCACCCGCCTCCTCAATGTTTTCTTTATCGCCATGAGCGTTCGGATCCTATCTAGACAGCGCTGCTTGATGGTAAGCATCACTGTCAGATTTAGAGTATGGTGTTGACGTCTTAATCCGGCAGCTATGCGCCGGATCCTGGGAGTAAAAACTCTACCAGTCGTCTTATATTCCACCACACTCTGGATCCGAGAAGCGTGTTGTCTGGCCGACTGTATCTTGCCTTCGATTTTTTGTACACGCCGCTTGGCTTTCTCGACCCCGTGATTGGTTGACCTCTCACGGGGGACGAGTTGCTTCGCGGCGTTGTACACGGCACAGTTGATTTGCCAGATGTCGGCATCTTCCGGAGTTTCCTCATCGATGACCTCGTCCATTCTAGCCAGGTCTTGTGGCTTTAGGTTAGCCCTGGTGTTAAGGCTAACCCTCGTCCTTAAGTCTACATCGGTGAACTCTAAAGGATGTTCCCCATCAGCTGGTAATTGCCGCGGTGGGACTGCGGCTGGCAATTCTTCCGGCTGACGGGGTGCCCTTACGTAACCTGTCCTGAGCAGAAAGGATACTTGATCTCTCAGATGTTATTGAGAGAAGGCGCGATGCTCTGGGTGCATTTCGCACCAAAGTGCATGCAATCGCGCCATGTATCCCCTTCGCCCAGGTTCGCTACTCTCGCGGCAGGTCAGCAAGTCATCCCGAAGTTCCCTCGTCCACTTAAAGCGTCTGTGTACAATGCCAATGTTGTCGTTGTTGAGACTATCCGGTGAAGCCCCTCCCGCCTGTCTCTGACCCCCATCCGCTTGGGGTCGATCGTGAGGGGCCCTTCTTCTTAGTTCATAAGGAACCCGAAGTAGAAGGGGTACCAGGTGGTTAGCCTTGGTACCCCCGGCCGACATTAGTCAGGCAGAGTAGCCTCTGGCTGTCCAGAGTGCACCAACGTGGAGGTTGCCGACCTTGCACCCCTATTTATTTATTATTATTATTATTATTATTATTTTGGATTAAAACTAAAAAAAATATATTAACTTTAGCCGCGAATTTAAAGACGTTTGAACGATGCATATCTCCCGCCAGTTGCAGTCTGATGTCAATCTGTATAAGTTTGCTATAAGTGAATGCTCTTATACTCGCAGTTTGTGTTTATAAATTAAAATACGATGTTATTTTTATGTTCTATCATGGAGAGTGAAAAGAAAAGCAATGATGAATATTGTATTACACCTAAGTGTACAAATTTAATACAGCAATAAAAACCTAGAAGTTAATTTTGTGTCTCTAAAATTAGAAATAAATGGTGCATTTCTATGAAACGATACGACCGAATCGTGAAATTATTGGAATCTACCAGGATCATTTTAATGTAAGTTCAAAAAATATTTATAAGTTTTCTCATTAAAACCAATGATTTGATATGGTTTTCTCTGTCTCACTTTGTAACGAAATTTCAAGTCATTTCATTCCAGTTTGTACTTTTTCCGCGAAAAATTGTTTCTACCAGTCTAGTCCAGATGGCGCCACTGATTTCTACTGGAACAATTGGTTTGGTAGATTTTTGCACTTATAAAAAATGCCTAAATAGCTATTTGTCTTTATTGCTCATACTGTACTTTGAAATGTTTGTCCCTTTCCAAACTGTAATCGAGTTTAGGTAGCAGAATACTACGATGCTACTTCCTTCTTACTAGTGTAGCGTTCTGAAGACATCTCTAGTTCAGCGGTCTGGTAACATTTGTATGTTTTCTGGTATTATCGTGTAATTTTATGATCATCATTATTTAAAATGTTGCTATATTGATTTAACGTACCTTTGAGGTAATTTTCATAATAATCTTGTACCATATTTATCTCAATTTACGCCTTGGGCGAATATGCTTTTCGGTGATCAGTTCACCTTGGTTGTTCTTTGGAACAGCCACCATTAATATTGATTAGTATCGATTTATCGTGCCTCGTTGGCAATTTATCTGATATCCCTCTGATATTGTAATAATTTCGTGTGCTAATTCGGTTATTATAAATTTTAGATTTACCCGGCAACGGATGTTGCCATTTTTGTATCGTAGTTAGTTGTTTTCTGTCTTTGTCTGTAGATGTTTTACTTGGCTACGTTGGTAGCTCTGTGAAAAGTGGTGACTAGTGACATTTGGAGATGGGTACCCCTCTTTGAACTAAACCTATTTGTTTATAACCTTTGTGAGAATTACCTAATGTGGAGCGTTTGTTTTGTGGTGGATCATTTTATACCAGTGCAAATATTTACCAACCAGTCCTCAGTAACGTAAGGTTTTTCTAAATTTAAAATATCGAGTGCTTACTTGAACTTTTACTTAATATTTATTCAGGAACGCTGCTCTAGTGGAGCCTTGCCTAGTTATCTGGCAAAGATACCTGCCTAGTTATCTTGCCATTGATTAACTTTTGATTATCTGCAGTAAACATATAGTTATCACATCACACATACATCATCAAGTATATTCGTAGAATTAAGATGAAAAAACGAGTTCAAATCAGTAACACGGTTCATTCACTAAATAAAAACAATTACCCAACTTTATTTGTAAACAATATTCAACCGCAAATAATAATATTAGATAAATAACATCTAACTGAGCCACCGGTCAAAATGAACTCACTTTTTGAAATTAAATATTTTACTCGAAAATTAAACGTCTTGTAACAGCCAGAGAAGTACAACATAGTAACACATGGATTCAATTTAATTTTAAAGAATTAAGCAACAAATTAAAACATTTTTCTCACTATTGATTCATTGATTGATTTACATTTTTTCACATCATTAAATTTGTTATTTTTCATAATATCTGTGTTTTTGTGGAAATACTCGTACAAATACAAAATGGGAAACTCAAAACATTTACATCTTTGTGTGCATTGTACAATTTAAAAATGAAAATTGAGAGTGGTATAATTGAACTTATTCTTACCTTTGCAACAAGCTTCTCTTGCGGGAAATTTCTTAAAGGATTTCCTTCACTCAACCACAAACACACAATTCTTTCTTTGTGTAGGCACTACACTCAAAAACTAAATAATTAACAATATCTCCATGTACAATATTTGGATATGCATCAATATTGTAGTGAAGTCTTCTCTTTCAAGGTATAAATGCATTTAAACCAATGGTACTTTTTCCATGTATAACGTTTTACGTTAGAACATCTCTCCACTGCACAACACATTGTTTACAAATGTTTTTTACGAAAGTACCAAATACAATTTGCACTTAATAAAAAAATATGTTATTTTCACTACACAAAGTATTAAAATATCCTGTCGTAGCAATAGAATGTCGCAAAAAATTCATATAATGAAAGAAATCGCACTATAACCACAGAAAATTAAACCGTAACCATAAAATGAATGACATTTCGAGTTCAAGTTCAAAATGGCTGCACCCATGGTGTCGCCAGATTTTTTGATGCGCAAACGTACAAGAGCATTCTATACGGTAGAATTGAACAGGACCGGATTTAGAATTACAATAACATTTAACTATTTTCTAGGTGGACTTAAGTCAACATTATTTCCCATTTCATCTGCAGTATCGGTACTAGACATTTTGTATCGTATTTTAAACAACCCGGACACAAAACAGTAGAAATAACGATGGACAAATGAAAATTATATAAACCAAATAACTGCTCGCTCTTATAAACGACGTGCCTGATTACCTGCCCTTTATTCTTTAAAAAAATCCCAGTGGCAACATTGGGCATGTTAGAAACCGCCATAGACCAAACTATAACCCATATATTGGAGAATCAATTTGATTTTTTGAGAGCGGTAATCGTTTCTTAGATGAAGACATACTTCACTTCCAGCAAGATGGTGATCTTCGCATTATATTTTACCAGTCCGGGAATGGTTAGATAACATATTTCCCGGTAAGTGGATTGGCAGAAGAGGATCCATAAAGTGGCCAGCAATATCTCCGGTTTGACGCCACTCAACTTTTATCTGTAGATCTATCTGAAATCTGTCGTTTACAGAACATCACCACCGGGCATTCAAGTGAGGTTTTCCAAACTGCGAGACCAGATTTTAAGAATTAGCTATATTACTTTTTGGATAATAATGGACAAAATTTTGAGCGTTTGTTATGAATTAAAATACATGACATAAATAAAATGTTTTATTGTATGAATTTTTTTTAACATAACCCTGTAAAGTAGGCTTTTCAAAATATGGGCCTGGTAATGGTTATTCGAAATTTAATTAAAAGAATAAAACCAACAAATTCGTGCAGTATATTTTACCAATTTTTTAAAATATGTTGTTACTTTCTATGACAATAATTCCTCATTTAAACAAGAACTTATTTTTTTTTTGCTGAATAATGGCACCAAAAGTGGTTTCAACTTTTCCGGAATTAATTCTATAAAAAGTAAAGGCGGCAGTCTAACCATATTATCCTGAAATTCTTGGAGAGTATTACACACCAAATATGAGAAAAGCATTACTATTATCATATGAAAGCCAGGAAAAGCAAGAGATAAGAATATATACATTTAATTTTATTTTTTATTACAGACATTTCCAACGGTTGGCTAATCCTCCTTAGGCGTAGGAAAATCCCATGAGTGGCTGAAACGTGGGGTTATTTCTTTCCAGAGTAATTTGTTGACAGAGCTATTATAAGTGAATTTTACTTGAGAGGAGAAAACATAAAAAGAACATAAGGAGCACGTCCGAGAGTGTGTAATAGGCGCGACTGTACGTTTAACTCCTGACATGGCTATTGCATTATTTTTATTTGGCCCGTCTAAAGCTCCTTCCCGGCCATAAACCGACATGAGTTATTTATTACAGAACACACGTGACATAACGGCCGACCCCAGGATGGCTTAGCTACGTCTATGAACTTAAACATGGGAAAACTTATTTACAGTCAATAAAAATACATATTACCCGAGAGCTAAAAGGAAAACTTACATCGACGTCGAACTCACAAATTGAAGGGTGAAAAATTAAACACTTTTTATTACTTTGTAATAAAATTGAGCAAATATTATCCTGATCCCCCAACAAGTATATAAATTCCCCTCTACTTGGTTCTCTCTAATAACTTATTTAATGGAAAACGTATCCAATATGTTTACCTGACAAGAAAGAAAATAAGTACTACTTGTACCTACTACATCTTTACTAATTTCAGTAATTTCTTAGGCTTACGGTCGCGATATTTTCCACTGGATGTGTCACCTTTTTATTTACAATCTATACTTTTTGTTTTGAGTTTATTATTTTAGTTTATTACTGTGATCGAGAAAACAAATTATGGGTAGGTGCCGACTAGTCATGCAGTGGAGACGGGATGGGTCAAAGTTCGTAACCCTACCAACCGAAAAAATATATGAATATGAGTCTTAAAGGGCGCCACGGTAACTGTAAATATACACACTTACCCTTATTTCAGATATTAATAATTTCCTAGTTACTGAAATAAAAATTACCATATTAAACAGTATAAATTAAATAATACGCCACCTTTAAATTTCTCTAAATAATATATTACATCAAAATACATACAGGATACTCTGTAATAGGGCCCCGCCGTGAGAGAAAAATACATATAATGGTATATTATATATATATATACATATATATATATATATATATATATATATATATATATATATATATATATATATATATATATATATATATATATATATATATATATATATATATATATATATATTTATATATATATATATATATATATATATATATATATATATATATATATATATATATATATATATATATATATATACATATATATACATATCATCCCTCTACCCTACATGGTCAACCCCTCAAAAGATTCAAATGGCGAATGGAGTCCAGTGATACATCTTTTGAAACGTCTTTCAATTCTCTACATACTGTGTATTTTTTAAAACTTTTATCGATTCGTTCCTGAGAAATAATTGTTTCATTATTTTAGGTTCGGGAAATAAAAAATAAAAGAAACAATTTAAATTATCATATGTATTGTTCAAAATGACCCCCCACCGACTTCCATACAGTAGTATAATCTGTCTTGAAATTCTGTACGAACATTTCTGAACACATCTGGAGTCAATAAACGGCATTGTCGAACAATTTTTTCACGTAACTCTTCCAGAGATGCGGGTTTTGTTGCAAATACCTTCGATTTCAAATGTGTCCACAGAGATAAATCCAAGAGAATTACATCGGGTGACCTAGCGGGCCACTCCACAGGACCTCTTCTTCCAATCCATCGCTCAGGAAACCGATTATCCAAAAATTGACGGACTGCTATAGCAAAATGTGGGGGTGCCCCATCCTGTTGAAAAAGCAGTTTGCCCTCTAAAAGATTATCGTCTTCTTCGAGGATTTTGGTAATCATTGGGTCGATGTTATTTTCTAACAGATGGAAGTACCCTTCGCCATTTAAATTGTCAGGAATAAAAAAAGGCCCGACAATGTGATCCACTAAGATGCCAGCCCAGACATTTAACTTCTGAGGCCTTTGGGTATGAGATTTCATGAACAAATGTGGATTGGTTTCACTCCAATACCTACAATTGTGCCTGTTTACCTCCTCATTTAACTGAAATGTCGATTCATCAGAAAAACACGTATTGTACAGTAGATTGGCATTACCGTTTAATTGTTCACTAAAAATCTCACAGAATTCAAGCCAACGATCGAGATCAACTTCGTTTAATTCGTGTACCAATTTAAATTTATATGGATAAAATTTGTGGGTCTTTACAATTCGATGAACACTGCTTCGTGATACACCGGAAGCCTCAGCTACTTTCCTGATCTATTGGGTATTATCCATCTACGCAGAACTGCTACTTCGACTGCTTCATTCCTAATCGGTCGCTGAGGTTGATGCTTTTTGTTTCCTACAGAACCTGTTTCTATAAATTTTGTCAATAATTGTAAAACATACTGAGAACCAACCCTTCAATCAGGGTGATTTCTATTGAATATGCGCTCCGTAGCTCTAGCACAATTATCGTTTTTAAAATAAATGCTGACAATTTCTATTTTCTCCTGAAGGGTATAAACTATTTTGAGAACTCACTCTGGTAAAATGTATCTCGATTTAAAATTGGTTGTGAACAAATTAATGTTCAAGGACTATCAAATACTTATGAGTTATTATTCTAAAACTAAACGGACAAGGAAAGTGTTTTTTGTCGAAAAAACTCTTGTTGATTTGAGAGCACTAAAAAATGTAGTTTTTTTATAAATTCCAATATCCAGTGCCGTGTATTTTAGATTTTTTAAACGATTTCGATTGTGTGTAATCATCAAAAGTAAAATTATTTTGCCCAGTTTTGGTTGAGACACCCTGTATACGGTTACACCGTGAAACAGAAATTAACCTTTAGAGGCAAATGTACCCTCTATTATTTACACCAATTAAATGAAAATGTGATAGGTGCAACTTACGTAAGCTCGCATAAAACGCATACATATATTTAGACGCTATGATTACTCAGCTAGCCAGAGTTAATTTCCACTGCATTAAATTATATCAATTACAATACAACTAACCAAAAGGCTTAAGGCCACACTACCAAAACATTCATTAATTAATTTAATTAAGAGGCAATTATCAGTGGACAATACAAAACACAAAACTTGCGTGTCGATGTGGGAAGTCTCGAAGGCTTAGGCGTTCCTACAGTTAGTCACTGGTGACCCTTGGAATTTGAGAGACAGCATTCTATTAAAAGGAGTGAACTGAACTACAAAATTAATTTTAAAAATCATATAAACCAATAAATCTATGCATAAAAATCGTACCGTTACAAATGAAGTCTATCTCATTGGAGGGAAATTATTAAGTTGAACTGAATATTGCCTTTTACTGCCTATAGATTATGTAAAAAAAATAAAGGATGGCTACGACTTTTCGTGATTGACAACATCAAGAATTGTAAGGTTAGGTATTTTGACAAGTGCATGTCAAATAATTTATTAAGGAAAATGTCATTACGTCATTCTAATCAGTAAATATTTATGATGTCACATCGATGACACATTTTATATTTTCAAAAGTTACCTATTAACTGAAAAATGTTACTTTATTTATATAGTAATAATACAATATTTGTTAGCAAAAACCTTAGTATTTTGAAATGCATTATAAGCTCAATTGGCCCGATTTAAACAATGACTCCGTTTACACAAGGATTGTAAATCAGGTGTTAGTAAACCTCCTTCATAAATCCCTTCCTACGTGATTGTTCAAAAAATAAAAGAAAAATAGAGACCTGATTAAAATTTCTTTAAAATCACATGATCCTAAACACTCTCACTATCGAAGGGAGCATGCTCCGAAACGATTATATCTTCCTCCAGATTTAACAATAAAAGCAATGCATGAGGATTACAGTAGTAAATATTCAAATAAAAAGTTTAATATGAATTGTATCGAAAAGTTATAGATGAAATAAATATTCTATTTTATCAAACAGATGCCGATAAATACAGCACTTGTATAGAGTTGAATTTAAATCCAACTGAGGAAAATGTAAATAAAAAAGATCATCATTTAGACGATGTGAGTTGTATAAAGTTTTGTTTGTCTTGACATGCAAAATAATGTGTCTGTTTTAAGTAAAATTAAGAAGACCTTTGTACACGCAAAGGTGTATTCAACTGACTTGCAAAAGATATTTATTTTGCCCAGAATGTCCAAAGTAAAAAAAAAATAATTCTTTACTTCGCGTCTTATAGCATTCAATGAAACATTTGTAACTATGGGAAAGTCTGAAGGAACACCATATTATTTTATTTTATGGCATGAAGCTATAGCTGGACGAAGAGCTGAGGAGGTAGCGTGCAAATTTATTAAATTTGTACAGTTACAAAGAGACACAAAAACCTAATCATTTGGTTGGATAATTCCACAGGCCAAAATCAGAAATGGGTATTGTATTCTGCTTTAATTATTTACGTAAACTCTGAGCATTGTACAACTAAGAACATAACCCTAGAATCCCTTTTAACTGGACATACGTATATATTCGCAGATGGGCTACATGGAAAAATAGAACAATACATAAAAAAACTGGCAAGGTAAAAGATTTTTACGATTTTGCTGAGGCTTGTAATGAAGCAGTCTCTAGGAACAAAGTTGTATGTCTTGAAATTTCAGACTTTATGAAATTTGAGAACGTATGTGAGAGTGCTGCTACCGGTTCAGCAAGGAAGAAGTCTGCAGGGCATAGAAGTGCTGTTTTTAAAAAAAATAGTAGAAGTACAATTTATCAAAGGTCAGCAAGAATTCTTCTACAAAACTGATTTTTGTGACAGAATATAAAGAAACCAAAAATTTACTTCGACGAAAAGCAGAATTAAAGATACCTTAACTCCTTACCACCCTTCGTGGCGTGTCTCCTAAATAGAAGGATGCTATTATGAAATCGTTAGTACCAGCTATGAAACCATCCCGAAAGTTATTTTGGCAAAACTTGCCAATAAGTGAAAATGCGCCAGATCTGTTTGGTGAAGGATATTAATAAGAATAACATGTTTGTGTTGAATTTACAAAAAAAAATATATTAGTTTATGTACTGTAAAAGGTATGTTTTAGAATAAACAATACTAAAAACTGTACAAGCAAGTACATTATTTTAACCAAATAGCTCCTCTCCTATTTCTGATCTAAACAATGGAAAGAAGGTGTACAGTACATTACATTATTTTGCCCATGTTTCTCTGACCAATTTTTAAGTGAAAAAGTGATATAACCAACCAAAAAAGAAAAATACCTTTTGGTGAAAAATATATTATTCAGATAAAAATAATTCTAAATTGCCATTTTGATATCTATAGTACAATTATTAACAATTTGGTAAATAATATAATTTCAAATTGATTTTTCCCAAAACTCAGTTTTTGCAAATACATCATTTTACTTTTACGCGGCAGAGGTCCGTCGTTTATCACCATACCATTGCCAATTTAATCCAACTGAAATGACATGGCACATAACGAAGGACTACCACATACATCCTCAGTCTTCTTCTCTGAAGCAGACAGAGGATTTATGACTTGAGTCCTTGCGTCACAGTTCTGCTCAGACAGAGAAAATTGCTGTGCGCATTGTGAAAATCTGGTGAGGGAGGATTGGGTACAGGAAATGGAACAATCAACTTTTGAAGATGTGTCTCCTTTAATGATTTCCCTAATAGAATCTGATTCGGATTCAAACGATGAAGAAGAATCAGACTCAAACATGATGAAAATTTAAATCAGATCTAATTTAAAATAAAAATCTCATTTTTTTATACTTTGAGGATAATTTTTTTTATCGCTATGTAAACATGGTTGAAATGGTCTAAAGTAAACAATTACTTACTCCTATCTTGTATGTACTTATTGTATAGTTATTACAAATATTATATATAGATGGTTAAATTTGATTTAACTGATGATTTCTAAATTATTGTTTTTGTTAAATGCATTATCATTAGCAATTATTATATTCACTTGTTTATTAGTCATATCATATCTACTTGAATTTTTCAATGTTTAATATTCTGTTAAATTATTTTCATTGTTATTTGTCTTATTATTTGTTAATTTTCTTGATGACCTTTTTTAAAATTAATTAATATAAAATGTTTATTATATTATATTCAACACTATTGTAATTTAATCGACTACTACACAATATGACAAAAACAATGAGAACTCTAAAATATTTGTAGCTACAAAGAGAAATTTAAAGATGTCATCGTATCACTTATGACAAATTGTCTTAAATGATATGGTGATATTCACATGGAAATATATTGTCAATAACTATATTATTTGATTATTGGGGGTTTGATTCACTTAAGACCTGAAGAAGATTAAAAAATTAATCGAAACGTCGACAATTCAAAATAACTGTTCAATCACCTAAACATACATTTTTTCTTTATTCATATTATTTACAACATTTCGTGAATTATTTATAAATCAAATCAAATTTATTTCACAGTAATCAAAACAAAACCAGAGACTGCAACTAATGCAAACGTTGCATCCATTGCTAGCAGTTTTACTAGGACAAGCTTATTAGATGTATTATATATTTGTTATTATTTGTTGTTATGATATTAGACAGTATAAATAAAATTTTATTTTTCTTAATAAATCAGTTTCAACTAATCTGTTTTTGCTCATTAATACTCCTTTCGAAGCCTAATTCAGGACGTGAGGCTGCGTTCAGGGAGTATTAACCACCACAAATCATACGGTCAGAATTCCTGCTGTATTAACCAACCTTATTCTACGTCTCCGCCGGCCCTTCGAGCCCTAAGAAGCCATTGGTCATGAGCGTACATTGGTCCTTCGAGCCGGATCAACCAGTGGTCTGGTTCGATTCATGTAGAATCATCCAGAGCAAAGACAACCATACCAAGGCTGGAGCTCTGTGCCGCTGTACTACTTGCCAAACTTTTGAAGAAAACCATAACTGCTTTGAAGATCCAGACAGTAGGAGCCTTCACTTGGACATATGTCTTTTATTTATTATCCGATCATACCGACTATTTATTGCCTAATGTTTACGTACGGATACTATTATTATATTATTATTATTATTATAATATAATTATTATAATTATAATTATTATAATAGTAATATAATAACACCACATGTAATTACAACCCCCATTATCCCTGAAGGTCTGGAATGACTTTGTGCGGGAGAGGGTTACACATTAAAAGACAATGGACACACATCCAATAACCGAGTATACTGATATTAATTTCTCTTTCCGAAAAAATCTCAGTTCCTCGACCGGGAATCGAACCCGGGACCCCGAGGTTTCGAGGCAAGTACGTTACCTCTAGACCGCGGAGCCATATTAAGAATAATAATAATAATAAACATCACAGAAATTATACAAGCTCCGACATCCAAATCCGAAGCTGTCTAGAAAGGAGTTACACTTAGAAAAACGTGGATATACAACCATCTCCACCGCCATTGACGGTGGCGGGATTCGAACTAGCAGCTACAGTAGAATGATTTCTAGTCACACATGCCATTTTTATGTGTTGTTTATGTTAGGACGATAATTACAACAATCCTATGAAAAAATGTATTCTAATTTTGTCGCCGAGGACATACCTAGAGCTTGGAGCAAAACTGGCTGATGTCACAAACTTATAAGTAGAGCTGTCAAAAATGTTCCGTAGGACAGTGGCGTACGCGAAATTAACTAATACGAGAAACAATAAATTGTTACAATTTATAACAATGTATGTAAAACTTACCCTCTTAACTAGCTTGATGAACCAGCTTGCTTATCACAAACTGGAAAAGATGTGTAGCCATTTTGCAGCATCAGGTATGTTTCTATGGTTGTCTCCATGAGTGATGTTCGCTTTGGTGAAAATATATTCTTATATTTTGAAAACGACCGTTCGACATCTACTGATGTAATACACGCATACGTAAAATAGTCTTTGAACGCACTTAACAGATCTGGGGCTGCATCATCACATATTTGTCTTAATTTGGTAAAACCGGTGTCTTTTAACACACTTGCGAACTTTTCTTTAACGCGCTCATTTGTTGCGTCACCCTTCGCAATATTTTTTTAAAGCTGTTTCAACGGAAATATCTTTGAATTTTGTCTGGCTTTCCTTAATAGCTGCAGCCTCATCTGGATTGAATTGTAGTATCACAGCTTTTATTTGTTGGAAATATTCAGCACAATAAAAAGCTGCCTGTAACCATGTTCCCCAACGTGTAAAAATCGGCTGTGGTGGTTCAGAAATACCGGGACACTTGCTATGAAATGCACGAAGACGTTTAGGAGATTTAAGAAACACTTTTTTTGTACTTGCTCTTTATGTATCCACCTCTGGAAAACCTTTTCGAATAGTTTCTGCCACAAGATGTAAAGCATGCACTTTACTCGTAACAGGTATAAACGTACAATCTTGTTCTTGCAAAGAGCGGCCTACTAAATGCATTGTCACGGCGCCATCAGTCACAAACATCAACACTTGACATTTTGACAGTTCAAATTTTTCTAACGTCTCTAGCACCACCCTGGTAATTGTTTCGCTAGTACACTGACTTAGTCTTTTGCTAGTTAGTAACAGTGGAACTGTCTGTTTAAGAGGGTCCAGTACTCGTACTATAACATTTAAGATAGAATTTTTTTTACAATCTGTTGTCTCATCAACAGATAACCACAGCCGTGTATTTTTTAATTCACATTTCATCTTATTTACCATGTTGCGTCTACAGTTGGTAGATAGTTACATAACGTTGTGCGACTTGGTAACTTCACCTGGGCATTGTATTGAATCCAGAACTCTCGAAATGGTTGTTTATCGAGTATGTGCAGCGGAACATCACAGGCAATCAGCATTAATAGTAAATCGAACATAAACTGTGTTGTCGAAGGCACGCCATTTTTTTTATTTTTATGGTGTACACTATTTACGTGAAGTCCACATCACGCTTATCCCAGCACATCAAATCTTTCTCGCACACTTTACAAATTATTTTAGCACCATCATAGACTAAATCCGGGAATTCACCTATGAATTTATTCACTTTGTCAGCAAATGGCCTTTTTCTACTCCTGCGTACGTCTGCCATGCTTTATTATTAAATTAATATCAACAATACAGTACAACAAATAAATAAAAACACAAAAGCAATATGCGATACGCCCAAGTGACTTAACGTGTACACAACTCGAAAGCTAATAATAGACTGGACTGGAGAAAGAGTTTCGCGGTCAAGGTGAATGCCGGCGACAGTAAGTACATCTGTACTCTACGACCATGATACACAGAAACGATTTGCAGCTTTACTTATAAGTTTGGGTAATTTGTATTTAAAGGGTCCCAACATTCCTCATGAATATGGCGGTTACCCATAGTAACAGATAAAACTTTGCATTTTCTTTATTCATTTACACTACATTGCAAAGTGGGAGATTTTTGAACAAAGCATAATGAAAAAATAATAATTTTAGGGATATACGTCTTTCTCCAACGAGTAGGTGCTGTTGTGATGAACAACGGGCATTAATTATCTCATTTTGAGTAAAATGGACACCCGCCCTTTTTGCTCCAAGCTGCAGATATATAAAGTAATACTAACTCGTCTGCACCATTTGTGTTTTTGAATATCTTTAAGAATCCAAAAATAAATGCCTATTTTCTCGTACTCCGTTTCACCTTTAATTTAATTAACACAGCTATATTTTCTAATTTAAGAGAATTATACTTTAAAGAACTTAATCAGATTTATTAGTGGAAGAACATCTTGTAAACTACTTATGTGAGTGGAGCATATTGAATTGGTAATTAGTTATCAGAATCCAGAAAACCGATTAGAGGAAAGGATAGTTATACTTTACATACATAGGGTGACAATGTTATGAATAATTTAGAGAACGTCGTTGTAGAGACTTCAAACAAGTTGAAGCTCAACAGACGAATATGCAAATTAATAAATCTTGCGTCTTACTTTGAGATGTCTCGAATCAGAATGTGGCTGGATCTGCATATAAATAGGAGTTGGACACTTGAGACTTCCTTATTGCTAGAGATCTTTATACAAAAACACATGAGTCCCTCAATTTCATATTTTGGTTTATGCCTCAGCTTTTCTTTCAAGTAGAACCAATTTAATTTATTTTTTCTCTAACCACGTGATATATTTTCTTATAGGAAAATAAATAATAATGGATATATCTTCGGATCTATTCTTGGTTTAATAAACCAACGTAAAGTATATGGAAACTTAATCTTAAGATACGTGTCATACAAAATTTATAGCCTATCATTTACAAAACAAAGGGGCCTTTGGCAAGAATCTATCTCTATTGTTTTTATACAAAATCGAAATATAATAAATTCTGTTTTTCCTTGCGCTTATTTATTATGGACTATGGTCCTCAAACAATTCCCAACTTAATTATATCAATTTCTATTAAAAACCGTCACAAAATTGTACCAAATTAAATGCGTTCTATAAATTCATCGTGTGTAATTTTTTTACAATAGGGTCATTTCACATTTTTTTTTAAATTATTCATTTATACTACAAAACACACGACATTTCGGTGTAACTAATTACTTTTTTAACACGCTTTTATTAGCTTCACTTGTATGTTTGTTTGCTTGTTTGTAACCGACTCTTTGGACTCGATTTTGACCCACTTTAAACGGACAGATTTAATTGAAACTTTGTACACTTACGAAGAACCGGTAACAATACAATAATTTGATAAGTTTATATCATTATTCTGATCAGGATCGCCAGTCCTTTCCTCACGTATACTCTGCGTGAGAGCAAGAGGCTTAATATTCTATGTATATTCCGTGATTCTCAGTTCGGTCGTTGGCCGAGCGGGCAAGTCTTAGTCGACGCGAAACGACGGACTCCTCGGGCGTGAGTTCAAATCCCATGGCTGAAATAAAAAAAAAAATTTTTTTCAGAAATATCTGTTGGATCGTAATATGTTATAATATCAGCATCAATAAGCAATATAAATATAGTTTAAAAAAACTACAAAACACGCTTTCATAGCACATCAAACTAAAAAGTGAAAAATAAATATAGTTTAAAAAAACTAAAAAACACGCTTTTAAAGCACATCAAACTAAAAAGTGAAAAATAATTATTAATATAAACTGAAAACAATAATGAACGAAAAATACTAGTATTATTGTGAAAAAAAGCGTGGGGCGCTTTGTGCCATATTTTTCGTATATCGAGCAACCCACGCTTTTTTCACAATAATACTAGTATTTTTCGTTCATTATTGTTTTCAGTTTATATTAATAATTATTTTTCACTTTTTAGTTTGATGTGCTTTAAAAGCGTGTTTTTTTAGTTTTTTTAAACTATATTTATTATTCCGTAACTTAAGTTGTCGTAACAAAATTTAAAAATTCGACATCCGCTAAAAATGGTCGATATAGTTTAAAACATGCGCAGTAGAGCTTAGTGCCCATTTTCTTTTGTAAGATTGTGTTGTAAACTTCATATCTTTGAAATTTATTAATATGACAACTGCCGTTATTCGGGCTTATTCTGGTGTCCATTGTTTAAGAATTCTTAACAATTTATCAATAAAGATAGTAAATTTATATTCTGATGTCCACACTGATATTTCAAGGTCAAATATCTTGCAAGAATATTGAAAATTGAAAATCGATTTGAAGTTCCTATCCTGGTGATGTACACTTGATTTAAAAAAAAACTGGTACACTTTCTTTTAGCTATGTAAATCATTCGTTCTATGATTGATAATAATCTTACAAATGTCACTTTGTCGTTAATCAGTGGCGTCATTATTAAAAATGGTTCGACATCTAACAGATATTCAAAAATTTCGACTTGTTTCTAAAACTGAAGATGGTTGGTCAATAAGAAGACTTGCTGCTGAATACAATGTGAGTAAAACCACGATAATGAGTGTTAAAAAACAATGGGAAACCAACCAAACGGTATCCCGTAAAGTTGGTTCCGGTAGGCCTAGAAAGAGCAATAATCAAGAAGATGAAAATCTTATAAATTACCTAATAGAAAACCCTTTTCAGACTGCAGTAAATGCAATTTCAGAGACAAATTTTCCTGCTTCGGTATCTACTGCTTGCAGAAGAATAAAACTACAAAGCGACATGAAGAGTTGTACAGCGGCTAAAAAATACAAACTTTCGTAGAAGAAAAGAAGCAGGGTAGGATTATTTTTGCACTCAACTATATAATCAATGATGAAAACTTCTGGGGACAAGTTGTCTTTTCTGACGAAAAGGTTTTTAAATCCTGTAACGATGGACATGTTCGCGTGTATAGGACTCCTTCCACTAGATACGACGAAAAATAGACTTTCGATCCACAAATATCAGGAAGGTTTTCAGTCAATGTCTGGGCTTGGATGAGCCTAAATGGGTTAGGTGTGTGTTGGAAAAGTGGTGGTCATCTCAATTCCATTAAATATATTGAAATATTAGACAATATTATATTGCCGTCAGTAATAGAGGTGTTTCCGGAAAATAATTTTATTTTCCAACAAGACAACTGCTCCATACATACGGCCCAGGCAATGGTTTCTTAATAATGTTGCTACCGTGGCCATCTAAAAGTCCGGATTTAAATCCAATTGAAAATGTATGGGGACTAATGGTGAAACATATAAGAAAATTAAATAACCATCCAAATAATGCCCAAGAATTGGAAGGGATAATTGAAGACGCTTGGGAGAACTTGTCGCAAGAAGTTGACCTTGCAAGAAATCTGATTTTGTCCATGCCTGCAAGACTTCAGGCAGTTTTAGACGCTAATGGAGCAATGACAGACTATTAGTTAATTCTGTATTACGTAATTGAAGTTCATTTATTTTATTTTTTTATTGTGTTTTTATGTTCAGTTTGCATTGTTTACATTTTTTTCTAATCTCAAGTGGTGTTTTTGTGTTCTTATTTTAAAAATAGAATTATCATTATTCAGTTAGTATTTTAATTACAACCATTAGTAGAATTATCCGTAACAAATATTATTTTTTTAAACAATAATATGGCAGGCTTGAAAATGTTTTGAAAAAGTTATTTTCTAATTATTTTTTTCAAGTTCCATTGGAATAAAATAAAAGAGAAAGGTTTAATAAGTTTAAAAACGCAAAGAAAACCGATCTCCTCCAAAAAACCCAGGTCCGGGGTAAATCACTTCTTCTCCACCCCCCTCTCGACATGCCTGGCCAGCCCTATTTATAGACATATGCACACAACTAAACTATTAAGATTTTCGATTACAAGAGTTGTACCAGTTTTTTTTTAAATCAAGTGTACTTCTTTTTCAATTTTATTTTTTAAGATCTATAAATTTTAATCATTCGCATAACCTAACTTCTGTGACATTCGAATTTAATTATGTCAAATTTGGATATGATTCTACTGCCCAGCTATAAACAATGATGAAGAAACTTGATAAATTTATTTTCACACTATATACGTGTTACAGCTTAGATCACAATGAAAATGATGCAGTAGTGAATGATAATGATAATCAGCCTTATTCTGTTAGTCATTAGGTATTGGTTATTGAAAAATATCTAATACATATGAAGGTTTAGGATTCTGGTGTACATTTTCAACTTAAAATCAAATATACAATGAAACCACTGAACTTATTAAATAGTATTTTACAATTTTAAACTACTAACTACTCAATAAAACATAAAAAGAAATGAAAATTATAGATGACCGCAGAAAATCTAGATCGAATAGAATATAAGGAATGCGATGTTAAAATCTAAAGTTAAAATAAGTCCCAAGCAGCATACCATAATTATTGCCAAGATTGCAGCACTAAAATACCCTAATTTTCCTCGTTTCCTAGTGCTTTTTTCAAGAATAATGATTGTTGGTGAGCTTGGTTAACTAGCTTCATATCATTCATAAACGGACAGTCTTAAAGATGCCTTTCCAGTATCGATATGATCACCAGAATACAACAAACTTATTAAAATCGATTACTTTCATTAAGCAGTATTAGTTATTTTTAGATATTGGAAAATAACTGTAGATCACCAGATTAAGGTTGAAATGTAATAATAATTGGTTCAATGAAGGAACCATAATTCGACAAAGAATTATGAAGAACTATTTTTAGATGAATTAAATAAATGAAGTGAATAAATAGGTAGTTTTATTGGTTACAACAATATGAGAATAACATACAGTTTAACAAATAATCTCAAAAAATATTTAGGAACAAAATCTGTTATATAGAAGAAATTTTTCTTTTTTTTTAAATAAACAAAGAAAATTTGCTTTTAAATGTTTCAAAATTATATTTTTCACTCTACACGTGTTTCGGCTTTTTTAGGCCCAAATTATAATTTGTATTCCTTGCTTATATATTGATTGTTACATCTGGCAACTTATACTAATAAAAATGGTTTGAAATATTTGTAATTTTTAGAAAAGTTAAATTACTTTATCTAAAATGTGGTGACCTGCGAATATTTGTTGTTCATTTGTAACCGTTTTTTTTATTTTTGGAAGCTTTCTTAATTTCCAATATTTCTAGTAAGTCTAATTTTTTTGCTTTTCTTTTCGGAATGAAGTAATTCTACATTATCCATATTTATAAAGTGATTGTTTTCTATACAGTGTGTTGACATGCCGGTGCTATATACGTTGTTTACAATCGACTTTTTATGCTCTTCAAGTCGCTTTTTTATGTTACGTCCAGTCTGGCCAATGTATATATCGTCGCAGTCACTACATTTTAGTTCATACACCTGTCTTTTGTAGTTTTCCTGTTTTATCCTTATTGTTAATTAATATTTTTTCCTAGGTTATTTTTATTTACAGATATTGTTTTACAACCTAATTTTCTTAATTTACTGCTGACTTTATCACTAATTCCAGGTCTATAATTAATACATTTATGGATGATATTGGCGTCTTGTACAGAACCAGCATAAAACTCCTTATATATATTTTTCTTTTGTTTTGTTTTTATTAAATTATCTATGATACTTTCATTGTATCCATTATTCCTTGCTATAGATACAAAGAAAGTATCATAGATAATTTAATAAAAACAAAACAAAAGAAAAATATGTATAAGGAGTTTTATGCTGGTTCTGTACAAGACGCCAATATCATCCATAAATGTATTAATTATAGACCTGGAATTAGTGATAAAGTCAGCAATAAATTAAGAAAATTAGGTTGCAAAACAATATCTGTAAATAAAAATAACCTAGGAAAATATTAATTAACAATAAGGATAAAACAGAAAAACTACAAAAGACAGGAGTGTATGAACTAAAATGTAGTGACTGCGACGATATATACATTGGCCAGACTGGACGTAACATAAAAAAGCGACTTGAAGAGCATAAAAAGTCGATTGTAAATAACGTATATAGCACCGGCATGTCAACACACTGTATAGAAAACAATCACTTTATAAATATGGATAATGTAGAATTACTTCATTCCGTAAAGAAAAGCAAAAAATTAGACTTACTAGAAATATTAGAAATTAAGAAAGCTGCCAAAAATAAAAAAAACGGTTCCAAATGAACAACAAATATGCGCAGGTCACCACATTTTAGATAAAGTAATTTAACTTTTCTAAAAATTACAAATATTTCAAACCATTTTTATTAGTATAAGTTACCAGATGTAACATTCAATATATGTATAAGCAAGGAACACAAATTATAATTTAGTACCTCTTATCTATACTCTTGAAAAGGGCCTAAAAAACCGAAACACGTGTAGCGTGAAAATATAATTTTGAAACATTTAAAAGCAAATTTTCTTTGTTTATTTAAAATATTTAATAATGTTTCACAAGGAGCCAACCGGAGAATCAGTACAATGTATAGAAGAAATTTTTAACTTTTACTCAGAAATGTTAAAGTGGAATTTTCAAAAACAAATATTGTTAAGGATTTTCTTACGTACTGGCCTGAACACAAAAAATATTTAATAATATCTAATATTATTAAGTAATTTTAATAAATTCCAACAGTTTTATCGAATTGTTCAATTTAAGATATGCATTTGTAAAAGGTAAATTGAAAAATCATAAACCACAACAGTATCCTATCTTTGACAAAGACAAAGGTTAAAGTAATATAATAATTAGTCAGACAAAAGACAAAACATCAGTTTATTTCACATTCTATTCTCCTTTTTTATGTTGGTACCGCAACCACATGAAGTTGCCATTTCAATAATCATTATTGAAATAATTTTTCCGATATGCCAACCGGAATATGTCAAAACCAATGGGAACAGTTTGATACCGTGGAACGTTTAGTTAAATCTGGAGAAAATATGAAGAATAAATCTGACAAAATTATATTAGAAAAAATCCTTTACATGCTAGCGGAGAAACTAATTTACCTGACCGTGTTTGAACTGCTGCACGCAGACGAATAAAAGAGATTGACATTGACTACAACAAAAATTTGGTTATAGATTATTTTAGTAATCACTTCACACTGTGCACTAATTTTAAAGTCAGTTGGTTACTAGATTAATGAAGAAGTAAACGATACCGTGATCGCAACTGTATCTGGTTTTCGGCACGTGCAAATCATTTAGTGGGTAATAAAGAAATTATCAAGAAAAGAAATTTTAATATTTTGATCATCTAGCAACCCAGGAATCTCTCAAATTCTAAACAAGGTTTTAGAGGTGCTTATGAATTTTACAACTTTTCATGCACCTAAGTTGTAAGACTTAGACCATGTACTCGCGGTCACGCGTATGGCGTTTGCCGCCCGAATATTTCAATTGTTCATTGGAAATGAACACTATTCAAGTACACGCATCAATTCAGAGCGTTTTCACAGTATATTGTAAACGCCAAACGCATGAACACGAGTACATTTGGAGCCGGCCTTATAGTTACAGTGATTATAGTGGTGAGTATTAAAATACAGGACACCCTGTATGTACAGTGTGACCCACTTAAGATCGCCACACCCCTGTGAACTTGTTAATTGATGCTTGATTAACTTCAAATTTTGGTTGTAATCAAAGATAGATAAGGTGATTCTTGAAACTTAGTAACATGTGATACATGTCAGTGGCGTGCGATTTTATGGGGTTTGAAAAGTCGATTTTTTAAAAAAAAAAGTATTAGCGATTTTTTTATTTAAATTTCGGTTTCATCGTCGTAAAGAGCACCATTTAAAGTCCCCAGATATAAATTTTAAGTGAGATCACTTATCTGGTTACTGAGATGTAAGCCACCAAAAATCCAGTTTCTTCTATTTCGCAACATCCCTGCATACCCGTTAATTGATGCTTAATTAACTTCAGATTTTAATGATAAGCAAAGATCGATAAGGTGATTCTTTGAACTTAGTAACATGTGATACATGTCAGTAGCGTACGATTTTATGGGGGGTTTGAAAAGTCGATTTTTCAAAAAAAAGTATTAGCGATTTTTTTATTTAAATTTCGGTTTCATCATCATAAGGAGCACCATTTAAAACCCCTAGGTTACTGAGATGTAAACCTCCAAAAGTCCAGTTTCTTCGTAAGTGATTAAGTTGTTTGAATTAAATTTTGGCAAACTGATTGTGCATTCTTTGAAAATTCACGGCATTTCTTTTTTTTGTTCATTACATAATCAGTTTATAAAGTATGCCGTACACTACTCGGTAAGGTGACCAAGACTTTTCAATAAATTCACAATGAAGTATCTAAATTTATTTTTAACTGAAAAATAACAAAAATAAATAATTTTAACTTTAGTCCGAATTAACAAAAATAAATGTTTAAATTGTTGTGGCTTCTACTAAACCTCCATTTATTTCGACACATTTATCATATCGTTTCCGTATATTATTGACTGCATTCCTTAGCTGTTGCGGGGTCATTTCTGCACAAGCTTGACGTATTCTTGCGCAAAGATCTGTTCGATTTGTTGGACGTGTTTTGTAGACCTTTTGAGTTAAAAGACCCCATTAAAAAAAATCAAGAATTGTGAGATCGGGTGACCTGGGCGGCCAATGAATTAAACCACTACCGCGGCCTATCCAACGGTTCGAAAAATTTTCATTTAGCCACTGTTTAATAATTCTTGCATTATGCACGGAACAACCATCTGATTGAAAATGTGAATTTCGTATTTCCACAAGTGGAAGTTCATCTACTGCGTCCGAAAATTCATTTCGTAAAAAATGTAAAAAAATTTGCGCATTGAAATTTCCTTAAAAAAATAAGGGTCCTATTATTCTATCATTCATTATTCCGCACCAAACGTTGATATTTTCTGAATATTGCCTTATGCAGTTAATTATCCAATTTGGGTTTTCATTTGCCCAATATCGAATGTTTTGGGACGATACTACTCCATTTGTTGTGAACGTAGCTTCATCACTGAATAAAATATTTTTTTAAAAAATCTCTATTATTCAGGTACTCGCCTTGTGCCCACAAACAATATTCCATACGTTTATCTTCATCGCCATCTTCTAAACTATGGAGAAATTTTGGTTTAAATGCCTTTATTTTATTTTTTTTGAGACATCTTCGAATAGTTCAAATCTAAACTAGCCACTCTTAAACTAGTATGCGGATTATTTATAAAGTGATGTAACACAGTCCGGTCATGTCGCCTGTTCCTTCTTCTTACATTATCTTTTAAAATGTGCTTACTTACAGCTCCAGTTTCATTAAATACATTTTTAACTCTAAGAACAGAGCTACTGTTGATAGGGGGACGATCTTGATCTCTATCGTTAAATATTCTGCATACTTCTCTTATACTCCGATCGTTGTCTCCACAAAGACGTATAATTTAAAATTTTTTCTTGTACTGACAATTTGATTTAGAGTTATTTAATAACACTAATTTAGCATAGTTTTATAATCACTTATTTGCATAAATTGACATTTATGCAGTAACAAACTGTCAAAGTCACAGCTTACTTTTTTGCGTGCGTGACTGTTATAAATACAAAACTAAAAAAATTGCAATCACTAGAATTTCCTCAAATTTTGAATATGCATCAGTGAATATTTATCCTAGAGAGGAATTAACTGTCAGCGTAATTTGTGTTTATAAGGTACCTAAATATGATAATTTTTCGTTGTCTATATTTTTTGAAAAATTGGAAAATCTCCTTAGTAAGTTGAATACAGCCAATCCTGTATTTGTTTGTGGCGATTTTAATATTAATTTGGATTTCAATAATTTAGACTCTATTAAAAAAAAGAATGCTGATCAACTTGTTAATACGTTTTCAATGTTTGGATTAAAACAGTGCATATATGATTATACTAGGGTACAGGGTGGCTCTAAAACAATTATTGATAATATTTTCTCCAATATTAACAATTCGGAACTGGCACCCGAAGTAATAAAGTGTGACCTTTCTGATCACTATATGCAAAAAGTTTGTTACAATTATGAAAACAATAAGGAGTGTCAAGAACTATTTATTTGTAAGAGAGATTTCAAAAATATATATAATATTGCATTCTTCGAACATCTTGTTTCGATTGAGAAATGGGCTAATATTGATTTTTCTGCAAATATTGACTTGGCCTTTACAAATTTTTTTAAATAAAATCGAGGAAATAATAGATGTTACATTCCCATTACATCACATTAAATGTAAAAACTCAAATATTTGCTCAAAGAAAAACAATAGTAAATGGGTTACTAGTGACATAATTAATGAAGGTAAATTTATCAGACAAATATATAGATTAACTTTAGACGAAATAAAAAATTATTATAACTTATTAAAAAAGAACCATAAAAACAACATAGCTAATGCAAAGAAAAGATACTATTGTTCAAAGATGGAGACTTCGTCTAACAAAAATATTACAGCCTGGCAAATCATAAAAGAAAACAGTGGCACAGCTGTAAATAAACGTTTCCCTGATAGGTTTGTTACTGATAACGGTGCAAATATTAACTCATTAAATGACGCTGCACATGAATTCAACAACTACTTTCTTGACTCTATAAAAGAACTTACAGACAATATGAACATTAATGCTAATACACATTTAAATATAAACTGTTCTAGTAATATGTTTTTGGCACCTATCGTGATCAATGATGTAGTTAATATGATTAAATCCATATCTCAAAAAAACTCTGCAGGTTTTGATGGTATACCTTGTTCGCTGCTTGTACATATCAGTGAATATATTGCCGATCCACTGTGTAAATTAATTAATCTTTCTTTTATTGAAGGCACTTTTCCTTCCAGCTTAAAAAAAGCAATATTGGTACCTATACATAAAAAAAACGATAAGGAACTAATATCTAACTACAGAGCAATATCCTTACTCTCTGTATTTTCGAAACTTTTCGAACTAGCGTATGCCTGTCAACTTAAAGCCTATTTAAATAAAAATAATATAATATCTTCTAGTCAATATGGGTTTAGGGAGGGATACTGTACGCAAGATGCAGTAAATTCGCTCTGTACTTTATTACTCGAAAATATTGACAAGAAGAAAAAGTGCGAATGTTTGTTTTTTGATATGTCCAGAGCATTTGACACAGTGAACCACGAAATGCTGCTCAGCAAATTGAATGCCTATGGTATAAGAGGGGTACCTAATTCGTGGATTAAATCTTATTTGAGTAATCGTACTCAGAGAGTAATATTAAAAGTTGATGGCAAATCACATCAATCTAATGATAAATTAGTTCCAACTGGTGTTCCTCAGGGCAGTACCCTAGGCCCCATTCTTTTCCTGATTTTCATCAATGACCTTTGCAACAATTTGAAAGTGTCGAATGAGTTTCACGTTATTCAATTTGCTGATGATGTGGCAGTTGATCTGTGGCAAATAATGTTCCAGATCTATCGCGAAACGCAAACATTTGTACCTCAGTAATGGACAGATATTGTAATAATTTTGGTTTGAAACTTAACGGGTCGAAAACTCAAATGTTAATGTTTACCCATATTACTCCTGATTTTAGTTTATTATCTAAAATTGATCATTTATCTATAAAAAATAGTGACTCAGTCAAATTGTTAGGTATATTAGTGGATCATAACTTAAATTGGTTTGATCATATTGACTATTTAATAAAAAAAATTTCTATTAGTTGCTATGTTATACGGCAGCTTCGCTCTTATGTTAATTTTGATGTACTTAAATTATATTACTTTGGACATGTGCAATCAGTATTAAATTATGGCATTTTATGCTGGGGCAATTCTAGTAGAATGAATGATTTGTTCATAATGCAAAAAAAAAATCATCAGAACCATGATGTTCAAGCATTCTACGTATTCCTGTAGGGACCTGTTTCCCTCTCTCAATATACTCACGCTACAGTCTTTATACATCTTATCGTGTTGTCTGTTTGTTAAATCTAATATTAACAAGTTCACTTTGTTTACAGATCGTAACATAAATTACAGTCTAAGAGATACCAATAACATTCTGTTACCAAAACATAAATTGTCTGTTGTTGCTAATGGTGTAACTATCATGACCATTAAAATATTCAATCATCTACCCAACTACCTGAAAGAAATATCTTGTTTAAAGTTATTTAAATCAAAATTAAAAAAATTGTTGGTACATCATTCCTTCTACACTTCAGAAGAATTTTTTAGTGCCACCCTGTAACACTGGCATCGACAATTATTTACTTTTTATTTTTCACACAACCATAATATGCTTTTACACTTTTATACTTTGTAGTTTGTTTTTATATGACCACAGTTTGTTCTTATACTGCATGTGTTTGTTCATATACATATTTTTTGTTTATATATATGTATATATACTTTTTTCCTTTTTTTTTTATTTATGTACATATTTTATATTATTCGTTATACACATTTTATACTTTGTAATTGTTTTTTTGATTTTTTACTGACTTAGGTTATCAATAACTTTTTTTTTCTGATAACTTCTTATTAATTTTTGACGTTTTTCTATACATGTAATGCATGTCTACTGAAAAATAAAGAGATTATTTATTTATTTATTTATTTATTTAATTTAAATTACATGAATTTTTATTGAAAAAAATGATGAAATTTAAGACGTCTGCACCAATAATAAAATATACGATGGGTTATTAACTAAAAGGCAATATTCTGAAAAGGTTAACGTTTGATGCGGAATAATGAATGACAATAATAGTAGTTTTTTTTTATGGAAATCTCAATGTGCAAATGTTTTTACATTTTTTACGAACTGAATTATCGGACACAATTTTAGCTTCGTTGTAAATTTATTGAAAAGTCTTGGTCACTTTACCGAGTAGTGTACGGCATGCTTTTAAAAACTGATTATGTAATGAACAAAAAAAGAAATGCCGTGAATTTTCAAAAAATGCACAATCAGTTTTGCCAAAATTTAATTCAAACAACTTAATCACTTACGAAGAAACTGAATTTTTGGGGGCTTACATCTCAGTAACCAGATGTGATCCCACTTAAAATTGATACCTGGGGGTTTTAAATGGTGCTCTTTACGATGATGACACCGAAATTTAAATAAAAAAATCGCTAATACTTTTTTTTGAATAATCGACTTTTCAAACCCCCATAAAATCGCACGCTACTGACATGTATCACATGTTACTAAGTTCAAAAAATCACCTTATCGATCTTTGCTTACCACCAAAATTTGAAGTTAAGTAAGCATCAATTAACGGGTATGCAGGGTTGTTGCGAAATCGAAGAAACTGGATTTTTGGTGGCTTACATCTCGATAACCAGATAAGTGATTCCACTTAAAATTTATACCTGTGGGTTTTAAATGGTGCTCTTTACGACGACAATGAAACCGAAATTTAAAGAAAAAAATCGCTAATACCTTTTTTTAAAAAATCGACTCTTCAAACCCCCATAAAATCGCACGCTATTGACATGTATCACATGTTACTAAGTTCAAAAAATCACCTTATCGATCTTTGCTTACCACCAAAATTTGAAGTTAATCAAGCATCAATTAACGGGTATACAGGGGTGTTGCGATCCTAAGTGGGTCACACTGTATATTATATAATGAGAAGTAAAATAACTGCGGGTGGTTTATGATATATTACAAAATCAATTTTGTACATAATTATATAGATTTATTCTATCATTACAAATTGCATGTGTCTAGTGGTCAGCATCGGCATAAGTTGATATATCGCAGTCGTTATACAAACCAAAGACAAATAGCTATAATAACATCGTCTGACACTAACAACTAGGTATATAAAAGTTGTATTACTAAATACTGCTCGACTAATTGCATCATTGTATATAAAACATGTCATACTTGGATTTGTCTGCATCATATAATCCGTATCCTAATGGAAACTAATTAATTTGATTAATTTAATACCTTACACAAATTATCTTTTCTGATTTCCTTTAATAAAATATTTTGAATTACAGAGAGTGTTGAAATGAACACTCGAGTTAGTATTAGCATTATCATTTTTTTAATTCTTCCATATATTTAATTAAAGATACTTGACTTTCTGAAACATCGTTGGACTCGTCTACTTCTTCACACTTATCCGCTTTGATGGGCTCTGCATCGTTTGAATAATAACTTTGTAAATTTTCATCTTCTAAATCATCGTCAACATATTTTCCACTTAATAAATGTTGAAATATCTCACAAGCACCGTTTATTATTTTAGATGAGAAACCATTCGTGTGTCCATTTTTAACACCGTTGCTTGTTATGCCGTTTTTATATCCGTTGATTACGCCATGCATTTCCGTATCTTTCTTTTTGTGGTAACCATTTTTTTCATAACTCTCTACTAGAGATTTCAAACTTTCCTTTTTTCTTTAACACATGTTTCTTGTTTTATATTATTTTCAACTGAAGAATGAGCTTTTGGTTTAATCCCTATGCTTTTTACAATTTGTAAATAATTTTTTGATATATTTTGCCTGGCGTTTTGCATTTCAATTTTGTCAGCACTCTTAATTTCTTCCAACTCATGTTCTAACTCTTCATTACGTTTTTCGATTTCTTTGCGTTTCTGAATTTCTTCCTTTAATTTTGTATTCAATTCCAAAACTTTTTCTGTATCGATGTAATTGGTTTTGCTAAGTATGATTTTTCCGCTCTTTCTCTGAATATTATCAACAGTTTTCGATTTTCTTATAACTTGTTCATTTGTAAAATTGCTTCCTTTAGATACATTTTTCATAGGTGCTGATTTCGACTTGTGAATACTGCTTGTCCCAACAGAAAATTTCGACTGAGTATCACGTACTGAGTTCCATGTTAAAGTTAAGGCTGTGTTACACCATTGATATTCCGGTTGGAACCCGAATTGCTGCTTGTCTCTTAAAAGTTGTAAGACCCTTTCTATTGTTGAAATATTTAACATTTCATTTTGTCTCAAATCCACAATTTCCAAGGATCTATTATATTCAACGGTATCAATTATTTTCCCAGCTAAATTTTCAGTTATTCCACATTTTTGTAAATCTACTGCTTTTATCCATAAATCATCCTCCAGTTCACCTAAGATAAAATTGAAACCATCGTCACCGAAGTTCGGATTGCAATTTATAGTAATTCTTTTAATTCCACGCATTACACCGGATAAGGGATTTTCGTATCGTAGTGAATTGTGCCAGCTCTCACAATATCTGTTAATCTGCTGGTATTTTATTAATTTAGCTAGGTGATCTCCACTTTCTCCTGATAAATCGCAACCAGAAAGATTTATTATTTCAACATTTGGTGTAAAACGTAAATACGTACATATCAATTGGCAACCAATATCCTTTATGGTGCAGTTAGCAAAAGACAATGACTTAATAGTTTTATTTTTCTTCAATGCTTGAAGCAAAGGTTCAAGGTAGTCACTGAACATCGGTAATCCATCTAGTTCTAAGCAGGTAAGAACTTCAGTATTCCTCACAGAGGTTGATAAAGACTTCATGAGTTGTCTTAAAATATATGATGTCCACAGTGAACCAAAACGCCTCTTCATATGCTTGGCTTTTTCTTCGGTATCAACTTCATGTAAAAATTGACATTTGTTTATCCTACTTTTGATGTTGATCACATGAAGGCTTGTATCGTGACGAAGGGCATTTATAATTGGATTCCATTCTTCTACTTTCAGGCGATCAGCAACAAATTCTAAAATAGTTTGGCATTTGGGTTTAGCAGGCTTGACAACAGGTGCGGGCGTGCAATTTATCCGACGACACAATTCCGTATACCACACATAAAATACATTTATAGGCTTCAGATTGGTTCTGACCGACGATTTGGATGTATCCATATTTCAAGTGATAATTTTGGTGATTGTACTTACTTATTAATTAAAAACAAACAGCATTTTACAGATATTGACAAACATAAAAATAATTATTTTGACGTTTTGACACCACCTGGATAACAATGTCAGATTGATGTCGAGAATAAATGAAACAAGGTGTGAAAGTACTTTGTGGACAGAAAATACAAAATTTTTCCACATACAAATATTTTTGGAAATGGGAGAAAAGTCATATTTTACAATTCTTTATCTACCGATTTCAAACAACCTAGTGCGTCATCATTACATCAAATATATTCAGTCATATAAAAAGAAACAATATACAATTACTAACAAAAACTTGTAATACAAAAAATAGGAATGGTAAAACATTAATAAAAATTAATTTTTTTATGTCTTGCCCTGTTTTTTGTATCACACATAACATGTTAATTTTTATATAAGGTAACTGTATTTTTAAATATTCAGTATTAAAAGAATTATTCATATAGTAGTAAGACCCAACAAAGATAAAAAAATTGTTAATTTTTATTAATACTTTTATATTGTTCCTCTTTATGTAATATACAATTTTATATTTGTATTTATAAGTGTACCATTTGGCAGTTTTGTCTCTGTGAAACACTTCCTTTTTTGCTTATTTCTTTTTTTACATAATATCATATTTGTTTGTTTGGAACCTTCTATATACTTTATTTTAGTAAATAAACTATATTATTATTATTATATGATTAATCTGAAATCCCAAAAAACGCCAAAGAAACTCTAGAAAAATTAGACAGTGCACCACCTATTCCCAATCCATTGACAAGAGAAAAACTTCTGTTAAATTGGACGATGCAGAAGAACAACGCCAGGATTACAAACAAACCTAAACAAACACAAAAACAACTGAAGATAAAACCAGTACTGTTAAAACCAGATCTAATTCTACTACAACTAATAATTAATAATATACTTTTTATAAGCTTATTTTTGAAATTTGGCTAATTGATTGCTACACATATTTTTACTTAGATTTATTTTAATTATATATGTTTAATAATATATAAGCGTTATAATAATTAATAACACAATAAAACAAAATGGATCTGTTTATAAGATATTTACCAATTAACACAATAGAAACATTGGAGTTAAATACATTTGTGGATAGTAATACAATACTGAAACATTTAAATTGTGGGTTAAATACATTTCACACCAATATAATCTGCTTTTTAACACAAATTCATCATCCATTTTCGTAAAAAAAATGTTTCAATGGAATCTATAGGGTTCACGACAATTGATTTTTGGACTTTTTTTTATTGCAAATTCAATTCCCTACAAAATTATTATTTAACTTTGTTCTGTATCGATGATGGTTTGGCCATAAAATTCATTTTAATGATAATTTTAATATAAAATTCACTTTGAATATCATTTGAATGTCAATAACCACCGGTTGAATATAGGAATTTGACACCATATAGACTATATGAAACAATCTATTGGAAAATTCTTTCCCAAACATTTTGGCCCGGCAATAAAAGCTTTAATAATAAAAAACAGTTTTCCCCTGTTTTTAACGGGAAAACTTTTAAAACTGAGTTAGGAGATGGACCTTTCACGAGATTATTTTTAATGTCCTTTTTTTCGCATCAGAATTTTAAAAAAAAAATAATCGTTTTAATTGAAGCACCCTATTGACCCCTATTACTACAGCGCTGGATTGTTAGAATGCACTGAGTAATTGTTGTATACAAAAAATGAATTCCCTTGATATACTCTGTTAAAAGATATGAGTAGACAAGTGATCCGCTAGTCGACCATGTAACACCCTATGTCTTGTTAAGGTAGCATTTTCGAAAGAAAATTATTTAGGTTTTCGTATTATTTCAACTTTATTGCTGTTTAATTTATGGTACTCAATTTAGAATTACCTTGTATAATGATGATGTGCTAGGTACTTTTAAATCGATTATCAAAATAAAGGACTGTGATTACAAATATACGACTTTTCGTCGATTTTCAAAAATCAACTCATTTGATGGACTTATGGTTATAAATCCACATTTTTCAAAAATGATTATACTCATAGTTACTTATTGTACATTTAGGAAATAGAAGCGACGGTATTCCAGGATTTGTCGCATTCGAGGGTATAGTCTACATAGACTTTCCTGGGTTTCAAAAGAAATTTGTGCGATTGGTTATTATGAATCATCAGTAGTTCATCAATTCATAATAGATGGCACAGGTATCGTTATTAGAAAAAATATGCAATGATAAATTAAAGTAGTATTAGATTTTACGACTGCTATGTGAACTTGATCGGAATGGCTCATTGAACACGTGTATTTTCTATAAATTTTAATAATATTCATGTTGGCCACCTGGTGGTCGAGGACAATTTAAGCGCTGCCAATTTTAATACAGAATTTGCTAATATGTATATTACAAGATAAATGCTTAAAATCTTAACGCTACTGACATCTACAGGCAGCTTTGAAAAACACTATTTTACATTTCCTGCCACCAGATAATTACAGCACACTTTGTGTTATACTGAATTGTAATACAACAGATAAGAATTCAGATTTTAATATTAATTATAATCTACTATTTGCATTTCACATATATAAAGTGTCATAATTATTATAATTTTTGTTGTACCTATTTATTAAAAAGATTTCTTCAACCATTATGTACTGTGCACAAGCTTGAGTTTCAGCTACTGCAGGGCAGATGGCGAAAATTATATTAGAAAATCGTTACATAAGGTTTGTTCTCTTGATCTGTACTTTTTACACTTTTCATAAAACATCACATCCAAATTATTGCTGACTTTAGGAGACTAAAAAAAATTCTGTTCACAAAAAGAATTAGTACCAGTACTTCTTAAACTTCTGCACTAAACTGATGGGAGAGAGACCAAATCCAGAATCGTGTAATTTAAATGAGATCATTGCCTGTAGAAACATAGGTGGAATTTAGTGTATATTATGTGTTTTAAAAAGGCATATGCACTCTTCGATTAACTGAAATGTAATAATTTATGCCACGAAATATGTTTAAGCAATAATTTGTATTGTAATGACACGAAATATTTTAAAATTAAACTATTCTAATGCTGCCAACGGTGAATACATAAAATAGGAGGGGTAGTCTTAATCTTATATTTTTACCAACTTTCATTTCGAATAACAACCATCCAATTAAGTTGTCATAATTTGGAGATGACTAAAACTAGTCTTATGCTAACAATATATTTTGTTTATACATAAACTCTTGTTACGTTTCGGCGAACCGTGACTAACCAATAGAATCAGACTATATCTGGGATTGGCCCTCTGTTACTATTCATACTATTTTTATGAAATTGGCTTTAAGAACTATAATCAAGTTATGTTGGACAAACTAGACTATCAAGTCAAACTAGATTCAAGGTGCATATGGCTCATCTCAAATACGGTAGAACAGATAAGTCCAATATTGGCCAACATGATTGAGAACAACCTTAAATAGATAGTAGCAATTTAAGGTGAATTGAGAATGTGATGAATAAATGTGTGAGTTTTTTGTTGCTATATTAAGATATATTGTCATTACTTTGTCTTTACTTACCGCACTTGATACAAAATACGTGCTCTAAAACTTAAATTTTGAAGTTTTCAAAAATTATGATCGCTTCATCACATTGTTTTATATAATCTATTTGTCATCGTAGGTGTTGTTATAGGCTATTAAACAAATTAATTGTGTGGCTTCATGGTCGAGTGGTAAGGGCACTTGCCTCTCACTCAGGAGTCTCGGGTTCAATCCCCGGTCGAGGAGGTAGAATTTTTTCTAAACCAGGAATTAATCCTAGTATACTCGGACATTGGGTGTGTGTCCATTGTCTCTAAACGTGTAATACTCTTACACATAAGGTACCTTGAGGTACCTTCAGGAATACAAACTAAACTTGTAAACTTGTTTGATTGCCGCATAACTCGTCTCATCACCTCGTTTTGGCATTCAAACTTGTTTCGCTAATGCCATAATCAAAGTTATCTAGTTAATAACTATAACATATTCATTATGATGGCGCCTAGTTATGGTATAGTTGAGAAAACCTATAATGTGTCGGGACGTGCGGGGCAAGACGGGAAATGTGGGCGGAAAATGTATAACACATGACATCTTCCATCTTTTACACCGCATGCATTAAAGCAAGAATGGTGATTATTGTTTATGTGGCACGCGACCGAGGAGGACTTTCGCTTACATGCTGAGATACTTCAGAACCGCACTTACTTTTGTTACCGAATCATTTTAGCAGTGCTAATATTATTGTAAGTATAATATTATAAGTTCTGTTTATTTGCTGGCGTAATAACAATTTATATTAAGCGAACTTGCGTCTTACCCCTGACGTCCCGTTACAATGTAGGTTTCTTCAACTATAAATAAAATTGCTTATTAATGTCCTAAAGGTTAACCCTCACTTAATTTATTTCCATTTTCAGTAGCACAAAAACCTGAAAATGACCAGAATACATTAATACATTAAAACAGAAATATGTTGCTTAATACGAAATTTTTATTGTCAGTTACAATACAATTGTTATCGGTTCTGAACATCATCTGAAAATAAAAAAAAAAAATTAAATTATCAGTTTTAAATATCATGAAACTTAAAAACAAAATTAGACCTGAGCACTGATTAATCTGGGTGATTATTTATTTATCGTCAACCAAAAGCTATTTTTATGATACAAATCAAGGCTTTTAATAAGAGAGTCTGATTTTTTGATTTCGATGAAAAAATTGGACAAACATCAAGCTAAATCTATGGATACAAGTAGTGGTGGGAGGTATGTGAAAATTCTCATATGGTCCAAATGCTACTATCTGACCGACATCATAGATGTCTCTGTGGTGGATAGCGACTTGCAAAGCAAGTACCGAGAGTGGCGACCTCTAGCCCAGACTAAACTACTGTTATTAAATATGTATTTTATTAAATATATATTTCAAATCATATTTAATAACAGTAGTTATTAACCTGGGCTAGAGGTCACCGCTCTCGGTACTTGCTTGCAAGTCGCTATCCGCCACAGAGACATCTATGATGTAGGTCGGATAGTAGCATTTGGACCATATGAGAATTTTCACATACCTCTCACCACTACTCAATTTACCTTAGTCAGATGACTAGCAGATTGGCTACTATCATTTGTCTGTTCCATAACCTATGGCATACTGATGAGAACTAATAAGTTCGAAACCGGTCTATGTCTGATTAGGAATTGACAAATGATATTGGCTACCGATCTATCATGATTTGAAGGTATAATCCAATGCAGGTCGGGGTATTTGCCCGCTGAGTAGTTGTTTCGTTCAAATCATATTTAATAACTAAGGATACAAGTTAAATCTTGTTCAGATCTGTCTAAAGTATACTAGACATTGTATTTGTGACAGATGTCCTTAAATGCGTTAGTAAATAAACAAATTTTATTTTTTCATTACAAAAAGTTACCGTGCTGATACATTTTGGAAAACCTGGAGTACAAATTGGTAAACCTGGTTTATCTTATATTGCACCTAGTACGACAGTTTTGGAAATTTTAAGTTTTCAGTGCAGGTAGTCAAAAATTGTTCTCTAAATTTGTTGAAGCAGTATGCATGTATACTAAAGGAAGTCAAACATGTACGATGTCCCTTGTGATCAGTATAACATTTATTCGATAAGAAAGAAACTATTTCACTATCTTAGTAATCAACTAACGTACCTTTAGCACTAAGTAATTGTTGCCATAAACATTTTTGTAAGGCGTCCCTCCAAGATTTTTGTACTTCTCCTGTCTTTGCTTCCAGTTTGAACTCAATCTCCTTTCGAGTTAATTTACTATTTACAAAGTCTTTTAAGAGTATTTTAGTTTTTCTATGAGTAGGCGGTGCCAAACTTAAATTGCTTATTTTTATGGAGCCGAAATAATAATACACATCTTCCTTTTTCTGACGCTGCAAATAGAAATTATAATAATTATTCCGTTTTGAACAAAATCTAGGACAAAAATTGTTGTGACCATACCTTGAGGGTGCCTCACACTCAAGGTATATATTGCAATTTTGTCCTACCAACCCAGTACATCTATAATAAAATCAAATCAGGTAACTCGATGGAAATAAAGAAATATATAAATTTAATATAACACAAAAATATAAACATCTAATTAGTCTTTCGCAAAGATAGAAATGTAGATACTTATTTCACTTTAAAAAATTCCTCCTGAAAACTTTCGGCATACTAGTTTTAGGTGAATTGTAGATAGGTTAGGTTAGGTTTGTTGTGAGTGGGTCTCAGTAGACCCTCCACTGTGGCCATCACCAGGCCTATTGTGGCTCACGCCTAATTATATTTCACCCAATAAGTTCAGTCTCTTAATGAAACTGATAACTTTATTGGGTGAGGATGTGTCCAGATCCTCTGGCAGCAGTTGCCTTTTGCCAAATATTGAGAATCGGATCCTCTCCACAGCGGGACAGGTGCATAAGATGTGGTCTGCCTTCTCATCATCCTCCAGGCATAGACGGTACTCGGCGTTTTCCGCTAGGCCGAGTTTATGCAGATGATAGTTTAGTCGGCAATGCCCGGTATATAGGCCTGTTAGAGTTTTCAAGTTTACCCTGTTTAACTCTAAAAGTTTCTTAGCTCTTGATTTCAAAGGGTATTTTATAGACGCCTTCGAATGAACTAATCCTGGTAACTCTTGCCAATACTGGAGAGTTTTCCTTTCAGCCCAGGTTGAGGTAGCTAAGGAGTTCGCTATTTCATTACCTTCCATACCAGAGTGGCCGGGTATCCAGACCAGAGTCACTTTGTTGTTTTTGCTCAAATGATTTAGAGCTTTCTGACAGTTCCATACCGTTTTGGAGTTACACCGGTAGAATCCAAGAGCTTTTATAGCTGCTTGGCTATCTGAGAAAATGTTTATTGATCTGCGTGTAAGATGCATATATTCCAGCATTCGTACACACAGATCAATGGCCGGAATTGTAGATAAGTAACGGATGAAACAGACATAACTGATTTCACAAAATTTTGATTAACAAATCATTGTTTTACTCTTCTCTATTATTGATCTTTTTTTGTTTTACAAAAATGGTTTACCCCGAGAATAAGTAAATGAAACAATTATCTTGGAATATTGCTACAAACAGAAAAGCTGATAAAAAAGTTACCATGAGCAGATTCGATGTACAAATGCGTTTTAGAATCTTAGTAGGACTATTATTGGAGAGCTTCTTATCTGAAGGTGTGTTGAATATTTGCCTCTATTAGCATTCGGTATATGAGACATGAGTACCTATAGCAATCTCGAGAATGGTACCACCAGTTGTATTCATAGCGCAAACGAGCAAATCAGCTGGACAAGTACTTTCGAAGCAAACGCACGTCAAGTGAAAACACGTTTTCTGTTAATATTTTCTGATTCACAAATTTAATTAATTTTAGAAGTGAAATATTAGATAAAGCTCTTAATTTCTTAGTATGCTTTTATGTAGCCACATATACACATTACACATTTTTTATCATTATCATTTTATTTTTTTACAAAAGTTTATTTTAAAATTTAAAGAAAGTTTATTTTTCAACAAAAGTTAAAAATTCCACCTTACAGAAATCACAGTTCGAAAAATACAAACTACTACTTATATTATCCATACACACAAAATAAGTAACGTAGGTAGGTTAATCCCATATGAGTAATTATTCATGATGACACAAACAGAAAATTTCTCATAAGATTCCTTTATTGTTTTATTTCACTATTGAAATTTGTTTCCATATGCTAGACATTATGATAATATAATTCAACCTTATTTTCTTATAAGTAACTATTACTACCATGTTTAGTGTGTTTTCGCTGATATCACCATCTGCAGTTGAATATAATAAACTCCACTATTATAAAAAAAAACCTGGTTCACATATAGTTTTCAATCTTACTTTTTATTTAACGTTAGTCCTTAGTTAGTTTGATAGAGGGCACCATCTTAATCAATTTTCATTATTAAAATATTCCCTATTCGATTTTAACCTGTTGTAGTGTATTGCAACACCCCCCGTCCAATTGTTGGCATAACACAATAAGCTGGGGGTTGTACTTATGAACCGGTAGCTCAGTGAGCAGGTCGTGAATAAGGGCTTAGATTGATTTGAGTTATCACCAAAATCTAGGCTGGGCGCCAGGACTTTTGCAAGTACCAAATAATTAAAATTTTATTTTAAAAGGTAAAGATAACGTTAATAAATATTTGCTAAATATAAAACAATAGATAGTTTTCAACTTAGAGGTAACGTTAAATTAAATCATTTATTAGTTCCTCGGAGAGAGGTTCTAATGAATTGCAGATAAAGTTAAATAAAGATATATACTTGACTATATGTTTACTTTAGATAATTAAAAGTCAAGTGCCATATAACTAGGCAGGTATCTTTGCCAGAGAACTAGGCAAGGTTCCCCTAGAGCAGCGTTCATGATTAAATACTAAGTAAACGTTCAAGTAAGCAGTCGATATTTTAAATTTAGAAAAACCTTACGTTTCTGAGGTCTGGTTGATAAATATATGCACTGGTATAAAATAATCCACCACAAAACAAATGCACCAAATTAGATAATTTTCGCAAAGGTTATACACAAATAGGTTTGCTGGTTTGGTCCAACCAGGTGTACCAATCTCCAAATGTCACCAGTCACCACTGTTTAGAGAGCGCTACCAACGTAGCTAAGTGACCTAAAACATCAAGATACAAAGACAGAAAACAACTAACTACGATACAAAATGGCGACATCCGTTGCCGAGTAAATCTAAAATTTACAATAACCGAAAGTTAGTTTAAATTAACACACGAAATTATTACAATATCAAAGGGATATTAGATAAATTGCCAGCAAGGCACGATAAATTGATACCAATCAATATCAATGATGGCTGTTCCAAAGAACAACCAAGGTGAACTGATCACCGAAAAGCAAATTCGCCCAAGGCGTAAATTAAGATAATTACGGTACAATATTATTATGAAAATTACGTCAAAGGTACTTTAAATCAATATAGCAACTTTTTAAATAATGATGAGCATATGTAACGATAATTTTAACAAATTATGGTTACGACCTTGCTATCCTATTTTAAATCGAAATGTCCTGATTTTGGTTCATGCGCGAATCAATCACTTGACGAGTGCACGGGCAGAACAGAACGGAAGAGTCTTTGGGTGTTCTTCGAGTAGGGAGGTGAGCGTAGCAATTTATTATCGTCAAATTATTAATTTGAAGTATTTAATAATTAGTACAATTTCATTTTACCAATTTGAGCATGTAGGGTATTCCTATGTTCTTGATAAAGTAATTATTTCCTTATATAGGCTTTAATATCGATTTTTATCGAGTTTTATTAGTTTAATGTAAAGCTCGTTGGCTAATCGCCATATTTGCGCGTCCTTTACATTTTACTAAATTCATGAGTTTGGATAACCTTACTGGCTCTATAGATGAAATTTATATCGTTTATCGTATCTTATTAATAATTATCTTATCGTACCGCGTAAATTAGCATTATTGTTGCTAATTTGCTACCCTCACTTACCTCTTGGACTCAAGTCCTTTTTTTCTTCCTGCTGAAGAACACGCAAAGCCTCGTCGTGACTAAAAAGTCTGTCTATTTTGATGTCAGTTAATTAAATTTTTCTTTATTATTACAAAGCTACATATTTTGAATTTACGGATTCATAAAGGCTGTTGCCTAGATTTTTAGCTAGTATTAACGTATTGAAGACGATTAACTTGATTTCTTAAAGTTTATTAGACTCTACCGATTTTTACCGTAAATAACGTTTATAACTTAAAGTACCGCACCACTTATCTTTTCTGTGGAAATTAATAGAATTTATTTAAATAATAAATTATTCATTATCTCTCAAATAATAATTAATAGAATTTATTTTTGTGAAAATTCATATAATTTATTTAAATAATAAATTATTCACTATCTTTCGTTATCTAAAAATTAATATAATTTATCTAAAAGGTAAAGAAGTATCTTTCTGCTTTCCTGTTATACTGTTACACGGTGTGACAATGAAATAAATCACTATATTTCAGTTGCAGAACTCATATTTATTTTTTCCTCTTTTATATTTGTTTAAGCACATTTATTAAATTGTGTTTAAAAACTTATTGTCGGGTATTAATTTTTCCTTTGGATGAAGGTATATATTTATGTTTGGTAAACCTTATAATTTATTTCAATTTGCATAATTATTATAAATAATTAATATCGTAATTCTTAAGAGTTATCTTAGTGTTTTTTATTTTTTTACCTTAAATTCATTTTTAAATTGAATTAATTAAACCCTAATTTATTACTTACAAGTTGAGTAATTTTTTTGATTAAGTAATTATCTTTTTACTATTTTTGTCTCTTAACTATTTTTCTTATCAAGGAAAATAGTATAACTTTTGTATAATTCAAACCTTTTGGATTAAGTTGTTAGTATCTGTCGGTAATTTTCTCATCTAGAAAATTGACCGAGTAGTAATTTTTTTTAACTAATTCTATTAGTTGATTTTAGTACTGTTTATACACAGTAGTTTTTTTCTTTTGCCTTATTGTATTTTTTCGTTCAACCGTAGCTTCACCTATACATATTTTCTGTATTTGTTATTAATTTTGACTGGTAATTTTTCTTTTATGCTCGAGACCGAGAAGAAGGTTCAACTATAAATCCCATAGGACAGGGTATTTTTTTTGTTGGTTGAAATAACCATTTAGATCAGCAGTAGCCGTTGTTCCCCTAGGAGTTTGCAGTCTATATATCCTCACCAGGAAACTGTCCGCCGAGCTATAGTTCGAGAAGGAACAAGACGATCAACCTGGAGAGACTCTATTGACCTAGTTTGGAATAAGGTACTGTCTGTCTGTCTGTTTATAAAATCTATAACCTGCCAGGTCTTATCTTTCATCGTACCAGCCAAAGTAATAAATTTTGTAAATGTTGGGGTAGTTGCGGGGAAGGAAAAAATACAATCTCCTTGGTAATATTTTTTTTGCTGCTTCACAGTTTTAATTTTCTGCTTTTTCTATTGTAAATAATTTTTTTATTTAATTTGTAATATATTTGTTTTTATTAAAATTCTGTTTTTTTATTTTTCTAAGAGGGACGGGTCTGTTCTCACATTCTCGAGTTTGTTGGATTGATACCAGTAACTATTGTTATTAATATTTTTATTGATAACATGGCGCCCAATTCTCTTGTCTTTTAATTAATTTAATATCGAATAAAAAAAGTAGTTACGGGAATCATCCAGCATTCTATAAGTGATATTTCATAAGGTTAAACTACAGTAATCACTATTTAGCTTTGTTGATAAATAAGGCTAAAAGCATCTTTGAAAATATTTATCAACATTTAACAACTGTCCTGACCTACGAACCCACCGAAATCACTGAGCAGCCGACAGGCAACATAAAAACTTAACCAATTGGACCACTCTTTGTTTATGAGAGGCCTAATAAAACAGGTAATTATAAATTATATCTTAGGGTGGTTACATAAAATTGGCGCCTTTTCAACGCGAGGCCTGACTTACAGAAACGTAGTTTAAAATATCACTGTTTGACAGATGTGAGAAACGGATTTTTTCCTTGGAAAAATAAAAATATTGTAAAATAAGACCTGGACTCTTAAGATATTTTATCTTATACCTATATCTTTGAATTGACACGAAAATATATACCTTTTGAGAAAATATATTTATACTCATTTTACTATTTTAAAAAAAATATATGTGAATATATATTTTTCTTCTCGTTTAAAAATTATATGAGAATATTTATCGTATGATTTTTGCATCTGAAATTACTAGTAAAATATTGTATTTTACTTAACGTAAAAAAAAATAACATTGAAATTTGTTTTGTGGTATTGTGAACATTTATTGACCTAGAAAGTGTATCAGCCGGTAGTATAAAAAGTTGTTTACCCATTTCATTTGTATGTTTTTACAAAATACCGTACCTACATTATTTCTGATAGCTGGATACTGCTAAGAATAAGAATTTGATTTCTTTGATGCTTATTTACACATTTTGTAATATTAGGAGAACATAAAATTTAATAAGTTAAATTATTAGTATTTGCTTGGGACTTAGGAAAATACGAATTCTTATTTAGTTGGCGGTCTATCAGTTTTATCATTTTACCGATTGATGTAAAATATACACGATACTTGCTATTATTTATTACATTAATTATTATATCATTGAACTTTAAAACGTACTTTGTAAAATAGTTGGGATATATGTAATTTTATTCTCTTATTTACTACTGGACTTAGAAAATATTTTTAAAATATATTTCTACATAAAATTTTTCTATTGGAAACTTTTTCAAGTGCTTCACTACTTTAATTTTTTTATGAATTTTTTAATACCTACGAAATTTCTTAAGAGAAAAATATTTTATTGCTAACACTGACTTAGAATTGTTTCGTTGCTCAATACTTTGAGACTGGAATACTTGATTTTCATTCGTAATTTTTATTTGGCTATTTAAAATATTGTACTACTGCTGAAATTATCTTGCGTATTCAGTATTATTCAGTATTATACGTAGCACATTATATCTTTGATTTTTATTTTAATTAATTACACTATAATTTTTACGGATCATACCAAAATTTCTAGATAAGATTTATTTATCTTATAGTAAAAATATTTTGAGAAAATTTTTTTTGTTTTCTTAGAGTTTATTATCTTGCAGTTTTTTATAATTTGTTAATTATTTTATTATTATGGAACCGAATCACTTGAAAGTCGCTGAACTTACCTATGAATTAAAAGTAAGAAACGTAGAGCCCACGGGTGACGTGGATCATAAACGAAAAATTTTAAGAGGTTTACTGGGGCAAGAAATTGCTAACAGAAGCTTCGTTCACGCTTTATCTGAACATCCATATACGTTTAGAGATGATGTAAAAGAAATTTCTGAAACAATTAAGGACTTGCAGATTTTGATTAATAAATATCGAACTTCGGGAGAAACATCACTTAGAAATCGAATTTCGTCTCGTTTAACTCATTTATCGAATCGAATGCAACGTTTAGTCACAGATACGGATGAAGAGGATACAAACAAACGCGATTTACAACTACAAATTTTAGAGTTAGAGGGTGATTTTGCTTTTAAGGAAGTACCAAGAGCATCTACACCTACCGGAGTAACTTTTCCTAACTTAAATTCATCTAATATAAAATCTGTACCTCCTTACAAATGGAATATTACCTTTAATGGTTCCATGGAAAAAGAGTCTCTCATTTCTTTCTTAGAAAAAATCGATTTGTTACGACAAGCGCGAAATGTATCTGAAGATGAATTGTTTAAGTCAGCGTGTGATTTATTTACCGGTTCGGCGTGGATTTGGTTTAGTAATAATCGTAATAAAGTAAATACTTGGGAGGAATTAGTAGCAAAATTAAAACAGGATTTTTTACCGTATAATTACGAGGATGAACTCTTACAAGAGATTAATAACAGAACTCAAGGTGCTAATGAACGTATAGCCATTTACATAGCTTCCATGGAAGGTCTATTTAATCGATTACCTAACTTACCGACAGAGACAGTTATCGTTAATAAAATTAGGCGAAATTTGTTACCTTACTATATATCTAGACTTGCATTAGAACAACCGACTACAGTGTCTCAGTTGGCAGAATTGTGTAAAAGATTAGAGGAATCTCGGACATGGTCTTCTCGCTATAAACCACCACCAAATCCGAAAGTGGGTTTGTTGGAACCGGATTTAAGCTGTGTAGCTTCTGGCTCAGGTACCTCATTTCCTAATTATAATTTTAACTCTTCTCAGAAAAAATTTAGTAACTCTAATGTTTCATTAGTTTCCAACCTTAAATGCTGGAATTGTGATAAAGCAGGGCATGCTTACACTATATGTCGTAACCCTCGTAAGTTATTTTGTTTTGGTTGTGGTTTAAAGAATACTACAAAACCTCGCTGCGTTAAGTGTAATCCAAAAAACGAGTTGAACAGGGACGCTCAGCTGGACGTCGTCGCCTCAACTTCAACCGAAAATCGTTCAGAAAACCAACCGAAGGTTTCAACAAACAGGAAAAAGGTTTCCAAAAAGGGCAAAAAAATAGTCCAGTCTATTTCTGATTGGCAGAAATGGCTAGCTAAAGTAAAAAAATTTTATCTCTCTCATATCTCTATAAATCCCGTTTTTGTAAAAAAGATTAATGACAATCGTCCTTATTTAGATGTTTTAGTTTCCGGTTTTAAAATTTTAGCTTTAGTGGACAGTGGTAGCACTGCTTCTATCTTAGGTTCGTCTGGACTTTACCTTTTGCAAAAATTAAAAATACCTATACAGTATGAAAATTATCTTAATGTAACTACAGCTGATGGCACACCTCAAGATGTGTTAGGTTATATTTCAGTTCCTATAACTTTAAATAATATTACTAAAATGATGAAAATTTTGATTATTCCTTCGTTAAATCATTCTTTTATTTTAGGAGTAGACTTTTTAAAAGAATTTAAAATTAACGTAAACTTTAATGACCTTTCGTATCGTTCACCTATCTCTACACTTTGCACGGTTAATACTATTCAAACTATACGGGATTTATCTTTTACCGAAAAGAAAGCCTTAGAAAGGGTTACTAAAATGTTCTCAGAAATTGCGCCTACAAATAGCCTTGGTCTTACTCATTTAATATCTCATTCTATTGATACGGGAGATGCAAAACCTATTAAACAAAGACAGTACCCTTTATCGCCTGCCATGCAGAATCATTTAAATACCGAGATTGATGAAATGCTTAAAATGGGGGTAATACAACCTTCTAAATCTCCTTGGTGTAGTCCGCTATGGTTAGTAGAAAAACGTTCTGGGGAATATCGTGTGTGTTTTGATGGAAGAAAATTAAATTCCGTAACTGTTGATGATTCATACCCTATGCCTTTAATAGACAGTATTTTAAATAAATTGCGAGATGCTAAATTTCTTACCTCGATAGATTTAAAAAGTGCTTTTTTTCAAATTCCCTTGGATATCGCTTCCCGACCTAAAACCGCCTTTGCTGTCTACGGTAAAGGACTTTTTGAATTCCGTGTAATGCCTTTTGGGCTTAGTAATTCTCCTAAAACAATGGCCAGGTTAATGGATCAGGTTATTGGACCTTCTCTTGAACCGTATTGCTTTTCTTATCTAGATGATATTATTATCGCCACTCCTGACTTTCAGACTCACTTAGATATTTTAAAAAAAGTGTTTAATAGATTAACAGAAGCTAATCTTACCGTTAATTTGGAAAAATGTCAATTTTGTCGTTCGTCCCTAACTTTTTTTAGGATTTGTTGTCGATCAACAAGGCTTAAGAACCGACCCGGAAAAGGTTTCGGCTATTATGAATTATTCTGTTCCTAAAAATACCACTGAAATAAAACGTCTCATTGGACTTGTTAGTTGGTACCGTCGCTTCATTAAAGACTTTTCGACAATTTGTTCACCTATTTCTGATCTTTTACACGGACGTAAAAAGGGTCAACCTATAACTTGGACGCCAGAAGCTGATCAGGCCTTTAATGAAATTAAATGTCGTTTGACTTCAGCTCCTGTTTTAGCTAGCCCTGATTTTACAAAACCTTTTATAATTCAATGTGATGCGTCAAATACCGCTGTCGGTGCAGTATTATATCAATCTAGTGACGGAATTGAACACCCTGTAGCTTACGCCAGTAGGACTTTGAACAAATGTGAACGTAAGTACTCGGTCACGGAAAAAGAACTCGCCGCTTTACTTTTTGCCTTAGAAAAATTTCGAAGTTACGTTCAAGGTACAAGGTTTACCGTGGAAACTGACCATGCTTCATTGTTGTGGTTGACTAAAATTTCGAATCCATCAGGTCGCTTGGCGCGCTGGGCAATCAGACTATCTCAATTTAGCTTTGACATAGTACACCGTAAAGGTTCCCTAAATATTGTTGCTGATGCTCTTTCCCGATCTATCTCGGAAACAGCTGTTTTAGATTTAACTAAATTAATTCCTGATAAATGGTATCTTTCTATGTTAATTAAAGTCAAAGAAAATCCCGAGAAATATCCCTCTTACCGTGTAGAAAAGAACATTTTGTATAAACATGTTTTTATTAATCATGCTATTGTCAGTAATGTTACCGATTGGAAAATAGTAGTACCTTCTAAAAACCGCGCTGAAATATTTAAAATGTATCACGATGCTACAACAGCAGGTCACTTAGGTGTGTCCAAGACTCTTTCTCGTATTCTCGAACTATATTATTGGCCTAACTTACGTAAGGAAGTTTATAAATATGTTCGAAAATGTACAATTTGTGCTGCTAATAAAAGTACTAATTTACCACGTGCAGGTTTAATGGGTGCATACCGAAATATTAATTTTCCGTTCCAACTTATTTCGGCAGATTTACTTGGACCTTATCCAAGGTCAAAAAATGGCAATAGGTACGTGCTTGTAGTCGTTGATTGGTTCACAAAATATGTTTTAGTACGTCCCTTAGCTAGAGCTACCTCTAGTGCAATTATTAAATTTTTAGAAAATGATGTTTTCCTTATCTACGGTGTCCCGCAAATATTCGTTTGCGATAACGGATCACAGTTCACTAGTCGCGAATTTACAAAACTTATGGAAAAATACAAAGTTCAAAAAGTATGGTACAATGCAAATTATCACCCTCAGGTAAATTTTACGGAGCGTGTAAATAGAGTAATTGTTACTGCAATTCGTTCTTATGTTCATGAAAACCATCAAAAGTGGGATACGTCTATTTATCAAGTAGCTCAAGCAATCAGGTTGGCTAAACACGACGTTACAGGTTACCCGCCTGCATTTTTAAATTTCGCTCGAAATATTCCCTTATCTGGAGATTATTATGGACAGATTTCAGAAAACGCAAATAATGTTTTCACTATCGGTGAGAAAAATCAGCTAATAACTGATTTACAAGAATTACCTAATTTATATGTTAACGTTCGTAAAAGGTTACTCGAAGCCTATCAGCGAAATACAACATATTATAATTTACGGAAACGATCTTTAAGATTCTATCCAGGTGACCGAGTCTGGAAAAGAAACTATACATTGTCGGATGCTGCGAATAATTATTCAGCTAAGTTGGCACCTCGATATATACCGTGTACTGTAAAAAAAAGTATTATCTAAACTGGTTTATAACCTTATTGATCTTGAGGGTAACAATGTCGGAAACTGGCATATTAAAGATCTCAAATCAAATTATACTAATCTAGACTCAGACGACGATTCTGATCCAGAAGATTCAATGGACGTAGTCGATTGATTTCTAATATCTTTGTCTTAAATTTAATCTACGGATTATATATACCTAATTATATCTTTACCTTATATTACTAAATTTATATTTTGTGTTCTAATATTGAGCATTAATGTACCTTATCGTTCTTATAAAATAAAAACGTATATCTTATCGTATCTTATCTTATAATATTAAATATTATCTATTCCGTATCGTATCTTTATCTTATAAAATTAGATAATTTTTATTCCGTATCGTACCTTTATCTTATAATAATAAGTATTATCTATTCATTATCGTATCTTTTGCTCTGTGGTTAGGGGTTACGAATACTGCCACCGTGGAATTTCACCTGCGTGAGGTAAAAGCCCTCTTAATGGCCACTCTCTTTGTGCAGAGAGGCTTGATTTCGGTAGGGGTGTTTCGGCTTGGTTCTGGCTACCTTTAATGGTAAGACTGACATAAGGAATCCGCAGAACAATTAGTTTCGGATAGTTGACCGTGCTGAGGCCGGCAACACTAATGATGAAACGAAGTTGTCTGTAGACGAATTGTGTTCAGTTGCTGTTCCAAGAATAATACTTTAAACCTTTTTTCGGAGTTAGTAACTTCTTTTAGTGATGGCACAGCTTTACTGTTGCTGAGGCGACAAACCATCGTCTCTGGAGGCCTAAGACCTAAGGTTCCCCTCCTAAATTTCTTTTTGGTTTTTTTCCTCTTTATCTTTCTACCTTTTCGCGATTCTTTTGGAAGGGTGTCGTTTTTTTCTGGGTACACTTCGGTTATTTGTCGTGAACTTTTTAGCAAGGCCCATGCACGAGGCATTAGCGCAACATGGTGACCCTGGTTAGCTTCTTTCCCCTAACTTCACTTCAAACGCTTTAGTTGTCCCAGGGGATTACGATGACACTTTCAAAGAGAATACTATTTCTTTATCATTTCCTTTGTCTGTTTCTTTTGCACATATGTGTATATTTTTTGGTGTGGGTGCTTATCGAAAAATTTGAAACTCTTCTGGTTCCAAATTTTTTTCCCAAGGAGAGGGGGTGTGTAACGATAATTTTAACAAATTATGGTTACGACCTTGCTATCCTATTTTAAATCGAAATGTCCTGATTTTGGTTCATGCGCGAATCAATCACTTGACGAGTGCACGGGCAGAACAGAACGGAAGAGTCTTTGGGTGTTCTTCGAGTAGGGAGGTGAGCGTAGCAATTTATTATCGTCAAATTATTAATTTGAAGTATTTAATAATTAGTACAATTTCATTTTACCAATTTGAGCATGTAGGGTATTCCTATGTTCTTGATAAAGTAATTATTTCCTTATATAGGCTTTAATATCGATTTTTATCGAGTTTTATTAGTTTAATGTAAAGCTCGTTGGCTAATCGCCATATTTGCGCGTCCTTTACATTTTACTAAATTCATGAGTTTGGATAACCTTACTGGCTCTATAGATGAAATTTATATCGTTTATCGTATCTTATTAATAATTATCTTATCGTACCGCGTAAATTAGCATTATTGTTGCTAATTTGCTACCCTCACTTACCTCTTGGACTCAAGTCCTTTTTTTCTTTCTGCTGAAGAACACGCAAAGCCTCGTCGTGACTAAAAAGTCTGTCTATTTTGATGTCAGTTAATTAAATTTTTCTTTATTATTACAAAGCTACATATTTTGAATTTACGGATTCATAAAGGCTGTTGCCTAGATTTTTAGCTAGTATTAACGTATTGAAGACGATTAACTTGATTTCTTAAAGTTTATTAGACTCTACCGATTTTTACCGTAAATAACGTTTATAACTTAAAGTACCGCACCACTTATCTTTTCTGTGGAAATTAATAGAATTTATTTAAATAATAAATTATTCATTATCTCTCAAATAATAATTAATAGAATTTATTTTTGTGAAAATTCATATAATTTATTTAAATAATAAATTATTCTCTATCTTTCGTTATCTAAAAATTAATATAATTTATCTAAAAAGGTAAAGAAGTATCTTTCTGCTTTCCTGTTATACTGTTACACGGTGTGACAATGAAATAAATCACTATATTTCAGTTGCAGAACTCATATTTATTTTTTCCTCTTTTATATTTGTTTAAGCACATTTATTAAATTGTGTTTAAAAACTTATTGTCGGGTATTAATTTTTCCTTTGGATAAAGGTATATATTTATGTTTGGTAAACCTTATAATTTATTTCAATTTGCATAATTATTATAAATAATTAATATCGTAATTCTTAAGAGTTATCTTAGTGTTTTTTATTTTTTACCTTAAATTCATTTTTTAAATTGAATTAATTAAACCCTAAGTTATTACTTCCAAGTTGAGTAATTTTTTTGATTAAGTAATTATCTTTTTACTATTTTTGTCTCTTAACTATTTTTCTTATCAAGGAAAATAGTATAACTTTTGTATAATTCAAACTTTTGGATTAAGTTGTTAGTATCTGTCGGTAATTTTCTCATCTAGAAAATTGACCGAGTAGTAATTTTTTTAACTAATTCTATTAGTTGATTTTAGTACTGTTTATACACAGTAGTTTTTTTCTTTTGCCTTATTGTATTTTTTCGTTCAACCGTAGCTTCACCTATACATATTTTCTGTATTTGTTATTAATTTTGACTGGTAATTTTTCTTTTATGCTCGAGACCGAGAAGAAGGTTCAACTATAAATCCCTTAGGACAGGGTATTTTTTTTGTTGGTTGAAATAACCATTTAGATCAGCAGTAGCCGTTGTTCCCCTAGGAGTTTGCAGTCTATATATCCTCACCAGGAAACTATCCGCCGAGCTCTAGTTCGAGAAGGAACAATACGATCAACCTGGAGAGACTCTATTGACCTAGTTTGGAATAAGGTACTGTCTGTCTGTCTGTTTATAAAATCTATAACCTGCCAGGTCTTATCTTTCATCGTACCAGCCAAAGTAATAAATTTTGTAAATGTTGGGGTAGTTGCGGGGAAGGAAAAAATACAATCTCCTTGGTAATATTTTTTTTGTTCTGCTTCACAGTTTTAATTTTCTGCTTTTTCTATTGTAAATAATTTTTTTATTTAATTTGTAATATATTTGTTTTTATTAAAATTCTGTTTTTTTATTTTTCTAAGAGGGACTGGTCTGTTCTCACATTCTCGAGTTTGTTGGATTGATACCAGTAACTATTGTTATTAATATTTTTATTGATAACATGGCGCCCAATTCTCTTGTCTTTTAATTAATTTAATATCGAATAAAAAAGTAGTTACGGGAATCATCCAGCATTCTATAAGTGATATTTCATAAGGTTAAACTACAGTAATCACTATTTAGCTTTGTTGATAAATAAGGCTAAAAGCATCTTTGAAAATATTTTCAACATTTAACAACTGTCCTGACCTACGAACCCACCGAAATCACTGAGCAGCCGACAGGCAACATAAAAACTTAACCAATTGGACCACTCTTTGTTTATGAGAGGCCTAATAAAACAGGTAATTATAAATTATATCTTAGGGTGGTTACACATAAAATCACAAGATAATACCAGAAAACATATAAATCTTACCAGACCGCAGAACTAGAGATGGTTTCCATCAGAACGCGGCACCAGAGACAACCACTGTCTCTGGCTGCCCTAGTAAGAAGAAAGTGGCATCGTAGTATTCTGCTACCTAAACTCGATTATAGTTTGGAAAGACATTTGAGAGTAGAGTATGAACAATAAAGATAGATAGATATTTAGTGCAAAAATCTGCAAACCCAACTGTTCCAGTAGAAATCAGTGACGCCATCTCGACTAGACTGGCAGAAACTTAATTCATCGTGGAACAACAACAAACTGGAATGAAATGGCTTGCAATTTCGTTACAGTATGTATGTTTTTAAACAAAAAAAAGCACGTTAATTTTATAATTTTAGTACAAAGTCAATCTATTAGATACAAAATTTACATATCTTACATTTACTTACCCCCCCCCCCCCCTTTTGACTATGTTGCAAAACTGTTTTAATTTTGACTACCCTGGTTTTATTTATAAAAATGTAAGTATTATATATAAAAATAACCCTCTATCTTTTCACACAATTCAATTAATTTAATTTTACATAATTCTATATTATAATCAAACTAACGTAATCTTTATTATTTTAAATACTTTCAATCTTTCATGTAAACAAATTTTATCAAAAAATTTTTTTACCTATAAGTTTTTACAAGTACATAAAAAATGGAAATAATTGTCTTCTGTGTTCTTGTTTTTAAGTTTTATTAACTTATTAACATTTATATTTATGTATGTAACCACCATACTCATTTTCTGTAATTATTGTAGTCCCGTGTCTGATGATGTGAAGTAATTTTACTTGTTCACGAAACCGGTCACACCAATAAAGGAATTTTATGAGAAATTTTCTGTTTGTCTGTCATCATGACAAAATAAGTAAATTATCATCTTCATCGTTAGTCAAAAAGTTCAATGGCTTCTTGAGAATTCATGTATGATAGTCCTTGAAAGTCTCGACACATGACAGAGCATTGGAGTTACAAGTGCACGATATGAGTGTTAACAACTCTGGCGGAAGTTTCAGGTCATACACATTCCTTCTGTACCCATCCCATCTCCCACCAGAACAGTTCATCTGATTACATTTCCATTCCTATACCTGTACACGGTAGAAATGCTTAGCTACTTACTGCATCATTAGATGCGAGATCAAACATTTTGCCGACTGGCTGTTTGACAAAATCAGATTATCGTATCTGTAGTACCGCTGTAAATCATCATCATACTTCTTGATCATCGGTATAAACGAAGTAAAAATTCTCCTGCAGCAAGCTACCTCTTCTTTGGTTGAAGATAGATTGTTAAACATTTTCGTGCCTTCCCTCAGGGTATGGTCTTTTTGTAGTAGCTTCAATACGTTTAGTTTACCTTTCTTAAACATGGCATAGGTGGTGTCACAGCTTATTATAATAGCATGTGCAAATAGAAAGATTTCACTAGTTTCTCCTCGAGAGTTTGGTCTCGTGGTATGTTGTCTTGAATTTTTGTAGAAAAATAAACTTTCTTTAAACTTTAACTTCGGTTCCATATTTATTTCACGTTAGAAGGTTTAATAAATATCAAATTATAAAATGCTTTCTCAATCTGATTAAAGAACCGTTCTATTTTTACCACGAATTTAAATATTTTAAACTGGACTACAACAATGTAAAGGCGTTTGTAAATGTAGTAAATATTGAGCTAGTGATTTCGTCGTCTTCATGAATTTCAATAACCGTTTGTTTTTCCTATTTTTTTCTTTGTTAAAAATCAAATTTCATATGATTTCCACTAAGGGTTTAATGTCAATAACTATAAGTTTGCATTTAATAAAGATAGTAAGCCAATTTCTTAAGTTGTTTGAGCCAGTGTTGTCACCCGGAAGTATCCGATTATCTTCACTTGCCGTGGTATTAGACACACATGTCTCGAGAAAGGAGGGAGAAGCGGCATTGTCTTATTTATACCAATAAGACTATATTATTATTAAATTGCAATAATTCAACTACACGATTTTTGATAACATGGATAGTTTCCGAGATAAGTATGAATAATTGAATTTCGGACGCCATTTTCCAAGATGGCAGCCGTTGCATAACTTTATTTTCGAGGACTATTAGTATGTTAGTTCGGTGACCAAATACTACATACATACCAAATCACTTGATTTTAAATTTTTTTTGAAATAATTTTCATAAAATGACTGCACTATTAAATTATTATTAAACTGATCAATTTGCCAAAAACGGATTTTGAAATTGTCCGATTTTGAGCCCGGGTGGTCTGGATGGAAAGATGCGCCATTGTCTGACACACCAAGTGACCAATTAATTGGTGAGGAAATTAAAATTCAATACTTACAATTGTGAAAATAATAATTTTTTTCAAACAGAAATACTGTGAGTTTCTTCCTTTTTGGTTTTTTTCAATTTAAATTCGTCCTTCAATATTAAGTTTCCATATCCCGTTACCTCAAACGGACATTCTTGTATTGATATATGCGTGAGTGATACATCTGCATTTAAATCTCTTCTTTCAAAGTTGGTAGGAGCTGAGATATAATTGTCATCTGGGCATGAGTCCTCATTGTTCGAGCAATACGAGACGAACGATTCTGCCTTTGGTTTTCTTTTAGACAATCTTAGCTGGTTCCAAAGTCGATCATTGAAAGTGTGTCTCTTGTTTAAATTTGCTGTTAATGGTTTTGTCGCTTCATCTTCCATAATAATAATCTCGTAAGCCATAAGTATCGCTATCAAATAAACTAACACCACTTATAAAGCACTATCAATTATACTTATTTGTGTTTAAAAAATATTATATCACTTATCTTATCATAATTCGCTACGTTGCGAAGTTATAAATCACAAAAGTGTTATGATGCATATTTATAAATATAGGTACCTAATAAAAACGTTTTTTAATTATCTACATTTGACGCAATTGATATATGAAATAGGCATTTCAGAAAAACTCAAAATATATACATACTTGAAATAGATTTGTGACTTCATATGCTATACAGAAACTAGGCCCACAACCAGCGGCTAATTTTAGGTTTAATGTGAATGAGCATACGTCGACTGAATACGAAAAACATCTCCTTTATACATTTTTTTAAATAATTCATTAATTGATTGATTGAGCATGTATTGATCATTTTCAAAATGCTAGTTTTCTTTAATTTCTAATAAAAACAAAAAATTATTTGAATGGAATCAGAGGTTGGTTCTTGGTGAAACATACTTAAATAAAATAAGATTAATTAAGATAAACAAATCTGTCACTCAATCAAAACCGTTATTTTTGGCTATTATTTTAGGTGTTTACCTCTTTTTGAAAATTTTTAAATTTATTTCAACAATAGAAATGAACGAATAAGGTGGTATAGCATATATCATGCAAAACACCTCAGTAACCTAGTGTTTAATAAATGAAGTATATCAGGCATTAATACTATGTCAACTAATAAAAATAATTTTGTTCGGTTGCTAGTTAACAACAAAGAGAAAACAAAAAATGTTGAAAAGTTCGGTGTATATGAATTTAAATGTATATGAAATTAAATGTGATGATTGTGATGCCTTCTATATAGATCAAAGTGGTAGAAGTATAGAAATAATGTTTAAAGAACATAGAAAAGATATATTAGATAACAGGAAATCGAAAGATTTTGCAGAAAATTGTATTAGTCAGAACCAGTTTTTTAACAATACTGAAGTTAAACTTCTACATAATGTAAATAAATGAAAAACCGTAGATGTATTAGAAGTTCCCGAAATTAAAAAGGCCCTAAAAATAATAAACAAGTCCCAAATACTCAAATTGAATATGTAAATACACCCATAATAAATACCGTAATAATTTTCATTGGTCAATATTCTGGAGTATAAATAGAAGAAATGTATGCTTTTACTTTTAGTTTAGTTTTTAGACTCTTTGATATGGCCGTGAGACCGAATTATATGTCAGATAAATCTGAATAAATTTGTGAACCTAAAACCAAGTATTTATCTTAATTAATCTCATTTTCATTAAAAACAAAAAAGTAATATTAGGAACTAAATTAATGTTAATTTATTTATAAAACTTTTTTTTTGTCGGTTCAAAATTAGTACTATTTTATTATAAACACAATTTTAGTATAGTGCATTAATAGAAGGCTTTATCCTACGGAATAATAAATGTATCCGCAATGCACTTTTCCGTAATGATTTCGGCACATTGCGTCTAGTCTAAGGGCCCGCGGAAATCAAAGTCCTGTCAGTTTAAAGATAAGTTACAGCCTTGAATATTAAAAATATAATTAGACAAAGAAACACATTGTAGGTCTCTTTGTTGATTTCTCACAAGCTTTTGATCTGATTGATCATGATCATCAGTTGCTGAAAGCCAAACTAGTATAATACGGTGTTCAAGGAACTTGCCTTGGACATTTTTTCTTCTTACCTTGTTAATAGAACACAAATTGTAAGAATGACCAGTGGAGTAGAAAGCAATACTTATGATATCAGACAGGGTGTTCCTCAAGGCTCAATCTTACGACCTCTATATATATATATATATATATATATATATATATATATATATATATATATATATATATATATATATATATATATATATATATATATATATATTTACTATATATTTATATATACATCACTTTTTACTGTTTTATACTAACCGACGATGTTTTTCGGTTTACAACAAGTTCAAACTTAGTTGTAAACCGAAAAACATCGTCGGTTAGTATAAAACAGTAAAAAAGTGATGTGCTCGCTATACGCACAAATTATTAATTAAGTAACATTATTGTACGTTAAAGTATAAAGTGCCACATCAGTTTATTTTTTCGTTTAAGTCATTGCATTGAAAAAGGTGGAAAACAGCCACCGAAACGTTTGTAAAATGTGTTTATGAATAAATAAACAATTTAGACTTTCATTCACATCATTAAAGAACCAAAATCCAAAGAACACAATTGCTATAAATATATATATATATATATATATATATATATATATATATATATATATATATATATATATATATATATATATATATATATATATATATATATATATATATATATATATATATATATATATATATATATATATATATATATATAAAAAAAAAATTATATATATATATATATATATAGTATGAAAACACCAAAAATTATAGAATTTTTACGATAATCATAAGCACTTTTTATTATTTAGTAAATATCCTTTCGTAAATTCGTATTACTGTACTGTAAAACGTTTACTTTTGTGTGAATTACTTTTAATATTACCGAAAACACAATGGTTTAACAATGGGTGTGTCCCTTTATCTGTGTGATTTAAAAACACTTGCACTTGCACTATGTCCCGTTGGATGGACCATGTTGAGTGTGTCTCTGTATTTTCTCCTGTGTGGAGTAATTTAAAAAAAGTGGACTGTATTTTACGCGTTTTTTGAAAACTAAAAAAACTTAACTAAACTGGCAGTACAAGTACAAAATATGCGAAGCGGTGTGTCAACACCTCCTAGGGTGTGTCCGTCTTACTTGGGGGTACCTATAACTTTCGACTCTCTCTCTCTGTGCGCCCTTAAACTCTCATAAAGATAAAACCAGGTACTTGGCATTTTCTAGAAATTTTTATACTACAAACATGTGTCTTACTCTAGGGACTTCTCTACAATTCTAAACATGTGCCAGAGGCGGCATTAGATTTAAATTGAATAAACAATACCAAACACTAGGGTAAATCCAAGTCTGAATATCTTATAAAATAAGAGAGACTAAAAATTTCAGAAATTGAGTTTTCCCCATTAGGAAAACAGGGTAGTTTCTGTAATTGTTAATTTTACCAGTTTTTCCTTTATACAGTTGTTTCCAAAGTTTGTATGTAATTTTATCTTTGTTTTGTATCAATTGATATAATGAATGTTTGCTAACGACTTAATCAGCTACTCGGGAAAAATTTCAAATGTTTATTCGGCGTGCTATGCCGATGATACAAATGTTTTAATCACAAGAAATAATTTAAATGAAGCTACAGTAACCAGTGAAAGAGTTTATGAAAGGGTAATATGCTGGGCCCAAAAAAATAAGTTAATTTTAAATAATTCTAAAACTCTTGCTATTAAATTTTCTTTAAATAATAACACGGACAATTTTACACTTTTCCATGGTATCGACTATGAAATAGAAACTTGTGATGCTAATAAGTTATTTGGTGTTACTTTTGATTAACATGTGGTCTCAATATATTCACAATTTATGTATGAAATTAAAGACCAGTTGCTACTCTCTAAAGTTTATGTCTAAATACTGCAGCCTGGCTATTCTCAAAACTCTATATTATGCCAATTTTCAGTCCCATCCCAGATACGGAATTGTGAACTGGGGAAATAGCAGTAATGTGGTTAGGTTTAGGGAATCTTAATTACAAGGAGTCCTGTTACAATGCTTTTAAAAATCTTAAAATTTTACCTGTTGCTAGTCTGTATATTTTAGAGGTATATTTATATGTTTATAAAAATAAATCAATTTTTGTAAGAAATCAAGTCAGCCATTTATATGAAACTAAATCCAGAGATATCTTACTAGTGATGGGATCATTCGAACGAAAAATAATCGATCATTCGATTATTGAAATATTCGGAACATTCCGATCACTGAGAAATAATTCGAATGATATTTCACCACTCAGATCACGTACAACACAACTTCGACTCTCGAGTTCAGCTGACGCAGTAGGTGTAGGTAATCGCAATGCATTCGAAATGCGTCACTCGGACACATGCATTCGGTCCTCGCATACAGCCATGTACTAAAATTTAAAACAATAAATTAAAATTATGGTTGGTTGCCTCTTGCGCCGTTGCGTGTGCGTGTAGCAGTGCACAACGACTCAGCAATGGTTTATTTCATAGAATTAGGATAGAAACAGGTCAGGATTCAGGAATGAAAAACATAACTAAGACTCGCAAAATAAAAACTGACTATATTATGAATATATAAATAAAATTAATATAAATAATACAAAAATAAAGGAGAATTCTTAAAAACTAATTTTTATGTAATAATAACTTGATCAATTATTGGCAACAAGTGAAAAAGGTTTATGCATTAAAGTGAGTGAAAGAGGTGACTGTGTAAAGTAAAATAAAAAACAAATATTTCGAATCTTAAAGAATCGAGCCCCACTATTGCGCATCGTTCTCGGTTCTCTGCTCTTATATCGCCCTAGAAACATGTGAATGATCATTCGAGTGTTCATTCGATTATAGAAATATTCGAATATCGAGTTTTCGATTATTGAAATCATTCAATTATGCCCATCACTATCTCTTACTGACTGACTCTCACAGAACTAGTATGTACTAGAAGAGTGTTCTTTGCCAAATATGTACATTTCATAACTGTCTTGATGAAGATATTAGGGCTTCTGCACGTATACATATTTTTAAAACTAAATTCAAAAAATTGTTACTTGATAAAAACTGCTACACGGTTAATGATTTTTTTTAACTGTTTTATGTGTTTATACCGATTTGGTCGGACTGAGTGTAAAATTGAGCCGTATGTAGGCTTCGCCCGTCAACTTCAGATTGGGCTGAAGTTGGACGGGCGAACCACACAACACGCGACCAGTAAATTGGCTAATAAATCGAGTAGTGTGGATGCAACACCCAATTTGGTTAATCGGACCGTTGACCCCACCAGTTCGATCGTATGTAGCTGGTTGTAAACTGGCATCTGCGTGTCGGAGTGATGCGAGGGTGAACTTAACCTAATTCAAGTTTCATGAAACTATGCGTGCATCGTAACATGTTTCAGTGTGTATAGGCCACTATTTATAAGTTAGAACCAGTGGCGGTCGAAATTTCGACTTAGGTATATCTCAATTCTTAATACTGCTTATAATTCATTAATTAATTTTCAGTGTAAAAAAAAACGTTGTATTTCCTTTCCACAAATATGTAACATTGTAGTCCGGATAGTCATCTCCACGTATGCATATTTCCCGGTCTCTCGTCACGCTTTCGCGCTTGCTTGGATGAACTGAGGCTAGCGGCAAGCCAAACCTCATTTCAATACATTGTTCGTGACCTTGAATTATGGCGCGTATCAGCAAACATTCTGAATCTGTAAAGTTAGGGCAGCTAGCCTCTAGCATCCTATCTCTTTCTACCTCATGTACACTTCAGTTGAGCGTTGATCCCCTCTCACACAACAGTTTATAGAACAAGGACAGTGGCAATTTGTGATTTCGTGGGAGGACAACATAAACATACATAAAATATTTAATATTACTAGTTTTTCGTAATTTTTTTTCAAAATCTAGTTGAAGATCTGATATTTCAAATGGAATTATGAAACATGGAATTCCTAGTAATGCTCCCACTCGTTAGAATTTTTCATCTAGAGTTATTTTCATTGTTGACACATACAGGAAAAAACTTACTGACGTTTTTATTTTATTTCGGAAAGTGAAGATTTTTTAAATGACGATCAGACTTTAAGAGCAGCTTACGGATTAAAATTGTTATTGTTGGATAAAAACTTCATATTTTTTCTAAAGGTTTTTAAAATGATTTTTGAGCAAACTGATGTTGTTTTCCAAATTTTACAGAATAAATTAACTGATATAATATATTCCAAAAATAAACTTAATTCACTTATATCTGAATTAAAAGAATTTCGCAATAACGAAATACATTTCAATACTTTATATAATGGTTTTTATAAAATATTGAAGAATTAGATGATGAGCCACAGTTTAAAAAAAGAAAGACAACATATAATTTTGACAGGACAGACATACCTTACAAACAAGTTTTTTATAGAAATTTTGGACACCATTATAGTTCAAATTGATATTAGATTTTCCGATTTAAATACTTTGCAATGTTTCGATTTAGTAAATCCTAATAATTTTATAATGTTTTCTAAATCATTTCCTAACAGTCTAATGGACAAATTAATGAACCAATATCCCTTTTTTAACCGTATTTCGTTAAGGAATGAACTATGTGGGTTGTATTCTGACCAGCAACTTTTAGCAAATTTAAAATCGCGTCAAGAAATGCTTACTTTTATATATAATAATAATTTAAAAAGCTGTCTCTCCGAACTGTACAAACTTTTATCTTTAGTGTCAACAATTCCGGTAACCTCAGCTTCTGTAGAACGATCGTTTTCAGCACTCAAACGCATAAAACCATTTACTAGAAACACAATAGCTCAAGATCGCCTATCAAATATATCGCTTATTTCAATAGAAAAACGTTTTTTGTCAGAGAAATTTTTTCATTTTCATTTTATTTTGCTAGTTCTGAAAATCGCAGGTTACCAATGATTTATAAAAATATTTAGACTTTGCACCAAAGATTAATATAGTTAGTTATTATTTTAGAAGAAATATTTATTCACGTTATTTATTTTTTAGAAAATATTTTTTTATGTAACTTCTTTTTCAAAACTATTTTAATTTTTATTAAAAGTAATAATTTTACACTCTGGCAGTGATAATGATTACAATTTTTTGTTTGTAGAAAAACACTTGTATTTATCAATTTTTTTTTCAAAACTATTTTGATTTTTATTAGAAGTTATAATTTAATTATGGGCTACTCTGGCGATCAACCCACGATAAAAAAATGTAACGCACAGTTGTACTACCTCAAGTGTGGTGGGGAAATGTGCAAATTGTAAACATATTGAAATTTAGTTGCCATTTAAATTTCAAGTCTCTTCTGTGGACAATATCACGAGCCGTCACTGGTTATAACGGAAAATTACGTTAATTTTTTCTAAGTGCGATTAATCGTCAGTCACTGACAACCGACAAAAGTGTCATAATAAAGATTTGATTTTCCTTTCGTTTTTAATCAGAACAGTTTGCGAAGTACTGGAACTGATAATAAATCAGTGACCAGCAGTCTCAAACAACGACGTAGAGTAGATCCGAATCGGATTTAAATCCGGTTTGAAGTTTGAACCATACCACCTGGAGATAAGGATTTTTAATTCTTAATCCATACTTTAAAGCAATGAAAGTTTTTATCTAAGACGGGGATGAGGTATGGACATGCGTTTAATTTCCGATATTCGATCAGTGAAGTTAAGCAGCACTGATCGAGTCCGGCAATTGGATGGATGAACGATAGCTCATCTAACAGTCGGTAGGCTGTCAACAGACAATCCCGGGAAGGCCGCTAGCCTGATGCAGGCGGAGAGGCAAGCCCGGGTGGAGGGTCGAAGAGACCTACCCAGGAGGTTTGCCACTCTGCTAGCGGTGCAGCCGGGCAGGCCCAGGCGGTGGGTTAGTTGACAGTCGAGGACCGTGGTTCGGAGTCCACGCTAAACTGTAGGTCCCTAGGTAAAAAGGGCCCATTGTGGCCTACTTGCCTAGTAAAATAAGTAGCTACTACTCTTATCTAAGACAATTTAGCGCCTAACTTGTCATGAAACCAGCTCCCAAAAATAAGTTGTTTTTCTAGACAGAAATATACAAAAATGTAAAAAAAAATAGATTTAATTTATTTAGCACAAGACAGTCTTTACACATATCATAAGTACACATAACAGCCGTATTTTTTAGATATTTTAGAACATTAACAAAAATAAATAAAACAATCCTATTACTAATAATACATGTTATATAAAGATATTGTCAAAATATAATTTCGTTTTTTATTAGTTCTTCATATGGTCACATAAAATGTTGAAGAACCTGCAATGTTATTTAATATTTAGGTCAAATCTACTTGTGAAGGGAAGCGTTTTATTTACATTCTGCATGTTTTTTTTTACCTGTAGATTTAATGCGATTTCTAGGTATCTTCGTTCTTTTTGCAGCCTTTGTTTGATACATCTTTAGGGTGTTCTCTGAAATAAAAAAAGTAAACAACTTTCAATAAGTAACAATATATTTCAATATAGAAGTGTGTTTCCTTTTAACAATATAAAGTTACACACGAACACCTTTAAAAAGTAACCTGTCTGTAATTTTATTATAGATCAATCGATGGTGCTACTGTTCGAACACAGTTCCCTGTAGATACACATAAAACGAGTTATTTAAGAAGGGCCTATGATACAATATAAGGGGTCTTCATAAATGATCGAAAACCACACTACCAATTCCCAATTCAACGATAGTTGAAAACGACTCGCGACTGCTATATCTCCATACGTGGGATTTACCGATCGGTTCCCAGGGATAGCTTTTACAGATAAAATATAATATAATATATTGCAAACAGCTGCTGAATCATTCCCAAACTACAAAAACATGTTAAGTGTATTTTAATGTTCATGGTAACTTAGTTTTGTCAGGGAATGCACTATATTAAATTAATGATGCATATTAATGCAGTAAATTCTGTCTTATGACCTCTGATTTTATTTTATTGTATCTTATTCTTATCTTTTTTTATATTATCGATAATTGTTTTTTATCTTTTCTCTATTGTCGTATTTACTGTTTGTCATACTGGTTGGGATTGATACCAGCAACTGCTGACACCCCGCCAGTTTAAATAAAGTTTTTATTATTATTATTATTAAAACGTAATGCGTAATAGATTCTTTTAAATTACATTACTGGAGGGGGAGAAAACATATAACACGATCAAACAGTATCTTGCATAACGTGGATTCATTCGGACGTAGATACTAAAAATGTGCAGTTAAAATGTCACAATGTACTAAACCGACGGAAGCTACTAAATTCTTGGAATCGCGATATTGCGATTTACAATTTGATGGTAGACAATTGTATTGCACTAGATGTAACAAAGCAATTTCGTGGTCATGCAACACAAATATTAATAGACATATTTCCTCAGAAAACCATAAACATTTTAGACAATCTTTGGAAACATGTATTAGTGACAAATATAGCAATGGTAACGTGCCTTCAGAGTCTACACTAAGAAAAAAAATCTGAAAATCGGATGACCCTGCAGGCCATCCCTGAAACTTCCCGCAATTTTTGAGCTTGAAGCGTTCAAAAATATACATATTGTTACGTCTTTGCTATCCACACAAACACCTCTACTAGTAGATTCGTTGATTGAAAGTCCAGGTAACACTTACTCACTACTTTATTTACTAATTAACAATTAATAACAATAGATTAATTACTGTCTCAACTATAATCACACTAGAACAGTTATAAGTCCCTTTCTTATTGCTTCTTTACTCGTTCACGTTCAATTTAAGATTGAGTCTCGGCCCACTGTGTGTCTTATTTATACATCCATTCACACGGTCTAGGACACTCCTGAATATTCCCGGTCGTTCGCGTTCAATTCCAGTCTTATCTAACCAGTCTACATAGTTCAGTGGCGTAACAATATTATACATATACATTTCTGAGCTCTACGATTAGGTGAAAAATCTCGAAGTTATATTAAAAAAACACTTTTTTTGTAATTTTTTACTGCGATATCTTTTGAAAAAATTAACCAATCGAGATGCAGTTTGCAGCATTCAACGCATTTTTTCAAGTACAAAAAGTTATGTTTGTACCAAAAATCGATCCGACAAAAGTTTTGAATGTTATTTCAAAAAAACACTTTTTTGCGAATTTGTCGTAATCGATATCTCTTGAACGAATCAACCAATTTTAATGCGGTTTACGGCATTCAACGAAGTTTTTTTAATTACAAAATGTTATCTTAGTACCAAAAATCGATCCGACATGAATTTTGAATGTTATTTAAAAAAAACACTTTTTTTGCGATTATTTCGTAATCGATATCTCTTGAACGAATCAACCAGTATTAATGCGGTTTGCGACGATCGACGTTGTTTTATAAGGAGAAGAGCTGATTAGATTTTGGAATTGATCGGTTCAGTAGTCTAAAAAGATATTCCAAAAAAAACAAATTTCTTAAAACTTTATTTTTGAGATTTCTCAAAATCTACCGGGCCGAATCGATTCTAATTCTCAGAAAATATATGTTGAGTCAACCCATTTAGAATGCCGTAAACCGCGTTTCGATCGGTCAAGCCGTTCAAAAGTTATGAGAGGCTTACATACACCGTACACACATACACACAAATACATAAAGCCATACAGACACCATCGTGGGAATAGTCAGAATAGCTTCTTATGACCTCAAAACGTCGAGATCTGACAAAAACTCGATTTTCGAAAATATGAGTGAAACCAATAACTTCCCGATTTTTGAAAATTTTCAATTTTCTTAGCGGGAAGTTAAAAATATTTATCAATAAAGTGTGAAAATAGACAGAAAATTTGTTCTGAGCTTAATACATCTGAGTACATCTGGCTTAGCGTGGACGAAACTACTAATGCATGCGGGTTTAAGGTAGCGAATGTTTTAATGGGTGCATTGGAGGAAAATTGTTCATGAGCGTGCACTTGAATGCTTCTAAAGTTTTAGAAGCTACAAATTATCGCACCATAACGGAGGTAGTGAATTCAAGTCTACAAAAGTTTTAGGGTGCAAAATATGTAGAAAATAAAGACAAGTTCTTATTATTTCTTGATGGAGTGATTTATATGAAAGCTGCTGGAAGAATTTTGAATGCAACATATCAGAATATACTTTATGTAACATGTTTAGCACATGGGCTTCATAGGATTGTTGAAGCTATTAGGGGTGCTACCATAATGTTGATAATTTGATATCTAGTGTAACGAAAGTTTTTCTTAAAGCACCAAATCGGGTATGGTTATTTCATGAAACTCTACCATATACTCCATTACCTCCACAGCCCCTTATAACAGGATGGGGAACTTGGCTAGAGGTAGCATTGTACGATTATTGTCATTTTGAAAATGTGAAATCCCTAATACAGCAGTTAAATCCAAATGACGCAGTTGCTATTTCACAGGCGCAACAAGCAATTAAGGATCCAACTGTTTAAGAAAATCTGGAGAATTACACGGAAGTTTTTTACGAATTTCTCTAGCCATACGGGACCTTCAATATCCGCCAACATCAGAATTTACTACAGTTGATGCAATAAACGTTGTGTTCGATCTTCGACAATACATTTTTCAATTACAGGGAGAAATTGCTGCGAGGGTACAAACAAAATTCCAAACTGTTTAAAAAAAAATACCGGATTTTTTTAAACGGCAAAGAAGTAGACTTTCCTACACCAGGCATGAATGTGGTGACTTTGCGAATGTTTCCATATTTAAGTATGTCCAGTTACATCTGTTGACGTCGAGCAGTCCTTCTCGCAATATAAATGTATTTTCAACGAAAGGCGCCGAAGTTTAACTATAAAACATTTAGAACAGGTATTAATAATATACTTTTATCTCGCAACCGGCAGTGAAAAATACTTGTGCGTGTAGTTAAGTTCATCTCCCTATACCTCCAGTTCTCTTTGAGTGGGTGTTTATAATAAATTGACGTTATCAACTTTGGATAATCCGAAATTCGCCAATTTCATATATACATGCAAATCTGACACATAACCATCTAAAGCCAACCCTTGTTTTGCGTCATATCCGATTGGTAAATCCTACCTCTCTATATCTCAGAATACCCAGTTACAGGGACATGGTTGCAGACAGCTTTTTATTATGCAGAATATTTCTAACAAATAAAAGCTGTGATACTACAATTCAGTCCAGATGAGGCTGCAGCTATTAAGGAAAGCCAGACAAAATTCGAAGATATTTCCGTTGAAACAGCTTTAAAAAAATATTGCGATGAACTATAAACCATTATATGAAAGCATACAAAAATTAGAAAACAGTGCGTTGTCGTTAGTGGAGTCACTGCAAATAGTGGACGAAGTAAATCTACTGCTACACACTATAGGTGACGCAACAAATGAGCGCGTTAAAGAAAAGTTCACAAGTGTATTAAAAGACACCGGTTTTACCAAATTAAGACAAATATGTGATGGTGCAGCCCTAGATCCGTTAAGTGCGTTCAAAGACTATTTTACGTATGCGTGTATTACATCAGTAGATGTCTAACAGTCGTTTTCAAAATATAAGAATATATTTTCACCAAGGCGAACATCACTCATGGAGACAACTATAGAAACATACCTGATGCTGCAAAATGGCTACATATATTCTCCAGTTTGTGATAAGCAAGCTAGTTCATCAAGCTAGTTAAGATGGTAAGTTTTACATACATTGTTATAAATTGTAACAGTTTATTGTTGTTCGTATTAATTAATTTCGCGTACGCCACGAAACATTTTTGACAGCCCTATTCATAATCAAAGAGTAAAAAGTACACACTAAGATCGACGCCGCACTATCGCGCATACATTTTGTGGCGGATATCAGAGTATCAGACCTGTCTCTAAATGCTAGTCAGTTCAGTTAATCAAGAGCACGATACAGGGCAAAGACACGAGCCACTAAAGTAGTGGTTCCTGCGATATTTATTATTCTTTATTTTTAAGTTGAATAACAAATTGTTAACTTAATACGCAAGTAGTGTGTTGTTACCCTGTGTTTCATTTTACGAATCTACGATTGGCAGGTTACAGGGTACAAATACATCAATTGCTAAATTTGCAATTACTGTTTATTTTTCTCAACAATTTTGTACAAAGAAAACTGAAGCAGAAATGCATGAAATCTGATGCAGTAAATTAATTATTGGCAAATATGGCTTCCCCACCATAATTACCATAAAACAATAAAAAAAAAACAAATTATTATGAACAAAATTTACAGAAAACAACTACTCAGCGGACAAAAGCCCCGACCTACATTGAATTACACCTGCGCGGGGCTCAACGCAGGTCAGGGCTTCTGTTCACTAAGTAGTTGTTTCCTGTAAATCTTATTCAGCTTATAGTTTAGCCCACAAGGGTTAACGGTTGCAGCTCTTGGTAGCTGTTTTGCAGGTCGTTATCAGTCACTAAGACATCAGTCATGTCTGAGTTATAGTAGCACCTGACCATCACTCACTATGTCTATAAATTATTGTTATTGGTTATGCGAATCAATCCAAAATTCTATGGCACATAGGAATATTATATATTAGGAATAGATATCCGTCAAGATGTATATCGGAAGCACTAAATTTTTTTCCAGTCTACATCGTCTCCACCATATTATCTTTAAATTTTCCACATGTTGACTAATTGTTTTTATAGTCCTATATAGCATAGAGTCTTGGATTGATCGGTATGTGGACGTAGATATTATTTTTGTAAGGTACTAACCTTTAACTTTGAGAAGCTGTTGCCACAAAACACCCTCGATCGTATGTCTCCATGCGTCCTTAATTTTTTCTGTTTTAGCCTCTAGTACGTACGTAAATTTATCGGATTTTGACATTTTCTTACATTTAGTGAAATCAGTCAAATGAATTGTTAAATCTTCAAAAGTTGCTATTCGCAGATCATTCATTTTTATACTGTCACAATAAATATAGTTTTCTATATTATTCTGAAAAAATAAATTCTATTAGAAATAGGTATTTTAAGCGCCTGGCCACGTATATTATGCCTAAGCATTTATTTTCATGACTGTCTGTTGCTCGTGTTTTATTTATATACTCGTTATTTAAATGAATTTGGGCTACATTCAATATGTAGTGGGTAGCAATGAATCATCATTGGCCATGCGAGTATAAGGAAAACAGATCTCAAGAAAAACATGACTGGACAGTTAATTTCATAACCTTTGTTGTTGCAATGTTTGATTGGATTTGAAAGGAAGAACTTACAAAGAGAGTACAGTCATCTGCAAAACTGTTAACAAAATTACGTATTAGTATTAGATGTCATTAGTGTTAAGAACGAACAGAGGGGACCATAAGATGGATCTTTGTGGAACACCACAAAGATTGAGAACGGGTTTAACGAGAGGTCATCATCCATATCAACACCTACAACGTACGTTATAAACATGCAATAAATACGTTATGTTAATTAAAAGCTTATTAATTAATTTAGAAACATTGCAATATTTAATTAATTAATATAATACACAGATAATTATATACAATTTATAATTTTATAGGGTTCAACATTACAAATTTAGACGTCTTAATTTTATAAATATAAAAAAGTAGCTTTTGAAAGATATTTTTTGCAATTATGAGATCTTTTGTTTGTGTAAAACTTTCAAAAATTATGTTTTAGTAAATATTATTACTTACTTGGTTGTTTAAAGTAAATACAATAATATTTTCAAATAAAAATACCATGGACTCAAATCTTCTCGGTTTGATGATATTGAATTTTTTCTCTCATTTTGAAAGAACCATACCCCAACCTGTTAATGGAACTGTTTTCTATAGATTCTATTGCCACAAAATCATTTCCTTTCGACATTTCCCTCTTAATTATTTCTAAAGCCATGGTTGCACTTCTTGTTGGCAGTTCTAATTTTTGTAGTTGTTTTCCTATATTTTCCAAAAATAATTTATATTTTCCCAGCCTTTGTAAAGGAGTTAATAAATATGCTGATAGGTCCAATCTTTCCTTGAATTTTTCCTGAGCCCTCTAAAATAGAATAATAGGCATTTAGATTAAAACGAAGAAAAGGAAATTAAATGAATAGGGTCTCGTTTAAAAGTATCCAAAACGGGTTATTTTTCGTTATTAGTTTAAATTATAAAATGAGCATTTTCTTTAGTGCTAATAATTTTTTACAAGCCAATTTGGAGATCCCAAGTTTAATATCTTTTTCTACCAATATTTTCTTGTGTACTTTTACTAGTTGATTCTGGGAACAGCTTGGTTGCTTTATTATTTGTGTTGTGCAATGCCATGCAATTCTTACCTTTACAATTGGACTAAACTCTCTCAGTACAATATCGGCCTTTGGTTTATTCTTAAAATAATTTGGGTAGAGTTCAAACAAATGTTCCTAAAACATAATTCGATTCAGTCATAAATTAAATCCGTATGAGGAATAACATCATACAAAATTGATAAAAGTTGTAATAACATCTTCTACTTCTTCATCACAATTCTCTAGCGCATTTGAAAATTGCTTCTGATTTCTCAGTAACATTTCAAGGTTGCCAAATATGTAACAATTTTTTCCTATTAAATTTGGCGGGGTGTGTCTTTCTATGTAGGGCATATATTTCTACAATAAAACGAATTAAAGAAGATGAATAATAGTTTGATAATGTCTATCTCACGTTTACTACTTTTTGTAAATCCTCCACGTATTTCTTTTCGGTTGATTTAATTTCATCGATAATATAGGACAACCTAAAAAAAATTGAGGTCATTATTTTGAAATGGTGTATTGTTCTTTTTTACTGTAGGCCTACATGTCTTTTTTATGATGACATGCTATTATTTGATTAACATTTTTGTTCCATGTAAGTGATTCAATATATTGGGTGCATGATCCTAAGAGGTCCACTAAGAATATGTGCGTAATAATACGGCTGGGAAAAAATTATTACTAAAAATAGTAGTGTGTTTGCCAGGATATCGTTGTATTGAAACAAATTTACTAGGAAAACACGAAAAATTAACACAAACTCCCTCATCCAATCCTTTCTTAAATCTAAAGATGAAACACAACTGTTCCTAAAAGCGTTTGCTTATCTGCTCTATTGAGAAAAATGCACATAACCTTCTGACCTTGGTGTTGAGGACAAAAAGGATGAGAAACAGTATCTGGTTTGGTCAATTTTTGTTTCAGATCTGTCACAACTATATTTCATTCCTTAAGCTTTGTTGCGTTGATGAGAACCACAAATTCCAAAACACCGATGTCCTTTAAACATTTTTTGAATCCATCTTTATGTATACGACATAATCTTTCTAGTGCATTTGAACCTACAGACTTTTACTCTCTAATAATAGAAAAATTAATAGTTTCTGCACAAGCTACATCCTTTATCAATAAAGCTGCAAATCATTTCTGTGTATCATGGTCGTAGAGTACAGATATACTTACTGTCGCCGGCATTCACCTTGACTGCGAAACTCTTTCTCCAACCCAGTCTATTATTAGCTTTCGAGTTGTGTACACGTTAAGTCACTTGGGCGTATTGCATATTGTTTTTGTGTTTTTATTTTATTTGTTGTACTGTATTGTTGATATTAATTTAATAATAAAACATGGCAGACATACGCAGGGATAGAAAACGGCCATTTGCTAACAAAGTAAATAAATTCATAGGTGAATTCCCGGATTTATTCTATGATGGTGCTAAAATAATTTGTAAAGTGTGCTAGAAAGATTCGATGTGCTGGGATAATCGTGATTGTGAACTTCACGTAAATAGTGTACATCATAAAAATAAAAAACATGGCGTGCCTTCGACAACACCGTTCATGTTTGATTTACTATTAATGCTGATTGCCTGTGATGTTCCGCTGCACATACTCGATAAACAACCATTTCGAGAGTTCTGGAATCAATACAATGCCCAGGTGAAGTTACTAAACCGCACAACATTATGTAACTATCTACCAACTGTACACGTAGACATGGTAAATAAGATGAAGTGTGAATTAAAAAATACACGGCTGTGGTTATCTGTTGATGAGACAACAGATTGTAAAAAAAAATTCTATTTTAAATGTTATAGTACGAGTACTAGACCCTCTTAAACCGACAGTTCCACTGTTACTAGCTACCAAAAGACTAAGTCAGTGTACTAGCGAAACAATTACCAGGGTGGTGCTGGAGACGTTAGAAAAATTTGAACTGTCAAAAAGTCAAGTGTTGATGTTTGTGACTGATGGCGCCGTGACAATGCGTTCGGTAGGAAGTTCTTTGCAAAAACAAGGTTGTACGTTTATACATGTTACGTGTAAAGTGCATGCTTTAAATCTTGTGGCAGGAACTATTAGGAAAGGTTTTCCAGAGGAGGATGCATTAATAGCAAGTACAAAAAAAGTGTTTCTTAAATCTCCTAAACTTCCCCGTGCATTTCATAGCAAGTGTCCCGGTATTCCTGAACCACCACAACCGATTCTTACACGTTGGGGAACATGGTTGCAGGCAGCCTTTTATTATGCTGAATATTTTCAACAAATAAAAGCTGTGATACTACAATTCAATCCAGATGAGGCTGCAGCTATTAAGAAAAGCCAGACAAAGTTCGAAGCTATTTTTGTTGAAACAGCTTTAAAAAATATTGCGAAGAACTATAAACCATTACATGAGAGTATAAAAAAATTAGAAAACAGTGCGTTGTGCGTAGTGGATGAAGTAAATCTACTGATACACGCTATAGGTGACGCAACATTTGAGCGTGTTAAAGAAAAGTTCGCAAGTATGTTAAATAAAGACACCGGTTTTACCAAACTAAGACAAATATGTGATGGTGCAACCCCAGATCCGTTAAGTGCGTTCAAAGACAATTTTACGTATGCATGTATTACATCAGTAGATGTCGAACGGTCGTTTTCAAAATATGAGAATATATTTTCACCAAAGCGAACATCACTCATAGAGACAACCATAGAAACATACCTATTGCTGCAAAATGGCTACACGTCTTCTCCAGTTTGTGATAAGCAAGCTAGTTCATCAAACTAGTTAAGAGGTTAAGTTTTACATACATTGTTATAAATTGTAACAGTTTATTGTTTCTCGTATTAGTTAATTTCGCGTACGCCACTATCCCACGAAACATTTTTGACAGCCCTATTTATCAAGCATTTTCTGTAGCGTTTATAATGAAAACATTTTGTGTAAGTAGTGATGGGTAGTCGCAAATTTCTTAGGAAAAAAGGGGATTTTACTAAAAATGATAAGTCTGTCTGTATTAAGTGATACTTTTAATATGTTAAATCTGGCAACACTGTTACTCTCTTTGCACTTCAAACACATGCAATGAACCAGCTCAGACCTGTAGTTTTTGTCTGTACTGTGGATGGCTAGTAGTGGTATCGTACTGAATTTATAATAATTCTAATAGGTACAATAGATTTGTACCAAAATATGCGTATGTTTCGTACCACTGTATAGTCCGCCGTGCTATGCGGAGAATCAGCCTACAATACAATTCGTATCAAGAACGATAATACCGCGGTAATACTGTATTATTTCGATACGAAAGTAAGATTAGTACAATACAATAACACGATATGAAATCGGCATCAGTAAACCTCAACTCGTGTCTTTGTCTTTCAACACTACCTCAACCTCGAATAATTTTCATCTGGTATCTGGGTATCTTACTCTATTAGTACCAATACGAAACTGTACTAGTGCCAAAGATTCGTACCATACGATTCATCGGAAAGAATCGTATCACATACCTATAATTTGATCATTTCGTCAGAAAGCCAAACTTTAGTAACTACCTGCTTATATCAGAAGCCGACTTTGACCTATTAGCACAAAAATATTGCTATTAATATTACGACATAAGATTAGATCCTCGCCGCTTGATAATTGTCATGGCCTAATCTTATCTCAGTTTTTAAACACACTGTAAATAGAATTCCATTTATTTTTATGTGATATCAAATAACCATGGAATGTCCGACACAAAGGTAGTAATCTCGGATCTATTGCTCATAATTTTGTATAAAACCAGTCAAAAATAATGATGTCAGGAATAGATTTTTTTGTCCTGAATTACAATCGCCTTTAATGTTATATTTGTGAACTCTTATTATAAGAGGTAACATTTGGTCAACATGTTTATAAATTAATGTCAATAATTTGAAAAGAAACATGTCTACAGTAAAACAATATTTTCGAAAAATATGACAGTCTGGCAGATAAGCTGTCTCGATTACCTAAATTGCCTGTGACAATCTGACCGAGTCGATAAACATTAACATAACTTTATTTTTGGTATTTGAATGCTAATATCAATTTATTAGAATTTCGGTTTAAAAACATCATAATTTCGTACTATAAATTCAAAAAGTAAAAATAGGCAGCAATACAGGGTATTCATTAATTAAATGCCCAAACGTCAGGGGGTTATTTCTTACAATATTTCAGGACAAAAAGTTCCTATTAACATATGTTCTAAAATGTTCCGTTACTGACGGTGTTGAATTTTCAAATTTTTTTTTTTTTTTTTTTCCATGTATTTTATACATTTTTAAAGAAAATTGATTCAAATTGTGTGGACATATTACTTGTTACAGTCTCTATAAAACAGCTTTACTGATTTTTGAACAATCTACAGGGTGATACTTTTTAGGGATCATGAACCTTTTGAAACCCCCGAACATCTTTTTAAGGCGACATTGTTTTTTTTTACTTAGTTAACTTCCTTGCTGTTTTCTTAAACGTCTTGGTGTCTTGAATTATTTTCGTATTCTGCATTATCGTATCTTGCATTATTTTCGTCTTGAAATTTTGTAAGGAATAACCTCTTGAAGTTTTGGCATGCAATTAATTAACTTCTTGTATACTGAAAATCAATTTAAAGATAGTAAAAATACATATCCCCCTTTCGAATGTCTTCCTTTAATTTCAAATATACTAGAAAAATGCAAAAGTATCCCAAAATTAAAAAAAAATATTTCCAATTTAATGAGGACATCTTTATACAAAAAACAGAGCTCCCTATGGCTTCGCCACTTAGCCCCTTCTTATCCGATATATTCATGGATAATCTTGAAGAAACTATATTGGAGTCTCCAATATCAAAAGAACATATTATCTTTTGGTACAGGTACATTGATGACATCCTAATAGGTTTTAAAGGGACAGACAATTAAAAATACTCCTCGATTTTATCAATTACACACATAATAATATATCTTTTACCTTAGAAACAGAGAACGATAATAAATCAATAAACCTTCTCGACTAAACTATAAAAAGACATAAAAAATCATTTTCCTATAATATTTACCTCAAACCAATTTTTACAGACGCCACTATCCCCATTAATTAATATAACCCTGTCTCCCACAGATTAGCCGCATATCAATCTATGACACACCGAGCCTTCAGCTTACCTTTATCTGAGACAGATTTAAAAGAAAAATTAGACACAGTAAGACTTATAGCACATAATAACGGGTACCCTCAAAATATAATCAACAATCTAATCTACAAAAAACAAAATAAGTCCCTCTTAAAAGAACTTTAGCCCACTATTAACGAGAAAAAGTTCAAACATACATTTCATTACCATATTCAGGTCAACTCTCTTATTCAATTAGCAATACTTTTTCCAAATTTACTATTAAAACATCTTTTAGTTCTAACAAAAATATAGGCAGATATCTTTTCAATGCAAAACAAAAAACTGATATTTATAAAAAATGTGGTGTATATCGGTTAGATTGCACAGAATGTACCCCTCATATGTAGGTCAAACATAATTCTCCGTTATTAAACTTATTTAGATAACCTGCTGTTAATAAAAATTACACCATAATATAATTCACTATCTTGAAAAAACCCCTACATTTAAAGACATAACATCTGTGCAAATTTGAATTATATTATCAACCATAAAGTGACCCATCCTTCTATTCAGTTCAGTTTATATTTAAATGAAAGTAAAATCTGTGTATAATTTAGTTTACTTGAAAATGTCCGAATAAGATGAAACTAGTTCTGTTGTAAAATAACAAATAAAGTGAAAATTAGACAAAAAATAAAAAGTGTTTATAATATTTTAAATCAAAATGGATTTTCACAAAGTAACTTCATCTTCAATCAACTTTTTGAAAATACATCCATCAAACTGGATAAGATAGCCATGATAAAAATTAATCCTAATCAATGTCACTTTTATTCCTGCAGTAATTTTCTAGAACTATTTGTTACAAAATTCAAGGAAATTATGTATGTTTAATTGAAGATGAAGGAATAGAAAATAGTCAGAAATTATGGACGATGATAACTCTGTAAAGTGAATCTGATTTAATTAGACGATAATTCTACGTAAAAACATGGTAGGAAAACTGAATAACAGTTTTCTCATTTACATATCCATCATTTTACTTAAACAGTGAGTGAAAAAACAAACATGTTTTCACAAAAAATAAATGTATGAGATAAACGAGACAAATGAGACAAACGAGACGAGCTAAACAACCGACAAAATAGAAATAAAATAAGCAAAATAATTTATGTATCATCCATTTTAAATTCATATGTTAAAAACCGTTTTTCTAAGTTGATCTGAGGAGTTCTTTTCGGCACATTTCCTCATTCTGCACATTATTTTTCTTGCGAGTGGGTTGGAACTTTTGATGTGAAGATAACACTGACGTAGTTTACCACGAAACACCAAAACACTATATACTGCACTCGACGCACGTTTCGCCAACCAAGTTGGCATCATTTGGAGATGATTAAAACTAAACTTAAGTTAACAATATACCCTATTTATACATAAACTCTTGTGACCCACTAACCAATAAAGAGGGATAGGCCCTCTGTCACTATTCATACTATTTTTACACTTTATGATTTTCAAGCCTTCAAATGCATCCAGCTGTCTAGTATTTGTTACATTCCTAATTATTGTTAAATTGCTAATATCCATTTTATGGGTGTTCTCAAACGCATGTTGGGCTACACTAGACTTATCTGTTCTACTATATTTGAGATGGGCCATATGGCTTTTGAATCTAGTTTGAATTGATCGTCTACTCTGTCCAACGTATTTTTGATTACAGTCCTTAGAGCTAATTTCGTAAATCCCCGACTTTTCGTTTGTTTCAATTTTGTCTTTTGGACTGCCTGAAAGTTGTTGTAGTTGAACAATGAACAATACTGTGACTTTCAGTGGAACATGTTTATATCAATTAACGCGAAATTTGTTAAGAAAATGTCACAAAATAAAAAAATCAACAGATTAATTGGTAGTACCTCAAAAGAAAGTGTTCCTCAAAAAGTTCTCAGCCTTGTAGAAAATCATTCCTCACAGTCGTTTGATAAAGAAGAAATTAATCTCCTTAGCAAGGGATTAAATTTTGCTCTACCTACCACTGAAGGCATTTTAGATGAGATTGTTGCAAGTGTTAGAAGTTCAATTCAATACCTTCCTGATTCCTCTAAAGGATTTGTCAGGGAAGCTTGTAGAAATCAAATCTCGACAAATATTGTCACTAAAGTAAATAAAAAGCCAAAATCTACAAGACAGAAAAATTATCAAACGGTTGCGTGAAAAAGATTGTTTTTATTTAAAAGCTGATAAAGGCAATAAGATTGTTATTTTAGATAAAGAGGACTATTATGAAAGGGTAGATAATCTGATTAGTAATGGTTCTGATAAAAAACTTTCCAGAAATCCATTATCAAAAATGGTTAATGAAGTAAGAAATGTACTTAAATCCTGCAACAACCTTATTACTCCAGCTTAAAATAGGAATTTACATATATCTAACTCAAGTGTACCTAGATTATACTGCTTGCCTAAGATACATAAACCAGGAACGTCGGTACTTCCTCTTGTTTCAGCAATCGGATCGTCGACTTACCACCTATCAAAATGGTTAACAGAAGAGTCCGAAAATTTACCTATTGCACCACCTAGCTTCTCTATGATTAATTCCAACGATTTCATTAGTAAGGTGAAAAATATTCAGTTGCAAGAAGGTGAAATTTTGATCCTCTTTGACGTTTCTTCATTGTTTTCAAGTGTTCCGATACCACAGACCTTGGCCTACCTTACTCGAATTAAACAATCTCAGTCAAGATGTAGTAGAATATCTTAAACTCACTAAACTTTGAATGAAATAAAATTGTTTTCGATTCAACGATAATTTCTTCGAACATGAAGGAACAGCAATGGGTAAGTCTCTGTCAGCATTCACTGCCAGTCTCTTCATGAACAGATTCGAGACGGAAGCAAAAGAAGAATTCGAGTATTTCCCTAGAGCTTGGCTTAGGTATGTGGATGATATTTTTGCAGTGTTCAATACAAAAGTCGCTGATATTGATAATTTTGTATCTAAATTAAACAGTCGTTTCGCGTCAGTTAAATTCACATATTTATGAAATTGAAAAAAAATGGTAGGTGTCCAACCTACCATTTTTAGATGTATTAATAATTAAAAATAATGAAAATGACTTAGAATTTGACATATGCAGAAAAGATACCAGTACTTTAAGATATATCCCTAAGGACTCTCACTATTGTGCTCAACACAAAATGGCGAATTTTAATTTTTTAGTCCATCGTCTGGATATAGCTGCGAGTAATGGATATTCTGTAAGTTTAATTGATAAAATAATAAGGAGACGAAAGTTTAAAGAGTCGCTTCGAAATTCCTCGACCTTTCAAAATGAAAGAGAAAATCTGAAATTTGTATCAATTGCATTCAATCTTCGATTCACCCGTGGTATTGCTAAGATTTTTAAAGATGTAGGTATGACAGTGGTTCATTCATCGGGAAACAAACTACAACAAATTTTAGGCAATCCAAAAGACAAAATTGAAACAAACGAAAAGTCGAGGATTTACGAAATCACTTTAAGGACTGTAATAAAAAATATTTTGGACAGACTAGACGATCAATTCAAACTAGATTCAAAGATCATATGGCCCATCTCAATGGTAATATGGTAGAACAGATAAGTCTAGTGTAGCCCAACATGCGTTTGAGAAAAATTTTTTGGGCCCCACGAGATGTGCCCTCCATGGTGCAACAAATTCACTAATATTCAGTATGTTTGTTCCTAGGACATCTCAGATACTATATGTAAAGGTTCAAATGTCCATGTTGAGACGTGTTTGAGAAAATCATATCATAAAAATAGCTACTGACACACAGACACACAGACAAACAAACACACACACAAATGTATAAAATTCACAAAAATTTCTGCATATATCGAATACATTCACACCCAAAATAGAACAAAAAAATATTCCACCACAATGGCTAATATGGTTTGTTTACACACTTTTGACTAAGCCTTAAAAAGAGTTAAACAATAGCAAATGGTCCGACGGTAAGAGACAAGGACTTAAAAATTTGGTAGAGGCAAATAAATCGTATTAATTTGTCATAGGTGAAGTAATTGCAATTTACTCTAAGAAATTTTGTTTCTACAAGAAATCTTGACGATTACACGACAGCAATTGATAATGAAGGAAATATAAGTGTAATCCCAACGTTTTTTTTATATTGTCAAGAAACTGCTAATAATAATCAAATAATTGAATGCTTTAAAAACAAAATTTATTCCGAGAAAATCGCCAATTCATCAACCTCAAAAGACTTAGGTACTTGAAAGGATTATTTTTCAAAAACAGGAATATTGTTCTTATTATTATGAAACTGAAACTTACGTTCCCTTTTGCGTAAATGAGTTATTACGACTAACTGGTGACTGGGGTTCATTTCCCTCCTCATAGGACAGACCATGAACAGTTTCTGGATAACCAATTCTTTCAATTCTTACAACTCCCTTGTGGTCGCAAAACGTTTCACGTCTAACATTGTTATAAGCATCATCTTCCACACAGTTCCTCTGCTCTATGTTTCCCATGCCAATTCCTTCATCATCGGTGTCGAATATGTCACTGTCTCTTGAAGTGGTTGAATATAAAGTTGACCTGTTTGAATGTGGACCATATGAAACTAATTCGGCATTTTCATGAATCAGCTCTTTGGGATCGGTTATTACATTAAGCGACTTATCGTTATTTTCTTGAAACACTATTTCAGCGTTATTGAATGAATTTTGGATACTTTTCAGTGAAAAAGGTTTGTCAAAATTAACGGTTCTTCGTTCAATTGAAAGTTCAACTATTATCAGTTCCCTACCATCGTCGTTGTAAGCTTCTACGAAATATGATCCATTTTCTAGGTCATCACCAAGGCTTTCACAAAATTCATCTTCTAAATTTCTTTCATGTTCTTGTCCAACAGTATCGTTGTATGTCGAATGATAATCTTCATCATTTAAAAACGTTCTTTCTTCAGTACAGTCTTGCCCACACATGCTTGTTTTTTCTTCTTGTATATCTAAATTCTCCATGCATTCTTGACAGTCAGAGAGCCTTTCTTGATCGGACAAGCAAGTGTCTTGCATTTTATCATCATATTTTATTAAATTGTGCTGGCAATTATCTTTTTTTTACTCAATCCCTGATTTATTCTTGATTCATATTCGTTTTGAAATATCTGCATGTCTTTATCTAATTCATTAAACATTCCCTCAAATAATTGCTTGTATCTACTGACTTTACTGTAGTGAAGCTCTTCCATTTCTATGTTTATATCTGATTCAGTATTTGTATTTCCATCTTCATCTATGAATCCATCTAACTTCATTTTGGCTGCTTCCAGGTCCATTTCAAGGACAAGACTTTTTCGATATGTTTCAGTTTCACCCTCATATTCAGCTTCCGCAAAACTTTTAATGCTTTTCCTGCCATCGGTGATCTGCCTTTGTGCAATTAATTCTTTGGAGGATTTATCACTACTTCCTAATGGTTTTGAAAAAAGGCAGTCATGCGAGTAATAATGAGTCTTCGATTTGTTGCTATTTTTAATAAATTTTCTTTCTCCAATATTTCCTTCGAAATTTCTGCTAGCCTCATCTTCTGAATCGGGTTTGTCGTGGCTACCTACAGTATAAATTTCCTTTAACTTCTCTTGAATTTCAACAAATTTTGTGAAATGATCTTTATCAAGCGAAAAATCCAGATTGCTAGGTACAGTGTCTTTGCTATCCTTTTTCTTTCTTAGTTTTCTACTAAGTTCATCTACCAATATGTTAGTTTTCACAATATCACCCAGATCGTTTTTTGTCTTTTCCTGATCTTTCAAATTTTGTCGATAGCTTCCTTTTTTAAATTTGTTTGTGCTTCTGATGCTGGAACGAGAACTACTGTTTCTTACAAATACCTGGTCTTTACTATATTTGATATCTTCGTCATCAGAATTTTGAGCTATCGAGAGAACTGAAGTACTTTTACTTTTTCGTAATGTTGAATTGGGTGATTTATTAGGTCTTCGTATTTCAAAAACACTTCTCATTCTCTTAAAATTGTCCTCTCTTGTTCTACCTTCCAGTTCATCTTGAGTATAATCCTTTTTAATAACTCTTTTAGAAGCACTACGACTCATTTTAAAAAGATATCACAATTAACGATTATTTATTTTTTAATTTGGGCAACTGTAGGCAAGAAAGGCATGTTTTAAGCCTTTATTATTGGTTAAATTCACTACTACACTTTGTACTAGCGCGAACTGCTTTGCTAAAATATATCTTATCTAATCTGTCAGTTATCAACATAAAAGTTATTTTGTTTAATACTCTATTAGGTAGATAGCATTGTTGGTACATTTAAAATAATGTATCTTTATTTTTTTTTGTTATAACCATCCATATTAATAGCAGGGTATTTTTAAATGTATTAATAGAATATATCACATGCTTATATCGAAATAAATACATTCATGACTGCATATCCTTTTACCGTTATATACTGTGCTCCTCAAAAAGACGAAAAAAAATATATTTTTTTTATAAATTTTCTAAAAAGAAATAACAGACAAATTTTGATAAAATTTAGGAAGCAAATTAAAAACTGCTTCACAAAAATTTAGCTCATATGTAAAAAATAGTTCTGAATCGACCGAAATATTCAACAAGAATATATTTATTTCACGAAGGTAAAATCCAGTACCTTTTAAATGAGACAATGTATATTTAAGTAACATTATGAATGGATATCTTTTAAAAAATTTACAATTCTTTACCAAATTTCTTTTATCAATACCATGTAACATACAAAATGAGACACCTGTAAAAAATTATTAATAGTTATTTATGATACAAATGTTAAAAATGACTTTTTATTTTGTGAGTGGAGAAGTTTGCGAAACGAGCGGAAGCGAGTGGAGCAACTCCGCGAACAAAATAAAGTCATTTTTAACACGTGTATCATACAATGTTTTCTCTACAAACTGCATTAAGAGAACAATAAAGTTTCTTTAAAAAAGATTTCAAATCCTTTTAATGGTTACCTCATAATTCTAGTAGTTTGTAGGATTTATGAAATAAATAAATCAAGTTTGCCCGTTGTTTGACACATGCTTGTCAAATGTGAAAAACTATTGCAATATGATGAGTTCCAATATTAATTATAGTCCAGAAGGAAGCGAATCGATTCCTCAAGAAATTGAAGAAACAGCTACAAGGGCAACTTTAGATTTGTTGCCCACAAAATCCAAACAACAATATGAATTAGCGTACAAACGCTTTGTGGAATGGTGCGATCGGAACAATGTTGCAGGCAAGTACAGTGAAAATGTAATGTTGGCCCATTTCGAGCAAAATTCTAAAATTTGGAAGTCTTCGACGCTTTGGGCACATTTTTCAATGATAAAGGCTATGTTAAATGTCAAGAACAATCAAGATATAAGTAAGTTTTATAAACTCATCGCATTTTTGAAGCGCAAAGGAGGATATCGTCCAAAAAAATCAAAAATTTTTACACGCCAAAATATTGATGTTTATTGCAGAGGCGCCAGATGATAAGTATTTGATGTTTAAAGTAGCTGCTGTAATAGGTATACTAGGCGCGTGTCGCCGTGAAGAACTTTGTCAAATGAGTTTAAACAATATTGAGGATTTAGGAAATACACTAGTGATAAACATTCCAGATAGCAAGACTAGAGTTTCAAGAACCTTTACTGTTATTACTGAGACTTATATTGACTTATATCATAAGTACTTAGCATTACGTCCAGCTCATGTCAACCACCAACGTCTTTTTAATAAATACACTAGTAACAAATGTACGATTCAACCTGTTGGAATAAATATTTTTGGAAAGATGCCTACAGATATTGCAAGATTTTTGAAATTACCAAATAGTGAACTTTACACGGGACATTGTTTCCGTCGGACATCCGCCAGCTTGTTAGCAGACTCTGGTGCAAATTTATGTACAATAAAAAGACATGGAGGATGGAAAAGTTCGAGTGTTGCAGAAGGATAATTGGAAGATTCGTTAGAAAACAAAAAGAGAATTGCTTGTCACATTCTTCCAAATAATTGCCCTTCTTCTAACAATTCAGAAATAGAGCATATTAATAGTATTTTCTCCACTGCTTCAAGTTCAACTTCAACAATTTCTTCTTGTGAAGTAGCTTCCTCACAAGGGATAAATATTACTAATTGCTTCAATTGTACAATTAATATAAATATTTCTAAATAACTTGTAATTTTTTGTTAATAAATATATAAATGTCATTATGACAAACGACTTGTCATTTTACTTTTTTGCACTAGTGTTAAAAGTAAATCATGTGATCATTTTTAACGCGAGTTTATATAATATTACATTTTTAATTCAAGTATGCCGTGTTAAAAATTTAGTTTTTAATGGTGTTTGTAGAAAAAATATTTTAATGACTTTTACTATTTAAGGATAGACAACGATATCTACTTCAATAGTAATTTCGTGCAATTTCCCTCTTAGGAAATTGCTTGCTTTTCTTACTTATTTATACGGTTCTTCCGTACTAAGGTGTTGCAATAGGTGATATGAAGAATACAGATTTGGTAGATAGAGTAAAGCTAGTCATCCTAGAATCTTGAATAACGAGGAGAAAACATCTCCGATTATCGGTTCCAGCAAGGAAGCTGTTAGATATACACCGTGAGAGAAAATAAATTATAATAACAAGGTCACCAGTAAACATAAGATACTCTCCACTCTCTTTTGGCCTCAGTAGTCAGTTTATAAACACATACGGTTACAATTGAACATGTTGGTAAATCGACATGTTTTATATGATTGCAAATGTACAGTCAATATATAGATATTTCTTCAAAGGTGTCTTGGCTAGTAAATATTTGCTTAGGCGATAATAAAATACAAATTTCGAAAAAGATTACTTATCTAAGCATAGATCATCTGAAGCGAGTTTGGTTTAAGAAAACGTTCTACTCGTATGTATTGTTTAAAAAATACAATTTTGATTTATATTCCAGAAAGGTATAACTTACAAGATAGCCAAGTCAAGTAAATATTTACAAAATTTAATGTTTAGTAAGAAAATATTTACACACAATGTGTTTATGATTATCATCGTAAAAAAACAAGACAGCAACAATTATTATTAAACGATAATCGAGTAGTTATATTTTTCATTTTCAAACACAATTGCTTATACACAATTATTGATTCTTCGTGGCAATGGTTAAGCTTCAGTTAATTTGTGTGCAATAGCCATTTTAGTAAATTAAAATGTGTTTATGACAATTTGACAATTTGACAATTAAAATATTACATCTTGTTGGCAAAGGCAGTTTGATTAATAACCTCGAAAGTTTAGAAATCCTGAAAGATTCAAGAAATCCCAATACATTATCTCTGATTTCGCAAATCCAGTTTCAATCTTCACTGACTTTCTCTGTGGTTGTCTAATTTTTTGTTTTGTTTCTCTATTGAAATTTGTTTCCATTTGCTCGATAACATAATAATAGGTTTGTTCCAACTGCTGCTTCGGACCAGTTTGAAACCGTCAGAAATATTCGTCCAATTGCCTCTTATACACTAAGCTGACTGCATTTACATTAATACTTAACTGGGCGAATATTTCTGACTGTTTCAAACTAGTCCAGGACTGCTAATATAATTCAACCTTATTTTCTTGAGTAAATATTACTACCATGTTGAGTACATTTTCGCTGCTATCACCATCTGTAGTTGAATATAATAAACTGGTTCATATATAGTTTTCAATCTTTTTATTTAACGTTAGTCCTTAATTAGTTCGATAGAGGGCACCATCTTAATCAATTTTTCATTATTAAAATATTCCCTATTCGATTTTAAACTGTTGTAGTGTATGTATGTGTTTAAAAAAAAAACACGTTAATTTTATAATTTTATTAGAAAGTTAATTTATTAGATACAAAATTTATATATCTTACATTTACTTACCCCCCTTTTGACTATGTTGCACAACTATTTTAATTTTGACTACCCTGGTTTTATTTATAAAAATGTAAGTATTATATATATATATATATATATATATATATATATATATATATATATATATATATATATATATATATATATATATATATATATATATTTTACCCTCTATTTTTTACACAATTCAATTAATTTAATTTTACATAATTCTATATTATAATTCAAACTAACGTAATCTTTATTTATTTTAAATAATTTCAATCTTTCATGTTAACAATTTTATCAAAAATTTTTTACCTATAAGTTTTTACAAGTACATAAAAAATGGAAATAATTGTCTTCTATAGTCTTGTTTTTAAGTTTTATTAACTTATTATTAACATAAACTTATTAACATTTATATTTATGTATGTAACCACCATACTCATTTTCTGTAATTATTGTAGTCCCGTGTCTGATGATGTGAAGTAAATTTGCTTGTTTACTAAACCGCTCATACCAATAAAGGAATTTTATGAGAAATTTTCGGTTTGTCTGTCATCATGAATAAATACTCATATGGGATTGACCTTCCTACGTTATAAAATTAGTTTGTTTCTATCCCACTATGTTTGTCCTATTTAGAATAAATGAGTATCATATCAGGAAGTCGTTTCTTAGAAGGAGATGCGTTGCAAGAAACATTAAAAATGTTGTTGGACTTGAAACATTATCAATTTGATAAAATCGTCCTACTAAAATTCCTAATTATTATAAGTTTACCTGGATGCGAACAGTTATGCCTAAAATATAGTTTGCCACAGGGTTCTAATACTGGGCCCTTACTGTTTCTTTCGTATATATGATGACAACTATTTGTGTTACCAGTTTTACTTATTTTCAGTGATGTCAACTATAATTTAAAACTTTTGCTCTCACCTATGCATATGAATTATCCAAATAGATAGATAGATCAGATTGATTTAATTAAACTTTATACAACATGTTAGAATGAAATGAAAAGCTGGAAATAAATATTTTTTATTTTTTTTAACACGACATTTTTTGTTTACACCGATAATATTAAATATTAAACTAGTCTACAGAGCACTAAATAACTCTTAAAAACAGTCATTTTCAAATATCTATTCGATTAATATTATACTTAATATATCACAATATTGTAAGAAAATATATGAGGTAGCGTCAAGAAACTCTTCCTATACTATTTCCAATTTATGGTCACTACACATTAAATTCTACAATTCATCCACGAAAATCGCCTATAACCTAAATATAATCTATAAACCTTAAAAGTGACTAGTTAAAAGTAGCACAGAGGAACTTCTTAAATTATTTTACACATTTAAAAATATGCCTCCTCAGTGTCTCAAATTATCACATTCCTTAATTTACAATTTCCTAGTATAATTTTACGTGGCATTCTTCAATTTATGGCGGTTATCCTTGTCACACAATACAAATATGATGAAGAAAAGTTAACAGATACTTTGCTTAAAATACTATTACATATTCATACAAGTTGTACAGAAAGTAATCGTCCAAACTTCGGGAATCGCTGGAATACACAAAATAACATCAATTTAATATATACGAAAAGCAAACCACTTCCGAATAATCAGTATCACCAATCAGAGACATCGAAATGAAATTTTTTCCAAATATTTCCGGAATTATTGAATCGTGTACCTTGATATTAATATCATGCTAACAAGGTTTGAAAAATCTAATGGCAAACCGAAATATCATATTTTATAGTTTTTTTACAAGCGATCAAAGTCGAGAAACATTTTCTGATGTTCAAATTAACCGACAACGTGATATTGTAAAGTTGAGAAAGCATATCTTGCAGTTTAAAAAAATCCAGTGTTGTTACTAAGACAAAAAAGATATGGATAAAAAATCGAGACACCAGTTGCAGAAAACTAAACACACTGTATATTAATGCAATAGTGATTATTCGCTCCCCCGGACTAGCAACCAGGTCGCAGTGACCAGATTGCGACGGTTAATAGAGTACTGTGTGGTCTGGGAAAAAAGACCCGCGGAAAGAATGTCATTTCTGCATTCCATTCACAAGTAAGCGTAAACGAAATAAATGAATTAGTGCATGGTATATTTTTGTGATTGTTTGCATCCCGACCTACTGGTTTCGCAGAAAGCTGGCGACTTATCGGTAATACTGTCCCTTGTCGCTCGGACCTTCTTTCACCGGCTGAACAGTATATGAGGTTTTAGCAGGAAATGATGCCATACACCCTAATAAAGGAAACAACAAAGTAGCCACGGACACGTGTTTCGGAGTTATTACTCCTCGTCGGCGCATCGTAGCTCTAAGCATCACCCCTTTCCATTAATTACACAGCCCCACAAAAAAAAGAATTTTTTTGACCTAACAACGAGACGAGTATATCCTTATGTATTTTTGATCGCTGATTCCGAATCCGGGGTCAAAAAAAGTCGTACACCCCAAAAAAAATTTTAGAGCCAAAAAACACCCCCTGAATCGTTTTGTTTAATATTTTCGGGAACAATTGAATGTATTACGATAAAAATAAAGGTAAATTACAGCGTTCACCTTATCGGTATGAAACGCTCCCCCATAGAGGGTGAGAACCCCCTCATCTGCCACCAAACCAATTGATAACGACAATGACTGAAAAACATTTAAAAATGTTTAAGTTTCGTTAGGTTTGCAATAAACTGACGTAGAATTCACTTAATACCCCAAAACTACCCCTATAGCGTTATGAAATGGAAAAACGATATCAAGGAAGATGGGACTAACACATGATAGCAGACTACTGTTGGTCTCGAAAAGAGACACGAAAGAACAACACAAACGAGAGTCAGTAAGAAGATCGTTTGAAAATAAAGTTAAAAGATACCATAAAAAAAAAGATTAAAAAAAAAGAAGAATTAAAAGCTACTAACGTAAGAGTACTTCTCACACCCTTCAGGGATGCGTTTTACACCCAAATGGTATTAAGATTGGTGACAAATGACTGCTAATATCCTAGCCATAAGGATCTCTGCAAATAAGAACATCCATATAATGAAATCGTTATTAAATTTTATGGTTTTTCCTTTCTTTTTTCTGTAATTGAAGTTAAGGGTTGTTTTTCATAACGCTATAGGGGTAGTTTTGGGGTATTACGTGAATTCTACGTCAGTTTATTGCAAACCTAACGAAACTTAAACATTTTTAGATGTTTTTCAGTCATTGTCGTTATCAATTGGTTTGATGGCAGATGAGGGTGGTTCTCACCCTCTATGGGGGTGAGTTTCATACCGATAGGGTGAACGCTGCAATTCACCTTTATTTTTATCGTAATACATTCAATTTTTCCCGAAAATATTACACAAAACGATTCAGGGGGTGTTTTTTCTCTCTAAAATTTTTTTTTTGGGGTGTACGACTTTTTTTGACCCAGGATTCGGAATCAGCGATCAAAAATACATAAGGATATACTCGTATCATTGCTAGGTCAGAATTTTTTTTTTTTGTGGGGCTGTGTTATTATTACTACAGTACCTACTACATTTGAAAGTACTAAACTTTCGAAAATATTTTGAAAAATATGATTCCATCGCAACATCTGTGATTGGTTATTGCTCCACAAAAGTTTATATTACAAACTGATGTTATTTTAAGGTGTTCTATCGAACCCCCTAATTCGGTAGATTATTTTCTGATCACCCTGTATGTACATAGTGAACGGAAAGATACGACACAAATTCGGTATCTAGACTATCTAGATATTACGATACAAAATAAGTAAAAAACGATGTGTTTTAATATGCAACGTTTCTTATATTTTCTACATGGAAGCCATATCAGAATAAGTCACAAAATTAAGTTTTTAGCAAAATGCAGTTAGAAGAGTTCGTTTAGACTTACACTATATTTCCGCAAAATTAAACATTGCTCTCATACTAAGTCATTATTGGACTCTAATGGATGTAACAAGTGACTTTAAATCAATAATTTTGAAAAAAAATTGAAAAATTTTAACTTAACCCGTTATGGATTTCAGGTACAAAAATGCTTGGGAACTATTAGAGGTGTTGAAGTAGAAGTTGTAATACAACTGTATCTCCAAAATGGTGCATATTGGAGCACATCTTTTATAGAATTTTATTGAATATCTTTCAAATGTGTGCCGTGTCATTCTGTTGCACCCTGTATATTTCATTCAAATTTGCCATTTATGTTTATGTTCGTATTCGTTCAACCTATATTTCACAATAAAATATAGTTAATAAAAAGTAATACTACTACTAATTGTGATCACTAAAATACAATAACAAAGTTTGACAGATACATCAAAAATTCTCAAATAATTCTAGTTCTGAATCTTCTAAAGCTCTGGCTGATTTCCAATCGCTTTCTGGGTATTCATAAAAGTTACTTGCATCACCTTCATATAATACCTCGGGAATGATGGGAGGCTGGAAAATATTAATAATTCAAATGGTCATTTTACAATTTTAATTATTCTAAACAACATGAAACTTTGCACTGTATCACTCATTCATTATACAATTTTTGTTTTTTTTTTAAATACTGATTTTTATAAACTAATTGTGATCAAATCATTTCAGTCTACATTAGCAGCAGAAATTAAAATATGTCTCAAGAATGTATTCATTTTTACGAGAAAGCCTTTGAAATAATATACACTTTTTTACATAAAACCACAGTAAAACCAAGATAACTTTTTTTTGTTAAAATTTTAATCATTTCTTTGTTGCAAATTTGTATAAATTTCAAATAAATTGCTTAACTAATGCTAGGTATAACCGTTTTTATTGGGGCATGGGTCCCAAACAAATTTACTGAATCTATATCACGGTCATCAGACCAATGATAACATACGGATCCATTGTTTGGTGGCCGAAAGGATCACAACGGACGGCCAAATCCAAACTCTCTGGACTGCAGAGATTAGTATGCATGGCCGTAATGGGAGCAATTAGCACCACACCGTCAGCTGCAATGGAAATCCTCCTGGATTTACCTCCTTTTCATATATATCTGGAGAGAGAGGCCAGGTGGGCAACCTACAGACTGCAACAAGCGGCCATTAATATGCCGCAGACTAGTATCATGGAGCGGAACAGGTTGCTGGATGACATAGAAAATCACAGCATCCTGGGAATGCCCTCGGATACTATGCCTACCATGACCAACTATGAGCTGACCTTCAACATCCTTTCTCCAGAAAGAGATGAGTGGAATCGGAATAAAGCCGTCCTACTGAAGGCAGACAGTTGTTGGTTTACAGACGGCTCCAAAACTCCCGAGGGAACAGGAGCCGGAGTACATAGCTACAGATCAAGGGTGAGGATATTCTCAAGCCTGGGTACTCATGCAACTGTTTTTCAGGCTGAGGTTCATGTCATTGAACTGTGTGTACGAAGGCTGGAATATATGCATCTTACACGCAGATCAATAAAAATGTTCTCAGATAGCCAAGCAGCTATAAAAGCTCTTGGCTCCTATCGGTGTAACTCCAAAACGGCATGAAATTGTCAGAAAGCTCTAAATCATTTGAGCAAAAACAACAAAGTGATTCTAGTCTGGATACCCAGCCACTCTGGTATGGAAGGTAACGAAATAGCGGACTCCTTAGCCAGAGAAGGAGCGGGATCACGATTCATCGGACAGAACCAATACTTGGCATATCCTCAAGTACTGCCAAGATGGCTATCTCAACCTGGGCTGAAAGGAAAACTCTCCAGTATTGGCAAGAATTACCAGGATTAGTTCATTCGAAGGCGTTTATAAAATACCCTTTGAAATCAAGAGCTAAGAAACTTTTAGAGTTAAGCAGGGTAAACCTGAAAACTCTAACAGGTCTATATACCGGGCACTGCCGACTAAATTATCATCTGCATAAACTCGGCCTAGCGGAGTGCCGTCTATGCCTGGAGGATGATGAGAAGGCAGACCACATCTTAAGCACCTGTCCCGCTGTGGAAAGGATCCGATTCTCAATATTTGGCAAATGGTAAATGCTGCCTGAGGATCTGGGCACATTCTCACCCAATAAAGTTATCAGTTTCATTAAGAGACTGAACTTATTGGGTGAAATATAATTAGGCGTGAGCCACAATAGGCCTGCTGATTGCCGCAGTGGAGGATCCACTCACAACAAACCTAACCTAACCGTTTTTATTTAAATAATATATAAACACCACAAAAGGAGTTATCTTGTAATAGAACCTCTACTTTTTATCGATAATATATCTATTTTTACTACGAAACTCATTAAATGACATCAGAATTATTCTTATCATGGAAAGACAATTAACTGCACCAACTTAAAATAAAATATATTTTTTAAGAGTATTAATTAAAGGAAGATCTCACCCGCGATGTTTTGAGAGAAAGGTGTATTTGTAATTGTGTTGATTATTTTTACTTTCTTATACCTAATATAAGGAAGTATAGTAATCGTGATTTTTTTCGACCTCGAGATTTTGACTAACATATACATTTTGAACTCTCCTGAGTCCATTCTGACTGTTTTTCGAAATGACGAATCTCGACGAATTATAATGAAAAATTTGTCGGCATGTTTGCAGTATCGCGATAGCAGCCACAGTTTTTGAGATAAAGCTTTCAAATTTGGTACACATGTTCTAAAGGCCAATGTCACTGAAAAAATTCGGTGATGAGCAAAATTAGCCAGCTGGAAGGAAGTCCACAGGACCCAAATTTTTTTGTGCTGTCCGATTGATATGAGGACAGTTTACTACAGTTTTATTTTTTAACTAGTTTTCCGTAAAAATGGCCATGCTACTTAAAAATTGTAAATACTTTTATTTCTTCTTAGATAGCATTATCTAATACAATTTTATAAAAAAAAAATTACAGCAGTTTCAGTCAACAATGAAAGTTCAGTTGATTAATATCTCGTATTCAGGTACGCATTTCCTAGCTCAGTATTTTGATCTTCATGTCTGAGGTCTTTTTTTTTAAAAAGGACATTTCAAATCTACCGAAACACGGTTAATATTAAAAATTGATTGTCAGAAGGAAAGTGGAACCGTTGATCGAGTAATTAAGAAGATACGCAAACTATGGTGTGTCGAGATTTTAGTAGGTAATGTATTTCTTTGCCAATAGCTTGAGGGCGTTGCTAGTGTAATGGGAAGATGTTTGTAATTTATAATTGGACTAAAACTTGATAACAATCCTCAAGCTATTAGTATTACCAAAGAAACATAGTATCGTCTAAAATCTCGACTCATGAAGTTGCGCCTCTTGTTAACTCCTTCACACAACGGTGGAACACTATATACTTACAATTAACTTTCTCATTACAACATCTTGCCAGTCGATTTCTTTAAACCATCGATGACTTTTAACATCCTCTACACCATTCTAAATCAGAGAAAATAATACAATTAGTTACTCAATAAGCACATATATCTCGAAAATTAAATATTCACAATACATGACATACAGTAGTGCAAAACGCCAACGTGTCTAAATATAAATACTCGTTATTTCTTCAATAAAAAACAGAAAAAACTTTATTTCCTATTTTTATTTTTAGAGGACTTCCAGCCAAGTACATGAACAATTTATCCTACGTTTCGTCCGAGTTTTCGGGCTTTTTCAAGGTGAAAACCTAAAAATAATAGTTTTACATAAGTCGTAAATTAGATTAGTGACAGAATATATATCTAAAAAAGTGTTTTCTTACCTAATATAAATTTCCTATTTTAATTTCATTGTATGGGCTGGTTTTATTTTGTTTTTCATCATTTTTTTATTTGGTAGGTATGTGATGTTGTACGTGTTGTTCGACCAGTTAGGCAGAGAATGATCAGTATTTGGTGTCGTCGTTGATGTGTTTCTTTTTAAGAGTAGGTAATTATAACAGCTAATAGCATACTTATATTGATGGTCCGAGTGACAGAGTTATTGTAAACATTCTCATGATATTGGATAGCCGTTGAGAAGAAGTTTTGCAGTTAGCACATATACAGGATGTATAAATATTGTTACTATTGAATAAAATTGCGATATATGCTACTTAGATGTTCTATATCTGTTTGATAATTTACGGTTTTTTTGTTGTTTTTTATTTCGGCCATTTCCAAAAACATGCGTTTTTTGGTATTTCTTTCTTTATGCAGTATGGTTGTATCCAGAAAGTTAAAATTGTGTGAATTATTTATCGCGTGTTCAGTTAATGCTGTGCTACATGAAATAGGAGTTGCTATGGAATTTCTAATTGATAATTTATGTGATTTATACGTTTATTTAAATATTGTTGGGTTTGTCCAATGTAACACCTGTCGCAATTTGAGCAATCAATTTTATAAATAACATGGGTTTGATTTAATTTCTCTATTGGATCTTTCAGTTTTGAATATAATTTATTTTTATTGCTATTATGATTTCTGTATGCTAATTGTATGTTATACTTATCTAATTCTTTCTGAATTTTTTCTGATACTTGTGGTATGTATGATGCCGATATGTATATTTTGTCTTTATTTGGATTGTTTTGATTTTTGTCCTGGTTTGTGTTGTTAAATATCTGTCCAACGCAGTTAGGTTGTAAATCTATGTCAACTTGATTTTTATTGCTTTTGTTATTTATTATATGTATTCTCTTTTGAATATACTTATTCATAAAAGGTGGCGGGTAAAAGTTATTTAAAAGAACGTTTTTGATTTTAATTATGTTTTCTTTGTGAAACAGTTTATCTGATAGTAAAATGGCCCTGTCCACGAGGCTGTTTATAACGCTTATTTTGTATTTATTACTGGTTTTTGATTGGAAGTTGGTATATCGTCCCGAACTGATACTTTTTTGATACCAATTGGTTTTAATTCTACTGATAGATCTAATTAAAGTCAGGTCTAAGAAGTTTATTTTATTTTCATTTGCTGTTTCTAATGTGTATTTTCCTTTCCTGTGTTGTTCATTGAATTTCTGTAATATGTACTGTATTTCATTTTTATTAACACATAGTTGACAATCGTCTACGTATCGTTTATAAAATGCAATTTTATTTGAAAGTGTCGGTATTAGTTGGTTTTCTAGATATTCCAGAGTTAAATTTGCACACACTGCTGAAAGTGTTTAGCCCATAGCCTAGTCCTTCTGTTTGTTTATAAAAGGTTTTATTGAACGAGAAGTATGTTGAATTTAATATAAATTTTATGGTAGAGATAAATTCTTTTTTTTTAACACGCTTTTATTAGCTTCACTTGTATGTTTGTTTGTTTGTTTGTTTGTAACCGACTCTTTGGACTCGATTTTGACCCCCCTTTAAACGGACAGATTTAATTGAAACTTTGTACACTTACGAAGAATCGGTAACAATATAATAATTTGATAAGTTTATATCATTATCCTGATTAGGATCGCCAGTCCTTTCCTCACGTATCCTCTGCGTGAGAGCAAGAGGCTTAATATTGTAAGTATATTCCGTGATTCTCAGTTCGGTCGTTGGCCGAGCGGGCAAGTCTTAGTCGACGCGAAACGACGGACTCCTCGGGCGTGAGTTCAAATCCCATGGCTGAAATAAAAAAATTTTTTTTCAGAAATATCTGTTGGATCGTAATATGTTATAATATCAGCGTGGGGCGCTTTGTGCCATATTTTTCGTATATCGAGCAACCCACGCATTTTTCATAATAATACTAGTATTTTTCGTTCATTATTGTTTTCAGTTTATATTAATAATTATTTTTCACTCTTTAGTTTGATGTGCTTTAAAAGCGTGTTTTTTAGTTTTTTTAAATTATATTTATTTCTCTATGCTTGTAAATTATTTGATATTATTCCATTTATTTTGTATGGCTTCTATTGTCAAGTCTATTGGTATATTTGTATATAGTGATGTAATATCAAGGGAGATTATTATATAGTTTTCCGGTATGTTGATTTCATCAATAAATTTGTTTAACTCCCAGGAGTCTTTCAAACTATAAATAGTTTTCCCTTCTACGTTAAGCTATTTGATAGAAATTTTAAAAGTTCGTAGTTCGGTGCTTGTACGCAGTTACATATTGGTCTCATTGGTATATTAGGCTTGTGTAATTTTGGTAAACCACATAATTTTGGTGAGATTCCATGATGTGATATTAATCTGTTATATATTTTTTTATCAATAAAGCCTTTTTTTCAGAGATCCTTAACTATTGTATTATTTTCTTGTTGGGTGATTCACGTTTTATCATTACATTTTTCGTACGTGCTGTTATCACTTAATAAATCATTCATCTTATTTAAATATTGAGTTTGTGTTTTGATGATTGTTTTATTAGTTTTATCGGCAGTTGTTACGATTAATTCTGGACTGTTTTTTAAAAAGCTCCTAGTTTTATTTAAATTACTGTTTAAACTGCTATGTTTCTGATTAGGGTGTAATTTGTTTTATAATTAGTTTAAATATTACAGGTACTGGCTCTGATGTTATTTCTTTCAGATGTATGTACGTTATCCAATGCATTCTCTATACTAGATACCATTTTAGTTATTTGTAATTTCTTGTTATTTTTATTTGCGGTATCTATATTAAATTTCGGGTCGATAATAAGAAATTCCATAACATGGTCGGGGATATTAATATTGGAAATATTTTCAATCCAGTTTTTGTTATATATGTTAATTTGATTATTACCACATATACCATTGTTGCTTATTTTTGTTGAATTACTATTTGTACAATGTACAATGTACAATAATCTAATTTACGACTTATGTAAAACCATTATTTTTAGCTTTTAACCTTGAAAAAGTCCGAAAACTCGGACAAAACGTAGGATAACTTGTTCATATACCTGGCTGGAAGTCCTTTAAAAATAAAAATAGGAAATAAAGTTTTTTCTGTTTTTTATTGAAGAAATAATTTCTACTTTAACAGCCAACAACTTGTAAAATATCATCTATAAATACTCATGTTTTCGTAAAATTACTTTATACATACATAAAGGACCAAGCAGAATGTGTTATTTTCGAATATATACCAGGTGTCAACAAGATCATGTTTCAACCCGCATTTTTTAAAAAAAATTGGATTAAAATTTAAATACGAGTATGAGAAGTAAATGGACTTATTTTGACGAATATGTAGTATCATTATCGCTTCCGGTTTCACCGGAAGTGTCATCAATTTTGAATTTTTAAATGTATATTTTAACATATTATTCTGATTATACATGAAATTTTCTATATAATGGATCAAAATTATTGGCATTACCCTCAAATATGGCGGACTTATTTTTTATGGAATTCAAAATTAATAATTGACTCTTTGTATAATGAAAATTTTCCAAGTAGGTATTGGATATCATAATATGGTTCATTTCTGATATTTGGGTGCAATATGATGCGATTATTTTTCATTATAATGAAATTATTTGAAAAAATTTAAAATAATTTTTCCCTGATTTTTGGCGCCAATTACTATTTTTTTCCAATAGTAACCCCTATTTTTTCCTTCCCTACAGGAATCGTCATAATTTAAGCTTTAAATTGGCTTAAGTATAACGAATTTCATTATAAATGAATTGTGGCAAATTTAAAACTTTTGGCTCGTATGAAAGATATTTACTTAAAGCATTAAAATAATTTGCAAATAAACTAAGTTGCATTTGGAAATAAATGAGAGTCACATAATATTATTTGAACTGTCAGTTTTTAAATAACTAATTGATTGTTGCTCCTTTACGTTTACTGTTTCAATACTTATCCATTAAAAATTTACACACAAAATGAATAAGTCGACATGCTGTTAATTTACGGCAAATTCCGGAAAAATTCCAGAGCTGTTGCAGTAAACTACGAACAAAGTTTTCCAAACAGAAGACCCCCGCCCCAAAATTATTTCATACGACTAGAAGCCCAATTTAGAAAAATTTACCTGGTAAATGATGAAAATGAAGGGGATATTATAAACGAGGAGACTGACTGAAGTAAATGTATTAGCACTTGTTGAAATTGATAGGAAAATTGGTGATGAGTTAAATACACCGGCACACAAAAAAAAAGTTGTTTGTACATTTGACGCCACCTACCTCCCGACATGTATTTCGACCCGCTGAATCCAATTTGAAGTCAGTTTGGACCGTACACCCTCAAATATCGAGTAAATTGAAAAACCGTAAAAAATAGCGAAAATTGTGTGTTTCGGTAATAAAAAAAATTTTGTGGATCTAAACCAAGCCTAATTTTTATGTATTTCGATCCACTGAATACGAATCTAAAGTATATTTAGACCATAAGCCGTTTTAAATCTAAGTAAATTGTAAAAAACCCTCGAAAATTGCTAAAAATGGCAAAAAATTGTGATTATGTTGATGAAAAAAATATTCATTCTGTTTATACGTCATTTTTTATAGATTTTACAATTTTTCACACAGATTCTAAACTTGTATTTTATGCATAAAAAAATACAAGAAACGTATTTAATCGTGTTTCATAGATTTTTTTTCAATTTTTTCAACTGCAATTTTTTGCTATTTTATCGGTTTTTTGCGATTTTTTGAGATTTTGAGGGATTAATGGGCCAAATATATTTCAGATTCGGATGCAGCAGATCAAATTACATAAAAATCCACTTCGATCCGGGTCTACAAAATTTTTTTCATCAACATAATCACAATTTTTTGCCATTTTTAGCAATTTTCGAGGGTTTTTTACAACTTACTTAGATTTAAAATGGCTTATGGTCTAAATATACTTTAGATTCGTATTCAGCGGATCGAAATACATAAAAATTAGGCTTGGTTTAGATCCACAAAATTTTTTTTATTACCGAAACACCCAATTCTCGTTATTTTTTTAACACGCTTTTATTAGCTTCACCTGTATGTTTGCTTGCTTGCTTGCTTGTTTGCTTGTTTGTTTGTAACCGACTCTTTGGACTCAATTTTGACCACTTTAAACGGACAGATTTAATTAAAACTTTGTACAAAGAACCGGTAACAATACAATAATTTGATAAGTTTATATCATTATCCTGATCAGGATCGCCAGTCCTTTCCTCACGTATCCTCTGCGTGAGAGCAAAGGATTAATATGTAAGTACATTCCATGATTGTCAGTTAGCTCGGTGGTCGAGCGGGCTAAGGCAGTCGACGCGAAACGACAGACTCCTCGGGCGTGAGTTCAAATCCCACGGCTGAAATAAAAAAATATTTTTTTTTTCAGAAATATCTGTTGGATCGTAATATGTTATAATATCAGCATCAATAAGCAATATAAATATAGTTTAAAAAACTACAAAACACGCTTTCATATCACATCAAACTAAAAAGTGAAAAATAAATATAGTTTAAGAAAACTAAAAAACACGCTTTTAAAGCACATCAAACTAAAAAGTGAAAAATAATTGTTAATATAAACTGAAAACAATAATGAACGAAAAATACTAGTATTATTGTGAAAAAAGCGTGGGTTGCTCGATATACGAAAAATATGGCACAAAGCGCCCCACACTTTTTTCACAATAATACTAGTATTTTTCGTTCATTATTGTTTTCAGTTTATATTAATAATTATTTTTCACTTTTTAGTTTGATGTGCTTTAAAAGCGTGTTTTTTAGTTTTTTTTAAACTATATTTATTACGGTTTTTCAATTTACTCAATATTTGAGGGTGTACGGTCCAAACTGACTTCACATTCGGATTCAGCGGGTCGAAATACATGTCGGGAGGTAGGTGGCGTCAAATGTACAAACAACTTTTTTTTTTTGTGTGCCGGTGATATTAGCCACGAATCTGCGAGAAGGATTTTAAAGAAAAACAATTACAAAATCTTTAAATATCAAATAAATCAACATTTATATGGAAACGATTTTGAAAGGATAGTGCTATTTTGTGATTGGGCTATAACTAACATTAGAAGAAATAATGATTTTGCCAGGCAAATACTATTTTTCGATGAATCAAGATTTACAAATCTGGGATTATTCAACCTGCAAAATATTTGATACTGGGCACAACACAATCAACACCTCTGTAGAGATGGAAACCAGCAAGACAGATTTGGTTTTAATGTTTGGTTGGGCATGTCTGGTAATGTGTTCCTGCTTCAAATAATTTTTGATGGTCAGTTGACTTCCGAGAGATATCTGAAATTTTTTTACTAATAATAATAATTTTATAAACCAATTACCAAGAAAGGCAGGAGATAAAATTGTTTTTCAGCAGTATGGGGCCCCACCTCATAATGCCTGAATAGTCACCAACTATTTAGATGCGAATTTCGAGAATCAATGGATTGGTACAAATGGACCGGTCAGATGGCCACCCGGATCACCTGATTTAACACCAATGGACTTTCATATTTGGGGTTTTCTGAAATATAGAGTCTACATACTCTACATTGTACAGTCAGCCCCTCAGGAAGAACTAGAAGCACGAGTCAGTAGAACTATAAATGAAATAACTCCACAACAGTTGGATAATTCGTTGGAAGAATTAATTTATGCAGAAATGAAGAGGGCGTCATTTTGAACATTTAATATAAGTTCAAAGTATTTTTTTTATAATGCGACCTTTTTACTACAGTGACAAGGTAAAAAACCGGACACATTACATTTTTTATAACTTTTTCTAGGGGGAACTTCTCTTTTACAGTTTACAGTTATTGCCTAGGCCCAAAATACCTGTTTATCTCCTTTCAAAATTATTCTGATAAATATAAATGTTGATTCAGTTGATATTTAAAGTTTTTGTGATAATGTTTCTTTGTCATTTGTTTTTATGAATTATTTTTCATTTATTTCCAAAGGCAACTTTGTTTATTTGCAAATTATTTTAATGTTTTAGATCTCAGATTAATAATATAAAGACAAGTAACATCCATAAGAGATTCACTTATTATTATGACCAACACATAAACAACAATTTGCATGTTTATATATCGACGTATCCAAAACAAACCAGGGGCGGCTCCAGGCTCAGCGTTTATTTTAATGCTTTTGCATAACTTAAAACTTAATAGATATACAAAATTTGTTTGCTTGAGTAATGTATTTATCAATGCTATTCTGCTGTTGTTATTTTAAACTCTGTTTTTAAGTGATAAGTGATGTGATAAACTTTAGTTTTGTGTTATTGGGTACTGATTAATAATCGATTTTTAGTTATAAATATTTATTTAGTGAATATTTATTGAGAAACAATGAATTTTGTGCTGTTTATAATAGTATTTGGCCCAATAGAAATAATGAATAAAATCATCTTCACCAGCGGCGTACATAGTGGTAAAATGAGACCCCTTTTTAAGTATAACTTTAACGCTAATGCGTTTATATTAAATTCTTCAATATTTTTCAGTTTCCTAGTCAATTTTATATAAAAAAAGACTCTTTTTTTTAGGTTTTGAGTAAAGAATTCATTATTATTTGGATGCATCTAGAAGCTGCCGAAGAAAATTCGTGTTAAACAAATTGTTTTATTCTAAAAATCTGTCAAAAAAAAGTTTAAGAATCTTATTTTTTATCATCTTTCACCAGATTAATGACAAATACTTAAATGAAAGATAAGTTAGTGACGTGGAGAACCTTAAAAAAATTGAACCTTAATGCCCTGTATCTCGGTTACAAAGCATTTGCGGATATAGGTTCATAGAAACTTTTTTCTCAAAATCATATTTTCTATCAATGGTTACAGTTTGTCAGTTTAAAACAGGGACACCCTGTATAATATAATTTTAATGCGAGTTTTGGATTTTTTTGAGGTTAATTTACTCAAACCTCATACATAGCGCCTTCACAAATTCGTCGCTGTGTAGAAATTTTCATACATGACCCGATAAACTCAATGCCCTTTTGGTATTATAACAGGTAATATTATGATAATTTTACTAAATAGAACCAATATCTTTACCTCCATACTTCCGAGTCTCTCTATTCGATCATGCACTAAAAGTTTACTAATGAAATCTCTGGCAATAGGATCTAAATGCGCAGGCCATTCTATGTCTCCATTTATTATTTTTTCGTATATTGTAAATGAATTCTCATCATAGAATGGTGGAATTCCAACAAGCATTTCATACAGTAGCACCCCTACAAAAAAAAAAGAAAAGAAATACAACTAGGTTTCTTTTACGTTAAGAAGCAATTTATACATAAATATAGATATTTTCTGTTATCTTAGTTAATTAATTAATTAATTAAATTAGTACAAAAATTACTAAGTTATAAGATCAAATCTTGACTAAATAATTATGTTAACAAAGATGTAGTTGTCGAGAGGTTCAAGAAGAAAGATCAACCCACACCGTTATTAACTATTCATTTTAAATATTTGGCACTGCTAGTCTTTGAAACCACATTGTATTATGCAAAACTCTGACTTCTCTGTTTGTTCCAGTTTAAGCCATGCAGCATCTATTTGCATTTATCCGGACTCCCAGACAGTCCTCTTGTTTCCATAATAGGCGCTCTTTAAAAAATATCAAATTGTTTGCTTCATTTGCAGATGTGGAGGGGACACAATCTTAAATGTAATTTTCACATGACAAGGAAGGGCTTTATCCGTAATAGTAACAATGTCATTATTTGACATGATTCTACAGATTACTGCTTTATCTTCTACTTTTTCTTCCTGTCTATTTGTACGTCAACGTTCAGAATCTCCACCTACAAATTTTACGTGTAGAGTGTAGAAGAGGCTTATATATAGTTGCACCTGTTTCTGGTGAAATACATCATAATATGGAAGGGCAATTTAACTGATCAGTTCCATTGAGTTGACTAATTTTTTAGTGAGTGAAGTTAATCTTATAGAGAGTAGAAGATGGGAATACCAACACTTCCTGTTATATCTTCCAGATTGTATCTATTTCAAACTCTCAAACCAAGAAAGTAGTCGGAAAGTGAACCACTATGTTGGATATCAAAATATTTACAACAGCACATTTGATTAATTAAAGGATTGCCATATTCTTAAATCCTGAGCAAATATGACATGCTAAACAATGAGCAAATCTTTAAATGAAACACCACACCAGACGTATTCGTTGGTGTTGGTTGGTTTTTGTTACTGTTATATGTGGGATTACAAATAACCACTATGTAATGTCAGCTCAAAACGTCTGCTTTGGTAGTGGGTAAAGAATGAGGCAGACTCGTCTGACTACTAATTTAAAATTGAAAGTCTCGTCGCTAATCAAGAACCATCCTCAAAATTGATATCGATATTGTTTTTATTTTGTTCTACTACTCTGTCGTTTAACATGTACATCGTTAATGTTTATATAAGAGGCGAAATGGTGATCAGTTAGTATTTTTATCCATTAAAGTGATTGAAAACATCAATAATATCACAATTTCACAAAGCAGTAATTTAATAAAATGTGTGAAGCAATCATTTGATTCAATATTTAGCGACTCCAAATTAACAATATATTGCAAATTTCATTGTTCATTCAATTGTTTTAATGGTGAATGTTTTACCCTCAGCTTTTATCCGCCCAATATAATGTGTATAAAATTTGAGTCTAGCATATTGTCGGCAATCGGTGTGGGAAAAACATATTTTGTTTAGTTCTTGTCACATTATCTTTTATCTAAGATTAGGTTTGGAAGCATTTACATAATTCTCGATTAGCACCAACAATAAATTAACAATATATCTTCTCACTAGCTCCATACATATCTTTTCAATCTGTAGGTTCCTGAATAAAAATAAAAATCAGTAGGTAGTATGGTCTTTTTTATTTAATATAGTCGAAGACATGCAACTTTAGTAATGTGCAAAGTTTAATATTCCCAAAATCCTAGGTGGCTTTTTTTAGGTTCTCGAATGTGTTAACAAGAAACCACTTCATCAAGAGAGGGGGAAATAGTACAGGTCTACGTTTAAGTCTTCAAGATATTTATAAAACATTTGGATTAAACTATTTTACTGTGGAGCATATTTCCACTCAGGCGACCAGGATTCAGATTCGGGCTGGGGTAAGTCGATGTGACATAACGGTTACTAAATTTTTCCTTGTTAAGGAGATTAAGTTCTTCTTTATCAAACGATTGCGAGGAATGATTTTCTACAATGTTGAAACTTTCTGAGGGACACAGGTAAGTATGGCAAATAAATTTTTTGAGTTTTTATTTTGTGATGACATTGTCTTAAAAATTTTAGCATTAATAATAATTGATAAAAATATGTACCATCGCGAGCAAAAAACTGGTACAAGATGTTCACGCAGTCACTCTCAAATTATAAAATTTTAAGTTGACTAGAAAATATAATAATAAATATAGAGTGAAATGAAAAATAGTAACTCTGAAAATTTTTTTTGCTAATTATTATTTACTAACTTTACAAAACTTTTCACTGATAAATATAACATATATCTTTTTAAACAATTATTATCTGTGATAAGTATTGTAAAAGTTAGTAAATAATAATTAGCAGAAAAATTTTCAGCATTAATATTGTTCATTTCACTCCATATTTTAAACTTTTACCAAGAAGAGGCTACCTAATTTGTTTTTAATAATAAATAATATACAGTAACTAGTTCATGTAGTTCGTCGAACCGAGACGAAGAGAGATATAAATAGACGACGCGGCGTTAACACAAGTTTACTATTAATTCATCTCCAGATGATGCCAACTTGATTGGCGATACACGCTTAGAATACAGTACCGAGTGTTTTGTTGGTGTGTGTGGGAACTAGTTGAGTGATTTTGTATTGTAATAAATAGTCGTATTTTAAAATATTTTATTTTAATAATTATTAAAAATAATATTTACAATGTTAATACTCTTCGTCTTAACTCATTCCACTAATCAACAAAATTAACGGACCCTTAACAACTTCTATTATTTAAAAGATTTCAGTTAATAATGGACTATCTATTATTGTGATGTCACATAATTATGCAACCTACTTACCACTCAAGACACACCGGTTGTCTATATGTTATGCTGGAACATGACCTTTAATGCATATGTTATAAAGGCGACATTTTCGCGGGTTGAACACGGCGTAGAATTTTATTTTATTTCTCTTTTGGAGGAAATATTTAAGAACTGTCAGTAACAAATTTACAAACACAAACATGTTTGATTGTGTACAGTGTTCAACGCATTAGAGAAACTCTATTATTGATTTAATAAAATAATATTAAAAACGAATTTAGCATCCACCAATAGGAATTACCCATTGACACATTTCGTTTAGTTTATGGCTAACGTCAAGTTGTTGACATAGTTTATAAACTCGTTTCTTTTTATAAAATAATTTTGATTTTGCTTGAATTGTTAAGAAAATTAAGAAAATGTTTAGCTTCACCGATTTTTTTTATTTAAAAAGATATCTGATTCACTGTTAAGTCTTTCTCAGCATGCTGCAAGAAATGAAACATCTTACATTAGAAAAAGCAAATTAAAACCTATTTTAATATATAGAGGAATTGGTAGCTACCATTTTATTTTTAAGCTCTGAACTTCGCATTTTTTTGCTAAATCTTTGCAAAAATCTGGCAACTAAAATTTAATTCAATCTGTAACATACAGTGTGGAAATTAAGTAAAGCATAAATTCAGTAATTCAGTTGATATTAATTTTTTGGAAAAAATCTCGAAGGGGTATAGCGATTTTAACTTCGTCAAATATTTTCAGTCCAATTTCAGTTTCTTATGTCGTTTATTTTTTAAGTTATGACGTCATCGACTTTTTTTTTTTTAATGACAACCTATATTTTTTATTATTGATTTTGGTAGTAGATTTTATTCTGGTTCCGACCGTATAAAATTTTCAATATGTTATTATATGAAAAAATCGAGAAAAACAGTCTTAAAGTTCAAATAATAAAAATTCATTAAATTGGGTAAATTTATCTAGTTGCCTAAGTTTGACGCAAAGTTATCGACGGCACATTCGTTTTTATTTTGAAATTATACAAATAGTTGAAAAATCGAAATAGAAATTTATTATCTGCTCAATTCAAAGTTAGTAATAACGATAACTTCGTGAGGCAAACATTAGTATAAAAAGAAACTAAATTGCTTAACCAGGAAAAAATCTAACAATATCATCAAACACAAAAATAAGCATAGAAATAACAGTTGTTAAATTACATTTACACTAAATGTTCAAATTGACGACCCTGTACTATTTGACAATACCCAAGACGATTATAAAATTCATTTCTCACATTCTGAATAGTTTGAGGCGATATTAACCTAATCTCTTGTTGAATTCTTTGCCTGAGATCATCTAAATTATTGGGTCGATTGTTGTACACTTTACTTTTTAAGTACCCCCATAAAAAGAAGTCTAATGGCGTTAGATCAGGAGACCTAGGCGGCCATTCTATCTGACCTCTTCTCCCTATCCATCTTGCTGGGAGAACTTGGTCCAAGTAGCGTCGCACAATAATTTCGTAATGAGGTGGAGCCCCATCTTGTTGTAACCAAATGGTATTATTTGGTAGGTCAGGGTTATTTGCATTGGGGAATAATGCAGCTAATGCAGGCATCAATTCCAACTGTAAAAATTGCAGGTATCTATCTCCAGTCAAATTGTTTTCAAAAATGAATGGACCTATAATTCTTTCACCAATAATTCCTGCCCAAACATTAACTTTCTGAGGATATTGGGTATGACTTTCCTGCATCCAATGGGGATTGTCCCTAGCGCAATATCTACAATTCTGTCTATTGACATGGCCATTTAAACAAAATGTTGTTTCATCCGAAAATAAAACACGCTGGAAAAACATTGGATCGCGGTTGCAAATTTCCATCATTTGTTCGCAAAACTCTTGCCTATGATCAAAGTCATCTTCTGTCAACTCATGAACCAAGTGCACCTTATATGGGTGGAATTTTTGCACTTTCAAAAGTTTTAGAACTGCAGTGTGGCTTATATTGTGGGTCAAAGCAATGCTTCTACTAGTTGAATGTGGATTGTTTTCAATTTTTAGTAGCACATCAAGTTGTGCATCATCATTTAATGTCGCCGGACGTCCAGTTTTTGGAATATTCTTTACAACGCCATGTTCCCGAAATTGTTTTTCAATCCTACTAATTGTTGATTGATTTATGGGCTGATCCGGGTATTTTTCTCTAAAAAAGATGACACACTTCTTGATGTGTTCTAGCTCTGTCGCCATAACCAATCATTATTAACACTTCAATTCTCTGTTTGTCGCTCAACTGTACCATTCTTATTAATAAAATAGTTTTTCTAATTTAGAAAAGGCAAAATAATAACACTTATTCTATTGTGACATTTACAAATTATTTAAATCTGACAGCCGTAACTAATGTGATACACCGGCAACTAGATAAATTTACCCAATTTATTGAATTTTTATTATTTGAAATTTAAGTCTGTTTTTCTCGATTTTTTTCAAATAATAACATATTGAAAATTTTATACGGTCGGAACCAGAATAAAATCTACTACCAAAATCAATAATAAAAAATATAGGTTGTCATTTAAAAAAAAGTCGATGACGTCATAACTTAAAAAATAAATGACATAAGAAACTGAAATTGGACTGAAAATATTTGCCGAAGTTAAAATCGCTATAGCCCTTTGAGATGTTTTCCAAAAAAATTAATATCAACGGAATTACTGAATTTATGCGTTACTTAATTTCCACACTGTATATACAATTGTCATGCAATAGTAACTGAAAGTTCTTAAATATTTTTTACAAGGGAGAAATAAAATTCGACACCATGTTCAACCCTCGAAAACGCCGCCTTTATAAACATATGCATTAAGTGTCTAGTTCCAGTATGTTGTGTAAGCAACTGGTGTGTCATAACAGTAGTACCTACGTAGATTGCATAATTATGTTACGTCACACTAAAAGTGTCTATTCTTAAGGGCCGCTAATAATAACAACTCACACTTAAATAACAGCAGTATATACAAATATTCTATAAAAATCCTATTCTAGAAAAATCAAGCTTATCTCAGTAATATTATTTATATCACAATATTGTAAAAAATATAAGAAATAGCACCATTACTCTATTCTAGACGTTTTTCTGTACGGTTAGTAGACATTATGGTAATTAACAATCTCATTATTAAAAACATGTTTTTGCGATAATGTATAGGCACAATAAAATGATATAGCCCAGGAAAAAATAGCCCCACCATAGAAAAATTGCAATAAAAATGATTTATTTGGCACATAATGTAGAAAAACGTGCTGATGTACACAAAATTCAAAATATTGAAAACACAGAAACAAGCTTTTATTTTGAAAAATGGCGTTTGTTTTATTTTTAATGCCTGCTTCTGCAATTCAGTACTACATCTTGGTGGGAATAGGTCAACTACAACAAAGAAACTATTTTTTAAAAGTCGTTTCGCTATGTTCATTATAGCATCCTAAGAACTAGTTTTTCTTATTCATAATCAGTAGATCGTGGCAAAGCAGACGGCTCTCAGTACCGTTACATGTGGACGTTCCCGATAAGCCCCATGCACAAAATATAATTTTGGCATTTTTTGGGATCTTTACTCATAGTGTGTTAAGAATTTTTTTCTTTTTTTTTACAAAAGTTATTCAACATTAAAGTTGGAATTAGTTTATTACGCGCGCACACACTGCCGACCGGGCAAATCGATACGGTGACGTCAGAGGACTATAGTGCTAGCGCAGAAAGCAGTCAAAGCATGTTGTTAAATGTAAAAAAAGTCGTGTTATTTGTGATTTGTGTTGTTAAATTTTATGTGAAATAATTATTATCAATTCTTCTAAAGTATCGTCATACGACTGATGCATCGTACCGATATGTGAAAATACTTAAATAAAAACGCAGCCCTAGTTCCAGGAAATGGGAAACGTAAAAAAGTGTAGTAAATATGGTTAAACGGTAGAGGGAAAGAAGTTTTCGAAAACATGCGTGGACCATTTTGATGTAACTAAAAAAATGATAATATTAGAAATAAAATGCACAGGCAATAAAAAATAATGTGTAGAGTATTTTATGGCACGGTAAAAACAGTGACCCTGGGTTTCGAACGATTGGAATTATTAGAATTTTCTCGTTTTCTTATATTATTTTGAGGCACTAACGAGGATATTTTCCATCGTGGATTTTGTGTGACTCAGTAGGCTACTGAAAATTGTAGGACAGAAAGTTGTCAATTATCCCTTTTGGTTGAGACTCATTTTAGACTCAGTATAGAGGCAGAAAGGTGCAAGGACTCAGCGGGTAACCGAAACTTTCCCATGTCCAGTTATAGGCAGCTTGGCGGTTTGTCCCGTTATCTTAACAACATGAAAGTCTGGGGTTCCTTGTAGTGTTCGGTTTGATTCTCTCATAAAACGTTATTAGCAATTGCGCAGTTACTTACTACCGTTTCTGCACAAACTACAAAAAATGATTGAAAATACGATAACTTAACATTGTGAAAGACATTTAAATTCGGCTATCCATCGACAAAATATTTCCGGTACAGTTACAAAAGAGACATTTTTTTAAAGATTTGCGTCATGTTCTGTGCATGTAGTTTTCCTTTACCTAATACTCATACATTGCGAAAAACATATATACCAAGTACCAAGTGTATATAAAAATGTTTTGGATTATAGAGGACTACGAAATAAATTTGTGTGGGTAACAGTGGATGAAACAACTGACTTTCGGTGTAATATTGAGTGTTCAAACCCAGACTGCAAAAGGATCTTTTAAAAATATTTCGTAAACATATGTCGTTAAATATTTCAATATTTTAAAAACATTTTGTAAAATGTTTTAAATATTGTCAAAATATTATGAAAATATTTTTGCGTACCACTTTTTTGTCATTAACGAAATAAATGTTAAATAAATGTTGTAAATAATGTTATACACAAAATAATTCTAATTTAATGGCTTGCCTGATTCATCCTGGACTATGAAATGCCAATCGCAGCATTGAATCTGCTACTAAATTCATTTTAAATGAAGTACTTGAGAAATCGCTTGCCTCGGTGGGTTCGAACCTCAGTGAATACCACAGACTACATTCTCTGTGGTGAATACACACTAATGCTTGCAAAGTCAACACCTTACTCACTCGATCACTTGCGCTATGTTGATTATTTGGCAAATAAGGAGAGATAAGTACTGTTTGCTCAAATATCAAGTTAGTATTTTGGTTATATTATATTTATAATATTTATATAAATCATTTTAATTGATGAAATTTGCTGATCATGATCAGTTAAATTCGATGCTCAAGTTCATACGTTGAGTGTTAGATGTGATTAAATGATTCTCATAATGTAAATATATTTAAATTATTTTGACATTAAATGGACAAAAAATATTTTAATAACATAACTAATATGTATTAAAAAACGTGGTAAGATTTACAGTATATCAAGTGTACGCGTAAAAGTGGTAATAAATTCGACAAAATCGTTACCAAGTGAGTGACAAAAAATCGCTCTAACAAGTCGTCGATTTTTAAATCCATTTCACAATTTTTCTCTTGCATATTGCCAAGCAGTGAATCGAAAACAATTTGAACAATTTAATTTATATGGAATTTAAATAAAATTTCATCTAAAATAATTTTTTTGTCAAAAAAATTGTTATGTAACATTTATGTAGAGTGAAATTACTTACAAGTGGACTAGAATGGATTTTTTCCAATCATATTAAATAAACTGACCATTATCCAATAGTTTTCGATTTAGAAAATTCAACTTTTTCCAACCTGTGTAGAAAAGTTGATTTTCTCAACACTTCTCGACCAATAAGAAGCCGGCATTTCCACTTTCTCAACACATTCTGTTGTCCGATCTCCCCTTCAAAAATGGACTCATCTGTTAACAATCTGACGCTATTTATCAAAACTTTTCATTTGAGTTTTAGTGATTTTCAATGGTGCTGTTGCGAAATAGTGCGAAAATTTCTACGAAAATCATTTAAATAGAAGGGACTAATGGATGTTTCGTCCGATAAGGAGATTATTGATAGTACGCCACCAGAAATTGTGAACGCTGCGAAACAAAGCTCACTTAACCTCTTTCCTGAAAGATTCAGGAAAAAATATGAGCAAACTTATTCCACTTTTATCGACTGGCGCAAAAAGAAGACGATAAATTCATTTTCCGAAAATGTAGGGTTAAGGTGACAGTCGTTGGCACATTTAGCCTGCTACTTTTGAATACACGTCATAAAGCAGTTTGTGTAGGAAAATCTATAATAACTGGTTTATTCGAAAGATGAAGGTGTGTATTATTGAACAACGCCTTCTGTTTGGCATTTGTCCTTGTTTAAATGGTGTTATTCTAAAGAGAAATGAAGAGACCTATATTTCATAGTGGTTGGCAGGGAGTAATTGGCATGTTTCAGAAATGTATCTAAAAGAAAGTTAGGCAGGTGTAATTTATGAATATTAAGTCATTATTAAACTTTAATATTACTTTTGAAAAATAATTAAAAAAATAATTTTTATGTACAATAATTGCATACAAAAACTGCAGAGAAAAATATCTTATTAGCGCACTTGAAATGTAGAGTTCGCGTACATTTCGAATATTTTCGTCCCATCCTGTTTAATGACATTGATTCTGCACACGAGTAGCAAATCCCTTTGGACAAGAATCTTTTTTTCTTGTTTAACTTCTAAGTCTGGAAGCATACATCCTTTTTCCTCCTGGGGGAATTCTACTTCATGTTCAGGGACCACATTTTCTTTAGACTCATCTTCAGCATGTTCAGGGCATTCTGGAAGCACACATTCTTTTTCCTCCTGGGGGAATTCTACTTCATTTTCAGGGACCACATTTTCATTGGACTCATCTTCAGCATGTTCAGTGCATTTTCCTTTATTCATTATGGCCAAATTATTTTTATTATTTTCATTTTGAATTGGGCTGATTTTAATATTTTGAAGAACATTTATTTTATCTTTAGTTCTTTTAGATTTTTTCTTATTCACTTCACTTTGTTTCATTTTTTTATTTTCTTCTCGAACCTTTCGATTTTTTACTTTTGCTTCTTCTTTCATTTTTTTGTCCTTTTCTTTCTTCTCAATAATACGTTTCCACTCTTGAGAAGTGATTACGTAAGGTAATCTTTCTATGACTCTCTTGTTTTTCCTTTTGGGACTTTGTGGCCAGTGAAGAATGCTACTCAAAGGAGATTCAGCTGAAGTTACAGTCTCAGCATTATTATAAACAACTTCAACTTCTTGTTCCGCATTAGGGAGTTCAATGGATTCACTGTTGTTGTTTGTTGGAGCGGTTGAAACCATTTTATTTTCGTCATAATCTTGTAAAACCTTGTTTAATTCGTCATCAAAATTTTCAGTTTCTATTATTTCTATGGACATATTCTCAATATCATACATTGCCGAATCTTCTGCTTCTATCTGATGCTTATTAAAAAAACTCCAAATTTTTTTAAAGACAATTTCTTTCACAATTATTTATGGTCTCGTTACCCCTTTCAAATGAGCAAGTTCTCGCCCAGAAAACTTTTAAAGGTATTAAAATCGAGAACAGGTTCATTCTTAGTCACATTGCGGTCATTATTGCTAATATCAATTGCATCTCTTCCTTTGATTACGTTTTGGATACTTTCATGAGCTCCTCCAAGACATTTTGAATAGTCAATGGCATTACAATCCCATGGAAATAGTCCAGTTGCTTTAAAGCCATTGACTATTGTGCAACTTTTTACGTATTTTTCAATCACTTTGGCAAGCAGCGGAGCAAAATTTTCTTTTGTAAATTGCAATAATGGATGTTGTCGCCTCCATTCCAAAATTCCTCTTTGCCAGCCAGTCTTTAAAGGTTTGAAGGCGGCGACGTCAGCAGGTTGAAGTAACCTTGTTGCATTGGGGTACAATGCAATCAAAATTATACCTAGCCTGTTACATAACTGACTTATCTGCAATGTGAGATGGGTTTTATGTCCATCTACAAATAGTATAACTCGCTTTTCAATTTTTTTCTCTTCTAGGTATACATTAAATACATTGGCTACGTATTCATAAAAAGGAGAAGCTTTCATCCACCCATTATCTGAATAGCCAATGCCCCATTTTTCAGGCACAGTTTCAAGAATTTCTCTTGGTGGCTTTCTGTTGTAGGGGTAAATAATCATTGGCAGCGAAAGGTTGCCAGTGGCGGAAAAGGTAAACATTACCATAAGCGATGCTCTTTCTACTCCTTGATCGACTTCATAAACATTTTTTGTACCTCTACAAGCTATAACTTTTTTATTTTTTGGGCAAAGGAGGAAATTTGTTTCATCCCCATTGAAGATTCTACTAGAATCGTTTAAAATATGTTTTAAGCCTTCTCTTTCTAGCTCATTCTCGATTATTTGAAACCAATTTCTTATATTCTTTTCACTAATACAAGAGCTTGGGTAACGGATTCAGTTGTTCTAAGGCGCAGTTCGGGATGACTTTTGATAAACGCCCGGTACCACCCCTTGACAGGTAAACCATTAGGAAAGGGAGTGTTTCTTTTGCAAGATTTAATAAAGTTTTGTACGCTGTACTGTACATCTTCTATTCTCCTTGGAAAGCCTTTCCTGACATGCGTTTATCCACCTTCCAGTAACAACTAATTAGATATTGTACAATTAAAAAATGTAAAATTCTCTTACTCAACCAATGTTGTTTCTTCGTCCGTTGTTAGATATGTAGCTGGGCCATAACTAGGCTTTTTAAATTTGGCTCCCATTCGAAATTGTATGGTAGCTCTAGGTACACCAAACATTTTTGAGGCCTTCAGTTTCGGCATGCCATCCCTAACAGCACGAACTGTTTGTGCAATTTTATCTTCCCTTTCATTCATGTTTTCTTAAAAAAAATCAATAAAATGCAACTTCAAATAGTTACTGCAAAATTACAAAACAAGTATATTATGCAACTATACTTATTTGTTTCCTATATGTATACTGAATTCAGAACAATAACAAAGAATATCTAATCATTGAACATAGGTACAGGTACGTATAGGTACTAGAAATGCCTAATTAGATATCTGATTTTCATCCACATGCCAGTCACTGAATTACTGTAAAATAATTGTGTGACAGTTATTGGCACTCTTATGCCAACCACTGAAATTGAAGTTTTAATAGTATACAGTGGTTGGCATCTTAAGTTTTTAGGTTATAATTTATAAATAAGAGACTTTTTTGTAATATATACATGAGTTAATAACATATAAGCATTAGTAAACACTTACCTACCGTTATCTTTTGACAGTCACAAAAAAAACACAAATTTTCTGACAGTAATTTAGCATAAAAACAAGTCCAACCGACACAATTTATCAAACGCTATGACAGCCCGCCAAATCTTGTATGATAACTGAAGTGACAATGCCAACTGCACATAGAATATTACTAGATTGTAGCACAAAAAGTACAACTTTGGTTTGAATAAAACCCTGACGCAGTCAATGCTAGTTGAAACAGATTATAAAAGAAAATGTGATCATGTGCCAATGACTGTCTACCTGCCAACCATTGGCCATCTTTACCTTATTGATGGCTTATTTCGGTGAGCTACAAACTAAATACAAGTCCTCAACTTTGTGGTCAATATATTCGATGTTACGGAGTACTTTAAATTTAAACAATGGAGTGAACATTGAACAATATTCAAAATTGAGGGTCCTTTTCAAACGCAAATCGGACCCGACCTAACAATTGCCCCGTCGCCACCTTACGCGAAGATACTAGGTCGGTAACGGACCGCGTGTCCTGCGAGAGTCATATACATTGTTTTCTGTAATTGTTAATAAAGTTGTTTTGAAATAAATTGATTGGCATGCGGGTTCGAATCCTGCCACGACCAGCACTGATAATGTCGGTGGGAGTCGTTGTGTGTCCACGTTTTTTCATAAGTGTAACCCTCGCCCATGCATCTTCGACATTGTATTTGCGAGTTGTCTAATTTCTGTGGTGTTCTGTGGTGTTTATTATACTAACTGAATCCTATGTGACATGGAAATAACATTCTCAATTTACATCCGCGCAACAAGGCAGCCCGTTAGGCTGATAACATGCTCCGATCGTTTTTAGATTTCTCTACAAGATAATTGATAAGGACCATTTAAAAAAGGTAGTCGATAAATGTCAATAAACGTACCTAGTTTATTATGTATCGCTATTTGAAAATTTTAAATTATTTGAATATTAGCGATTAAGAAATTACATATTTCCTCTTATCCGGAAAAATTTACAGGACTGCCAAGATCCTAAAGGATAAATTAATGACGTACTCGCAGAAAAATACTATTTCTACCTCCAAGATGATGGACTGGACTTCAAATGGGGTGAATTTTTACAATGAACTTAGCATATTTTCTTGCACTAGGTCTCAAAAGAATAATTTCTATTGCAGTTTTCTTGAACCTGTGTCATATTTATCCTGGCTAATAAATGTATGTTACCGTCAAAGTACATAATTGGTAAATGAATACATTTACCAAGCTGGATGGTTAATGTTGAGAGAAATTAAAAAATTGGGCATTCTGCCCACTTTAACCGGTAAATGTGCACAATTACCTATGCGCTTTGGGAAAAGTAAACATAAAGTATGAAAATAACATAGACATAATTTAACATATCGTATATGTTTATTTGATATAGTACATAAATAAAACAGCTTAATAATTGAAAACAAATTAAAAGCAAATTTTAGGGTTTTAGTCCCTGAAAATAAAAGAAATTCAAACGGAAACATTTTCTTTTTATTTTTATTATTACCATGGTCCGCTACCATGGCACAATTACGATTTTTATTCTTCACTATATCTATTAAACTTTTTAGAAACTTTTCCCTCATTGTCTTTCTTTTTAACTCAATTATTCTTCCAATATTAAACAACTGCTGGACACTTAAAAATAACTACACCTTATAAACAAATAATATACATATACTTAACCTCACTTGTTCTAGTAGAACAAAACTTTGTACTTTTACCGCGACTTGCTGGTTAATGTGCACATTTCCCAATTTAATTGGCGAGCGAATGTGCGTAAAATATTGGTTAATCTGGATTATTTCTGTATTTACTAACTGAGTAGGAAAATGTGTACATTTACCAGATAATGTACACATATACCGATCTGTTTATATTTACCGTAACATATACAGTATACTATCACGTTTTGAATCTTTAAAAAAAAACTGTAATTTAGAGTGAACGTATTAAGGCTGCCATTATTCCCTAAATAAAACTGTTATTGTTTTATAGCCATGTCAATTATAAAAGTACTGCAGGATATGCCGAATTTTACGGTCAATTATCATATTATCAATCTGATACAGAAATGCATTTCATAACCGTAGTTGCTATTTATGATGTTGATATTCATTTTACTTGAGGCGATAGATCATATTAAACCAACATTTTAAAAATTAATCGGTTAATGTCTGCTAACCATGCAAACTACAAAAGTAAAAAAAATATGTATAAAAAGTATCAAAAATCTTCAAATAATTTCAACTCTGAATCTTCTAAGGTTCTTGACGATTTCCAGTCACTTTCTGGATAATCGTCGAAGTTACTTGCATCTCCATCATACATTATTTTAGGAACAACGGGAGGCTGAAACAAAAATAGTATCTTAAATATCGCATAGGGGTATTTTGACATATATTTTGATATTTAAGTAAATAAATGTTATTGTTTCTAAGGTATGATACAAACTCACGTTTAATTTCCTCATGGCCACATCCTGCCAATCAATTCCCTTAAACCATCGGTGCCTTTTAACATCTTCTGCACCACTCTAAAAAAAGGGAAAGCGTTATTGGTTGTCATTAAAAAAAAACAATGATTACTTAAACAAATTTGACCCTAAACAGACGTATCAAAAAGCCCGTGAGGGCCCCGCATTCAATTAAAAATAAAATGTAAATATAAATAGACCAGGTTTCATATAAATTCAAGGACCCACGCCAGCAAGGAAGTTCGTCAATACGTATTATTTCTGCATTATTTCATAAAAAAAGTCATTTGGACCGTACTAAAACTGATTGCGCCATCGAAGTTCCCAACTCGCAATGGTCCGTACTACAACTATACAAAATACGCAGAGTTTCTTTCTTTCTACCACCAATTTCAGCTAACGTTACCCCGCATAAATAAAATAATAATAAAGGATTAAAGAATGTATAAGTAACGCATTAGCGTAAACGTTAGCAGGAGATGATATAGTCGTGGTTTAAAAGTTGAGTTGAAACATTGTTTGATACGTAATATAAACATTCGGGAAGGTCGTTTAACATAACCTCACTTTTCCCGATATTTATTAAAACCCAATTTAGAAAAATAAAAAGGTGTGGGTACTTATAACATGGAAGAAATTGTATGTTATGTTTTGAATGACGATAGTAACGATGTTGATATGGATGAAACAGTGGTTGTACATGTTCTTCATGATAATGAAAATTTAGGTCATAGGGGAGTTCATTATGGTCGATTTAATTTGGACAACTTGTCTGAATTAGATTCAAAAAAGTCTATTTCGCTTTGACAAAAATGGTATTTTAAGACTTGCCAGAGCTCTTGATGGCTTCACATGCAAGTCGCAAATTGTGTTCATCTGAAATATATGATACGTGTTAGTCGGTTGCGTCGGTTCCATATTTTAAAAATCACCAAATAAAAATTAAAATATAAACAGCCCCAAATAAAACCAGAGACCAAACACCTTCCCAGAGAGGTTAAGTTATTATGAATTTGACAGTTGTTGGTCGGTTCTAATCGGGTATTTCCGGGGTCACACTCGGCTTGATACGATCGAGTTTTTGCTATACGTACGCTCAGGTAATGTTACGTCAGTCGTAAGTATAAATGCACGAAAAATTGACACTTCGTATGTCATTCGCTACGTTTACATTCTTGGCGTTGCTTTAGTGCCTAATTTATTTTGATAATCGTAATTTTAAAACAACTTATGTTTTCTGAGACTAGTGGTAAACGAAAGCACATAATATGTATGCGAGAAGGCAGAACCAGACTCACACGGACACTATGGCATGTCATGTGCCGTGTGCTTTCTATCTCTTTCTGTCACTCGTCGCGCCTAGCGGATATTTTTAAACTCTGATGAAATTTATATGAAATTTTATTTGGTTAAAAATTCGAATATGAAAAAAACAATATAGTGGAAAGTGTGAGAGTGCTTGGGTTTGCTAGACGGAGGTCAGGGTCCCAAAAATTATGAAACACTGGGCCGCCGCATGATGCTCGATTTTTAAGCATGAATCATTATATATGTTAGATTAGTATGTCAAGGGGAGTCTTGGTTGATATATATATATATATATATATATATATATATATATATATATATATATATATATATATATATATATATATATATATATATATATATATATATATATATATATATATATATATATATATATATATATATATATATATATATATATATATATATATATATATATATATATATATATATATATATATGCATACAGACGTGTTTTAAGTGCTCTTGTTATTTTGTAGGATTTAATATAAAATCGAATATATTGAAGCACTCCAGCCCTGGGCTGCTTCATCGCGGATAAATTTCCGATATTTTTATATAAAACTAAATTATTTCCAAGCATTTATCTTATTAAATTACAATTTAATTATTACGTAAAAGGGTGAAATCATTTTCTTAGAATTTTGCAGAAAATGTATGCATTTAAACTATAGAGTCTAAATTATTCAGCTAAGTAAAAGAACACACATTATTCATTTAATATTTTAAAACATTGACAAAACTGTACAAAATCTCAAAGCATTCTCCAGCCGAGAACCGATAACATAAAGAAACCACGTGTTTATAACACGTAGTGTTGTAAGAGCTTTTCTAAGAATAGGGTCAAAGGCTAATAAACATGGTCATTATATTACTTTTCATTTAAAGCATCTTGAGTTATAATTTCGTTAGCGTTTGGCTATTTCCGTCAAGCTTGCAGGCTTGGACAACGAACTCACTCACGGGAAATCATATAAATACGCGAGATTTCATACGATCTGGGTCACACCTCTGACAACCCCAAGCTTTACGCTTTGGTTCTACGGAATCTGGTACTAGGAGATTGTACGACTCTCTGTAATATAGTTGTGCTCCAGGTCAACTCTCTGACAGCCTCAAGCTTTACGCTCTGGTTCTTCGGAATCATGAAATAAGAGAGTGGCCCCGTCTCGGAGTTATAGCTATCCATCAGCATTGGGAGCCGAGCTTCATTAGCATGCTATAGCCACCGACGCCGCCGTCGACATGGAGGCGAGTAACTCAGGTGTTACTCCAGAATCCGGGGGAGTGGGCCCCGCGGAACTCTCCGTGTGTCCACGAATTGGTAAGGACGGCATTTAAATAATTTTTATACTGCGTTGCGATTTTCTACGTACTCGAGCTCACTAAAATTCATTAAACTAATTCAATTTCTTTGTTACGAGTGAAATGGCAACGTTAATCAAAGTACGACTCTATATGCTTGGGTTTCGCGGTTTTTAACAATATTTGACCGGTGGTACCAAATGATTTACGGATAGGGTTTTTATGTTATAATACATTGCTCAATTCATGTTTATTAATAATTAGTACGGCCTATATTAATTCAGATATGATCAGTAATAGTAGTTGGAACTTCCATTCACTTTTCCAAATCAAGTTAGGTCAAAATAAGATAATGTACAAAATAAATAGTGTCCAGTTGAATCTGCAATATCTGTATCTATATCAAATTTCATTTCTTGTGAGAGGATCTTGAGCGGTCAGCTAGCAGATTAGTATGGTCAGGTGCTGATACCACCACATGCAGTCTTTTGACTCTCTGAGTGTTTTGACCAGTGGGTCTTGTCTCTCGACAGGGGGGCCCAGTGGCCGGCATCCAGTGAGTATCGTTTAATGTTTTATGACCACAGTTCCAGTACGCGTGCCGTGAATGCGGTTAACGCCTGTCATCCCCTACACAAAACTCTACAGGGTAGTTCGTTTCACCTTGGTATAAGCCGTGAAGGCGGGGTGTATTCGGCAAGCCCATAAACAAATGGACAGTTGTCCCAACGAATATTAATTGACAGCGTTAGTTGTATTTATGGTAGTGTTGTACGGTGACGAGTCCGCGAATTAAATTAAAGCATGGTGTCTGCACCTGTCCATCTTCTTTGGCAGAGGACGTTCTGGTACCTCATACAAGGAAAGTTTCTCTTGCAACCATATGTAAGGTTTTACATATTCTATTTAAACTACGAAGCGGAAGTTTCCGCGCAGGTAACCAGGTTTGGTTGCTTTGCAGGTTCAGCTAGCTAACTCTCAATGTATTTCTTGTGGACATTTGTCTGCCATATGTAGGGTTCTACATATGTCACTTCAACTATTTGGCGGAAGTTTCCGCACATATAACAAGGTTTTGTTCATGTCATATTATATTTCTTATAGACAGTTGTCTAAGCACAGAAATAAAAGGTGTGAAAACGTTATTTGAGTTTTCTTGGCTTATTTCTACTTTCAGGTACAAAAGTGAATTCTAAGTAAATCAATAATCACAATGAAGATAAAGTCAAACCTTACTTATATTTTTCGTTGTTAAAACAGAGATCAGTGCGGTGCAGGTTAAAGGGTCATAGTAATTGGTGAAAGTATGTTGTCCCATTAAAGCAAATTAAATCTAATAACTGAAACAAAGTAATAAAAAAACTTTATAAAGGTACCTGTGAGGTTACAATAACACAACAAATTTGGGTCCTACCACTAAAACTAGACGATCACGAAAAAGGCTAATGAACTAAGTATTACCTGTCGCTTCACGATAGGTGAGACATCAAAAGGGGACTCAAGTAAATAATCAAGTTAGTAAAACCAGAGTATCTACGAGAGTAAATACGCGACATAATAAGAAAATAATAATCAAGGGGGGTGGCTTACACTGGTGCCGTGGCCTTAATAAAATAAACTAAATATACGCGGGGGGTTGGGTCGTTACAATATGTACTGAATTATTATTTTGAGTATTTATCTTAACAAAAGCTTATATGGTTTTGATTTGATTTGTCACATAGTTTATTTACATTTTATTTGTGACAAAGTGATTTTGCAGATATTCGAAATTTTTAGGTATTTTTTTTACTCATTAATGGGTCCTATTATTTTTTATATATTTTAGAATGTCATTGGCCCCCCTTGCTCCGCTACTGGTGTCTTTAAGAAAAAATACTTGTAAGAATTTTATTGAATTTACGCCTTACTTTAGGGACACACTAAATGTTAGTATCTAACGAAAAATTACTTAAATTATTTAATTTTCTATTAAAATTATTTGAATAAATTGTTTCACGCAATGGAATAATTACGTGAACTATTTATGCTAATTAATGGTAATATTCAGGACCTATATAATCCTTACTTTCATATTTCCCAGTCTCTTTGTCCTATCTTGCACCAGAAGCTTTTTGATGAGATCTTTGGCAACTGGGTCTAGATGTCTAGGCCATTCTATTTTTCCACTTAGAATCTTCTCATATATTCCAAATGGATTGTCGTCATAGAATGGAGGATAACCAGCAAGCATTTCATATACTAACACCCCTACAAAGAAAATGTTTACAAACATGTTTTTCTTAAGATATCGACATTTTTCATTTTAAAAATTTTAATGCAGTTTGTAATAAAAACAATGTTGTTATTTGAAAAAATCTTCTAAACCCTTTGGTATTAATATGATTTAATACATCAAACCAAGCTGATTTTACTGGTATTTTGTCTACGCTACATAAAATGGACACTTTACCATACTTGATTTCAATACAAATCAAATTCATCAATCATCAAACATATTTCCTTTCAGCATTAACTTTTGTTGTTATTTTATTACAGCTTTATTATCTTATTTTTCAGATTAAAACGGTTAGTAAGTGTAATTTGATATTAGCTAAATGACTGCTATCAAACTGAATACTTGCTTGCCAATTCAGCATAATTTGCTATTAGTTAATGCTTCTTTTACCCATAATGGGGATCTGCAATATTGTCCTAATACACTCAAATGATTCTCAGACTGCCCTATTTTTAAAAATAAAGAAAAACGAACACAATGTACACATTACTTATTTTACTTATTGCATTGTTTTTTCAATTCATATGGATTTTAATAATAACACTTATTACGGGAACTGCTTAGAGGTTATTAACATTGAATTAAACGAGCTATGTGGATTCATACATATGTATGTATGTATGTATGTATGCATGTTTTAATTGGAATTATCAATAAACACATGTTATGAAATCAGCAGCGTGAATTAGATTATTGGAATTACTAGCAATAGAGCGATTTTTTTAAATTAAATAATCTTTATTACTTTACATTAGATAACATAAAAATTTAAATAATAATTAATGAATTATTTGAATCATCTGCCGCAGGCGCCGCCTTTTCAATTTCATCTATTGTTAAAATAGTTAATCAAGTGTCTACTTTGATGTCAACCTATAAAACAAAATATTTCTTATATTTTTTTCTAACTCAACTATGTAATTACTAATTAATGAAAACCGATTAAATATACAGATTGTTTCAAGAATAATGCCCGCCCTTTTGGGTATTGATCCAACAAGTAAAAATAAATCGAAATAGTATTGTGACAAAATGGCTGGCCTTCGTTACCAAGAAAAGTTATCAACACTACTGTTGACTTGAAAAATTAAGCCATTTTATAATGAAAACAAAATTTATAAAATTAGTTCAAATACGTCACCTACTTGTTCGATACAAATATTTTCGCCATAGATATGTGACGCAAAAGGACGGGGCAACATGTCTACATTTATTAACACCACTGCTGCTTGATTTCGAGGAACTATTTCAACAAATTCGTCAACTGATTCGGTATGAACCTGCCTTTTAACACGTTCCCAAAAAAAAGAAGTCAAGTGGGTTCAGATAGGGTGATCGAGGAGGCTATACTTGTCTACGTTTTCCAATTCAATGGCCAGGTAAATTGTTGTTATTTCTAACTGTACAAGCTGTGACAGATCGACACGATATAAAATCGGAAGGTGATATCGTATGAAATAAGTAAAAAATTATGTGTAAATGCGTGTCCTTTGCACATTTTAGGGAAATTTCTTATTTTTATAAAATTTTAAGAAATATCAGAGATACAGAGTACTTTTCATTAGAAGGGACCTATATTGAAAAAATGTCTTTCTTTTTAAATCAACTAGGGGAATCAAAGGCACCTTTTTTACAAAAAATAATGACTCCAAGAAAGATATTTTTCTAGTATCTCCATTAAATTTATAATAATAAATATCACTTGTATTTTTTTGCATGAAATATCGCTGCTTTATAAAATGATATTGTTTATTCATTATTTGATTTAAGAAATTATAACACCTTGTATCTCGAAAAGAGTGCATTTTAAAACAAATGTAACCAAATCGAATTTTTTTTTATTATCGCAAACTTTTAAGAGATATCAGAATCTGAGGCATCCGAAAATAAATAAAAACAAGAAAAAAATTTATAAAACGTTGATATCGGGGGATTCTGTAATAAACGAAGTGTAAACAAATGCTGAACAAGTTAATATTGAAAATACTGAAGAAAATGCCAGCAGCCAAAGTTCAGTGTAACTTTCATCAGATGAAGTATCGCTTATCTGGAAAGTCTTACGGTTGAGGATGGGATTTTGAGTTGGGTTTCTGCAGGAAAAATAATAGCAACTATTTTTTGGGACTATCAAGGAAATCTTTATATTAATTATCTGAAGAAGGGTAGTACAGTAAGGGGAGAGTATTATTCAAGCATATTGCATCGCCTCAGAGATTTTATTAAAGTGAAAATATTTCGCGTGTTTTGACTCGAGATGTTTTACTGCTACACGACAATGCACCAATGCAGTGCCACAAGTCAATATCTGCAAAAGCTGCTGTTGCTAATTGTGGCTTCGAGGAAATTGAACACCCGCCTCATAGTCCAGATTTAGCATCCACTGACTACTTTTTGTTTCCTAATCTCAAAAAATTCTTAGGAGGATAAAATTTAAGGATAATAGTTGTGTTCTTTTTAACTGAGATCTCAGCTAATCTAAGTAGTTTTACGGTTACAGGCTACATTAAATGAAAGTATTAGCTGAGATTGGTAATGGAAAGAACGGACCTAATGACGAACTTTTAACAGCTGTTGAGGCCCATTTTGTAGAAAAACCAGATGAATATATTTACAGCGGATTAAAGATGTTATTGAAACAGTGTAATACATGTATTAAAAAAAAAGAACTATTTTTGTTGCTACTCCCTTTTGTTTTTATGCCCAATCCGAGAATATAAAAACGACCCTACGTGCACACATTTTTTTAAAATTCTGATATTTTATTATTTGCATACATAGCTAAAGAAATATTTAGATATTTTGCTTTTACACATAGATAAAGAAACATTATTTAGGGATTTCGTACAATACTTTCATATATTATATATATGTATGTATATATATATATATATATATATATATATATATATATATATATATATATATATATATATATATATATATATATATATATATATATATATATATATATATATATATATATACCGGCTGTAACAGGATCATGGTGCACCCCCTTTTCTCCTTTAGTTTTGAAGATAATTGATTGAAATTTGGGGTAGCTTATATACATAATAAGCAGCACTTTTTGACATACAAGTGATTTTTTTCACTTCCAGAGTCGCCGGAAGTGACACTAACTTTCGATTTTTAAATGAAACACTATGTATATTATTGCATTTTTGAATTCTGCATGATTTTCTGAATCCAACGATACCAAATAAGTGACATTTTAAACGTCAATATTTTTTATAATATAATTTTTAATTTTCCATGTAAGTGTGCCATGACGGTTTCAATTTATTCTAAATGACCCGGGTAATGCTAGATAAATCGAAATCCCGTCAAAAATACTAAATTACGTGATTTATGAGCAAATAAAGTTCCTCAAAATGGTTTTTGGGGCCAAACTCAATTTTTTCAAATGGAACCATATTGGTACCGTGGTACCATTTATTAATATTATTAATAAGGAATTTATTTATATGTCATATTAAAATGTGCGATAAATACAAACAAAATTACAGCTAAAAAAAATAAGAAAATACAATTTTCTAATTACCTTGTTATACATAAGGTGGCTTTGGAATACTGAATATAAACACAAAGCATTACAATAGTTGTTCAAAATGCTGTCCATTAACGTCAATGCACTTCTGAGCTCTCATAGCTGTTTCTCGAAGAACGTTCGTCAATTGCTGGGTGGTTATGCTATTAATTGCGCGTTTTACTCGTAGCTCCAGGTGTTCACAGGTTGTAACGGCGGTTGCGTAGACATTTTTTTTAATGACACCAAACAAAGAAATCAAGGGGTGTTAAATCAGGTGACCTTGGAGGCCACCTCACAGGATCATTAGTCGAAATTACGTTTTCTCCGATTCTCCGTTGATAGTAATCAATTACTATCCTTGAATTATGGGGTGGAGTGCCATCTTGTTGGAAATACATTCCCTGTCGTAAGTGGAAAGGGAATTCAGCTAAACTGTCCTCAATTTCATTTTGTAGAAATCCTAAGTACCTGGCACCAGTTAGGGGTCCTTCAAAAATTATTGGACCAATGATTCTACTACCGATTATTCCAAGCTAAACATTGAAACCGAACCGCACTTAAAAGTAACCCTCCCGTAATAAATTTTGATTTTCTTCTGACCAATATTTTGTATTTTGTCGGTTAAATAATTTGTAAATTTGTAAACCTAGACTCGTCCGAAAATAAAATCATTTCCAAAAAAATCATTGTTTGGCTTCACGTTATTCTGCAAAATCCAATTGCAATATTCCATCCTACGTTCGTAATCATTTTCGTACAAGTGCTCGTGCAATTGGTATTTAAATGATTTATAGTGGTATTTTTGCAAAATTCGGCTTACTATTTGGTGACTGATTTCCAATTCAAACCCAATTTGCTTTAAAGAAACAGTCTTATCAACTTCTACTCGAGCCAAAACATTAATTTCTGTTCCTTCATCAAGAATGAAACTTTCTTCGGGATCATTGTTGGGCTCACTTCGGAAATGATTTTCAAGACGATTAAAATAATTTCTCGCTAGACATTGTCTATCAGGATATCGGCATAAAGGTGTCTATCCTCAACGGCATTTTGTCTACATTCCCCATTAATAATTAACATGTCCACTTTTTCATCTCTTGTATAAATTTGCGACATTTTCAACATAATTAATAAGAATTTTAAACAATTTTTAAAGACAATAAAAACACCGGTAAACCAACAAATGTTTGACAAGCTAAATATTTCATTGTTTTCCTTACTTAGTTACTTCTTAATATTTATTTAGTACAAAATTGTATTTTCTTATTTTCTTTTTAGCTGTAATTTTGTTTGTATTTTTCGTACATTTTAATACGACATATGAATAAATTCCTTATTAATAGTACTAATAAAGTAGTAGCACCACGGTACTAATATTGTTCCATTTGAAGAAATTGAGTTTGGCCCCAAAAACCATTTTGATGAACTTTATTTGCTCATAAATGACGTAATTTAGTATTTTTGACAGGATTTCGATTTTTCTAGCATTACACGGGTCAATTAGAATAAATCGGAACCGTCATGGCACTTAAATGAAAAACTAAAAATTATATTAAAAAAAAATATTGACGTTTAAAATGTCACTTATTTGGCATCGTTGGATTCAGAAAATTATGAAGAATTCGAAAATGCAATAATATTCAGGGCGTTGCATTTAGAAATCGAAAGTTAGTGTCACTAACACAAAATATATTTTTTTGTCCATCAGGTAATTCGTGTATTCCTCCCGATGAGTTCCAAATAGAAAGAAAGCATTTATGCAATTTCTCTGGGAATTCTACTATTTAACTCAATTTCTTTTAGTATTTGCTAGAATGAGGATGTTTTAGTACATTCTAAAATAATCTGTGTTTTAAAGTTTTGGTTAATTAATTTTACCTAACGTATATTAACATAATCAGAAAAAAAACATCAAATATATCTACATATAAAAACTAGGTATTTTCTTATACTAAAAGTGTTTTCTTAATTCCTAAATAATAGCACATACATACTGTTATTTACGACAAATAATGCGACATAAATGTTTTAAAATGTTAATTACACGTTTAGTTTATGATAAAAAAATGCTACAGAAATTGTTATGGCATATTTAATAAGAGACCTGCAAATGGCACTTGACTACAATATTTAAAACCACTTCTGTTGTCAATGATCGCAATAATTAGTAATATGATTTACCTAACGCCCACCAGTCGACAGCCTTGTTGTGTCCTTTACTTTGAATAATTTCTGGTGCTAAATATTCCGGAGTACCACATAACGTCCACGTCCTGTCAGTGAGTTTTTTTTGCGAAACCGAAGTCTGTTATTTTTAAATGTCCTTCCTTATCCAACAATAAGTTTTCAGGTTTCAGGTCCCTGTAAACTATACTTTTCGAATGTAGGTATTCCAACGCCGATACTATTTCTGCACTATAGAAGTTCCCCGTTGACGTAGTGAATCGCCCCGCATTCCTCAAATATGAAAAAAGTTCTCCACCACAAACGTATTCGAATAACATGTAGATGCAGATTTCATCCTTATCGCACCATAATCTGAAAAAAAATACTTCGTTTAATAATATACAGTGTATAAGTGTATTTCACAATTATTGTTAGGACATTGTTAAATTCACCTCTTTATATACAGGTTGTCTTCTTGAAAAACATTTATTTCAGGTATCAATTGACCGATTTTTTTGACATTTGAAGACCGTATTTAATATACAGAGAGTGACTAGACATTTCTCTATCGTAACTACACGTTCGTATTGCGCCACCGGCACCGGCAATGTCGGTGGGAGTGATTGTATATCCACGTTTTATTAGTGTAACCCTACTCGGCTTTGGATTCGAGAGTTGTCTAATTTTTGTGTTGTGTTTATTATTAATTCATGTCCGAATGAACAAAAAAATTGGTAAATACAGTTGTTTTGTACAAAAATTTTAAGCCAACTTAATTAGTACAGGAACGAACTACAAATATTCTTCAAAAAATAAATTTGTTAGAACAGAAGCAATTCATAAAGTGTCACTAGTTTGAGCGCCAGTTAAAAAGCATTTTTCACGAACAGTTACAAAAAGACGTATATTTTAGGAAAAATGAACTGTGTTATAATTCTAATAATATAATAATAAACGTCTTTATTTAGGATTTAAGGTAATACAATTATAAGCACAGTGTAAGAGAGATAGCGGCGCTCGATCGCTTGTTCTTCCACGCAGTCATCTATATAATATAAAAACTAAATTAAATAAATATCTAAATACATAAACAAATGTATTGGACCACAACATGGATACAATATATGACAACATAACAACATAGTTTTATTGTAATAAAGTAACTGAGAACAAACATTTAAATTATAATGTTCAACTATATATTTTTTTACATTTTTCAAAATTTTACCAGGCTGGGAGATGCTTTGATGTTTAGGTGAAGTTTATTATAATTCCTTGCAGCATTATAAGAAAAACACCTTTGAAATTGTGTAGTTCTATGTTTGGGAACAATATATAAACCACAATGTCTAGTATTGCAACTATGAACGTTAGAACCTCTTAACAATTTTCAAAGAGATATATCGGTTCACGGTGTAAATTTATCCAAAAAGTTAGACATGACAAATGAAGCATAAATCTTTCATGTAACTTAAGCCACCCTGACTCCACAATTTCATCAGATACATGCTCGAACTTTCTTAAATTGAAACAGTAACGAATGCAGGAGTTTTGACCCTTTGTAAACTTAACTTATCTCTTTGAGTTAAAACAGGCCAGTCGGCCATTTAAGGAAATATTAAATAAAGGATGATTTTTTTAGTAAAGTTATATTTTCCAAACACCAGCAATTCAGTTTTTTTTCCATTCAGAACCAACTTGTGAGCTCTCGATACTTCAGAAATTATTTTTAAATCACAATTAATGGAATCTATAGCTGTAGCTAATTTACTAGTGTCAAAAGAAATATAAACTTGAGTGTCATCTGCATATTCATGAACGTTACACATTTGAAGAAAATCGCTAAAATCAGAGTTATAAATAGAAAACAAAAGTGGACATAAAATGCTGCCCTGTGGAACACCGACAGTAATAGATTTAAAGCTAGATATTTGACCATTGTTTACTATACGCTGATATCTGCGATTCAGGTAGTTTTGGAAAAATGAAAGGCACTGCCATCTACACCAAAATAAGTAGTCAAGTGAGGGAAAATCAGATTTAACATTTTTAGACTAATGTTGTCCGAGATTTGTCTCCAAACCAATTTATGAACGAAAATTTACACAATAAATGGCATGTCAGTACAATGAAGAACGGAATATGTCCAAAACAATTTGTAATTTCTTTCTGGACTTTTAATATTATATGAAGTTTTATGTTCGCTTTAATTATATCAATAAAAAATATACATATATTACCATTTGAAATTTAAAAGCTGTGGTGGTCGAGGGTAAGGGGAAAGCAGTAATTGATCCCACACCACAAAGTTGATTCTCTCTGTATTTTAAATATGGTTTTCAAATTTCACAAAAATCGTTCAGTTGTTACCCGGGATAATCGTATTACAAGTTTTCCGTGATACATTCGGTATAAATGATCTTCATAAAAATCATCTTAAAAAATATTATGAGAGCCTTGAATTTATTATTAAGACAAAATCTGTTGTCGTTCTATCGATTGTCGTCTCACTGGTATGCGGGTCTGCTTGCCAAGATAACAACTTTCTTGAAAATTGATATCTACTTATTTATGATAGGAGTAACAATGATAATTATTGTTTTCTTAATTTTTTTTTTTATTATGAACATCTAAATCTACAAGCTTGTTGGGGTAAGTAATTTAATCAACTAGGAAAGTAATTGGCGTGTGTGTATCAAAAAAATATTTTTTTTTAATTTGAACTGCCATACCACAACGTCAAAAAATAAAAAAAGGAGCCCAAAAAGTATGGAATAAAATTACACTGTTTTACAAAGAAAGTAGAAACATTTCTTTTTTATTGACTATTCGATACCTAAGTGATACAATTATTGAAGACGCAAGCAAATAAAGGTATCACATCACATTTTCTTTAAAATCGAAATTTTTTTTATAGACGCTGGTTTTAAAACACTAGTTGTACTACCAAATTGTACAGGGTGTCGCAAATTTGTAGTGATTGATCTATATTAATATTACAACTACAAAAAAAATTCCATTTTATTCTTATGTGCAAGATGAATTAAAATTACAAATGTCAAAAAATTTTACGTAAAATTCAAAATACCTAAGTTATAACGAATTTAATTTATTTCTTTGCTACTTGGACTTATCTTAATTATTCAAATAAAACACCAACAAAAAATACATACATATATTTAGATATAGAACACAAGAGGGTCAGGGCGTGGTTAACAAGTAATAAACTAGGTACATACAATGCTTACGAAAGTATACAAGCTTCAGAAAATATTAACCTTATTTTCAAGTAATAAGTCTATTTTAGGGCGCCACCCGCCTTTCTTTTTTTCGTTTTATATCAAAGTCTAAGAAAGTTACATATTTTAAACGTCTAAAAATCTACACGCACTATGGCCGTTGAAAGGGGGAAAGAACGGTTACTTTTCATAAAATTGTATCTCATAGTTCAAGAGCAGAATTAAAACTCTAGGGGACTTTCTCCACCTCTAGATAGATAGGCAAATCAGCCTTCGGATGCAAATTTTAATCTTTAAATTTCCAGCTCACACTCAGAGCGGAAGCTGTTTACTTTTTAGTACGTACCTATGTGACAATAATTAGAAGTAGGATCACCTTACCAGCACGTAGAATATCCTTCTTAGACTACATACTTGGTAACTTCAGAACCATAATTTTCAGCCAGATCAAATCTCCAACGTAAGGCAAGCAACGCACACAACTAACACAACTCAAGCTCCGGTCTCGTCTCCATATAAAAAAATAAGATAACGTACTCACGACGTAACGTACCAAAAAGGAACACACATCCTCTCTCGGCCGTGGCTCGGCAGAGAGTCCCCCAACCTAACTGTCTTAGTCAAAGCGTTCCCCCTTTGTCCCCAACCACACTGCAGTGTTCGCGCTGGTGCACTAAAGATCCAGTGGTCGCTTAAATTATCAAAGATTTATAATTTAGTTAAGTCGGTTCTAGAATTTTTTAAGGTTGACCTCAAACCAAATTATGCAATTAGCATTAAATAAAAAGCAAGTTAATTATATCTAAAAATTGACCGTTACAAAGTCCAATTACTTTCTGATTTAATAAAGTGATCGATATATGTATTTCTATGGTAATTTATAAAAAAAAATGTTCTTATTGCTCAAATAAATAAATTCTGCTCCAATTTATGTAATTTCTTGTTTTATAAAAAACAGTGCGGATAATGATTGATTACAGCACTAGTGCGGTAAAAAAGATCTTAACGAAACTTAAATTAACTTGTTTATTAGTCTATAACAACACCGCCGGCGACGTAGATAAATTCGCTTATGTCAACATTGAAATTTATCCATTTTTTATGGATTTATTTGAATGGCTTATTACACTGGTCTGCAACGAAATCCTCCTTTAAAAAATTATGCTATAAGTATGAAGATTTTAATGCTCTGAATCTATTCCCGTTGGCCGATTTTTTTCTATCACGTCTAGATTTTTTATATGAATTTTTTTTTAAATTTCATAAATTTTGTTTTTTTTTTTAATTTTTTTTTTTTGTCAACATCAAGAACAGTATACATACATACAAAATAAGTTTTAGCGAGTTGTAAGAGAAAGAAAGAAAATATTGACAGTGATTTTTATGATAGTAGATATGCGCATGCGCAGTATTCGCTGTGACTTTACTTTCTTTCTCTTACAACTCGCTAAAACTTATTTTCTATGTATGTATACTGTTCTTGATGTTGACAAAAAAAAAAATTTTTAAAAAACAAAATTTATGAAATTTAAAAAAAAAATTCATATAAAAAAATCTAGACGTGATAGAAAAAAATCGGCCAACGGGAATAGATTCAGAGCATTAAAATCTTCATACTTATAGCATAATTTTTTAAAGGAGGATTTCGTTGCAGACCAGTGTTATTAAAGGGACTAAGACAGTTTTGGTCATTTTGAGTTTTTGCATGTTTTCCACTTAAAATACCAAGATAAACAGTTTGATTAAATAAAGTACTATCTCCCATTAACGCATACGATGTAATAATAAATGTCTTTAAATTCGTGTACTTTTTTTCTGAAAAAATAAACAGTTTTCGGCAAAATTCCAAAAAACTAAAAACATGTGCCTTTAAGGTTTTAAGTTTGTTTTTGAGGGAATTCATTTGGATCATTATCCTAGTATTGTCTTTAGTCCCCCACTTTTCAATTGAAGGCTAAACTTACACACGCAAAGTAACTCATAATTGATTTTTATGAGGACTCATACCTACTTTGGTATTCTTTTGAACATCCAGAATTCATCAATTTAGTATGATGAGGCATTGTTGGAATTACAGTAATTTACTAGATAATTTACAAAATAGCGTGTCAGTCAATGACAACACTATAATTATGACAAGTAAAACATTTTTTATGGCAAAGATAGAGATGTAATAATGCTAATTTTAATTGAAATTACAAGCAAATTAATGTTCCCATTATACTTTTTTATTGTAGCATTTGTACTTTATGTATCTCATATATCACGATTCGAATAATGCCAGTTCATCGTGAACAAGTTTCGAAGCAAGAATGATTTATTTATTTTTATGATTTTACAAAAGAAAAGCAGAAACAACTAAATACCTTCATTTTGAAAGTGTTCAACTTATTGACGTCATATATTCAGTAAAAAATTATGCAAAATTATGTTACTGTGGACTTTAATTATAACAACATTTTTTGTATCCATCGAAATAATAACACCAATGTTTTTAAAAACACTGAATGTACTGATACTATGCTTGACGCGTATTTTGCTATCCAAATTGACATGTTCTGCAGAGGATTATGCTATTTAAACCTAGTATTAATTGATTGTCTCATTTCTGATTACAGTTCTTACAACTAATTTCGTATACTGTTTAATCAACGAATTGAATTATAAAGTCACATCGTCGACATGTAGACTATCATCTATTCTTTTCTTTCATTCATTTCTGATTCACTGTTATGATTATCGTCCTTGAGCATTGTTTGTATGACACCAATAGATGGTAACACTCCAATGAAATCCACCGTCCATTCTATGAGAGGAATTTTAGTTTTTTAAGACATCAATAGATGTCACATTATCAGAAGTCTCTAGTTGACTAATTTTATTTAGTATATACAAGATTTTAGTGTTGGACTCGTTCATTAATGTGGTTTTCACGAATTCGCCTTTTTATAATTATTATGTTTTCACATTTCCCTTTATTACATAATAACAGAAAATTTATAGTGAAATATAAGAAGAGGAATCTGATATGCAATGAGGGCTACCGCGCTTGAATTCACCACGAGAGGCGCTAGTGTAGGGTAAGGTAAATGTCACTGACCGTTGATGTTTAGCATGACCTTTTAACGCAGATTTTTAGTGACTTTTATAAAAATTAGCTGAAAGAACATTTAACACAATGATGACAGAAGGGGAAAGTAGTAATTTACTTGCTCAGTCGGGAAATTATTCTATCAGAGGTGTCTTATGTCAATAAAGTTAGGTTATATCAAGCATGAGCATGATGAAAACAACGAATGTGTATGATTATTACTTATGATTTTCTGTAGTAGGCACCTTTGGTAACGCATAATCGTCAGGATTAAAATATTTCTTACAAACACGCGATTGTTTCGAAGCAGTAAAGTTATCCCTGCGATTCGCTACCAACCACTGTTTTAGGTGAGTTTTGTCACTCGGAAACATACGTCTGCCTTTTGTTTCCGAACAAAATGCAGAACACTGAGGCATAATTAACAAATTTTTTTATTTACTGGTGTGCGAAATAATTATAATAAAACCCTATAAAATTGTTCCGCGCCTAACGATAACTTTTGACAGCTACCTTCCTCGCCAGTGGAGCCAACTGGTGAGCCTAAAAACGGTAGCCCCAAAGATCAATCATACTGTAATTGGATGATATCATTTCTTGAGTGTGAAAATTTTCCTCTTTGGTGAGTTAATATTTTTTTCAATATTAATATTTTTTTGTTTCTAAGAATACTGTTATTTAATTCAATGCAGTTCCTGCTCCTATACTGAGTAGTTGTTTTAATAGTTTCTATGATAAAATGTATTGGAAATGTTGTTTTTGATTTTATTGTATGCCTAACAATTTTATTCTAGCACATTCTGATAAGAATGACAGTATAAAATATAAAAACTATAAGTATTTATTAATTATTATCATGTTAGGTTTGAAAGAATGCTTTTCTAATACCCAATAATATTATTTTATTTTTTATTTTTTCTAGAAATGCATAAATAGTAAGAAATAATATGTCAGATTTTTTGAAATGTATGAAAAGAGTGGGCTTATTTACGTTAGGTGTGATGTCATGAATGTCATCATGATTATCGAAGTTACAATAATTAATCTAGATATTGTCTTTGAATTTAAAATGTCAAAATAAATATGACAAATATTAATATTTTGAATTATCTAATTTAAATATTTTTATTAATAATTTGTACGCGGACTAGCTTCCTGATGAGTTCAGGAAGAATGAAAGTAGATATACAGTGAGGTCCATAAGTAACGGATAAATTCATTATCTAGATAATTTACAAGTTATGAGTAGAATCCTGAAACACGTCAATTTTTAATTTTAAAATGACATTTTTTGAGCATAATTTTATACCTCTCCCTTCAACCCCCCTTAAAGTGACGGCTACCCCTTTAAAATGTTTAAATGGAACGAGGATGTGTGTGATAGCTCATTTGAAAGGGTTTTTAACTCTGTCCAATATAAGATTTTTTGAATTTTGTATATTTTTGATCAAGAAAATCAAATGTTATTTATGCCTATGTACCAAATATCTGTCAAATCTAACTTTTCTAATTAATTTTGTGTCATAACATTCAATTTAAATATATCGGTTTTTCTGGTACGCAGGTGGCAAAATACCCAACGAAAAGAAAGAAGTAAAAATGGTTTCTTTTTTACATATCAGAAAAAATTATACATTTACATTTCTTTATTTGCTACATCTGTGCAAACTTATGATTCTAGTTATTTATCGATTGTCAAGTTGATCATTATTTTAACAATGAGTTTTTCAGTTACCCAAAGAATTAAAATTTTGATATAATAGGATGTGGTGATAAAACAAAAACGCAGAAGCAGGTATGCGAAATCTTCAATACTAAGTATCCTGACCAACGCATTTCTCAGTCTACGGTTAGTAGAATAGAAAACAAATTTCGTGAATTTAGAAATGCCACAGATAATCCTAAATCTGGTAGAAAACGCATTTTAAACGGTGAAAAGAAATTGGATATTCAAGATAATCCACATAAACCTACAAGACAAGTTGCCGTCGATAATGATGTTAGTAAAACGTCCATATTGCGTCTTCTAAAAAATGAAAAATACCGCCCATATAAAACTCATTTGGTTCAAGAACTTAACGACGATGACCCTGATCGTCGATTGGAATTTTGCGAAATCATGGCAAATAGATGCCAAGATAATACGTTACTTATAAAAAACATTCTTTTTTTCTGATGAAGCAACATTCGTCTTAAATGGAACAGTCAACAAACAGAACTGTAGATACTGGAGTACAGAAAAACCTAATGAAATTGATAAAAATATTTGGTATCAGCAGGACGGAGCTACACCACATTTTGCATTGGAAGTAAGAGCCTATCTGAATCAAGTTTTTCCCAATTGGTGGGTCGGTAGACGCGGTGAAATTGAGTGGCCTGCCCGTTCTCCCGATTTGACCCCGCTTGACTATTTTTTATAGGGTTACTTAAAATCGAAGGTCTACTTCAACAGACCAAATAACATCGATGATTTAAAATACAGAATAAGGCAAGAAATTAATCAAATCATCCCGGAGACGGGACAAAATGTTTTAGAAGAATTTCAGCAACGCCTCCATTATTGTCAAGAAGCAACAGGCGCCCGGTTTGAACGTTTGATTTAAACTGTTTCATGTTCTTTTATGTACTTAGTAATATTAAAAATGTAACATTTTTCAATACAAAAATTAAAGAAATTCAAAAATCTTATATTGCTGGACAGAGAATTAAAAACCCTTTCAAATGAGCTATCACACGCACCTTCGTTCCAGTTAAAAATTTTAAAGGGGTAGCTGTCACTCCCAGGTGGTTGAAGGGGGGAGGTATAAAATTATGCTCAAAAAATTTCATTTTAGAATTAAAAATTGATGTGTATCTGGATTCTACTCATAACTTGTAAATTACGTAGATAATGAATTTATCCGTTACTTATGGACCTCACTGTATATCGTTTTCATTTTTTTATATTATAACTGGAGGAAATAATTTTTTGAGTGTGAAAATTTTCCTATTTGGTGAGTTGATATGTTTTTAAATCTCAATATTTGTTTGCTTCTAATACCAAGGAACACTGTTATTTAATTCAATGCAGCTCTTGCTCCTAGACTGAGTAGTTGTTTTAATAGTAAGGATAGTATAAAATATAAAAAACTATAGGTATCTATTATTATTATTATGTTGGGTTTGAATGAAGGCTTTTGTAATACCCAATAATATTATTTTATTTTTTTTTTTTCTAGAAATGATCAATCATATGGCCACCATTATTTTCAATTTAAATTAATGAACTCTAGAGTTTGCCTAGGTGGTCATATCTGAGAATTTTCTATGTAAATTCGTTGGGAAAACTACATTCCCGACCAATTGTTTATTCTAATTTTGTGTCTTGGGTCGCTTTAGTTGCAAGTTATTGCCTGATGATTGAATAAATGTTATACATGTTTTAAAAATTCTATTTGCATCATCGGTAGTGTGGAAATATCTGCATTACTGACACATCAAATGTTTCAACCCCCTTCAGGTATAATAATGAACCTTTGTACAAATTTGTTTACAATGTTATGATAAATTTCATTTTGAGGACTGGATCGCTTAATTTAAATAAAATAAATTATTTTTTTTATTATTTAAATATTTAAAATATCAGTTATACAGGGTGTAACAAAAAAAGCATGTCATAAACTCAATGGCAGATTCTAGGCAACAAATAGTGACGATATGACTAACTTACTTCTATGCAAAAATGCTTCTAAAAATGTTTATGGGCCTTTAAAGTCGAAAATAAAAAATTTAAAATTTGCTCTAACTCTGGAGTCCTTGTAAGATATCTTCTTTAAATTTGGTACAATATAGCACTAGTAGTAGTTCAATATTTTTAGTAATTATGATCAGTTTATCTAAAAGACGAGAAGTGGGAGTCATGTGACCCATTTACCCCCCCATTTTTTTTATGGGCACACCAATGGCAAAAAAATATATTTTTTTGAAAATAAAATTTAATTTTAAAAGTTTTTTTTACTCTTACCTTTTTTTCTATGTGCTTTAGTTTTCAAGCATTTAGCTTATTGGAATTGAGAATTAAAAGACTCTAAAGCAGAATTGAAAATAAGACTTTTAAATCGAATGAAATAGTGTCCTCTGAATAAACAAGCAATTTAATTAACAAAATAACTTTTTTGGAACTTATTGTAAACAATTTATTTTAAATAATTACTTTATAAATAAATAAACAACACCATTACCTAATTAAATAATTTAAAATTTCATACTGCAGATAGTTTTCGCCAGAAGCAGCAAATTTTTAATAAAATCAGATTTTCATTTTTGAAAAGATGTGTTAAATGTATTGATGAAGGCGGAGGTCACTTTGAGCACTTGCTAAAGTAATAAAATAAAGCCTGAATAAATTTCTGTTCAATTTATAAAATTTTAAATTATTTAATTAGGTAATTGTGTTGTTTACTTATTTATAAAGTGATTATTTAAAATAATTTGTTTACAATAAGTTCCAAAAAAGTTATTTTGTTAAAATTAAATTGCTTGTTTATTCAGAGGACACTATATCATTCGATTTAAAAGTCCTATCGCAAAAATTTTTTTCAATTCTGCTTTAGTCTTTTAATTCACAATTCCAATAAGCTAAATGCTTGGAAACTAAAGCACGTAGAAAAAAAGGTAAGAGTAAAATTTTAAAATAAAATTTTATTCTCAAAAAAAATTTATTTTTTTGCCATTGGTGTGCCCATAAAAAAATGGGGAGTAAATGGGTCACATGACCCCCACTTCTCGTCTTTTAAATCGAGATAAACTGATCATAATTACTTGAAATATTGAACTACTACTAGTGCTATATTGTACCAAATTAAAAAAAGATATCTTACAACGACTCCAGAGTTAGAGCAAATATTTCATTTTTAATTTTCAACTTTAAAGGCCCATAAAAATTGTTAGAAGCATTTTCGCATAAAGGTAAGTTAAGTCATATCGTCACTATTTGTTGCCTAGAATCTGCCATTGAGTTTATGACATGCTTTTTTTGTTACACCCTGTACGTAACAGTAATTTAAAGTTTCTAAATTTTAAAAATACTGAAAATAAAACAAATGTACTTTGCCACAAGCGTACCAATGACGCGTATTATTTGACTCGGCGAATATTCTATATTTTTAACAGGCAAATCTTTCAAATTTGACATGTCTACAAAGGATTCAATTATTTTATTGAGCTTTTTTTGTAATAATTCTTTTAAGAGTTATATAAACTACAACCTCGTAAACACTCAAACCAAAAATGGAACATAATAAAATAATAACAATAAAGAAAAAAGTACATGACAGGAACATTGACCGAAATTTACTTTCACTTAGCAATGATTTATTATTCAGTACGACTTTTCAAGATGCATTGCATACGTAATGGATGTAAATCTAAAAATACATCTGTTAAATGAAGTATTAATATAATTATTCAATTTGTTAAATTTCATGTGTGTAAAACATTGCACAACAGTATTTTTAACATCCAATAGATTGTTTCTATTTGTTATATTATGGCTGCCACAGAAGAACAAAATGTTCGGAAATTTTTAATCAGTTAAAAAAATTAGTGAGAAGAATTTTTTCCGCAATGTCAATATAAAGACATTTTAAAATTAACTACCTAATGTGACCTTATGCGAATTGCACGAATTAATATTCATAATTTTTTCCAGTTTTGTTCTTGGTAATAAGCACAAATCGCAGAATAGTTATTTTTTCCACAATAAAATCATGTGAGTTCAAAATATATTCAGAATTTAGGGATATTGCAAGTGATAATAAATATTTTTCTACGTTTTAAAAAATAGAGCATTGATTTCTCTAGAAAATACATTTCACCTTGATTTGCTATATCAGATCTGTGTCTACAAAAAGGCAGGAAATGAGTTTAAACTTTATCTAATGTTTAATAATAAACAGTGAAATAAATCTTAATGAAATAAGAACTTTGCCGACCCCGACATAATAATGCATCTACCGCATCCGCATTGTGTTGAGAGTTCAAATCATTTTATTTACATGATGAGTCTACTTTATCATAGCATCCATAGCATAATATTTCCTTTAACCTAGAACATTTAAATAAATATTTGAAAAACTACTAAAATTTTCCATTCAAAGGTCTTTCCTCTCAAGTTCATTTAGAAACATAACATACCCATATTACCGGTTTTAAGCATTAACATCGACTGCAAATCGATGAGAGTAGTTCTGAAATAAGTACTACTAATTGGAGAATGAATATTGACAAATTTTTACTGCACTTTGTAAATATTATTATGTCAAGGTAGAACATAAACTCTAAAATATGAACTGAATTTTATCAAATTAAATGGTGTTTTCTCTGAACATATTTCAGAAGTGAACTATAAAACAAAAACTTTTATGAAAAATCTAAGTCGTGTTTCAGATTTAATCTTATAACTCTTTATTTAATTCTGTTCTGTTCCGTTTTTTTTCTGTTATTTTCTAATATTTTCTGTTTTTTTTTGGCCCCATTCTATTTTGTTCCTGTTCTTTTCTGTGCTTTTCTGTCCTTTATCGGTCATTTATGTTATTTTATGTTCTTTTCTATTTTCTGTTGCTTTTTATTATTTTTTTTATTTTTTGTTATCTTATCCTATATCATCCAATCTTGTCCCAGTCAGATCCTATTATATTCTATCAATACTAGCAAATAATTTGATTTTATATGTAATGTAGCCAAATTTGATCATTTTTGACCGATGAGACGCTAATTTCACTGATAATATGCATAGTAAGCGTGTTTTACTTCAGTTACAATAAAGAATGTGGGTTGCTACAGCAATCAATAGAAAAGCTAGGTTTTGAGACGCCATTTTTAGTGTATCGCAAAACAGACATTTCTAATTTTTAACACGCTTTTATTAGCTTCACTTGTATGTTTGTTTGATTGTTTGTAACCGACTCTTTGGACTCGATTTTGACCCACTTTAAACGGACAGATTTAATTGAAACTTTGTACACTTACGAAGAACCGGTAACAATACAATAATTTGATAAGTTTATATCATTATCCTGATCAGGATCGCCAGTCCTTTCCTCACGTATCCTCTGCGTGAGAGCAAGAAGCTTAATATTGTAAGTATATTTCGTGATTCTCAGTTCGGTCGTTTGGCCGAGCGGGCAAGTCTTAGTCGATGCGAAACGACGGACTCCTCGGGCGTGAGTTCAAATCCCATGGCTGAAATAAAAAAAATATTTTTTTTTCAGAAATATCTGTTGGATCGTAATATGTTATAATATCAGCATCAATAAGCAATATAAATATAGTTTAAAAAAACTACAAAACACGCTTTCATAGCACATCAAACTAAAAAGTGAAAAATAAATATAGTTTAAAAAAACTAAAAAACACGCTTTTAAAGCACATCAAACTAAAAAAGTGAAAAATAATTATTAATATAAACTGAAAACAATAATGAACGAAAAATACTAGTATTATTGTGAAAAAAGCGTGGGGCGCTTTGTGCCATATTTTTCGTATATCGAGCAACCCACGCTTTTTTCACAATAATACTAGTATTTTTCGTTCATTATTGTTTTCAGTTTATATTAAAAATTATTTTTCACTTTTTAGTTTGATGTGCTTTAAAAGCGTGTTTTTTAGTTTTTTTTAAACTATATTTATTACTTTCTTATACCTAATATAAGGAAGACTAATCGTGATTTTTTTCGACCTCGAGATTTTGATTGATATATACGTTTTGAACCCTCCTGAATCCATTCTGACTATTTTCCGAATAATGTCTGTCAATGTGTGTGTGTGGATGTGTGTAGGTGTGTGTAAGTGTGTATCTGCGTAACTCAAAAAATACTAACGGGAGACTTCCCAAATTAGGCACTTAAGATTTTCAACAACATTTTGGGTGACACATTACATTTGGGGAATGTGGTACCACCAGAAGAGACATAATGAATGAAAGAAGAAAAAGGGTATAATTTTGGGAAAAAAATTACCTAAAATTTTTTATTGCATTTCTGGACGAATCTCGACGAATTATAATGAAAAAATATAACTTTATGGAAAAACATCTGATGTGGCCAGCACATAACTTTCTTATACCAGTATATATCATCCTGATCTAAAAGAATCATTCTATTTAATTCTTCACTTACCTCAATTGAATTTTAATAGCGTACCTTGAAACGTTTCACTAAAATTTTTAAATAATTAATTATCAGCGTCATTTGATACTGTCACTAATAATTCATGTCATATATTTTAATAATTTTTTGTTATTGACATTGACATTTTTGTAACTAAATTAGACCTTTCAAATGTCAAACTGTTAAATATTATGAGGCCAAATGTGTAAAATATTTCAGTTTAATTGGAAAATATATTTTATTGGCTTAATATTGTAGACATGATTTATAATCTTCCATCAAGAATATGTTTCTATGTAAAGGCAAATACAAAAAAAGTTTGATTCCCGTGGACCTCTTTTCAGCTGGCCAATTTTCTTCATCACCGAATTTATCATTTTCTTTGGCCTTTAGAACATGTGTATCAAATTTAAAAGTTTTATGTCAAAAACTGATGGACTGACGGACCATAAAGAAAGTGTCATTAGAATAATATGGAATATAACAGTGAAGTAACTAATAACTAAGATTACTCGGCACGATATTTTGCCTCGTAAAATTGTTGAAGCCCAGCAAACACCAAACTCTGGTTGTTTACCGGGCTTTCATTGGAGATACTGTCTGAATGAAGGCCCAGTAAATAACGATATTTTGTTGTTTACTGGGAAATCTGCACAGAAATAAACAATTCTCAAGAAATTATCAGTTTTTGTATATTACCCCTGAAATTTTAAAGTAGTAGTGTTTTAGTAAACCAATTCTATCCCACTTTTGTTATTACTTATGATAACACATGCACACACAAGAAAAAAATTTTATAATACGTTTTCCAAATATCCGTAATATATTTATTGTAAGATGTATTCATAAATCATTTTATATATTTTTGAAATAATGTCAAAACATTCTACAAATATACAGAGCTTTTATAAATGATTAGAAACCACGTGATCAATTGGTACCTTTGACTCGTGATTTTGCGTCTTTCATATTATGGCAATACTTGAGGGGGACTTTTACACCTACATGAGCCTAAGAAATCGTTTTCTACAATCTTTTGCTGACGGCACGACTCGACGAGGTCGTTAAAGGGAATTAATTGGTCACATGGTTTTCAATTATTTATGAAGACCCATTATTATTATATGTTGCAGAAATTTTTGTCGCTTCTAGGGTTTGTTAAAGTAAATAATTCAAGAGATTTTGCCAGAGAAGGCTAGCAACTTTTTAGAGGAAGCCGAGCCTTCCCTTGTCATCCCTTGCTACGGCTCTGTGTTCCAATACAGAATTTATTAATGAAAATAATTTATGACACAACACACATTAATTAAAATAACCGATAATTAAAACATATTGCACAAAAATGATTTATTAGTTTTACTATTTAGGTTACCCACTCTATTACTCTAACGTAAATAATATAATATAAATATAAACCTATAGATAGATACACCCATTACATTCCCTTTCTCCAAAACATTCACTTGCTGTCTTACTGATCTACATAACTGTAAATACGTCTTTTATTGAAATTGCAACATACATAGGTGTTTGGTAAATCAGTACAAACATTTTAAAGCGGAAACTCTATGATCCAACAAAAATAAACTACCAACAAACATACCCATTTTAAAAATGTTCCTGATTTGGTTTGCCATAAGATGGGCTTAGACACTCAAGCAATTTGCGCAAATTGGTTTGTGCCACCGTCACTTCTACAAGTAAATTGTTCCAAACGAAAATTTTCTGCTTGCGCAAATAGAAAAGTTGGGCTTGCACAAAATCTGCCCCTGCTTGAAAAATAACTAAGATTGATGCAAGTAACCGAACGTGTAAACGATGTTCAAACTAAACGCTTGCATATTACGAGTTTTTAAAAACATCTGGTAATTTTGTTTGTTTTTGTTACATAACGTGTGAAATTCTAATACAGGCTTTGTTTTTATTGCGTTTGACTTATAATGTCAATAAAAGAGAGTTAGTTGAATGTAGAAATGAGAACTTTACACAATATTTCCATATATTTGGAAAGTGAAGTGCAAACAGTACAGCGATTGTAATGCAAAATCTCAAGCATATGAAATTCTGGAGGAAAAAATGAAAGAGATTGATGCTGTCAAATAAGTGAAATATGGACTTATTTTACCAGTGATTACAGTAAAAAATTAATCCACGGTAAAATGAGTATTACGAAAAAAAAATTAAGAAAAACATGGTGTTATTGCCATGATGAAACTAACCAAAATATTATATTTGTGCGTACTTATAATCATTATCAGGATTATTTTTAGTACATGTTAGTTGAATTTCATCTCTACAACAACATTTGTGCCCTCACTTAATATCACATATTTGGCACTCGATATTTATGTTCTTGATATTTACGTTAAATTGAAAGCTCTATTAATAAGTGTCAAAGGTCCTGCTTAAAATAATAATGTCTCCGTCTTTTTAATAACATTGACTGTCTTATATTTATTAGTAGGTATCTAAAAATAATTTGTAATCGGTTGCTAAATACGATAAGTGGATAAATAAGCTAGAACGTCACGCACATATGTAAAAGGTGAATACAAATAACACAATATTATACAGTGTATAACAAATAATAATTATCCCTGTCAAAACTGATTTCAGAAGTACGCCTATGAATGTCGTATTCTATTACTTCACATTTACAGATTACTCTAGAATACAATACGAGAACCATAAAATACAATGTAATGCCCTGTATGGCTGAGGTCAAAACTAATATGAAATTATGATTTCTTTATTACAAGTAACCGATCTGTACAAATTTTAAGCTTGATACGTCAAGTAGTTTTCGAGTTACACCAAAAAAAATTACTTAAAAAAAATTTACTTAAACACCGTTTATGTCATAACTACCATAGACATTTTACTTTGGCATGTTTGATTAAATCTTCATGCTTTGAGCCAAAGAATCTCTCTCCAGTTACTCTATGTCCTATTCTTATGACTCACCATGTATATCATTTAAATAATTAAATTTCAAATGTACAGTAAATTCCTGAGTACGGCTCTTATTATGCAACAAATGTCGCTATCTCAAGTGTGTTCTTTGATTCAGACAAAGCATTCTTTTCTTCATTTGTTTTTACTGTTCTCAATCCAGCCCTCAAGTTTTTGCGAAAATATCTAGTAGGTATTTGCGACACAACCACAACAATAGATAAAAATTCCTACGCAGTTTAGTGACGCTTCTAATTGTTACATGCAAACAGTTGTTAAAGCTTCAGTATTTTAAATTACTACCTGTGATTGTTATTTTGTCATTTGTGTAGTGCGTGAGTGCATAAATTTGTGTATATGAAATTTCATTAAAATCAACTTGGCATCATCACTCCAGTAGATGAAGAATATGACGTTATAATTTTAGGATGTAAAAGGTAAATAGTCTAATAATAACTAATAAAATAATGCGTGGACGATTGTTAATACAAAAATCAGCTGGTTGCATTTAAATGGATTCATACTAGGATTAATACAAGTATAATCACAAATATAAAGTAATAGATTCTGTGGTATAATACAAAAGATTATAGGTAATAATTACAAAATACTTTAATTTCAAGAAACTTAATATGAGGATATTCTGAAAAATGTCTATAAATCGTAGTTATAATACCATTGTTTAAAATACTGTTAGTCGCCTGGTTTTGGTAAATTTCGACAGATGGCACCCTTAAATGAGGTTGTAAAAACAAAATTTCTTCATAAATTGAAATTAAAATGTTTACTAGACAATTTATTATATTAAGTTTAGTAAAACATTTTAGTTTCTGATTTTTCTATTTCAATTGGGCAAAAATGCACTAGAGCTATCCAGTGGAATTTACCAGAAGATGTGGTTGATTAAATAAAATATTTGAACCTCGATTTGAACAATTATTGTCACTGTTCAAAGTTTCGCTGATAAATACAAACTAGGTATTAATTTGTTAAATTATTAACTTTCCATTTTCAGGCCCTTAGAATAATAATTACATAACTATATAATTAGTTGGTAAACAAAGACAGACAGTCTCTGTAAACATTTATAAATGTGTTTGATGAATTTAATCTACAGTGAACTGTATCCAAGTACCTATACAAACATACGTATTACGTACTACAATGTCATTTCCTGGCCCGTTTTTTATATTTTTAACAACTCAAAGCCTGTATGATAGCATTGTTACTTTCTTCGCTCTGCACCAGACTACAAGCGACAAGCCCAAAAAAACCACGCCTCAGGCATAAGCTACCAGAGAAGAAAGTGACTTCAGGAATCACTGACCCTGAAGTAAATGTACTTTTTAGAAGAACTGGTTTATTATTTACTATTCATCTTTTCACTATACTTCACAGACATTATTTGTCATGTCCTATTTGTTTGTTTGAATATACTAATTATTCGAGCAAATATCCCTTTGGTGATTTGACCCATTTTTTCAAATTAGGAATAAGGAAAGAAGACTAGATAATTAAAAGAAGTAAACAAAATTCTAAACAATAATTCGTTCACATGTCAGTATTTGAAACAAAGTATTTAGGTATCGATTTAAAACTCTTTTTAACTAATTGTCATAAAAAACTAAAAATACATAAAATTAAAGAAGAAAAAACATATTGCAATAATTAAATCGTAGTTATTGCCTAATTTTAATTTAAAATTTATATTTCCACATTCTTATATGAAATATGTGCATACCTATATTAAATTCAGAGTTTTAATTAAACAGATTTTCACATGCACCGTTGTAAAAAAATATATATCAGCAACATAAATAAACGTCCGGTGAATAATGTTGGATTTTCATTTATTTTTTTTATTAATCATGTGGATATGATGCATGCCTAAAGAAATATGCTCGGAAATATGTGACATACCTATTATGTATGTTATTTTTTCTTTCTATTTTAATATTAGAATGTTTTACAAACCCAGTATATGAAAAATTTAAGTTGCCTTGCCAAATTGTGTAGGTAGTTGTACTCTTTCTTCTTTCGTTTTCTAATACTAGTACATACTAGTATGTTACCGAGTGTAAGTAGAAGTGAAACTCGAAATGAAAGGAAAATTATCACAAATTTAATAAAGAGACGGAACATTCCTTTAAAAGATTTGTTTACAGCTACGAAACATTTAGCAACATAAAAGTTTAATACAATAAAGTCTGAGGTTCAAATGCTATAAAAAAAAATAAAATAAAAAATACAGGTCCATATTTAAAAGAGCATACTTGATTATGGTCGCGAAAAGACGAAACGTCTTATAAAAAACTTTTTTCGGTAAATTGTAAAGGATAAAAAACGTCAACGAAAAATTGTTTTTAGTTTTTCGATATCTCTTCAACGCCGAGAAAAAATAAAAACAAAAATTTAAAATTTTACTTTTTTTCAAAAATCTTAAGAGCAAGAGATATTTTCGATTTTCCAACGGCATATACCTGATCGCCAAATTCTGCAACTTTGCCCCAATTTAACCGCTGCTGAATCTCTTATTATTTGCGAAATCCCTGTAGTGAGAAGTAAATTTGTTACATCTTTTATATATTTATTTTTTGCTACCAGCTCTCACAGTATCCCTACAACATGGGGTAAGTGTAACAGGTAATGGGACTAGTATGACGGTCTTGCATTTTCTGAAACACTATTCACTTGTCTGCAACGAGGTGACTGTAATAATGAAAAAATATATATATATTTTTATTTTAAACTTGCTTTTCTTAGTTGTACACTTGATTTAAAAAAAAACTGGTACAACTCTTGTAATCGAAAATCTTAATAGTTTAGTTGTGTGCATATGTCTGTAAATAGGGCTGGCCAGGAATGTCGAGAGGGGGGGTGGAGAAGAGGTGATTTACTCCGGACCTGGGTTTTTTGGAGGAGATCGGTTTTCTTTGTGTTTTTAAACTTATTAAACCTTTCTCTTTTATTTTATTCAAAGGGAATTTTAAAAAATAATTAGAAAATAACTTTTTTCAAAACATTTTCAAGCCTGCCATATTATTGTTTAAAAAATAATATTTGTTACGGATAATTCTACGAATGGTTGTAATTAAAATACTAACTGAATAATGATAATTCTATTTTTAAAATAAGAACACAAAAATACCACTTGAAATTAAAAAAATGTAAACAATGCAAACTGAACATAAAAATACAATAAAAAAATAAAATAAATGAACTTCAATTACGTAATACAGAATTAACTAATATTTTGTCATTGCTCCATTAGCGTCTAAAACTGCCTAAAGTCTTGCAGACATGGACAAAATCAGATATCTTGCAAGGTCAACTTCTTGCGGCAAGTTCTCCCAAGCGTCTCCAATTATCCCTTCCAATTCTTGGGCATTATTTGGATGGTTATTTAATTTTCTTATATGTTTTACCATTAGTCCCCATACATTTTCAATTGGATTTAAATCCGGACTTTTAGATGGCCATGGTAACAACTCTATGTTTTTATTAAGATACCATTGCCTGACACGATGGACCGTATGTATGGAGCAGTTGTCTTGTTGGAAAATAAAATTATTTTCCGGAAACACCTCTATTACTGACGGCAATATAATATTATCTAATAATATTTCAATATATTTAATGGAATTGAGATGACCACCACTGTTCCAACACACACCTAACCCATTTAGTCTCATCCAAGCCCAGACATTGACTGAAAACCTTCCTGATATTTGTGGATCGAAAGTATATTTTTCGTCGTATCTAGTGGAAGGACGCCTATATACGCGAACATGTCCATCGTTACAGGATTTAAAAACCTTTTCGTCAGAAAAGACAACTAGTCCCCAGAAGTTTTCATCATTGATTATATAGTTGAGTGCAAAAATAATCCTACCCTGCTTCTTTTCTACTGAAAGTTTGTATTTTTTAGCCGCTGAACAACTCTTCAAGTCGCTTTGTAGTTTAATTCTTCTGCAAGCAGTAGATACCGAAGTAGGGAAATTTGTCTCTGAAATTGCATTTACTGCAGTCTGAAAAAGGTTTTCTATTAGGTAATTTACAAGATTTTCATCTTCTTGATTATTGCTCTTTCTGGGCCTACCGGAACCAACTTTACGGGATACCGTTTGGTTGGTTTCCCATTTGTTTTTTAACACTCATTATCGTGGTTTTACTCACATTGTATTCAGCACCAAGTCTTCTTATGGACCAACCATCTTCAATTTTAGAAACAATTCGAAATTTTTGAACATCTGTTAGATGTCGAACCATTTTTAATAATGACGCCACTGATTAACGTCAAAGTGACATTTGTAAGATTATTAATATCAATTAAAGAACGAATGATTTATATAGCTAAAAGAAAGTGTACCAGTTTTTTTTGAAATCAAGTGTACTAAAAAGTAAAAAATAATTTCTTTGAAAAAAAACCCCCACAAAAAAGCAAGGCCTACGCACTTTGCATGATTGTACAAAGTGCGCACGCCTTGCTTTTTTTGGCAAAGAAATTATTTTTTACTTTTTACTACAAGAAAAAGCAAGTTTTTAATTGTTTTTTATTTTCTAATTTTTAGTCATAGTTTAATTAAATTGTTATCATACTTTCACAGATTTTTCTCTTTTTTACCCCCGCGCCCCCTACGTGGGGATATTTGCAAAAGTAACGGTGGAATATTGTATTGTCATCCGACCTTAGTAACTGTGCAAAATTTCATCAATTTGTTATGTCAAGAAGTGTGTTAGATGAAGAATGCAAGATTTGAAGATGAACATTTGACTACATTGTGAGTTAAAGAAAAACAAGTAAAAAAAAATGAGCATGTCTTATTTACTTGGTGCAAAAACTCTATATAGTTACAATGGTTAAAAAACTGGGTTAGGAAAAACATCTTATTTGTGCACGTTGAAATGAATGAAAAGTCCCCGTCCCCTTCAAATCGTTTTTTGGACAATACTATTGTTGGACTCAATTGAATCATTACTGTCATTATTCTCATTACCATCACATTAACCCCTTAGTGTTAATTTATAAGGGGTGACTGTGATAACCAAAAAAAATATATATATTTTTTTTCTTAACAAGCTAAAAACGGCTTTGCTATTACAACTGCTCTAACATGTCTGTTAGATCAAGACAGTGAAAAGAGGCCATCCAAATAACGTTTAACAAATAAATTACTATCCCCCATTGACCCTATTTATTATCTGACAGACTAAAGTAATTTTAAAGCTAATCCAACTGCTTCCTTTATTAAATGTAGCTAATTTTAGACATACTAAAAATAAAAAATTACTAGGTAATTTATTTTAATAATTAAATATATACGTTATTTAGAGAAAAGACAAATTTTAAGGTATTTTACAATTAGCAAAGGTTTTATTTTAGCTGGAATTCACTTCCGGATAAATAATTAAATGTTTATTGTTAGCGGCATTTTTATTAGTAAATTTACAAGCGAAGATAATATTTAACCAAAAAAAAAAAATTATTATTTTTCATGGCTGGCAATTTTCCGTTAAGTGATTTTACAAGAAATTAAATAACTGTGACATATTTTTTTTAAGACAAGGTTTCAACCTTAATTAATCCTGTTTTTTTAGTAATTCAATCGGATATTTGCTAAATTTTTACAAATAAATCGTAATACAAAATATTCATATGCAGGCTAATTCACATTTTGTTCGCACTAACTGTAATTTAATTTTATAAGAATTTTTTCACTAATTTTTTATACCTACCAAAAATTAAGTTAACATTTTTAACTAAATATACCTATTATTAAAACCAGATTTCAGTTTAAAACTTGGTTTAAGATATCCAAATTCAGATTTATGTGAGTTCTATAATCTACAGCGATATTACAACCATCAACTGAGTTCAATGTACTTCGCATTTCTCTAGTTACTAGATTTTAGTGATAAATGAAACTTTTACAGCTTTAGTAATAATGGCTCCGACTTACCAATTCCTATCTAATAATAAGAGAACCGTTAACAATTTGTATCTTGTCAAAATAATAACTCAAATCTCCATCTTTTAAAATACTGAATTCCTCAAAGATATGTTAGGTCCGACACTTGTTTTAATCTACATGAATGACTTACTAAGTTTAAATAAATGTTTTATTTTCATCCATTTTCAACTTTGAATATTAAAATATGTGACACTAAAATGATTTTAAAATTTCCATATTTTTGGTTTTTTTCTTGCAACGCACAGTGGACGGAAGCGCTAAAAAGCTGGCTAAAATTAAAAAAATTAAGATTTTTTTTTTGAAATGGAAACGTTTTAAATCGTTGTAGTGGTACCCCTAGCATTAGAGACGACCGTTAATACCGTTCCGGGTTCACTACCTGAGCGAGGAAATTGCTTATTGTGCGACCGTGCAGCACGTCACTTCGGTAGCTCGCAACGCTTCAAAAATCGATAAATTTTGTCTGCAGCGTAAAAATTCTCAAAGTGCAGTTTTCTGTATCATAAAAATGGATTCTGCATCAGAAAGTAAGTACAATTGAAATATCTCAGTATCAGATCAGTTTATTTATATGGTAATTAGTAAATAATTATCGAAGTGGAGTGCATTTTTGTACATGCAACGATTCATAAACTCCACAACAAAAGCCATAAGTTACGCGGTTGGTGATGGTTGGTCTTGAAACTTATTGGAATGTGTTCAATGAACATTTTTTTCGAAAGTGTATACAAAATTAGCTGCATCTTTTTGCATCTTTGCGAGATATTGACCAAATTGTGCGCGAATGCACGGATGCATGCACATTCGTGCACCATAAAGTGGGCTCCTTCTGAATGCGTTCTCATAAAATGAGAACGTCATGCGTTCTCATCTCATGCGTTCCAAGTCATTACACATTTTTATTCCATTCCCCAGATCCTAATTTTCCCGAAACAAACGAAACACATGAATTCGCTTCAATTCAATAATAATTTTTGCACTATGTATATATTTTTGGCCGTAATTTTTTTGAAATTCTATATGGGATTCTTCATCAGCGACCAAAAAAAACTGTATACAAAGTTTTGTAAAAATGAAGCGATAATTGGCGATTTTTGGTATGTTTTGGGGGGATGTCAAGGCCGCCATTTTGTTTTTTTCAAAATTTAACTTCGGATTCTTGATCAGCGACACAAAAAACCCCTGTATGCACAATTTCAGTAAAATAGCTCAATGCCTTTATATTTTGTCCAGCTTTTCGGCGTTTCCGTCCACTGTGCAACGCCGTATTATGTCAACTTCGGCCTTGCAGTATAGTGTAAACCATGTCAGATTGATTATTATATCATGGTAAAGGAATTTGCATTTAAGTTTATTATTATTTCTGTCTATCCTACCGCTATGCAAACTTCACAGTAAAGTTTATTTTATTTCATAGCAAAGTAATTTAAGAATTCGACAGGTGGTTAAAAAAGTTTAAGTTTAGAGCCGATGATTGAAGACAAATTTTTGGCAAATATTCCTATCGACAAAGTTTACTGTTTGAAAAGTGGTTATTTTAGAATGTTTTATTTTCGTATCAATTATCACCTTCCTATAAATTACACCTTTTTGTACAGGGTTACTCATTATAAATTACCCACCCCCTATCATCGTTATTATTGCCTATAGAAAAAAGTTTAAAATAAAAGTTGTGTGGTTATGCCTGAATTTTGTTAAAATGCTATCATAAGTACAGCAGTGTGCAGATTTCAGGGGATATAAAAAAATATATATTTTTTTAAATGGGATACCCTGTATATTATTAAATTTTTGGAATGATCCTTTGTTCCTGATTTCAAAAATGTTACTCCTACCATATACCGTTTATGAGTTATTAAACGGCGAATAACTTAGTTACACTAGTTATTGTAAATATGGAAAAGTTAACATTATTAAAGTGAGCTATGAAAATGACAACTATTATATTTGATAAGTGACATTTCTTTAATGAAATAATCAAAATGGTTTACAGTGAGGAAAAAAAATATACAAAATGTATAATAAATATTTATTTAGGAAATTTAAATATAAATAAATGATCTCATACATGATGTTCGATGTGTCCACCATTATTGTCAATACATAATTGATAACGTCTTCTTATATTTATAATTGCACTGGAAATGGCTTCATTTTTTATATTCAGATTGTTTATTTCAAGTCGAATCCTGTTTTTATTGACTTAAATACTATTATTATTATTATTATTGACAATGTCTTTTAGAAATCCTCAAAAAAATGAATCCATAGGAGTCAAATCCAGACTGTTAGGTGGCCATTTAATAAGTCCATTATTCCCTATCCAAATTGGGAATACATAATTCAAATGATCTAGAACGGGTAGGACACTATGCGGAGTTGCCCCATCCTGCATCCAAATCATATCATCAAGTTCGGCTTCCGGAAAATTCTGCAAAACAGTATTTTCTGCTTCGGGGATAATTATTTCCAGATAGGTAACTTCAGTTAAAGTATAATCGTAAAATATAGGCCCAACAATTTTGTTTCTGAAAATTCCACATCAAACGCTAACAGTTTTTCTTCCTGATATTTTTATTTGTTTTACCAATCTTTCTCTGTTGTGCTTGTTTTCCCATGACCTTAGATTTTTCCTATTAAAAACTCCTACCGTAGAAAAGGATGATTCATCAGTCTATAATAATTTAGTAAAAAAATCGGGATCTTTATTCAACTTTTGATTCATCTGGCGGCAAAAGTCCAGCCTATTTCTTTTATGAGCCTCTGTTAAAACTTGTACGGGTAAAATTTTATATTGTCTGTAGTTGTTATTTTTTAACTTACGTTGGATTTTTGAATAACTTTTACCTAATTGATCGACTGCATTATTTATACTACATTCAGAATTTTCTAAAAAAATAATACAATGTTTCAAAAAAGTCTATTCGCGAATATATATGGATGGGTTTACCTTCGAAATGAAGCAGTATATCTAGCTGTTTTCCTGGTTTGCTTGAACTACAAGCTTTTTTTCTACTAAAACTGGAGGTATTATTCACCTTTCGGTAAATATTGTTGAACGTATTTTCTGATGGTGTTGGACGATTTGGATACAACACCCTATGTGCTCTTTTTGCTACACGTTTATTTTTGTTATTTGTATATAACAAGTAAATATTTGGACTTTTTCTTCCTCACTGTAAACCATTTTGATTATTTCATTAAAGAAATGTCACTTATCAAACATAATAGTTGTCATTTTCATAGCTCACTTTAATAATGTTAACTTTTCCAAATTTACAGTAACTAGTTTAACTAAGATATTCGACATTTAATAACTCAAAGACGGTATATGGTAGGGGTAACATATGGTATATTTTTGAAATCTGGAACAAAGGATCATTCCAAAAATTTAATGATATACAGGGTATCCCATTAAAAAAATATATACTTGTTTGTATTCCCTAAAATCTTCACGCTACTGTACTTTTGATAGCATTTGAACACAATTCAGTCATAACCACACAACTTTTATTTAAAACTATTGTTCTATAGGCATTAATAACGATGATAAGGGGGTGGGTAATTTATAATGAATAACCCTGTATGTAAGAAGTTAACTATGAAAATACTAATGTTTTATATGAGGTGTATCAGTGAACTTGGGCGGTTTTGATTTTTTAATAATAATTATCAAAAAAAAAAAATCATAAAAAAAGTTCAAATTTTCCTGTGTTGTATTTATTTCACAACCAAAATTACAAATTGGCGCCATATTTTTGAGGACGTGTTTTATTATAGCTCAGCTGTTCTAATACTCCGTAGTGTAATTTTGTTGTCTTAAGGGGCCTAGTCGGGAAAAAGCTTCGGATAGCTGTGTCACTCTCTAGAAAGTTTTTATACATGCGCCGCTGAATAATTTTGCTCTTGACTATACCTTCATTGGACGTTTTATTCACCGACTTCATTGAGGTGCGATTCCCGATAGAGGTAACACTTCCTTGCTCCATTTGTAGTGACAAAGATACTTATTTAGAAAATTCTTTTTAACCAAACAGTACGGAATAAAAGTTTGAAACTTGCTGAGCATAATTATGAAGATTCATTCTAGACGACATGTATGAATTTTACCTCGAATTGATATTGATATCGATTGATATCATAATTCAGGAGCTAATCACGTCCAAATTTCACTTATATTTACAGTATAAATTTTCCCTACATAAAGTGAAAATTAATTAAAATAGATATACATGTACCCTCTAGTACACTTTCAACTACTGATCCTCCAAATTTGATGTAATTTGACCAAACCGTATGGAAGAAATAAATTTTGAAAAAATTACCTTACAAACACTGGTTCGATTAGCCCTCTTAAGGTTGGGTTTACGCGAGTGCGAGGACATGCACTTTTTTTTATTACATTTCCCGTCTCTCACATAAGTCTAAGAGGATTAAAAGATAATGTTTTAAACAGCCGAGCTAAGACTGTGATTTAGATGTATTTTATTTACAGTGGCATTATTTTGTTCCGACTAGCTTTTCATTTTATTTCATACCTACTTAATCACGGCGGTCTATTTTACAGACTTTTAACTTTTTTTCTCTATTTTTATTTTTAAATTTTTTTAACAATCAATTTTTTTCTGAAAGAACATTGTATTTTACTGTGACGTGACGATGATAATCTCCTCTGTTACAACATTTTTAAAATATCTTATTCCATTTATATATATTCCTTGTTCGAATAAAAATAAAAATATCAATTGTATTAATTATAAGAAATTCCAAAATGACACATTTACTTGGACCAATTTATGAAAAAACTCACAGCCTACTGATACTTAATTACCATTTCAAGGATAGATCTGTTAAATCTAATAAATCAGCGCTTGCAGGGCTACACTGAACGAAAATTTCAATTTGTTGATGTGAAACACAACGTTGCATATCTAATTGTAAGTGATAAAGGAAACAGGCTTTAACCTGGTAATCACAAAAGTCATTACTGGTATAAGTTTGGATATTTACTTTAATAAATAATTTCAGGTTATTATATCAGGCAGTTTAATAAACTGTAAAAACCATTTAAAAACTTACAAATTAACTATAAAGGGATGTCTGATTTCCTGAAGGATATTTTTCTCATTCTTCACATGCTCTACTTGTTTCAGTCTTATAACATCAGCTAGACAGAGTATCTTCATAGCTCCGTATTCATCCGTTTCTTTATTTTTACACAGCAAAACTCTACCGAATGTACCAGTTCCTGAAATAAATTGATGTATTAAATTACAGAATTATTATGAGCAATCCATTTTTTTGTATTAAATATGCCACCTTAAAATGATATAATATTGCTATTTTTTACCCCAGATACAGATTCTAAGGAAATTCTTCCGTTGTGTTCAATTGTAATTGTCTGTGTCATGACAGAGGTGTGTATTATACAGGGTCGTGCAATTTTGTCCTTTTCACTTTAGGTCAAATACTTTCCTGATCATCCTGTATACTTGAACTTGAGTGCATTTCACAGCTTATAGTATATGTAACGTGCACGTTTTTGCTCTACATCAAGTATGATAAGTGTTATGATTTATTTTATCTAGAGAGTGATTTTTGGCCTAAATAAATGATGTTGGAAAAAGCAGAACGAACATTTTATTTTAGGAACAAATGACAAAAACTGGAAAAAAGAATACTACAAACTCAATTAACACTTATTAATAATGAATTGGACCTCCCCTTGACTACACAACTTTTTGACAACGTCTAAGAGTGCTTCTTAAGAGATTATTGATTGATGCCATCGGAATTTGTTGCCATGCTCTATCAGGGCATTTCTAAGTTCATCTTAGGTCTGTGGTTGAACTTTGGAGCACATGTCAAAGGTGCTCAATATCATAAAAGTCCCAGGATAAGACCATGGGCTATAGATAAAATAATTAGTTCTAAAATGTTTTCTAAGTAGGTTCTGCCGGTCAGCGTACCTTCTAGAACAATGAGTTCTGTTCGAAAGTTAGTCCCGATGTCACACCAAACCATAACCTTTGTCTGCGCATCCGCCATACTCTAATCCTATCACTATCGGAATACAAAGGAAATCTCGATTCGGTGCTAAACCGGTAGTAATCACACTCGTGAAAATTTCAGACCGATTCTGAGACGATTTTTTCGGTGTTCTCTGGTCCATTTCAGACGTCTAGCCGGACGTCTACTTCTGAGATCAGCTACAAGCGAAGTTCTCATCGGATCATGGTGGCATATTATGGTTCTTTCTCTTAACTCTCTTATCATAACTCTGTCTTCAGCTGCTGTAATGAACTCTTCTTTTTTTACCACCATGACGGTAATCACATTAGTTGCTTGATCTCATCCATGCTCTATTGAGTTGCCTGATTGATGCATTGAGTAACTGGGCAGTTCTTGTTTGCGAAACTTCGTTTTTGTTTATGGGCAATTGTTAAATAAACGTAAAGTTTTGTTTTCAAAGCCACCTAGTATAACAATTGCATAATTGCAACAATTGCAATGTGAAAAATCACTCTATCGACAAAAAAATCATATCACTTGTCATACTTGACGTAGAGCAAAAAACTAAAAATGTGCAAGGTACATATGCTGTGAGTTATTACAAGTACTCTACATACCCCAATTACGCTGGCAGACAAAATTTCCGCACGGTAACCGGAAATTGAAAAAAAAAAAAAAATTAGTTGCCGGACCTAACCTAGCGCAAAATGTTTGTTTTGGTGTATATAGTACTGTACTATAATGGCAGACACTTCTATCGGTCGATTTTTGAGCAATTTGCCATCAAAGTGGCGAAAAATGGATCAAAATTTGAAATGTTTATAAAAAATAGTTACAACTAAAAAAAACGTCTGCCCAGCCAGCTTATGGTTCACAAGGCACTAAAAAATCCTAACCTTGGCTGATAGATATTTTTACCAAATTTGCCCCCCCCCCCAAACATCTCCTTACACGGTTAAAAAAAATATTTAAGTTTTTTGTGTCTGTACTTTTTTCTTATAAATATTAAAAAACGTCCTTTAGATATGTTATTACAGTAGAAAATACGAAAAATTTGAGATTTTTTAACCCTCTCTGGGGTGGTTTTGTGGGTTAAATTTGGCAAAAATGTCTGCCAGCCAAGGTTAGGGTATTTTAGTATCTTGTGAATCATCAGTTGGTTGGGGAGCTTTTTTTTTTAATTTTAACTATTTTTTAACATTTCAAATTTTGATGCATTTTCGCCACTTTGATGGCAAATTGCTGAAAACCAACCGATAGAAATATCTGCCGCTATAGTACAGTACACGCTAGGTTTAATCCGGTAACTAAAAATTTTTTTTCAATTTCCGGTTACGCGCGCCGACCGGAAGTATTGTCATCTAGCGTAATTGGGGTATCTGGAGTATATATACTAACTACCTATGCTGACAAATAGCGGTAACCATTCGATTAAAAAAAAGTTCCCCCCATCCGTATCCGGCCGCCATATCAAAAATTTCAAAAGAGAAAAAAGTATGGTACTCAGATGGTCTCTTTGATTACCGACTGGCAGACGGTAACTCTTCATCGTCGAATTTACATGCTACTGCTTAGACTATATATCCGAAATAACATTATTAAAAATTGGCGGGAAAAGGATTAGTTTGATTTTCAAAAGGTCTTGTTTAAAAGTTGTTTGCAATAACTATAATTACTTTTGAACACTTTTTTAATACTCATCTAGTACTCTCATTTGAGGCAGCCACTATGTTGGCGAACCAAATGTCAGATACAGGGTGTCACTGAAAAGTCTCTACACAAAGTTACCACATTTTTCTGAGACCAAAATACCCAACTTGTCTTTATTCAAAAGTGCTTCGATAAGACACTTTTTTGTCAAAAGCTCTTAAGAAAATTGTTTTCTGTTTCATAACAACAAAAGAATACGTTCAGCTATTGCGTTCTGATTTGGGATGTTTATCTTCTTAAGAACTTTGACATTCCATAGCGACTAAACGAAGTATTTTTGAATATATAAGTAAGCTAACCCAACTTCAACTTAATCATCCACATTGATCTCGAGAATATGTGGTCGCTTTTTGTAAAGGCCTTTCAAAGACACCCTGTGTTATATTTCGTGAAAATACAACAATTTCTAAAAATCATAGAGCTACCTATATTTTGGTTCATTCATTAAGAATTTCCTACTGAAAATTATTTACACTGCGTAATTTTTAAGACAAACTATGTCAATTAAGCACAGGATATTCGTGCGGACACCAGATTTTCAGAGCGTTGCTCTTCACTCTCTGTGAAGGTTTATTATAGCACTGACGTAGTATTACATTTCCATTTCAAATTTGTTACACTGGGGTACAAGCTGTTGGCGGAACTCCCAGACATGACGTCTGCCGTGTCAAAGTGTATCCTTGAAATTGTAAAAAAACATTAAATTTTGTTTTCATTTTACTTTACATTTAAAACAACTATTTCGTTTTAAAATATCACTTCAATTTTCTTAGAATTTCAATGAAATTGTGTTCAAATGTCATAGAGTAGCTTAAAAATATAACATACGAAAATATTTTACGTTCATTCTCTTCATAATATTAAGTCGACTCCAGATGATTTGTTAAGTTTCAGCCGACGTGGAATTGGCCAATATTTGGCACCTCGCGTGGACGGTAGATGTAGGATAGACGTTGACAACCAGGTGCAGATATGCCATTTATGTTGTCATGACCTGTAAACGGGAACTGCGATTGCAAACCTACATATTTTTTTATATACTTAGAGAAAAGACCCGTCCATTCCTCAGTACGATATGTCAATTTGAAATCGTGCTGTTCCTAAATATATACTCGTAGAGATAATGTACAGATGAAATCACGAAAGGGCGAACATGGCCATTGGTATCCGCAATTTATGTTTGACTGTTAGCAGCGGAGGGGGATCCACAGTTTTTTAAATTTTTTCATGCGAGTTTCGGTTTCAGGAAAATATAATTACTTTTTTCCAATTGCGATTTTTCTCACATTCTTTATAACATACTACTATATAGCTCCCTTTCATCGTACCTCTCTGTCTATGTTTGCATAAAGTTTCAAACGCAACGGCTTTTTTTCCGCTACAGGTGGACGATCGGGGTTTGCGGTAATCGAAAGATTCATATTTTCTTCAGCCTGTAGCCACATTTTCATTTCTTAATTTCTAAAAATGAATAAGATATGAATTTTTGAAAATACTTCTGCATTTTGGTTCGCGTCGTGGCTTCCTAGACGCTGATAGCTGCCTTTCATCGGGCCTCTCTGTCTAATTTTCGGGAAATTGGTTACTCTAAAGGCTTTTTCCGGGACCTTTTCGACGTTTTTGGTTCGCGAGGATCGATAATAGGAATAATTCTTCAGTGCGCCGCGACATTTAAATTCCTTATTTTTCAAAAACGAGAAAGATACGAGAGATACGAGTCGAAAAGTAAAATTGCTTCACGTCGGCATTACGTGTAGAAAAACTATATTGGGATAGAAAAACCGGCGGCCATATTCATATTTTTAAATAAATTTTTAGTGTAAACGTCAAAAATGTCACTTTTCGTCTGCTCCTGCCGCCCTTAATCCGCGAGGTCCGGGTCGGTGCGGGCCGGCGAAGCTCCTTCCCAACCTTGATGCTTCGATCCATACACAAAAACCCGTTATGAAAGTTCCCTTTCGCGAGATTTCTGCGTTCAAAATTTCCCCTTCAAAATCTTTTCGAAACTAATTTTTATTTAAATTTATTAGAGTGGTATACGGTGATCCGAGGAAAATTCAGCATACCCGGTGTCTCAAATACGAAAAATTTTTTCCGCGGATTTCGGCCATATCCGGGGCGGGGAATCGATCGGCGACCTCGAAAAAAAATACACGGGTTGTTTTTAATGCCGGAACCGAAAAAAAAAGTGATTTTTTGGAAAAACTGTGACGTTTCGGGTTAGAAAGGGCCGGTGGCCCTTTCCGTGAAGGCCGTAAGGCCGAAACATGCAGACGCGTCTGGGGAGATCAGGAAATGGAGAATCGATCCGCAGGGACGATTCGACAAAGATTCGAAAAATAATTCGAAAAACTGTGACGTTTCGGGCTAGAAATGGCCGACGGCCCTTTCCGTGAAGGCCGAAACATGTCGACGCGTCTCGGCGGACCCGGAAATGGAGAATCGGCCAGCAGGGCCGATTCTACATTTCCAAAGGGCCTTAGACCCTTTGCGTCGAAGCCGAAGGCCGAGACATTAGGACGCATCTCAGACCCGGAAATGGAGAATCGGCCCGCAGGGTCGATTCGACATTTCCAGAGGGCCGGGCTCCTCTCATCGAACGCCTGTGGCGATTGGCCCTCCGCAGGAGCTAGAAGTTGCCGTTTTTTATCTACACGTAATATGTTATAATAACTTTCATTTAGAGCAAAGCATTTTAAAGCGTAAATTTTGCTCCAGGTAATTAATATGGCTATTTATTTCTCCCTCATCTCAAATCCCTGTGTTGTTTTGTTTACACACACCGTGGAACTATTGTGAATTACCATGTCCGTACAAGTTTGCGATATATATCAAATTCTACGAATTTATTATTATTTTTTATGTTAACGTCTAAAAAGTTAAAGCTACTTTTATTTTCAATTTCTAACATAAATTGGATTTTTTTATTAAGTGAATTTAGTAGATTTAAAAACTGATTTAATTGTCGTTCTGTCCCTTTCCAAACACAAAACACGTCATCTACATAGCGTGTCCACAAAAAATACATTTTCCACCAGCATATTTTTTTGAGTGAAATCGGTTATTTTCGAATTCGGCCATGAAAATTTCAGTTAACAGAGGAGAAATCGGAGAAACCACTGGTAGTCCATCTAGTAATTTATAAATTTCCCCGTTAAATTTACAATAATTTTGGTTCATGCAATTTTGTATTAATATATTTAGATGTTTTTTAATATCTATATTAATGTCTGAGTTTATCTATTATTACAAGTACAATATTTATCTAAAGGTAATGGCCACTAAAGGAAAAAAGAAGACGAAGTAAAAAAATCGTAATAACACAGTATATTTAGATGCCAGTCAGATGCCCTCTACTTGTTTATTTGTTGTGTTGTTTCTCGGTATTCTAGCCACAGATGAAGACGTCCATAATCAACATTGGTCAAAGCTTGGCATCTAACGCCAACTTTATAATACGAATATTTAACAGGTGTTCAGCTCATTAATTAATACCGGTAAATATGTACCAGAAATACACAGATCTACTAAACTGACAGATCATTTTTTATACTTAAATAATTATTTCTAGACATAATCCTTAAAATAAAACCACTAAAAAAACGTCAATACTAAAATTACGTTGTGTTTTGACTTTTGGCTTGACATGCGCCCATAATTTTTGTCAGGACTATTAATTTAGTTGTTTATTTCCCTTTTCCTGTACGTAGGAGCAGATGTGTTGGTCAAATATTTTCTGAGAGTATTTCTATAACATATTAGAGCCAGACCATTTTGAACTGGCTTGTTGATAAAGAGACTAGTCATTGTGCTAATAGTGTGATAAAATGTTTCACATTTTTTAAAAGACAACAAATCTATTACGTAGAAACGTAGAAAACTGTTTCGGTTTGATGGAAATAATTCTGCATCTTGAAAATTTCTAAAAATAATAATGAATGTCCGCAGAATATAGTAATAAAGAATTGTCACTGATTTTTAGTCTTTATTCGATTTACACGAAATTGGTCTTAAAAGATGAAAATCATTAAGATCTAATTATGTCCATAAAATTATATACCCTCTTTAAACGAGAAACCTCCTAAAATGCAAGGTTGAATAAAAAAATACAAAATCGTATTAGCTGTTTTTTTTTATGAAAAAAATTCTATTAACAAACGTTATTTGGAATCGTCCATTAACTTGAATACAAAGTTTGGTTCAATTTATCAAATTTTGATAAAAAAAAGTCCCAAAATATCATTTAATGCAGATTTCTCGTTTCAAAAAGCATGCTGTGATTCTTTTGTTTCGATTAAAACATTGTTAATGTAACTGTCAAAGAGTTGTCAATCTTTCAAAGAGTTGTAAATCTCCTGCTATTTTGTTTACTTTTTGTGATTTTGGCATATTTCATTTTTCTTAAAATGATAACAACTGCAGGAAAAGTGGAAATTGTTAGCTTAGTTGGTGACAATGTCAGATCTGCAAGAGAAGCTGCTGTGGAATTTAATATTTGGTAATAACTGGCCGACACAATTTTTGTAACATAGTTCACACTACTGTTTTTATATTGTTAATATCTCCATATTAACTGAAAAAATATAATACGTACCATTTTTGCATGAACACAATAGACCATATTATATTGCCAGGTAATAAATTTTGTGATGGGTCGGCAATTTTAGAAAAACAAGTTAAAGTAAAGTGGGTCATTTTCAGTATCAGTCTTGTTTTGACCTTCCAGGTGGTTGTTAGAAAGTGTTTTCGTTTGTCTACATAACTCTCTTACCACAAAAATGCCCCGGCAAACGCGCCAAAGTTGTAAAACCTCACCTGACAAGTTTTGTTGCATTTATGGAGAATTCCAAGCGAGGCCCTTGTCTGAAAATGAGAAAAAAGCCTATTTTCTATATTTTGGAGTTCTAGTCCAAGATCAAAACAAGCAACAGGCTCCCCCACGTTTGTTGTTTAAGTTGTAGATGTCGCTAGTACGTGAATGAAAGGGAAAATAAAAAGCATGCCTTTTTAGGTTCCAATGGTATGGTGAGAACCCACCACATCATTTCGATGATTGCTATTTTTGTGTAACAAGAACTGAGGAATATTCCAAAACAGAAAAACAAAAATTCAAATATTCAAATTTGTCATCAGCCCTAAGACCTATTCCTCACAATGTATCAGACTTACTAGTGCCAACTGCGCCTTTAGATTGGCAAAATACTGTTTTGGGATATAATGGAAATAGTAACGACTCTTCAGACAGCCCAGACCAGTGTGCCGATCCTTTGTATATTTTAGAAAGTTTTAGTGACCCTCACTTAATTGCTCAAAATGAATTGAATGATTTGGTACGTGACTTGGCTCTGTCAAAACAACAAGCAAAACTTCTTGGTTCTCGACTTAAGGAGTGGAACTAACTGGCTAAAGAAACACATATTACGCCTTTTAGAAAAAGAAATGCAACATTTTCCGCATTATAATTATAAAAATTCACTATGCGCATGTATTGATATTGATAGCTTAATACAGGTACATAATATTGAGCATTCCCCTTCTGAGTGGTGTTTATTCATAGATTCCCCCAAATGCAGTTTTAAAACTGTATTACTACATAATGGAAATTTAAAACCATCTTTACGAATTGTCCATTCAGTAACAATGAAAGAGGATTATGACAATATGAGCACCATTTTAAATAAAATTAATTAAAACAAATACAAATGGCAAATATGTGGGGATTTAAAAGTAATAGCCATTTTAGTAGGGCTTCAAAGAGGTTTTACAAAATATTGCTTTGTAGAATCAGCGCAATATTTAATGAGTCAGGCAGAGTGGACAACAAAAAAAGAATAGCGTAGGAGAGACCGCGCAGGCGATGACGAAATTATTCTGTTTGTTATAGAAAATCCAACTTGTATCGTAAGAATAATGTTTGCAATTTTAAATGTCGGCAAACGCAAAATTTGGCGTGCTTGCGTCGAAATAAATTGTGTTCCTACAAACCTATAGTCCTACACATATTAGAAGAGGGTCATGAAGAAAGATGACTGGAATATTCTCTTTGGTGTCAGAGGGAGGTTTTGAATAATGCTGTTTTTTTAGGAACATTTTATTTTCCGATCAAGCTACTCTCACAACTAACGGTAGAGTTTGTGCTCAGTGTTCGAAATTGTAAGAATGAAACACTTTCCCCAAAGGTGGATCGGAAGAAATAATCCCTTAATTAATTGGCCTCCGAGGTCACCTGACCTCAGCCCATTTGACTTTTAGGGGGATTTCTAAAAAATCAAATATACAAAACTAAACATTGGATTTGACAGGAATTGGAAACCCTTATAGTGCATGCTATTGCTGAAGACCATTTGGAAAGTTATACAAAATAACAGAAAATGACTAGAAGCATGTATCACGGCACATGGGGGTTTGATAGAAAATGGTGTTTAAAACTTCAACGTTTTTGTAATACGAGTTATTAAAATTTTACTCAGAAGTTAAGTATTTCAAAATTTTTTCAACTGAGCCAACCATTGTGTTCAAGCTTTCTAGATGTTTCCAAACAACTTTTCTTAATCAACTTTGTGATAGAAAAATGCCTAAAATGATTATTTTATTTTTTTCGTTCAATCTTGCATCGTAGTGGTTTTGCATTTGAAGAGGGTGAATGATTTTGTGCTCATAGATCTTAATCACCTCTATATCTTTTGAGACTAATTTGGCTTAAATCGGATAAAAACTAAAAAAGGTATAGACGTGTTACAGTTTTAAGTGAGACACACTGTAGATATATTGTCATTAACAAAGAAGTGTATGTAATTGTTAATAACGATGTTCAGTATTAAGGGGCCTAGTCGGGAAAAAGCTTCGGATAGCTGTGTCACTCTCTAGAAAGTTTTTATACATGCGCCACTGAATAATTTTGCTCTTGACTATACCTTCACTGGACGTTTTCTTCACCGACTTCATTGAGGTGCGATTCCCGATAGAGGTAACACTTCCTTGCTCCATTTTTAGTGACAAAGATACTTATTTAGAAAATTCTTTTTAACCAAATAGTACGGAATAAAAGTTTGAAACTTGCTGAGCATAATTATGAAGATTCATTCTAGACGACATGTATGAATTTTACCTCGAATTTTACCGATTGATATCATAATTCAGGAGCTAATCACGTCCAAATTTCACTTATATTTACAGTATAAATTTTCCCTACATAAAGTGAAAATTAATTAAAATAGATATACATGTACCCTCTAGTACACTTTCAACTACTGATCCTCCAAATTTGGTGTAATTTTACCAAACCGTATGGAAGAAATAAATTTTGAAAAATTACCTTACAAACACTGGTTCGATTAGCCCTCTAAAGCAATTATTTATATCATCTTGTAATAATTTTTTTGAGTGCAAATAATAGATAAGAACAGTACATATATAAAGAGTTTCTAATTTTATATATAAACTAAAGGATTTTATGAATTACTCTCATTTAAATCTGGAATATACAGTTTCAAAATATGATGCCCAATTATCCATGATGAATACAATGAAGAAAAGTCACCTACTAATATGTTTTCAGTTCCCATTAAAAAAACATTTGACTTTCCTTCTTGCCTGGAGACGCTACCATATCAGTTCGGCATCATATCTTTGAACCACTACATATTACGCTTGGGATGAACAAGTGCCGCTACACGCAATATTTTCTTACAAGTACAATAATTTAATCCGATTTCTTCATCTAAATTTGACACAAATAGTCACTTTAAACACGTAGTTCCGTAGGGTATCCTTGGGATACTTTTGTTTTTAATTTATAAAGATTATACAGATCCATATGTCTTTCTAATATCCTCTTATGATAACACCCCGGAAACTGAAAAATCACCCCCATTGCTATTAAAAAAGATTTTATGAGACAGTAATTTTCATTATGTCTGTAACGTGACTGTGTTATATGACCAAGCTAAACAACTGATAAAAATTTCGAAATGACAGAATATTAGATCGTTCTAATAAAGGGTGTTTCAATAACAGCGCAATATTTCAAGGTTCAATAAAACATGTTGGGTTCTTGTTGGCATAAACCTGTGACTTCAGATAACCCCACAGCCAGAAGTCCAAAGGTGTTAAATCGCAAGAGTGTGGCGGCCAATTCTGGTCACCAAACCGAGAGATGACACGACCAGGAAAAAACTCGTGCAAGACCGTCAATGTTTCACGGGCGATATGGCAAGTGGCACCGTCCTGCTGAGACCACACGTCGTCGAGAGCAATATCTTCCAACTGAGGCACAGAAAACTGGGTTATCATAGCACGATAACGTTCGCCATTCACCGTTACTGCATTACTTGCCTCGTCTTCGAAGAAAAATGGCCCAATGATTTCTCCAGACCACAATGCACACCAGTGTTTTGGATGCATTGCTTTCTCATGAATCATTCGTGGATTTTTTGAGACCCAAATGCGGCAGTTTTGCCTATTAACGAAGCCATCGAGGTGAAAATGGGCCTCATCACTGAAAATGGTTTTGTCCGCAAAATCGGCATTCACTTGTTGTTGTTCAAGGAACCAATTGGTGAACTCTCTTCACTCTTCGCATGGTCTGTTGGCAGAAGTTGTTGAATCAATTGGACTTTGTAGGCATGGAGATGCAAATCTTTAGTGAGAATACGCTGAAATGTGGCTGTTGTAATGTCCAATTCTTGTGCACGATGACGAATGACGTCCGTGGACTCTTGGCCATGCTCTCGCGAACTGCCGTGACGTTTGTTCTGAACGACCTCTACGAGCTCGTGTCGTCTGTGTCACATCACTAACCGAACCAGTACTTTCGAATTTTTCGATTATTTTTTTCACAGTATATGAATAAGGAACATTATTTCAACCGAAAATTGGACGCACTTTACGAATCATGGCCATCAAACTTTCATCATTTTGATAATAATATTTAACAATCAGGACGCGTTTTTCTATCATATAATGCTTCATGTTTACTAACTCCCATCTGTCTCCTATCGACCTGGCATGTCATAGGGTCTGTTCGCCGGTGGCCAATATTTACTCTAAACAAGACATTTTTACCTGATTTTTGTTCGCTAGTGGACAACAACGTCATCATATTTTACTCAGAACTGAACATTTTTACTCTTGCTCCAGACGAGGAGTAAATATAAAGGAGGGAAGCTGTTCGTTAGATGCCATTTTCAACGAGATCAAAGTGGAACTAACTTGCGTAGGGACGTCATACTTAGAGTAAAAATGACAACTTATAATAACACCGGCGAACATACCTATAATCTTGTGACATCATGACAGCCAAACTAGCGCACAATTCAAATTTTGCGCTCTTAATGAAACACCTTTTAGAATATGAGGCTTAACTGTGGAATATGAGGAGCGTGTAATTGCAAGTAGTGAAATATTTACTTCAGGCTAAAATCTTTCACAATTTATTTATTTGAGCTAAATATATTTCGATATGTAAAGAGTAATTTGAACTAGGGTATGAAATAAAAATGTCAGTAGGATATGTAAGTAAAGGCCGCTTTATTTAAGCAGGGCTTAGATAACAAAAATAGGTAAAAGTTAGCTGAACATAACACAATTTAAATTGAAAGTATGTTTCACATTTTTAATAAATGTTGCGGCGATGATCCGAATTATATGCATATGCTTTTATATACATATATAAAGGTATTTTATGAAACAAAGATTCAAAGGAGTAATCGTTTTGTTAAATTTCAGTAAATGTGGGATTAAAGGTAGTTTTTTCTTTAAAATTTTAGTAACCGATGTTGGCTCAATATTGTGGACTAATTCATTCATTTATTTGAGTACTCAGATCTCTCATTAAATATGATCATTTTAATATATTGATTCATGCCATCAAATTTTAGCCCAATATTGCGGTAAAAACTGTATTATAAAAATCCTAACATTCATTATCGTACACATTAGATGGAGTCACATTTATAGCGCTAATTCATACCGGCACGGAAAAAAAATTGTTATTTTATTATTATAAACAAATGAATGAATATACTATACGAGTATTAATGAAATATAGTAGGCGTTTCCTCAATGAAATCAAGTACATAGAAATACGTGCATAAAAATAGATATTACTTATAATATATTAAAAATTTGCTTTCAGCGTTTGATTAGGTGGGAGTTGTTTATATAAAACAAATAAAATTGTTAACATTTTTACATGTTACAAAACTATTTTTAAACCTACATATGCTATATTTATTAATTCCTGATATTTTATTTTAAAATCAGTATATTCAACTGGTTAGATGTATATTATGTATATATGGGTTTATCATAAAGTAAGGGGTCTATTTTAAATTCTTATATAGTTTTAAGAAATTATGCTAGTAGCAGAAAGTAAACAGAATCTAGTTGCCTCAATGATTGGATTTTAGTGTATCCATGGAAAACAAAAGAATTGTCGTGACAACTATTGATACAAGTGTCATACGAAATAATCGTAATTTAGAGAATTGTTCTAAAAATAAGACTCGCGTAACGTAAATTGTAACAATTTCAATATGGATCTGCAAACAAGAATTGGTTTAGCGCAATGTTATTATGAAGGCGGTAAAAATTACACTATTGGATTACGAAGATTTCGTACGAAAATGGGTTCGAGAGTAGGGCCGTGCAAAATGAAGGCGTATCGTAATTTGATTAGCAAATTTGAAAGAACAGGGTCTGTAAAAAGACCTTCCGAGGTCAGGAAGACCTAGGATTAGTGATGTCCAAGTTGCAGAAGTTCTTCAGGAAAATCAAAACGTAGCCAATACTTCTCCGCTAACAATCAGTAGTGTGAATGCGATATCAAAACGATTACAAATGCCATACACCACGGTTTGGGAAATTTTACGAAAAATCCTAAAAATGTATTCCTATAAACTGCAACTGCTGTTTGAATTAAAGGACGCACATTTTGCTCTCAGGTACGATTTTCCATTACACGTATTGGCTCAGATGGAAATTGACCCGAATGGTTATCCCGCATTTTATGGACAGATGAGGCCCATTTCTCTCTTAATGGTGGAATTAATACTCAAAACTGTCGAATATGGTCAACAGAAAATCCACATGAAATCGTTCAGCAAGGCCTTCATGACAAAAAAAGTCCCGTTTGGTGAGGTTTCACAGTTAATTTCATCATTGGTCCATACTTTTTCGAGGAAATACAGAATGGGAAGGCCGTATCTGTAACTCTTACTGGTGAACGATGCCTGCAAATGTTAAGGGATTATGCAATTCCACAGTTGCAAAACGAGCACGAAGGAATTGAAAACATGATTTTTATGCAGGATGGAGCACCTCCGCACATTTACCGACCAGTTAAAGAATTGTTAACTGCGGTTTTTCAAGATCGTGTTATAAGCAGACATTTTGTAAATTCATGGCCACCAAGATCACCTGATATTAATCCAGCGGATTACTGGCTGTGGGGTTATTTAAAAAATTTGGTGTTTAGAACACTGCCAACAACGCTGGAGGAATTAAAGGACAGTACTAGAGAGCAAATTCGTGCAATTTAACCAGAAATGTTGAATAGTGCTGTATACAATTTGGAGGAACGGTTGATAATTTTACAACAACAAAATGGAGGTCATATCGAGCATTTGCGGTAACTAGTGTTTGACATCAGAAATTCCATTATGTAAGCAACTAGATTCAATTTACTTTTTGTTATTAATTTGATTTGTTAAGAATATATAATAAGTTGAAATATATCCCTTACTTTATAATCACCCCTTTGTTCGGATAGCAGCGAGTCATTCCAGTGTCGTCTACAAGAACCTTGATTAGAAATGCAAGTTTATGTCATGTGAATTTGTTTACATTGTGTACATTTTTATATAACCATATAAAAACATTCATTTATGCATTTTCATTGATCATGTATTTTAAAAAACCTTCTGTGTCAAAAAAAAATTAGTTCGATCATAAATCAAATTTCATTAATCATTTAATAACATAAAACTGTTTGTGAATTATGTAATTGCATATACATCCGAATATCCTCTAAAAACACTAACAGACAGAAAATGGATTTTTTTGTAACATGTACCTGAATAGCATATCCCACTGGAATAAAGCCTTCTGATTACAGAATTGACATGCAAAAAGTCGTAACGTTTTCTTATTACATAAATAAAACATTCTGGGCAGGAACAATATTACTGTTAATTTTACTAATCTATTTATTGATATATATATATATATTAATGATGTGTGACATACTCGTATTAGGCTAACATAGATATTTCACCAACGACAGAAAATATTTTTTTGAAAAACATATGCTCAGTTCATTTTTTATGGGGGGGGGGGGTCAAATCGTTTCGCTTTAAGAACCAACAGTAATCACCAATCATGGCTGGATCCCATCGTCCTTGATAACAAGTTTCTATTGTCCTAATATCTTGTGAAATCTTTCTCCTTGCTCGGCGCTTACCGCACCCAAATTTTCAGGAAAAAAATTTAAATTAGAATGCAGAAAGTGAATTTTTAAAACATACGGTAACCAAGCGTTTGGTACGAATCTACAAGTTCGCTTACTAGTTGCTTTGAGTTCTCATCTTCTTTATTCCCTAAGAATCCCTAAGTAGGCTTACAAATGAGTTCCAAGCTCTGAGTTCCTGTCTGTTGACTGTTCCTTTAAAATCTGCATCATCAAGCAATTTTCCAATTTGAGGACCAATAAAAATGCCTTCTTTAAATTTGGCGTCACTTAACTGGGGGAAAAGGTCTCTAAGAATTTAAATCCTTTACCCTCTTTATTCATCGCCTTCACAAAATGTTTCATTAACCCAAGTTTAATATGAAGATGTGGCAAAAGAACATTTTTAAGCTCTACAAGAGGCACATATTTAACATTACCAGTTCCTGGTTCAAATTCTTTCCTTTCAGGCCAAATTATTTTCACATAATGTTCTTTTAATACACGACTGCCCCACAAACAAAGAAAATAGCAATATTTTGTAAAGCCTCCTTGAAGTCGTAGTTAAATGGCTATTACTTTTAAATCTCCACATATTTACCATTTGCATTTGTTGTAATTAATTTTATTTAAAATGGTGCTCATATTGTCATAATCCTCTTTCATTGTTACTGAGTGAATTTGTTTAGATGATTTTAAATTTCCAATATGTAGTAATACAGCTTTTAAACTGTATTTGGAGGAATCTATGAATAAGCGGCACTCAGAAGGGGAATGCTCGATATTGAGTTCCTGCATTAAACCACCAATATCAATACACGCGCACAGTGAATTTTCCATATTATAAAATGGGAAAAATGTTGCATTTCTCTTTCTCTAAAATCGTAATCTTTATATCTTTACCCAGTAAGTTCCACACCTTAAGTTGGGAACCAAGAGGTTCTGCTTGCTGTTTCGACAGCCTCAAGTCACGTACCAAATCATTCAATTCATTTTGAGCAATTAAGTGAGGGGCACTAAATCTTTCTGGAATATACAATGGGTCGGCACACTGGTCCAGGCTGCCTGAGGAATCGTTACTATGTCCATTACCTACCAAAACAATACCTTGCCAATCTAAAGGCGCAGTTGGCACTGTCTTAGGGCTGATGGCAAAATCGGATATTTGAGTTTTGGTTTTACTTTTTTGGAATATCCCTGTTCATGTTACACAAAAATAGTAATCATCGAAATGATTGGTGGGTTCTCGACATAACCATTGGAACCGCAAAAAGCATGCTATTCTTTTTCCCTTCATCCACTGCACAAGCGACACGCTATAACTTACACAATAAACGTGGGGAGCCCATTGCTTATCTTAATCTCCAAAATATAGAAAAGACGCCTTTTTCACATTTCAGACATTGCCTTGCTTGTGACTTCACAAGGAAGTCTCCACAAATGTAACAAAACTTGTCAGGTGAGGTTTTGCAACTTCGGCGCTGTTTAACTGGACATTTTTGTCGTAACTGAGTTATGTTGACAAACGAAAACACTTTATAACAGACACAATTGGGCACTTGGATGGTCAAAACAAGACTGATACTGAAAATGTCCTAACTTGCTCTTCTAAAATTGCCGACCCATCGTAAAATTTATTACCTGGCATTATAATAGGATCTAGTGTGTTCACACAATAAATATAGTTTAAAAAAACTAAAAAACACGCTTTTAAAGCACATCAAACTAAAAAGTGAAAAATAATTATTAATATAAACTGAAAACAATAATGAACGAAAAATACTAGTATTATTGTGAAAAAAGCGTGGGTTGCTCGATATACGAAAAATATGGCACAAAGCGTCCCACGCTTTTTTCACAATAATACTAGTATTTTTCGTTCATTATTGTTTTCAGTTTATATTAATAATTATTTTTCACTTTTTAGTTTGATGTGCTTTAAAAGCGTGTTTTTTAGTTTTTTTAAACTATATTTATTTTTTCACTTTTTAGTTTGATGTGCTATGAAAGCGTGTTTTGTAGTTTTTTTTAAACTATATTTATATTGCTTATTGATGCTGATATTATAACATATTACGATCCAACAGATATTTCTGAAAAAAAAATATTTTTTTATTTCAGCCATGGGATTTGAACTCACGCCCAAGGAATCCGTCGTTTCGCATCGACTAAGACTTGCCCGCTCTGCCAACGACCGACCTGACAATCACGGAATATACTTACAATATTAAGCCTCTTGCTCTCACGCAGAGGATACGTGAGGAAAGGACTGGCGATCCTGATCAGGACAATGATACAAACTTATCAAATTATTGTATTGTTACCGGTTCTTCGTAAGTGTACAAAGTTTCAATTAAACCTGTCCGTTTAAATTGGGTCAAAATCGAGTCCAAAAAGTCGGTTACAAACAAACAAGCAAACAAACATACAAGTGAAGCGTGTTAAAAATGGTACGTATTAAGACTTGTTGGATATTTTTTCAGTTAATAGGGAGATATTAACAATATAAAAGCAGTAGTGTGAACTATATTACAAAAATTGTGTCGGCCAGTGAAATCATATACCTACCTAATGCAAAGTGTGAATATTATTTGCATTAATCTCGCAGCCAGAATGTTATACCATACTTCATTGCCGGTGCTGCACCGCGTTCATATGTATGTGATTTTTCACGAATTTCTACCAATGGCATCTTTACGAATAGTCCCCTATTTTAAATATGCTCCAATGTCATATGTCGAGATAGAACATTCGATTTTTGCATAGACGACGGATTTTAACAGCAGAACATATGAAGAAACTTTTAATAACAGATACGTACTTCGATTAAAAACGAAAAATACTGCAGCAGTAACTGTGAATAAGTGTACAGTGCAGCGGAAAAAAATATTGGTGTAAATTGCTAGCACCAATAAACTTCCACTTTACTACCTCCAATGGTCATTTTTAGAACCTCACTACAAGGATAGTTGGTTTTAATTGGTATATAAATTAATAACAAATATTCCATGGCGCTGACCCTCTCTTTAACGTCATGACACGCCGATATATGAACTCTAATATATAACGATAGACCAATTGTGATCACCCCTTCCCAATTGAAAACACTGAAATAGGTCCAAGAAAGGTGAGAATTATTTTACATGAGTATTTTCAAAATGCAAATGTAAATGTAATTTTTCTCTAAACACGAAAATCATATGTGAACATATATTACATTTATCGTTCTATTTTCTTGTGTCTGACACTAAAAAATAAAAATGTTCCAATCATAAAAACTGAAATGGGCAATTTCCTTATTGCTGGCACATTAACGGAAAGTTATGATCTTTCCACTGAATTAGAATAACATCCTTGATACTTATAAGTATCATGTAGTTAACTACTGTTTATATGGCGCCATCTGCGTGACAAAGTAATTTATTGTACAAAAAAACAAACTTTATGTGAACCGTATAGGATATAATATTGCTGAATTATTTGAATGTCACCTGCCTCAAGGTTTAATAAAGAGATTTATCGATTCACACCCTTCGAATGCCATAGAATAGAAACGAATAGAATATAATAAAAATAATAAAACAGAAAGAACAGAATAGAATCGAATAGAATAGAACATAATAGAGCAGAATAGAACAGAATAGAACATAGAACAGAATAAAACATGACAAAATAGAATAAGGTATAATTTGGTATGATAGGAATGAATAGAATAGAATAGAATAGAATAGAATAGAATAGAATAGAATAGAATAGAATAGGATGATAGGATAGGATAGGATAGGATAGGATAGGATAGGATAGGATAGGATAGGATAGGATAGGATAGGATAGGATAGGATAGGATAGGATAGGATAGGATAGGATAGGATAGGATAGGATAGAATAGAATAGAATAGGAATAGAATAGAATAGAATAGAATAGAATAGAATAGAATAGAATAGAATAGAATAGAATTATGAATCCAAAAAATCATATTGATAATATAGAACAAGGAAAAAATATTACAGTATGATGGAAAAATTAGAGATTCCATCTTGAAATGATATTCAGAAGAAAATACTACAGTGGATCAACGAACCTATCTCCGTCATATCAATCGAAAGGGTTTTAAACGTAATCAATACGGTGAAAGTTTGATTGCCACTATTTGTAAAGTGCGTCCAATTTTCGGTCGAAATAATGTTCCTCATTTGTCTACTGTGAAAAGAATAATTGAAAAATTCGAAAGTACTGATTCGGTTAGTGATGTGAAACACACGACACGAGTTCGGAGAGGTCGTTCAGTACAAAATATCACGGCAGTTCGCGAGAACGTGGCCGAGAGTCCAGGGACGTCGAATCGTCATCGTGCACAAGAATTGGACGTTACTAAAGCCACTCTTCAGCGCATTATCACTAAAGATTTTCATCTCCATGCCTACAAAGTCCAATTGACTCAACAACTTCTGCCAACAGATCATGCACAGCGAAGAAAGTTCACCAATTGGATCCTTGAACAACAAGTGAATGCCGATTTTGCGGACAAAATCATTTTCAATGATGAGACCCATTTTCACCTCGATGGCTTCGTTAATAGGCAAAACTGCCGCCCACGATTGAATCATGAGAAAGCAATGCATCCAAAACGTTTCACTGTTTGGTGTGAATTGTGGTCTGAAGGACCGTTTTTCTTCGAAGACGAGGCATGTAATACAGTAACGGTGAATGGCGAACGTTATCGTGCTATGATAACCCAGTTTTTGTGCTCCAATTGGAAGATATTGCTCTCGACGACATGTGGTTTCAGCAGGACGGTGCCACTTGCCATACCGCCCGTGAAACATTGACGGCCTTGCACGAGTCTTTTCCTGGTCGTGTCATTTCTCGGTTTGTTGACCAGAATTGTCCGCCACGCTCTTGCGATTTAACACCTTTGGACTTTTGGTTGTGGGGTTGTCTGAAGTCACAGATTTATGCCAACAAGTCCGCGACCAACGAAGCATTGAAGGCTGAATTATACACTATATCAACGAAATACCGCCACATGTATGCATCACCGTTATTCAAAATTTCGCCAAAAGAGTACGCATGTGCCAGCAAAGCCATGGCGTCCATTTACTAGATGTGTTGTTCCAAACATAACTTCCAAATGTCTACATTATAACTCAATAAATATTTCAATACTTTGCTGCACAAAACCATGTTTTATTGAACCTTTAAATATTGCGCTCTTAATGAAACACCCTTTACAAGCATCGATGGGCTTATCTCTTGGCGTCGGTAATAGGGTTTGATAGCGGAAAACGGCCCACAATATATAAATGACTAAAAAAAGAAAATATTTTTAAGTATTTTTGTATGTTTACCTGACGGTGATATATGCAAGGAACAGCAATTAAACTTAAGTAATCATATGGATCCGTGTTAAATGGCCCACGCATAAAACTTATAATTTTGATAGGATAAGCTTTATGTAAAAAAACAATTTTAGAAAGTACGTAGTTGCTTACCATTTTCTTGAAACGTGATCTTGTTTTAACTGCGGACTTGTCTGATTAAAAATTTTAACATTTTTATGGTATCTGAGGCTGTTCAGTTCTGGCAATGCTCGTATTTAAATATTTTATGACATTTTAAAGGAGAAACGCACAAATTTTATTTTTATTAAATTTTCTTTTTCAATTCTCAATGATAATGAGATTTCAGCAAATATATACCGTGTATGAAAACATATGCAATGAATTAGTTATATTTTCGGAAAAGAGCTAGAATATGTCAATAGATATACACCATTTATAGTATAACGTATTTTAACAAATTTAAAAAAAAGACCAATTTAACAACCTAACATTAGTTTTCATGTACTAATATGTTCAAAAATAACGTCGTTGAAATTAGATCAGAATAAATAAAGGTCTGTCAACTTAGCTAGTTTTTAACAATTTTGAATGTAATACCCAGTGTTGCCTCCTCCTGCCTGTGCAAGTACTACGCAGCGTCCTTTCATGCTAGAATAAGCCTTCGAAAGGCCTCTCGCAAAAATTATCCCATGATTTAATTAGAGCTTGTACTGAGTTGTAATTGAAGGATATTGACCTCGTTGAATACTACTCTACGATACTAGCCCGGCATTTGACGGCGCAGAGAGAGAAATATCGTTAGTGTGAGCCAGAGACGAACAAACTGCTTTAAAATGAAAGGGCGGGGTTTAGACCACTGCGTATCCAAATTCAAGTTCCAAGCTAGAATCGTAGACTAATAGGTCTCCCTAATTGATCCCAAGCATGTCCGAATAGATTCATGTCTGGAATGCATGCAGGCCAATCCATTTTATGAATATTCTTAAAATAATCAGTGACATTTGAGCGGTGTACGGTCCTACATTATCTTGCATGAAGTTAAAACTTTGACCAACAAAACATTCGTGACATCACTTAAGGCTATAGAATCTCGTCAATGTCCTTTCGAGCTACTATAACAGAGAACATTTAAGGAAATGATGCTTCAATACATATATCGAGTTTGATTGAATTCTCTAAACACAACAAAAATATCGAAGTTATAAACGATGACTACTTTTATCTTTTGAGTTATAAAAAAAGTTCAACATTTATCCACAATTTTTGAGTATTTATTTTAAAGCTTCAAGTATGTTGTTTAAGAGCATACTTCCATATTTTGCTTTTAGCCGCTTTTTCGTTAGAAAAACATTTCTAAAGATAGCAGATACATGGGGCTGATTTTACAAAATATCTACTATATTATAAAAGGTGACAGCTCCCTTTCATCGGACCTCTCTGTCTATATTTGCATAAAGTTTCAAACGCAACGGCTTTTTTCCGCTACGATCGGGGTTTGCGGAAATCGAAAGATTCATATTTTCTTGAGCCTGTAGCCACATTTTCATTTCTTAATTTCCGGAAATGAATAAAATATGAATTTTTGAAAATCCTTCTATATTTCGGTTCTCGTCGCGGCTTCCTAAACGCAGATAGCTGCCTTTCATCGGGCCTCTCTGTCTAATTTTCGGGAAATTAGTTATTCTAAAGGCTTCTTTTCGGGACCTTTTCGACGTTTTCGGTTCGCGAAGATCGATAGTATGAAGAATTCTTCAGTGCGCCGCGACATTTAGATTCCTTATTTTTCAAAAACGAGAAAGATTCGAGAAATACGAGTCGAAAAGTAAAACACGTCGGCATTACGTGTAGAAAAATTATATTGGCATAGAAAAAACGGCGACCATATTTAAATTTTTAAATAAAGTTTTAGTGTAAACGTCAAAAATTTCACTTTTCGTCCGCTCCTGCCTCCCTTAACCTGCGAGGTCCGGGTCAGTGCGGGCCGGCGAAGCTCCTTCCCAACCTTGATGCTTCGATCCATACACAAAAACCCGTTACGAAAGTTCCTTTTCGGGAGATTTCTGCGTTCAAAATTTTCCCTTCAAAGGGCCGTAGGCCCTTTGCGTCGAGGCCGAAGGCCGAGACATTAGGACGCGTCTCGGATACGGAAATCGAGAATCGGCCCGCAGGGTCGATTCGACATTTCCAGAGGGCCGGAGGCCCTCTCACCGAACGTCTGGAGCGTTCGGCCCTCCGCAGGAGCTAGAAATTGGCGCAGCCGATTTCTAGTTATATAATGAATTTTCTAAAAAAAGGCTTATAATGCATAACGCATATTGTTCGTCAAAAAATTTTCTGTGAAATTCTTCTTTCCGCAAGAAGTCAATAATGCGGAACGGAGAGCACTTCTCGAAAAAATTCGTAATATTTGCTTTAAATTTGTATCAAAATGGAAACAATCTGGGAGACAGAATTTGAGATTTTTTTCATCAAATAATACACTGTTGCGCAGTATATTTTAAGAAAACACTTAGAATTATTTGGAAATATCTACATCATCACGTCAAACTCGAGGTTGACCAGGAATCCCGCAACCAAGACCTCAAATTATATAGAAAAATTCTACCAGATAAATTTCAAGAATTAAAACAAATTAAGACTTACTAAATAGCCTTTTAGTAAGTTCTGATCCGTACATTACAAGTGTGACATTTACAAAAAAAAAGACATTTTCAGGGTATCCTGAAATGATGGAATTTTTAGTTGAAGCAAGACCACCGAGAAGAGGATACTGGACAGAAAGCGATTTTGATGAAGATGTCAAAGATAATGCATCAGAAGATGAACTTTATATTTTTACTAATCTTATTATTTTTTTACTAAATTTGACATCAAATTTATTTTATGTATGATATACACAATTAATAAGTATATTTATCTGTGTATTTATATATTTATATAGAGTTAATAGTTTCTTCAATATTCGATATAATTATAGAATATCTTATTTCATCCAAAATAATGTCTTTCTTCAGTCAAAATAGTAAAACTTTAACGTTTTCTATTTTGAACCACTGTGAAGTGGAATAAAAGAATCTTTGAATATAATACGCATAATCCCTTTTTGTGTTTCAATGTGTTTCGTGGTAAAAATCGAGGAAGCAGTTGTTCAAAAATAAATATGTTTTGCATTTTTCTTTGATACGATTTAATAAAACGAGTATTTTACTGTTATTATTCTTTCATTTAATAGTCTTAGTAAAACCTGTCACAATTTTATTTGAGAGAATATCACCATTTTGTACCGCCGTATGTTTTAATGTGTTAGCACCATAACAGAAGAGTAATTTATTCAATTCCATTATTAATACATAATATGTGTCAGACCTGTTAATATTTTTAACAAACATAGTGTAACAGGTGAAAGATGGGAGAAAATATTGTGAATACATTAAACGTGAATATATTAAATTTGCTTTTAATGTTTTTAACTTTCTCCTTTTAAAAGCCAGCTCAGAAGAAGCTTAACAAAAGGAATTTATTTAAACTGTGTGGGCACATTGAATTTTATTGCGAAGATGAAAATATAAATCGCCAAATAAAGACTAGCTAACAAATATAACCCAACGTCTAAAGAAATTTTTTCAAATATTTCAATAAAAATAATTAATTTCTAAGAAATCTTGTTTAATATAAGCATAGTAGGCGCACCAGACATGGCGCAGACTGTAAAAATAATCCACACAGGTGTCTTCTATGATTCTACGCCTAAAATAGATCAACTTTTTAGTCAGCTTTGGCATATCTGCAAATGCCTCTAATTAATTATGAAAAAAATAACTATGTTAGTATCAGAAGTGGGCGAGTTTTGGAAAATCCACATTATACAGTGAAGTATGGAATAAATTTATACAGGAAAAGAAAATATTACTAAAAACTTGTTTTACTGTAAAAGGGTAACAAATCATATAATGATATTGTGTTCAAACTGTGCTTTTTTAAAAGCTTGACAACATGCAAGTCGCTATTTCAAACTTTTTAAACAGTTATCGACTGCCGAATGCCGTTTGGGGTATTCGATCAATCTTCACCCAATTCGACCAATCCTTTAGTTCCTTCAAACTGGTTGCTTTATTATTATAGATATCCCTTGATATGACCCATAAGATAGTCGAGGGGTGTCAGCTCGGGAGATCTAGCTGGCCATTCAATTCACCCTCTTCCTTATTCAGATTTTGGAGTATTTTTAACGTAACCAGTTTGTTGAAACTTTGTAATCACTCATCTACTTGTAGGATTTCTATTTGAATAACGTTCATTAAAGAGAGCACATCTTGGGTTCTTTTACCACAAAGATCCACAAAGATTAAATTTTGAAATGAAATAAATTATTTTCCAACAAGTACCTTTCGTACGATTTTTTATTTTTATTATTACATCCGTGACACATGTCACATCCAAGGCATTTATATTTTTCCTCCGCAAAAAAAAACATTGAATAGCCTATTAAAATATATTTCTTTTAAAGTATCATACAGAGTAATGTTAATGGTGGGAAAGGTTGGCGCCTGGTAAGTAGGGCTCAGACAGGCACTTTTTAATCACCTCCAGCCGCCCCCTCAGCCATGTACTTTTCTCTCTCTCTTGTCGAATCTCTCCGATCTTCTGATGACGGTCAGGATTTCTTCCAAGTTATCAATTTTAAACCCTAGGTGTGAAACATATTTGGAATCAGCTGTTAAGCAGAATACAAAAATGGGGAAATATAGAGTTTCATTAAAAAAATATATCGATGACGTCATAACGGTAACAGTGATGACGTCATAACCAAAAAATAAAGGATAAGATGCGCAATTGAAATTAAAAATCGAGGTATCCGAGGATTTTCTCTAAATAATTTTGGTTTAAGAAATAATAAATTTATTTCACACTTTACGGATATACTGTATAACTCAAGACTCTGAGAGAACTTACTTCCGATCTAATCAAATCTTATACTCTAAATCTGATTATTATTACTAACTCCAGTAGACCCCTTTCAAGCTATTTTAAAATAGACTGCGCTGTTAGTATAAGTGGTTTTAATCGTCTCCAAATAATGTCAGTTTGGTTGGCGAAACGTGAGCCGAGTATACTCGTTTCGGTGTTGTTGAAAATTACTTCACACTGTTAGTGACAAATTCAAACTTATATTTTTTCCATCAACATGTAGTTACGTCTTATACAGGATAGCCCATTATTGTGAGGAAGTCCAATATTTCGTTTATTATAAGAAATATGAAAAAATGTTTAAAATAAAAGATATAGCGGTTACTGTGTTGCCTATTTCTAAAATACTGTGAAATACACAGGGTGTTTCAATAAAGCGAGACAGCTTCAAGGACGAATATTTTAAATGACACGTCCTATATATTTTTACCCCATTGATTTCAGCATAAAATTTTACGTCTAGTACTAAATTTTTATTTAAAAATCTGCGGCGTAACCACGTTATTGCAAAAATTGAAGTTTTAAATTTAACTGATAACTTAAAAATAATTTTTCACAAGTAAGCTGTGATTTTAACATTAAATAATCACAGTTTTAGTAAATTAAGGATATTACAATAAGACAAACAGTTAATGTCACATAATTTCGTACCTGCAGATTTTTTGTACAGTAGTGTTTAAAATAATGAATTTCTCTACCGAGGAATTGACAGATATGGTTTTTGTACTAGGAACAAGTGATAAAAACTGTTTACTTGCGACAAAAATGTATTATGAAAGATATCCAGATAGATGGCAACTCACGAAAGAAGGTTTTGAAAACTTACTGTAGCGATTTACTCGAACGGGAAATGTCGCATATGAAAAAAGAAAGAACCAAGACTGCATTAAGCCAAGAAAATGAAATGACTGTTCCGTTAAAAGTTACAGAAGATCCTCATATCTCGACTAGAGAAATATCGAAACGAAGTGACATAAGCCGGACTGTCGTGCAAAGAATTTTAAATAAAAACTAATTCCATCCGTACCATATACAACTAATGCAGAAGATTTCGAAAAAAGGGCAACAATTTGTGAATGAGCTCAACCACAAATTCTTCAAGGTAGGGATTTTTTTCAAATATGTATTATTTGCTGATGAAGTGACATTCCATTAAAATTTCCATTATTATGCAACCGAAAATCCACATTGTATACGGACCACTAGTCAGATAAGGTCATTAAACGTATTGGGTGGCATAATCGGAAATTATGTCATTGGGCTTTACTTTTTTGAAGGAAGATTTAGCAGCCTGATTCACCTAATTTTTTTGGAGAATCAGTTACCGCAGTTAATAAATCATGTACCCATTCCAATCAGACATAAAATGTGATATTTACACGACGGAGCGCCAGTCCACCATACGGTACCTATCCACAGACATTCAAATAATGAATTTCCCAGATGATGGATAGGTGGAGGAGGACCTTTTAAGTGGCCACCTCGTTAACCGGACTTGACACAAACGGATTTTTAATGTGGGGCTACGTCAAAGATCAAGTGTATAAAACACCCTCAACTACAAAGGAAATTTACTAAGTACAGTTACAAGTTTTATGTTTAAATTACAATTACTAAAAGTCATAATACTTGTGAAAAAACGCAATTATTTTTAACATCAATTAAATTTAAAATTTCTCAAAAACTATCCATTTTTGGGACTATATCATAATAACATAATTTGAAGGGATAAAATAGTTGTACAAAATGGTGAAGTAATATACGGGGTGTTCCGCTTGAAAAAACGAAGACAAAGAATCCCCTGTACATTAAAATAAACTTTCGCTCCTCTCAGAGATTTCAGCTACCTCTTATCTTTGCACTTTCCTTTAACTGTCGCTAACAAAGTCTTTTTAATGACATTAATGACGAACCGTTTTACCGTGAATTTTCATATTTTTCGCAATAACTTGGCAACCCTGCTGCTTTTTGAAATAAAAAATTATTACTGGATATACAATTTTATGCTGAAATCAATGGTGTAAAAATATACAGGGTGTGTCATTTAAAAAATTCGATCTTTAAGTTGTCCCGCTATAATGGACCACCTATGTATTTCTCAGTATTTTAGAAATGAGCAGCCTTATATCTTTTATTTAAAATATTTTTCATATTTCTTATAACAAGTCAAATATTGGACTTCTTTGCACTAATGGACCACCCTGTATGTTGTTTATTATTGCTAAATTCGTTAATACAAATTATAATCAGGTAACCCATTTTCCTTGTATATTTATAAAAAACTAATTTTACTACTATTTAAAATAGGTTGCAATAACACATCAAGATACACAAAAGATTAATAATTCAAATCTTTTACAAAACAGCGAATTAAAATGTGAATGTTATTAGAGTTTTTCAGTTTATTGAATTTTATTTACATACTTTAAAAATTGCACTCTTCCCTGGCACCTTGAAATTTTACAATGTTTGCTTATGCGATAATAACGACATAATAAAATTTAATTTGTGTATGGTATTTTCAAATATACAACGCACTTAATTCATTTGCACCCAATAATTACCACACGAAATTAGTTTTTTTAAACTTTATACTGTTTTCTTTGAAAAAAAAAAAACACATATAAGTTGAGACAAGATGAAGATGATGACGCGTTTACTTTAGTAAACTAAAATATCGTTTAATTTATTTATTTTTTACATCGAAAAACAAAAACGCTGTACTAACATTTTTGTCTGTTTCGTTATGATACAAAATTTTAATGATTATTTCCCTCATCATAAATCTAACCAATAAGAAACATGAAATTTAAGTGATTATTTTGCAAAAATAAGCGGTTATTTATTTCTCACTTAGCTCTTCATTTATTTTTGACATGTAAAGTAAGCTGCTTTGGCTTGTTGTTGCTATGCTTATTTCGAAAATGTTTCACTTTCCGAAGTTGACAAAAAAATCCTAAGAGGCGTTCCTATCAACACAACAAAAACTCACAAATCGGTATGGGGCCAATTTATTTATTTTTGTAATGAACCAGGATACCAATTTGAAGACACTACAACCATTGATTATATTGCTTTGGTATTTGAGAACTGGACTTCCCATATGAGACGGAGAGATGGTAAACATTATAAGGAAAATGTGATAAAAACCATGTGGCACATACCTGCAAAAATGCTTCAGGAAACGTCATTTTCGAGCCATTTAAGGATATTCAATTTAAGTGCGCTAGGGATGCTCGTAATGCTAAAAGAAGATATTTACAGAGAAATGTCACGAAAAGAAAAGCCTATTCAGTTGCGTTAGATTCAGAAGATCATAAAAAAATGATAATACTTTGGAATGAAAACACTCCTGAAGGACTGCAAAAAAAAAAACTGTTCCATATAATCGCAGTTGAGCTCGCTTGAGGAGGATGAGAAGTCGCAAATTGAGTAACAAATCACTTTAAAGAAAAAATTTAAATGAAATCATTGGAATTAATCACAGAAAAACTAGGTGGTACAATAGGTAAATTTTCGACAGTGGTTCATTCATCGGGAAACAAACTACAACAACTTTTAGGAAATCCAAAAGACAAAATTGAAACAAACGAAAACTCGGGGATTTACGAAATTAGCTGTAAGAACTGTAATCAAAAGTATCCCAAGCAACATTCTGATGACGAACCGACGTTGCTGTTCGCAACTAAAAGTCGGTGTGCGACGTACACAATACGTCGGGCTGACCCATATTTGTACTAATCTGGTCAATAAAATATGGGTCGATTCGACGTAGAGGACCGACTTTAGTCATTGTGATTACCGACCAAATGTTCACCAAATTTTACGTCGGCTTAAGTTGGTTGTCAGGCTATTACCAACCTTATTTAAAATTTGCCCTTAATCTGACCTACAAATATCGGGTGTACGTAGTGAAACTAACCAATTTTGTATATTATTCTATTTGTTGTACCTATCTATTTCTATAAAATGGATAAGGCGTGTTTATCATTGAGTACGTATTATATACAAAATACTTCGAATACAATTTTAATAAATCTGGTGGGGTAAAAACTGACACGAAAGAAATTTTATTGATACAAATATATAAAGTAGGTCGAAAAATATAGTGAACCCATAAGAATAATGTTTATTTTAAGAACGAAAATACTATTTTTATTTTTTTATTTTCAAAAAATATTTTCCCTTTTCAAAGAAAGCGCAATTGAAATATTGTTTAATTAATTTTACGAGTAAATAAAAACTTTTTTTGCTTACTTTATTTGAAAAAAAGAGGCAACTTTTGTGTATTTAAAATAATTGTACACATAATCAACATGACCGCCTATTATTTCCATCTGTGGAACCAGAAAATATGGCGAGGGCGAGAATAAGTTCAACTATTTTTACTAACAGCGACGTCACGGTTAAATAATTTTACCTGCACCAACTTTTAATAGGCTTTGGTGCAGAAATCTGCACTAACACTAACGTTCAATCGAAATCTTTACTAAATATCTACCAATAGCTGAATTATCGACATTAATTTTGAGGTTATGTTAGACCAAGGCCCAAAAGAATAACATCGACGTCCAGCCGACGTTGCTAGACGACTACGTCAGTTAGCAACATCTAACCAACGTTGGAATGTTACCCAAAAAATTACCTAAATCTAATTAATCAGTTACCAACGTCTAATCAACGTTGGATAATAATCTAAAAACACACTCTACGTATTAAGTAGATTTCTGACATCACACCAACGTTGGTAAATGTGCTAGATATAAATAGTAGGTTTGCGAAGTTCAAGCTACGTTGTTCCGACGTTGCATCATAACTATAAAATTTAAGACGCTAATTGACTATTATTTGTAATAATCCTGACCTTATAATTAGTAAAAAAGTAGTCGGTAGTCGGTAAAATGTTACTTGGGATGTTGGACAAACTAGACGATCAATTCAAACTAGATTCAAAGAACATATGACCCATCTCAAATATGGTAGAACAGATAAGTCTAGTGTTGCCCAATATGCGTTTGGGAACAATAAAAAGACACCACATAAATTAGACAACCCCTAAACCAAAGCCGAAGCTGCTCGGACAAGGGTTACACTGTTGAAAAAAACCCAGACACACACAACCAAACCCTTCGACTTAGCTAGAATCGAAACCGGAATTTGAACCCGGGAGTCGATAGGCAGTAAACTAGCTACGTTTGTCACTTAACGCTCTGGCCCACTGTGCTACCAAGCTCGGTAATCATAAAATAGATATTAGCAATTTAATATTAATTATGAATGTAACAAATATTAGACAGCTGGATGCATTTGAAAGCTTGAAAATCACAAAGTGAAAAAATGGTATGAATATTATTAGAGGGCCAATCCTAAATAGTCCGCTTCATTAGTTAGTGGGTCACGGTTCACCGAACCATGGCAATAATTTAGATATACATAGAGTACATTGTTAGCATAAGGTTAGTTTTTATTATCTCCAGATGATGCCAACTTGGTTGACGAAACGCAGTCGAGTGCAGTGTATAGTGTTTTGGTGTTTCGTGGAAACTACGTCAGGGTTATCTTCACATCATAGATTCCAACCCATTCCAGAAATTGGTGATACCACCTCTATTATAGAGGCTTTGTTTTTGTGATGCAATTATGCTGTTAGAACCTCTGAAATTGAACTTCCGATGAAGTATTTTATTTGCATCTTATTTTCATGTCATTTAACAAGCCAATCTTTAACACAAACTCATTTAAATAGGCGATGAGCTGAAAATTAATTAATTAGTCATGCTGATTGAGCACATATGGTGCGTTGGCGGCATCTAGTTAAAAGATGTAATGCATTTGTTTAGTGTTAAGAGTTTATTAAATTTAAATTATACGAAAGATGTTTACAGTTGTCATGAGTAGAGACCGCATCTCAGGTGGTCATTTCGCGAATATCAGTGGCGGAATCAACTCGTATATGCACAAATCAATATTTTCATGTGCAAAATGATATACAATACTTTTGACGGGTGATTTTTACAATGTCCAAAATTAAATGAACGCTAAACATTTAGCACATGACATTAATGTACTATAACAATTATTTTTTGGCACTAGAATAATAGTATATTGTTAATAATTGTTCTAAATGATCTGAAGTTAGATTCTGGCACCTGTAATTAAAAATCCATTTGTAGTCTGAAAACGACCGTTGCACGTTTACAGAAGTAAATGGAGCGTATTTAAAATACTGAATCGTTCGATTTTCGTGTACACAAGATGACTTTTTACAGCATCTTCAATGAAGTTATATGCCATTAAACTCTGGTTCCGGGTTGTTTTGTATCCACCGGTCCACAGAATTTCGCAAAGGAACCCGTCGAGACATTTTTTCACAATAACACAAAAAACGCCTAAGAATCTATCTACCGAAATGTAATTGCAAACTGCTGATTATCGGGTCTCCCGTGTCTTTAATTGCGATTAATTCGTTTTTCTAGAATACAATTCTGGAAAAGTCTCTTCCAGATCAAGCGTGCCGCTCCGCACCACGTCGCGCATTTGCAAACGTTGCGGCAACGTGCAGTTTGCACGGACAGCTGCTCAGCTCTCCGCCTACACTGCATGTTGCTGCAACGTTTGGGAATGCGCGGCGCACTTTATTTAGAAACGCCTTAATATGAAGCAAAGAAAATGTTAATATTTTTTAAAATACTAATAGTAAGGGTCATTCCTCTAAAATCCTTAAATAAATTAAGGATATTTGTACTAATATAAAGTGTATTTACATTAACGGTTCTTCTATAGGGTCATTTGGTCAATGACCTCCCACATACAAATAAAAAAAATAGAGCTATTCATTTAAAAGTATATAATATACATATTTTTAAGAATATTAATATATATATATATATATATATATATATATATATATATATATATATATATATATATATATATATATATATATATATATATATATATATATATATATATATATATATATATATATATATATATATATATATATATATATATATATATATATATATATATATATATATATATATATATATATATATATATATATATATATATATATATATATATATATATATATATTTTTAAACTTCAGAAAATGAATAGCTCTATTTTTTTATTTAGTATGTGGGAGGTCATTGACCAAATGACCCTATAGAAGAACCGTGGTTGATTTACATCCCGAATGATTTTTAAACATCATTTCGGAAAATGCAGAAGGGAAAAATTGCAATAAACTTCTAACTAAGGGGTTAATCCAAGTAAGAGACGTCCCTATCGAACAAGGCACACTAGGCCATCAAATGACCAGGTTGTGGACCGTCAGTACAGAACAGACAAGTTCGCCTATCCAACATGAAGAGTCTAATTCTGGTAAATTTGAATCTTAAGTCTGCGAAATAAAAAGATTGTAATACCATCTAGTGGTACTTTTGTGTAAAACCACGTTTTAGTTAGCTTCACATCAAAGGTTCCACCCACTTCAGGATAGTAGCAGTTTATTGCTATCAACTTGGAACTTCCCGATTAGGCGAACATAGATGTAGATATATTTTTCCTTGCACCTTTTGATATGAAGCCACTGTTCTATAAATGATTTAAAAAATAATTTAATCGGAATACTTTCTGATTCCGTTCCCAAAAATAAAGGAAAATTTCTTTGGTAATAAATTGACTTTTGCATCAAATCAAACATATTAGTTTTATGTTTATATAAATATAAAGTTTAATATTGTGCAAAATTTCTTAACAATCGACAAATTTTGCACAGTGTTAAACTTTCATCAATAAATATAAAGCCCGATACGGTTGCATGGAAAAGATTGTTTTTATTTAAAAGCTGATAAGGGCAATAAGGTTGTTATTTTTGATAAAGAGGACTATTATGAAAGGTTAGACAATCTGTTTGGTAATGGTCGTTATAAATAACTTTCTAGAAATCCATTACCAAAAATGGTTACTGAAGTAAGAAATGTACTTAAATCCTGCAACAACGTTATTACTCCAGCTTTAAATAGGAAGTTACACGTACTAACCCAAGTGTACCTAGATTGTACTTCTTGCCTAAAATACGGAAAGTCGGTACGTCCTATTGTTTCAGCAATCGGATCGCCGACTTACCACTTATCAAAATATTTAACAGAAGAGTTCGAAAATTTACCTATTGCACCACCTAGTTTCTCTGTGATTAATTCCAACGATTTCATTAATAAGGTGAAAAATATTCAACTGCAAGGAGGTGAAATTTTGATTTCCTTTGACGTTTGTTCATTGTTTCCAAGTGTTCCGATACCACAGAACTTGGACTACCTTAAGGATCTACTCGAATTAAACAATCGCAATCAAGATGTAGTAAAAGAATATCAAACTCACTAAACTTTGCATGAAACGAAATTGTTTTCGATTCAACGATAATTTCTTCGAACAACTTGAAGGAACAGCAATGGATAATTCTTTGTCACCATTCATTGCCAGTCTTTTCATGAACAGATTCGAGACGGAAGCAAAAGAAGAATTCGAGTATTTCCCAGGGTTTGGTTTAGGTATGTGGATGATATTTTTGCAGTATTCAATACAAGTCGCTGATATTGATAACTTTGTATCTAAATTAAACAGTCGTTTCTCGTCAGTAAAATTGACATATGAAACTGAAAACTCTGGATAACTACCATTTTTAGATGTATTAATAATTAGAAATAGTGAAAATAAGTTAGAATTTGACATATACAGAAAATTTACCAGTATTCTAAGATATATCTTTGAGGATTCTCACCATTGTGCTCAACACAAAATGGCGAGTTTTAACTTTCTAGTCCATCATCTATTAAGCTTCCCCCTCAATAAGGAGATGTTTGAAAAAAGAAAAGGCATTGATTAAGGATATAGCTGCGAGTAATGGATATTCTGTAAGTTTAACTGATAAAATAATTAGTAAAAGAAAGCTTAAAGAGTCACTTCGAAATTCCTCGACCTTTAAAAATGAAAGATAAAATCCGAAATTTGTATCGATTCCATTCGATCTTCGATTCACCCGTGGTATTGGTAGGATTTTTAAAGATGTAGGTATGACAGTGGTTCATTCATCGGGAAACAAACTACAACAACTTTTAGGCAATCCAAAAGACAAAATGGAAACAAACGAAACGTTGGGGATTTATGGAATTAGCTGTAATCAAAAATATGTTGGACAGACTAGACGATCAATTCAAACTAGATTCAAAGAGCATATCAATACCATCTCAAATATGGTAAAACAGATAAGTCTAGTGTAGCTCAATATGCGTTGAGAACAACCATAAAATAGATATTAGCAATTTAAGCTTAATTAGGAAATCATAAAGTGTAAAAATAGTATGAATAGTGACAGAGGACCTATCCCAAATAGCCCGCTTTATTGGTTAGTGGGTCACGGTTCACCAAACCGTGACGGTTCGGTGAACCGTGACAATAGTTTAGGTATAAATAGGGTAGATTGTTAGCATAAGTTTGGTTTTAATCATCTCCAGATGATGCCAACTTGGTTGGCGAAACGCGCGTCGGGTGCGGTATATAGTATTTTGGTGTTTAGTGGAAAATTACGTCAGTGTTATCTTCACATCAAAGGTCCTAACCCACTCCAGGACCGCGAAATTCTGAATATTCTACAAAGTTGTTAATTATTATGTGCTGACGTAGATGGCTTCTTAAATTTTCGAAAATAAATCTCAATAATGTAATCGTAGACATATACCGCTTGTGTCTAATTAATAATTGGCTTCTAAAAATAATTATATTTTAGTTAGTTTTGAGTCTGTTGCCAAATATTGTTTTGCTACTAGATAGTATACTCTAGCAAATTATTAACGTAATCTAAATAATTATAAATCATATAGTGCAACTAATTACAGATTTAATAATTTTAATGAAATTTTTTTAATAAATAAATAAGCAAAATATTAGAGATCTTTTGAACTGTCAACACGTTTTGTTTTAGATGCTTGGACTGCAATTCAGTTAGTTTTTTGGCTTCTTGTCAAACCCAGAAAATACAAATTTTATCAACGAAATCTGCATATTATTGCCAAAAAAGAAAAACAAAAAAATGTTCATTCTCTGTAACGTGTGACAATTGTAAATTATTATGTGTCCGTGAATACGTATATTATATCGTTTAAATTAATTTTTTCTGCAGCTGTCCACAAAGTTAACTGTTTTTGGTCAATATTTTGAGTGGAAAATATATATTATTAATTTCTTTATTTCCTACTTGGATAATAGATTACAGTACGAGCATACAATGGGTTTAAGTCGGATATATATACGGCTACGTCTGGAGTTCCGCAAGGCTCCAATCTTGGCCCGCTTTTATTTCTTCTCTTTATTGATGATGTCACTAAAGTGATTGACTGTGATAAGCTCCTGTTTGCAGACGATCTAAAAATATATGCTAAGATTAACACAATACAGGTTTGTTTATTCTTACAATCCCAGGTTAACTTGCTTATAGAATGGTGTACTACTTCCAAACTTAATCTAAATGTATCTAAGTGTAAAGTCGTAAGCTACTCGCGAAAGAACAAGCCAATTTTATATGAGTATTCTCTAAACGACCAAGTGTTAGATAGGCAAAATTCAACAAAAGATTTAGGCATACTATTTGATAATAAATTATATTTTGCCGAACACATAAACAGTCTAGCACTATCATCCTCAAAAACTTTAGGTTTCAATATCAGAAATTGTAAATCTTTCACTAACGACGCTGCGTTGAATGTTCTTTATTATTCACTTGTACGTTCCAAATTGGAGTATGGATCTCTAATTTGGTACCCAATTTATGAGAACCATTCAACATATCTCGAATATATCCAAAGAAAATTTTTAAAATTCTTAGCTTATAAAAATGATCGTGTATATCCTGGTCGAGGCTTCAACCACGAATTACTTTTATCTAGATACGAGATGTCATCATTAAAGACTCGACGGATTATGAACAGTTTAATTTTTCTCCACAATCTGCTTCATAATGAAATTGACTGCTCACCACTTCTTGAACTCCTTAATTTTAGAGTGCCAACTTTCAATTCCAGACAAAATATCACTTTTTACACACCTAAATGCAAGAACCAATGTCATTAAAAAGGCGCCTATTTACGTTATGTCACATAATTTTAACTCTGTATCTGATCTGTGTGATATTAATCTCTGTTCAGTTCTATCCTTAAAAGAAACCATTCATAGACACTTTCATCCATAGCTTAACTATCCCACCATTATTATTATGTTACCTACTTTATTGAATACTAATTATGTTTATAACTCGATCTAAACTGCTGTCATTATTATATTATTGTCACCCTCCAGTGCTATATTATTGTAGTTATATGTATTACTTTATTTAAGTTAAGTCTACTATGTATCCTTATAATACAATTTTCTTTTTCTTATTGTATTTCATACATTTTGTCCTGTAAGTGGATTTTCTGTTGGGCAAATAAATAAATATTATTATTAATATTATATTTACTGGTCCAGCCCGGTAAAGTGATATAAAGGATCGGTAAAGTGTTTTGCGATACCTTATGTCAATTGTGGTTGACAACAGTGGGTTAGATCGCTAATTAGCATATTAGACAACAGCGTCTGACATCTGTCAGTTGAATTTTATAAATTTTGTTTGCAAAAGATTTTAAGTTAAGAAGTTTTTTGGAGACTAGCAAGAATGGTTGCCGAAAAAGCATTGTACGCAACACACCAAGAAATTGTCTTTACTGTCAGCTCGACAAGTAAAGAATCACTTTCCGGCCTTGTTACGTAAATAACTATTAAATTTAAAGGATAAGGGACTCACGTGTGGGTGCACAACACTATCCACCGACCAGTTTCTTGCTGTTAGCCGTCATCAGTTGCCACTACATTATTTTACAACCTTTTGCTTCATGTCGCTTACTTATGTTAGACCAACTTTCCTAGAACTGGACTCTTCGTTGTTAGTAGGTTGCACTTGACTGTTCCGTACTGATGAAGGCTAATAGCCAGAAACCGATCTGTGAGTGGCGTAGTGTGTCTGTCCACACTGCAGTCCCTCAGACTTGGATTAATCCTTTGGTAATAGCTTGTTGCATAAATATACTGAACTTTCAAAATCTGTAAAGGAACTACACTTCTTTATGGGTTAAGCAAGTAGGTAAGTTAAACTAAAAATAATTGTAAACAAATTATGACAGTCTATTGGCCGCAACAATTAGAAACTAGTTTAAACAGGATAAATCATGTGTAATATATGAAATTATTCTAAATCACCAGCCCAAAAAGTATAAAACTAGCTCAAACTTAAACTTTGAGATTCCTCCGTTATAAAAGCTGGTCACACTAATGTAACAGAGAGGATATGTGGGATGAGGCAAAATATTATTCTTACATAACCTAAAATTTATCGATGTGACTGCCAGATCATACTCGTATAATAATAATAACCCCAAATATTATTTCTAACAAAATTAATTATGTTAAAATAAATACAAATAATCGTAAGGGAGTGGTCACGCTTACACGAATTTTAATCAAAAACACTGTGACAAGGCACAACAAATTATGCAATGAATAGGTAGTGTGAAAAAAGTATAAGAACAATTTTTGTAAATAATTTCATGATCTACAACTTTTGTCTGACCTATTTTTATGATGAAACTTACCGTTACCAGAAAAATGCAAAAAACCAATATTTTTCACCTTTGATCTTGAATAACTTTTTGAGCAGACGTGGGATCGATGGGAATTTTTGACATTTTATTTGTAATAGTGTTCCCAAGATCTGTACCAATTTTCAGCTCTATTCGAATTATTGTAAATTGAAACCGGATTATTTATTCTAAGTTACTCACACGCATCAGTGTATTTAATAAGATTTCTTTATTTATTCGACTTTATTATGGCTCATTTATCCGAAACTCAGAGAATAGATATTCTAATTATAATTGGATGCGGTAAAAAAACAGGAACTCAAAAAGAAGTTTAATCTATCTATCCTTATAAAGTTGATTCAGGAGTTAAATGAGGATAATCCTGTTCGAAGGCAAGAATTCTATGAATTAATGATGAACAGAATGCTCGCAGATTTAGAGTTTATAAACAAAATTGTTTTTTCTGATGAAGCCATATTTCAATTAAACGGAACGGCAAACCTACAGAACAATCGATATTGGAACAGAGAAAATCCTCATTGGATGATGGCGGCTCAAACACAATTTCCTCAAAATGTGAACGTTTGGGCTGGTATCATTAATAATCAAATTATTGGCACCTATTTTTTTGAAGGCATTGTTAACGATGTTGTTTATCTAATTTTTTTTGCCTAACTTTTTAGAACCCACATTAAAAACACTTTCTCCTGATGTTAATTATCCAAATTAAATAGACAAGTCCATTTGGTACCAACACGATGGAGTTCCACTGCATCATTCACATATAGTGAGAAATTATTTAAATGAAGTTGAACAGGTGGATTAGAAGACGTGGAACTATTGAATGGCCACATTGGTCCCCCGATTTGACCCCTCTTGATTACTTTTTATGGGGCTATTTAAAGTCAAAAGTATATGTTAATCGACCAGACAATACTGCAGATTTAAAAAATAGGATAATCGAAGAAATTCACAAAATAAGCCCTGAGGTCATACAAAATGTCATCAAAGAATTCAAAGATCACTTTGCTGATTGTCAAGAGACGACTGGCAGTCATTTTGAACATTTGATTTAATTATAAAGGAAATTGGAAATACATTCAAATAAACTGGAGATTCTGCGCATCATTTTATGTAAAGGGTTGAGGTGAGTACAATTTTGTATTAAAGACTTTAAAAACAACAACAGATCAGTTTCAATTTCTCTTCAAAACCAATCACTTAGTAAAAAAAATACCTTAACTGAGTTTAAAAGACATTCACAAAATTTTATATTTTCGGGGCGAAGGGGTAGTCATAATTCAGAGGAGGTGAACGCGGGCGGTATTATTTTCATGCTAAAAAATGGCAATTTCAAATTAAAAATCGACCTATTTCAGGGTTTTTCCGAAAAGTTCATAATTACGCTTAACAGTTATTTCACACATATGGGCCGCACTGTATAACGCAAATAAGTTGAAAAAAACTGAAACAGTTTTTTTATTGAAATTTTTCATATAAATGTGTTTGGATATGTATTTTTGAACGAGTTATCAAAAGGTTTACTTACTCAGATGCCATCGTTATTAAAGAGTTAGGGGCTGTTACTTCTTCAAAATTAATTTTTCCTTTACTAACTGAACCATAACAGTTTTTAAATAACAACCCAATTACCAAATAAATTTGTCAGTTATTATTCCTATTTGACCAATTCGTCAAACAGAAACCTTCTATACTTTTAATGTTTTTAATTTTAATATGAATAAAAAAATAAGTTATGCCCGAAGTATTATTTTTTTTTAAAAATAATTTATTAATTTAATATTGAAGAAGTTGTATGTATGTAGAAAACTTATTATATATATTTCCAGTAATATTACGCTGATTCCCAATTCGCACATTATTCGAAATTTAAGTAAGACATAAAAATATATTTAAACTGATCATGGCGTTACATAATATTGCTGTAATAATAAAATCTTGGCACATCTTATATGCAAAACTGAAAATGTAAGAAACTTTAAAATAGTATATCTTGTCCTAGTTCTGAGCTTCCTGTTAGTGCATCATAAATAAATGTCCTCTTGTGTCACCATTACTAAGTAGGATATTATAACCACATTCACTGATATTATATCATATCAAAATATAATTAAACATCTTTCTAGCTGAAAGTAGTGAAAATTAGTTACATTTTCGTAGTTTCTTCTTACGTGCTTCTTAATATCATAGACTTTTATATTTTTTCTGTCGCACTCCATACAGACTACCACACAACAACGTGCATCCTTAAATTACGTATCCTTAAATGACCATCTTCACTTCACTCGAAAAGTGATCAGCCTGCCAAGCCTATGATGCCTAGAACATTTCTTTCTGTATTAAACGTCATTCATTAATTGGTAACCTACTATTATGAATGTTCTCTCAAAATTATGAAATATGTCAAGTTGTTCTAAGGATTCACAAAGGGTGTGTCAAAAATCCTCGGATCCATACAAGTAAAAATATATCGAAATTATAAAGTGACAAAATGTCTTTTAATAACAATTTTACTCTGAAAGAACAGGACTGCATTTAGAAAATATGATTTTCAACTTTCAAAATAGTAATTGTAGGTAAAAATCCGCTGCCAATTACTTGGGGATCAATACTTCCTCACCGTAGTAAAACTCGACGTGTGGTGAAGTTTATAATAAAAGTAATTCTTGACGTTTCAAAAAAATCACATTTTTTGACGTTTCAAAAAAAGTCACTTTGACGTTTCAACCAATTTACCTTTTTTGACGTTTCAAAAAAAGCCACATTTTGACGTTTCAAAAAAAGCCACTTTGAATTTTCAAAAATTGGGACCGATTTTGCTCATCAACAAACTGAATCTCTTCCTTGACCTCTAAAATGTGTGTACGAAATTTGAAAGCTTTATCTCAAAAACTGCTATCGCGAACCAGACAGACAGACACTCAGACAGAAAATTGTTCTGTCTGAAATTTTGTGTATCGTCATAATTCGTCAAGATTTGTCCTGAAATGCAATAAAAATTTTCAATTTTTTTTTCACGAATACATAACTTCCTCACTTTGAGGGGTGAGGAAGTAATTATATTCTATGGGCGCAATAGTAATATACAGGGTGTTCATTAAGTATGTACAATAAATTTAACATACGATTATTTGAGTGATTTTAAGACAAAAAGTTCATATAAACATGGATCCGCAAATGCTTCGTATTCAAGATACAGGGCGTTAATCTTTCTTAAAAAATTGGGTTTTTCGTAAATATCTTAAATATCCGTTACCCAAATTTGTTATAATTTGGCAATGTTATTTGTAGTGTTAAGGGGCTAATTAAGCACTAACTTGATAAAATTTATTAAGTTCAGTGGCGTCCCGAGCGGCACCTTAACGAATATTTTTGACAGAAAATGTACGCCACTGACTATTTTGTAATATTTATTATTTTTTTTTTTGGGTTAAGCAACTAAAAATACAACTTTTATGTCTCTTGAATTTTTTCGGATCTTGCTTAGTTTTCGAGACAGAAAATTAAATTCACTTAATTGCATATCCCTGGACCACACAAGAAACATGGGGAAACGTATCTTTTGGAAATTATTATTTTTTATAATTTTTTATTAATAATATGTAACAACAACAACAAATAAACACTAAATTAAATACATTTCTTAACATCTAAACTAACGAATTTTACTAAAGTAATTGTTCGAAATGGCACCCATCGACTTCAATACAACTGTCTAGCCGCCTCTTCGTTGATTTACGCACTCTCCTGAAAATACCTAGCGTATTTTTTATTGTGTCACATGAATTAATGATTCTATTTCGTAGCTCCTCTTCACTTACAATAGGAGTTTTGTATACTTAACGCTTTAAGGTGTCCCCAGAAGAAATAATCTAGGGGATTCATATCGGGCGAGCGAGAAGGCCATGGTTGTGGGCCTGCTCTCCCAATCTAACGGTTATGATAATTTTCATCAAAAAAATGCCGCGCCAATAGACTAAAGTGCGGTGGAGCCCCGTCGTGCATGTACCAAATACGGAATCTTTCCATGGCTGGAACTTCTAAAAGTCCAGATAAAACAAATTCTAAAAATCTTCGGTATTCTTCCCCATTAAGCCTAGGTGGAAGAAAATGAGTCCCAATGAGGTGGTCACCGACAATTCCAACCTAAATATGAAAAGAAAACTGTTCTTGAAAATTATTTTCTATTAAGGTGTGTGGATTTTTTTCGGCCCATATATAATTGTTATGGAAATTAATAATTGAATTGCGAGAAAAACAAGCTTCATCTGTAAACAATATTCGTCTTAGGAAACCTGGATTTCTTATTATTTTACTGCGTAGCCAATCACAAAAAGTTATTCTTAAAGGCAAATCTCTGAGCAATAGAGCTTGCACACGTTGCATATGGTAGGAATATAGCTGTTGGTCTCTTAAAATCTGCCACACTGTGACATGAATAATGTTCAGTTCTTCAGCTATTTTCCGGGTACTGGTATGAGGATTTGCTTCAATTTCATTTAAAACAGCTTCTTCCATTTGAATTGTTCGTACTGTTTCAGGCGTCCCGATGACAACCGTCGATCTTTTAAAACTGCCTGTTTCAGAAAGTCGTGCATGGAGACGTACAAAAGTTCTTCCGTTAGGCACCACACGCCGAGGAAATCTTTCATAATAAATGCGTCTTGCAGCATTAGAGTTTTCATGAGCCATTCCATAACAGAAATGCATATCTGCCATTTCACTATTAGTAAACTGAACCATGTTGGACAAAAAATAACTCGAAAAATAATCACCAAAAATACTTTTTACAAAAATTACAATTTAATAGCTTAATAAATTGACAACAGCTGTCATTTTGTTTGCCAGATGCTGCAATCGTTTTCCAAAGCAACGCTTGGTTATTTCCTACGTTTCCCCATGTTTCTTGTGTGGTCCAGGGATATGCAATTAAGTGAATTTAATTTTTTTGTCTCGAAAACTAAGCAAGATGCGAAAAAAATTCAAGAGACATAAAAGTTGTATTTTTAGTTGCTTAACCCAAATAAATAAATATATATATATATATATATATATATATATATATATATATATATATATATATATATATATATATATATATATATATATATATATATATATATATATATATATATATATATATATATATATATATATATATATATATATATATTATAAATACAAAATAGTCAGTGGCGTAAATTGTTTTGTCAAAAATATTCGTTAAGGTGCCGCTCGAGACGCCACTGAACTTAATAAATTTTATCAAGTTAGTGCTCAATTAGCCCTTTAACACTACAAATAACATTGCCAAATTACAACAAATTTGGGTAACGGATATTTAAGATATTTACGAAAAATCTAATTATTTAAAAAAGTTTAACGCCCTGTATCTTGAATACGAAACATTTGCGGACCCATGTTTATATGAACTTTTTATCTTAAAATCACTCAAATAATCGTATGTTAAATTTATTGTACATATTTAATGAACACCCTGTATATCGTATTCTAGCATTACGGATATTGTCACAATTATAATACGTCAAGTTGTTCTAAGGATTCACCATATAACCTATCAACAGAAACCCCAAGTAAAAATTAATCAAAATTGTAAAGTGGCTAAATATTTTTTTAGTAACATTCCTTGAAATTATTTTTACTCGAAAGGAAAAGGTTGAATTTAGAGAACATGCTTTTCAACTTATCAAAATAATAATTGTGGAAAAAACCACATTCTGTGTGCGATACTAATATACCATGTGCATAGCGCCAAGTTAGAAAAAGAATACGAGCGATGGCTGCGATCTAGGATGAAATGAGTTGTAAATAAGACACATCAAGCCAGCATAGTGACAGGCTCAATCTTATGCTCCACCATTGTTTACACTCTGTATATGCAGTAATACACATTGTTCATCACTATCTTCTTAAGAGGGCTAATCGAACCAGTGTTTGTAAGGTAATTTTTCAAAATTTATTTCTTCCATATGGTTTGGTCAAATTACACCAAATTTGGAGGATCAGTAGTTGAAAGTGTACTAGAGGGTACATGTATATCTATTTTAATTAATTTTCACTTTATGTAGGGAAAATTTATACTGTAAATATAAGTGAAATTTGAACGTGATTAGCTCCTGAATTATGATAGCAATCGGTAAAATTCGAGGTAAAATTCATACATGTCTTCTAGAATGAATCTTCATAATTATGCTCAGCAAGTTTCAAACTTTTATTCCGTACTATTTGGGTAAAATGAATTTTCTAAATAAGTATCTTTGTCACTACAAATGGAGCAAACAAGTGTTACCTCTATCGGGAATCGCACCTCAATGAAGTCGGTGAATAAAACGTCCAGTGAAGGTATAGTCAAGAGCAAAATTATTCAGCGGCGCATGTATAAAAATTTTCTAGAGAATGACACAGCTATCGGAAGCTTTTTCCCGACTAGGCCCTTTAAATAAATTTAGAGGCAACAAGGTTTATTGCTGTTACTTTAAGATGCGAGTGATTGAAGATAATAAAAAGCCTTTAAATGCAAAAATAACTTTCCATATTACCAATTCCAGCCTTTCAAATAAAGCACCATAATTTAGATGTTTCTTGAAGGCCGCGGACGTCAAATAAATTTTGCACACTACTTAATGCTCATACTCCAGAAAATGTATTAAGTGACTAATTAACAAAGATATTCAATTTTCATTTTGGTCATGCAATACAGACCAAGCGTATTATAAATTGAGTTGGTTAGTCATCTTGAAAAACAATTAACTTGACTTCTAGTCTACGTCGAATTTTTTGGATCATTAACTGTTTAATTTTATTCCCATTATTTAATAAAATCGATTGGAAAGGAAGTAGCTACTATTGTATTTATTGTGCATGCAAATGAAATTAAAATTGATCATATCATTCATATTTAAGTTAAAGGTAGACAAAGTTGACAGAGAAAACTTCGTCATCATTTGTTCCAATCTATAAACACCAAGCCACGAAATTATTAATACCATATACACTGAAATAAATAAAAAAAGCTCAACTGCAGATTGGTGTAATAAAAATACGAAGAACAGTACCTCGTTATACGGGGTATCAAAGTGGGCTTTCGAAGACAATCTAAAATTATTTTAAGTAGTTTTTAATATACAGGCTCTTTCAAAGCCTCACAATTGTCGTTCAAAAGTATTATACCTAATATAACTATTGAACAAGAGGAAAACTGGTCAGATTAGAACAGTGGCGGATTTAAGATTTGAAAAGTAATAAGAACTATTGAACAAGATGAAGACTGCTTAGACTAGAACAGTGGCAGATTAAAGATTTGGTCAAAGGGGGCGCAATAGTGGCGTATTTAGGGGAGATAGTAGTAGCCATCTAAGTAACAACGACTTGCGATCACATTTGCACAGAAATTAACGTTGTATTAGGTGTAGAAAATCATCATCATGTCACCAACGACCTCTGGCCGACTAGACGACGCACAGTGCACCGACCTGTGGAGAGAAATGTAAAAACCGACCCTTTATTTTGGGTTTAATTACTTACCCTATTCCAAGAAACGTTTCTTGGAATAACTTCGTAAATTCCAAGAAACGTTTCTTGGAATTTCCCGGTATCGAGGGGGGGGTATTGGACAGAATCGAAAGTAGTTTCAACATAGTGTATTACCTACTTGGTCAGTTGAAATTTTGCTTCACTTGTGAATAGTTGTGTGCTGAACAGTATTTAATTTGTGCTATTTTGGTCATGGAGAATATAAATCCAGGTATGCTAACTATTTAAATAATACATACGATATTTGGCATTCTTCAACCTGTTAATTTGAATTTTATAAACGAGTGTAAAATTTGGTTCTTATTGATTTTTTAACAACTTCTTTAAGCTTTAAAAAAAAAGTATATAAAAGTATATATGCAACTTTCTGCTATTTTGTAGTCAATTTAGTATAGATTAAAGCTATAACATGATTTTGTGCAAATATTTGCAAATTTGTATAAAAAGCCTTTTTTTCCTTTATAGGTCACCCTCTTACGCACGGTGAATGTTTTGAAGTTTGGGTGTCAACAGTAGATAAAGACAAATTTACTGCAATAAAGCAATGTATTACGAACTTGTATAACATTACAAACCCTGACGCTCCAGAACTACTGAATGTTGCAAAATTAATATGTGTTAACTTAAAATCAAGGTGGACAAAGTGCTCACGTTCAAGATCCTATTTATTAAAAAAAGAAAGTGGTTTTCTCGCCTCGAAAATATGAATCCCTGAAAGTTTAATAAAATCTACCAATATCAGTTCGACTACCTCAATTAGTGGCCGGAGCCGTCCACAAAAGCAGTTCGAAGAGTGTTCCGTCAAAACAAAAAACGTAAAGTGGAAACATTGGTAAAAAGCTTCGGTAGTGCGGAATTACAGTTCGCTTCTAGTATCGCTGGTCCATCAACTTCAACAGGACTTTTAGAAGTAAAGAAAGAATTAAGTTTGCAGCAAGCACTTGCTCTTTACTTAGATCTAGACTTATCTGAACGCAAGTACAATTTATTAAGGACTGTGGTAAATAGCGTACATAGAGATACTTTTCCTAGTTTATATAGACTTAATCTGTTCAAAGAACACTCATATATTGAGATATCATCCGCTTCTGAGACAGCAGTTGAAGTTAATATTCAAAATATGTTATATAAAACTGTTAATAGTATTTGCAATCTTATTAATGTTGTAGATATACATAGCATTACTTTATTAAATTTAACTCTTGTCTGTAAATGGGGCATGGATGGAAGTTCCAGTCACAATATATACAAGCAAAAATTTTCAAAAGAATCTGAAACTGACGAATTTATGTTTTTTATAGGTTTTGTACCTATTATGCTCATGGGCAAATCCTCTAATACGATGGTTTGGAAAAATCCCCGTTCGTCATCGTCGCTATATAGTTGACCACTTAAATTTATGTTTTCTAAGGAAAACGAGGAAATAATTAAACAAGAATACAATAAATTTGAAAATTGTTTTAAAGATATTAAAAACATTAGCATGAGAATTGGCGAAACAGAATTTAACGTAGATTTTGAATTTCACTTTACAATGATTGACGGAAGTGTATGCAATATTGTGACCGAAACAAAGTCTACTGCTACTTGTTATCTATGCGGAGCAAAACCAACTCAGATGAATAAAACAGACTTGACTCAGTTTGTAGCGGATTCTGAAAAATGTAAATATGGATTGTCAATTTTGCATTGTTGGATTCGGTTCATGGAATGTTGTTTAACAATATCATATCGCCTTCCTTTTAAAAAAGTGGCGAGCTTCAAGGGAATTTAAGGATTTGAAAGAACAAACCAAAAAACGAATTCGAGGTGAGTTTAAAAAACAGTTAGGGCTCAATATAGACAAACCAAAACAAGGTTATGGTAGTTCCAATGACGGAAATACAGCTTGAAAATTTTTCGAGCAATATAAAATAAGTGCCAAAATTACCGGCCCTAACGAGACACTACTTTATAAGTTTTACCTAATTTTGAGAATTTTGAACTGTAAGGAAAAAATTAATGTAAATAAATTTAAGAATCTTGCCATGAACACTAGGGAATTGTATCTGCAAGAGTACTCGTGGTATAATATGCCTATGACTATCCATAAAATACTGATTCACGGTTATGAAGTCATCTCTCAATTCAATATACCAATTGGTGAAATCTCAGAAGAGTGCCTAGAGGATCGACACAAAAAAATTAGAAAAGAAAGATTGGCACACACTCGAAAAAAGTCGCGAACGGAATCCAACATTGATTTGATGAATCGTTTGATCATAACATCAGATCCTTTACTAGCTTTCCACAGAAAAATAATCTCCAAAAAAAGGAAAAAATATGGCTGATGACAGTAGCATTAAAGAGTATTTCGTGTTAACTGACGAAGTAGAGCCTTTGACAGCATATAATATTACAACTCCTCTTGAAGTTAGCGATGACAGTGAAAGTAATTCAGGGGCAGAATAGACATGGGACATTTTTTTGTTTATATTATGTAAATATTACTGGATCCTAAGTATACTTTTACATCTCTTTCTCTGTCAACATTTCTAATATAAAGTATAATTTATAATATTTTATGGTATTATATACATGCACGTTTACATGTACTATTTTTTTTACTAACCTTACATTGTAAAATAAATATTTGTGGATGTAAATGTAGACTAATGTCGGACAATTTTATGGTAAATAAATCATATGATACTACTGATTTTTTTGGAATTCTGATTTTTGTCCATTTGCCCCATAAGATCGCTGCACTGTGCGACGTCGCTTATCAGTTGTGTGACTAAATTAAAATAGGCACATTTTACCAACATCTCGCCGACTACAATACATGGACTGGGAACGTTGGTGTCTTAGGTTTATTATTGATATTGCGAAAATGTCGTCATAAGACTGGTAGAGGAAGAGGAAAAACTAAAATAAACAACATAACCTATAAATGTTTGTTGTGTTATTCTATTATTCACGTGATTTGCTTTGTAGGTTTCCCTTTTCAGTGTCAAGGGAAAGAGACTGGTTATTCAAATATTCAACCTCTTTACAACTAAGCAGACGTATATGGTGGACATTTTAGAACGATTCATACATAGACACGACCGAGGTTACTTTACACAACTCCGCTATCTCTTCAAGACCAGCTCGAGGACGAGCGTACGCATTGTTATGCGTTATTGTGATGTTGAGAAATAAAGAGAAAACCAGGCAAGGGATTTTGGTCAATTTTATCTTTTTCAACATTTTTCTGATCGTTGATTTGGTCGCGGTATTGAATTCCGTGGTCAACGATCAGTCCAGATCTTAACCCATCGGATTTCTATTTATGGGGTTATATGAATTCTATCGTATACACAAATCAAATCAACAATACGCAAGAAGAATTACTGCACAAAAATCAAGAAGTGTCCAGTTCATATCAGGACACCCTGTATAAATTCGCATTAAATTGTCCTCAAAATAAAAACATCTTTCCCAGTTTTCTTAATTTTGGATTTAACCACCGTTAATTAGCAAATTTAAGATTCACATACACACATACATACATATCAGTATCTGATTTGATATAAACAATACATTGTTTATTTTTCTATATATAATTTTCTAAACATAACTAAATAAATTACGTATGTTTAGATGCTTGACTTTGTTTAAAAGTTTTAGTTTATATATTTAAATGTCAATGTCATTGCAAATATTTTGGTTTGGTTTAATTAAACATCGTGTTCAGACATATAATTTACTGTAAAAATGTGTAGGATGAGGAAAAATAAATAAAAATATATTTAGATATGTAACAATTTTGAGACGAGCAGTCTGAACACATGGATATTAGGTAGTCGCTAAAAATATAGTTTTTGAATTATTACACAAGATTTATTCAGTGATCCTTTACATAAATAATATGGCACAACTATATATTTCGAGGCTTGTGTCTGTTAATTATCATTATCAAAAGCATATATGTAGCTACACGTGGAACCTGCAACACGTGGAACTTGTTACTCAACAAAAACAAACTAGAAATTAAACGATTTTTATATATTTACATTTGATTATTGAGATAAACTGCATTTGATTAGCTTGATTATTAGCTTATAAAATCTGCTGCCAATAAATCGGCTCCATTTTCAATAAAAAAATTTGAAATTTAAAATGTTAAAAAGGAGAAATCTGCCCGGTCTCATCTGGAAGTTGGGACTCCAGCAATGATGCCAGATATAGCGATTTTTTTTATATTTAGGTATTTTTTTCAAATAGGGAAATAAGAAATTTAGCAGACCTTTTAAAATTTTAGAGAATTCTAGGTATTCTTCCTCTTTATATAAGATCCGCTAAATTCCCTATTTCCCTATTTGAAATAAAAGCCAAAATCTAAGGAAAAATTACCTAGATCTGGCACCACTGCTGTGAACAGCATTAAGATATGACTAGGACTGTAAGGCATCAAAAGAAGATTAAAAAGTTCCATGGACACAACCTTGTAAAATGAGTGTCCTGAATGCTAGATCTTGTCAGAGTTCAATATTATGACCATGTATCACTCGTCTTATTCGATTTCTCTGCGTCCAGGGTACCTACACGCGGTGACGGCGGTGGTGATAACGGATTGTACGAAAGACATTGAAATAATATGTCTGGAGGGGTCACGAGCTGCGAATGTACCAGTTGGGGTAAACCACGGAGTTACCACTAAGCAGCTACTGGTTGCGATAAGGTCCACTATGGACCATGTGGAAAGTACAGGGTCATCAGTCTAAAGCTGCAAATCATTTCTGTGTATCATGGTCGTAGAGTACAGATGTACTTACTGTCGCCGGCTTTCACCTTGACCGCGAAACTCTTTCTCCAGTCCAGTCTATTATTAGCTATCGAGTTGTGTACACGTTAAATCACTTGAACCTATTACATATTGTTATTGTGTTTTTATTTTATTTGTTGTACTGTATTGTTGATATTAATTTAATAATAAAGCATGGCAGACGTACGCAGGGGTAGAAAACGGCCATTTGCTGACAAAGTGAATAAACTCATAGATGAATTCCCGGATTTATTCTATGATGGCGTTAAAGTAATTTGTAAAGTGTGCGAGAAAGATTTGATGTGCTGGGGTAAGCGTGATTGTGGACTTCACGTAAATAGTGTACACCATAAAAATAAAAAAAAAATGGTGTGCCCTCGACAACACAGTTTATGTTTGATATACTCTTAATGCTGATTGCCTGTGATGTTCCGCTGCTCAGTGTACTAACGAAACAATTACCAGGGTGGTGCTGGAGACGCTAGAAAAATTTGAACTGTCAAAAAGTCAAATGTTGATGTTTGTGACTGATGGCGCTGTGACAATGCGTTCGATAAGCCGTTCTTTGCAAGAACAAGGTGGTACGTTTATACATGTTACGTGTAAAGTGCATACTTTACATATTGTGGCAGAAACTAATCGAAAAGGTTTTCCAGAGGTGGATGAATTAATAGCAAGTACTTCTTAAATCTCCTAAACGTCTCCGTGCATTTTATAGCAAGTGTCCCGGTATTCCTGAACCACCACAGCCGATTCTTACACGTTGGAGAACATGGTTGCAGGCAGCTTTTTATTATGCTGAATATTTCCAACAAATAAAAGCTGTGATGCAACAATTCAATCCAGATGAGGCTGCAGCTATTAAGGAAAGCCAGACAAAATTCGAAGATATTTCCGTTGAAACAGCTTTAAAAAATATTGCGAAGAACTATAAACCATTACATGAAAGCATAAAAAAATTAGAAAATAGTGCGTTGTCGTTAGCGGAGTCACTGCAAATAGTGGACGAAGTAAATCTACTGCTACACGCTATAGGTGACGCAACAAATTAGCGCGTTAAAGAAAAGTTCGCGAGTGTGTTAAATAAAGACACCGGTTTTACCAATAGACCAAAGACAAATATGTATGTGATGGTGCAGCCCCAGATCCGTTAAGTGCGTTAAAAGACTATTTTTACGTATGCGTGTATTACATCAGTAGATGTCGAAGGGTCGTTTTCACATATAAGAATATATTTTCACCAAAGCGAACATCACTCATGGAGACAACCATAGAAACATACCTGATGCTGCAAAATGGCTACACATCTTCTCCAGTTTGTGATAAGCAAGCTAGTTCATTAAACTAGTTAAGAGAGTAAGTTTTACATACATTGTTATAAATTGTAACTGTTTATTGTTTCTCGTATTAGTTAATTTCGCGTACGCCACAGCCCACGGAACATTTTTGACAGCCCTTTTTTGATTTCGAAAATACCATGTGTCATGTTATCTAAAAAACTTTTTTAAGATATTTGGATTTTGGTATTAATTGCCGTTAATGATTTTTTGTTAAACGTAGTTACATTTGAAAACAAAATAGCTGAGTTTCTGAAATAGAAATGACATGAGACATGTTGGTATCTTCGAAAGCAGAAAGATAGGAAATCAAATTGTTTTAAAATATACATAGTGTTCTATTTAAGAAACAAAGTAAGATGTCATATGTTTTAAACGCGATAAGCAATTGTTTTTTGACTCAGAATTTTGAGTGCGAAAAAAATGAGTTAAAGACGGTCTAGCATGGTATGGAGAACATGTGGCAACGAATGGGCGCTATTTTATAGAGGTGTGTCGTGATGTTGAGGCGACAACCTTGCTAATTATGATGTGGTATACAACGTTTCTCTCGTCAAGACATCGTTAAAATATAATCCAGGTACGTTATTCGTACCCACTACTTCAATGTGTGTTTTGGCAGAACGTGATAGTGAAGAAGGTCAAGCCATTACAGAACATTATTGCTCTTGCAAAAAATGAATGTCGTACGTTTGAGTGCGCATATTATGACATGACAGTCGTATGATAGTTGGGTTATGCCCAATACCTTGACAAAAACATCCAAGTGTCAGCAAGAGCAGCCAGGGAACTTTTGGAAGTATTAGAGAGCTCGGATGAAGAAGATGAATCTGAAGAGAGATAAAGTTCGTACGTTCTCCAGACTTCATCAGGCAATTAAAATCTATTGTTTCATATTTCGTGAATATTCCCCCATCGATTAACATACGAGTCATGCCTGTTTACTCAATCGAGGACCAAACTAGAGTCCTTTGTAAATTTCTATTTGAAACATTTTTTGAGTTGACACCTTTATGAGAGATGTCCTCTCTAGTGCGCTAATTTCATTAATAAGATTCTATTTCGGACGTCTCAGCTATTATACAGGGTGTCCCAATCAAAAGTAGGCACCCTGAATAACTTTGGAGATAAATTTTTTTTTAAAAATTGGTGAAACACGTCGACCCTGTTTCCAAGGGGTACATATTTTAATGTAATACCTATCATCATCCCTCTACCCTACACGGCCACCCTTTCAAAAAATTCAAATGGCAAAGGGGGTCGAGTGATACATCTTTTGAAAGGTCTTTCAAATCTCTACATAACTGTGTATTTTTTTTAACTTTTATCGATTCGTTCTTAAGGAAAATAATTTTATTTTTGATGATTACACACAATCGAAATCGTATAAAAAATCTAAAATACACGGCACTGGGTATTGGAATTTATAAAAGAACTACATTTTTAGTGCTCTCAAACTAACACAGTTTTTTCCACAAAAAACACTTTCCTTGTCCGTTTAGTTTTAGAATAATAAAACACTCGTAAGTATTTGATAGTCCTTGAACATTAATTTGTTCACAACCAATTTTAAATCGAGATACATTTTACCAGAGTGAGTTCTCAAAATAGTTTATACCCTTCAGAAGAGAATAGAAATTGTCAGCATTTATTTTAAAAACGATAATTGTGCTAGAGCTACGGAGCGCATATTCAATAGAAATCATCCAAATAGAAGGGTTGGTTCTTAGTATGTTTTACAATTATTGACAAAATTTATGGAAACAGGTTCTGTAGGAAACAAAAAGCATGAACCTCAACGACCGATTAGGAATGGAGCAGTCGAAGTGGCAGTTCTGGGTCATTTGCAGATGGATAATACTCAATCGATCAGGAAAGTAGCTGAGGCTTCTGGTGTATCACGAAGTAGTGTTCATCGAATTGTAAAGGCCCACAAATTTCATCCATATAAATTTAAATTGGTACACGAATTAAACGAAGATGATCCCGATCGTCGGCTTGAATTCTGTGAGATTTTTAGTGAACAATTAAACGGTAATGCCAATCTACTGTACAATACGTGTTTTTCTGACGAATCGACATTTCAGTTAAATGAGGAGATAAGCAGGCACAATTGTAGGTATTGGACTGAAACCAATCCACATTTGTTCATGGAAACTCATACCCAAAGGCCTCAGAAGTTAAATGTTTGGGCTGGCATCTTAGGGGATCACATTGTCGGGCCGGTTTTTATTCCTGACAATTTAAATGGCGAAAGGTACTTCAATCTGTTAGAAAATAACATCGACCCAATGATTACCCAAATCCTCGAAGAAGACGATAATCTTTTTAGAGGGCGAACTGTTTTTTCACCAGGATGGGGCACCCCCACATTTTGCTAAAGCAGTCGGTCAATTTTTGGATAATCGGTTTCCTGAGCAATGGATTGGAAGAAGAGGTCCTGTGGAGTGGCCCGCTAGGTCACCTGATTTAACTCCCTTGAATTTCTTTCTGTTGGGACATTTGAAATCGAAGGTATTTGCAACAAAATCCGCATCTCTGGAAGAGTTACGTGAAAGAATTATTCGAGAATGCCGTTTATTGACTCCAGATGTGTTCAGAAATGTTCGTACAGAATTTGAAGATAGATTATACTATTGTATGGAAGTCGGTGGGGGTCATTTTGTACAATGCATACGATAATTTAAACTGGTTCTTTTGTTTTTATTTCCCGAACCTAAAATAATGAAACAATTATTTCTCAGGAACGAATCAATAAAAGTTTAAAAAAAATATACAGTTATGTAGAGAATTGAAAGACCTTTCAAAAGATGTATCAGTCGACCCCCTTTGCCATTTGAATTTGTTGAGGGGGTGGCCGTGTAGGGTAGAGGGATGATGATAGGTATACAAGTATTCAATATACAATTTTTCAAAAAATTTTTATCTCCAAAGTTATTCAGGGTGCCTACTTTTAGTTGGGACACCCTGTATGTAAAGAATCAGATTTCCACAGACACACAGACGGAATATTTGGACAAATTTGGTACTGTTGGATCTCAAAATGTTCATTTTTATCATAGTCTAGAATTTGATTTATTTTACGACTTCAATAGTTTCTCTAACCAACGCAACGGGTCAGCAAAATAAACAGACATTTTTTAATTTGATTACAGTACCAAATCCCAAGAACCTCTGATATATCGCAAAACTGCAGAGAAACATTCTAGGTTCTTCGTTTAGAGCTGGTACACATCTTTTGATGTATTTTGTTATACAAATAATTCTATTTTAGTTATAAAGAAAAAGATAACCCCGAAATGCCTGAGAAAATTTGTGTCCACTACGACTGCCAAATATCCATCTGATATCTGTGGCTGTATTTACATTAACGTAGCTAGTCTAAATTAAATTCGTAATATGTTGACTAAACATGTACAGATAAGAAAAGCAAAGTGGTATATGATAAACGTCCAGAAAGTTTCATTATTTTAACTACTCGACATGGCTCATTTTTCAGGTAACATATACCAATCAATCAAAACATATTCATGGTTCCTTTGGAAATTTACAGCCGATGACAGACATGTTAAACAGGCCAAACACATGATTATCTGGTGAGTCTACTCGATATTTACACTATTTATAATTTCTTTGATAAAATATCTGTCACATGAAAGTACATTTTTAACTAAGAAAGCTTTAGAAATGAAGTATTTGAACCTGTACCGACTCTATTTATATATCTGATAATTATTATGCATTAATTGTAAATGATTCAAATTAAAACGTTAAGATTAATACATAAGCTATTATCAGGGAAAATTTATACAAGTTTAACCTTCAAAGATTTTAAAAAGATTTAATCGTTAACGTCATTTAAAAACTGTTGATTGTCTGAGGCATTTTTGTTACCAAAAAAAGAAACAAATGTTGAAGACAAGAATTGTGATAAAGATGTTTTGTATGACTTCCTAGATAATAAGGAAGTAAAATGTCTTGCACGTAGTCGTAAAATAAAGAGAAATATTTGTATTTGCAAAGGAAAAATAATCGTATCTATCTGACCTTTATTTATGAAGTTATAAAGTGCAGAAACACCTGCCTGTTCTTTTCAAAATTGGTTATAAATGGATATTTGCACTTGCGGTTCTTTTATTATTGTTGAGCGATACTACTATAATTAATTTAATTCAGGCCGTAATGGTAATAAATAAGTATTTGTTATTAGTATCAGTTATTGCTTTGTTATTATTATACATGCCCAGAAATTTTCCTATTCTCGTCAATTTAATTATCACAATATAAATAAACCGAAGTAAAAATATTCCAATGATTACTTGCAATATTGATTTTAAGTCAAGGAAAGTGGAAAATATATGTATTGTCTGTCTCCTAATCGCAGTCTTAAATAAATATTCCATCTATAAACATACAATACCTACAGAAAATAAAAAGTTCAATATATCTAAAATATTTTATTTTGATGTTTCGTTGTTGTTGGAGGTTTTCAAAGATGGAGTGGAAAAAATTCGTATCGCGCTTATAACCTCAAAACCACTCTTTTTGATATCATTTTATATGGATAAACTTTTCGTCATTCGTACAGGGCGTTTCCGGAAAATTAATCCCTTAACAAATTTGACTGCTTCTTTTTCCCAAAAGTCGTACAAAGTGACTTTAGTTCATGAGTTGAACGAAAACGATTCTGATCGTAGGATTGAATTTTGTGATGATAACATGATGGAAACCGTGAGTTGGTAAAGTTGTTGCTATTGTGCTCCAGGAATCTACACTGGATGATGGAGTCCCAAAACCAATGTCCAGAAAAGTTGATTATTTGGAGTGGCATGGTTGGGAATAGAATTTTAGGGGTTTATTTTATTGAAGGAACATTAACAGGTGAAAAGTGTCTGAGCGTATTCAGATATCATCTTGTTTTTTGCTCTAGCCGTGCCGTACCAAAATTACGACGACTCTGATGTTTCTAATATTGCTTGGTGCTTCTAGCAAAATGGAGCACCCCTCTCATTACCGCGTTATTGCCTGGGTGTACCGACAATTTTCCTAGGGAAGCGAGGAGAATCTGAATGGCCGGCATGGTCACCTGACCTGATGCCTTTACACTTTTTGTGGCGTTATCTTAAGAGTAAGGTCTACTTTAACAGACCAAATTCTATTAAGGGCTTAAAAGAAAGAATGCGAAATTAAATCCTGGCGATTACCTAAGAGATGCCTCAAAATGATAGGCAGAAATTCATCCACTGACTTGCCTTCTGTCAAAAAGTAAAGGATATCCAATTTGCACACTTGATTTGATAGTTTAATTTTTTTTAATTGGAGGGGAGGGGGATTTTTTGTTCTGGTGCACAATTGAAGTGAATATTGCTAAATTATTGACCATATACTTGTATTTCTATATTTTTGGAACGAAATATTAACCTTGATAAGATATTTGTGATTAGCAAATTACCATCGACCATTGTAAATGGATTTTTAAATTATGGTTGTTTGTTTTATCTACAGGGCGATTAACCAGGCCCTTACATTTTTGTTAAATTTCATTGCTCTATTCCAAATTTCAAAAAAAAAAATGGATTTTTTTAGCATGATTTATAAGCAATTCTGAAAAACACCTTTGAAGATTTTTTTGATAGCTTTGATATTTTCAGAGATACCAATTGTTGTAATACAAATAATTATTTTTTACGTTTTAAGTTACAGTATTTTAATACGGCTGCAAATTACAATTTCTTTTTTTTTTTTCGATATTCAACTCTACCAGAGAACCCGGTTTGAATGCAAAGCGAGCAAATTATATAAGGCAACAAGGAAATGAAGCAACAAAAAAAAATTAAAATGAAAGATATTTCCACAAATCACATTTTTTATATTCGACCCTCCACCGAAAAGTCGTCATAAAATGAAGAAACTGACACGGAAGAATTTTCATCTCAACTATTCCCTATAAAAATACTGTCCATTAACATACCAAATTTGAGGGAAAAGTAAACAAGTTGAATCATAAAACGCTCTTTTAAAAATTATACTGTAGCCAACTTTCAGAATATGTTAATTCGTACAGATTGAAATAACAATATCATTGATATCAATAGATTGTCCAATTTCCTAATAAATAATATCTCTGGCACACTCATTATAATTTGTTGTACCATTGAATTTACCATAGCAAAAATATATCAATACATCAAATAGATTAATTATGACATAATTAATTTAATGAAAGAAAAAGATAGGAAATATGAGGAAGCAACTTTTACACAGAAGACAAATACTTAAGAAACAATGTAACAGCTACAATAAGAAATGAAAAAGAAAAATACTTTAATAAAATAATAGATGGAAATAAAAAATAACAGCAAACTAATGTAGAAGAATTTAAAAACTCTGTTATCCAATACTAGGAAAGTTGTAGGAAAAAATGTAATATTTGAAAATGTGGAAAGTTCAAATGAGCAAATTGTAGCAAATAAATTTAGTAAATATTTCTTAAAAAGTATCGACATTATAATCAGTGAAATAATAATTCTAAAAGACTTTGATACAGTAATAGCAAACGTAGACAGTCATGTCATGAGCTAGTTAATGCATTTAAAGTCATTAATTTGCATGAATTAAAAGCAATTGTGTACACATTAAAAGATACTACTGAAACAGAAGATGGCATATTTACAAAAAATAATTAAGAAGACGTTTATGGAAAATCGTTTTCTGAATATTGTAAATTCATCATTCATCAGAGTGGAATTTTCCCCAGTGACTGGAAAACATCATGTAATTCTCATTTCTGTGAAGAATTTAGGCTAATGATATGCCAGTAGGTATATGAAAAGCTCTTGGAAATTGTAATAAAAATCCAACTTTTAGAATATTGTGATAAAAATAATGTGATAGTGTCAAATCAGTCAAGATTTCGTTAACTCATTTTTGTGAATCGGTAATACTAAATATAAGTGATAAATGGGTTAAAGCAATTGATGACAATAATTTATATTGGTAGTTTTCTTGAATTTTCGAAGAGCATTTGAAACTGTTAATAGAGAATTACTGGTAAGAAAACTTGAGAAAACTGGTATTCGTAATACAGTACTAGAGTGATTTAAATATTATTTATCGAGTCGTTATCAAAAAGTAAAATATGCAAATTTTGTATCCGATCAACTAGAAAATTTAAATGGTGTACCACAGGGTACGGTCTTGGGACTTATTTTGTTTCTATTATATGTAAATGATATTGTAAAATTTGTAAAAAAGTATAGTATAAGTATGCTTGCTGATGATACTATGATATATATAATAGGTACAAATCCTGAGGAAATGATAAGTATAATGAATGATGAATTGAAAAACATGTACAATTAATTCATTAATTCATAATTATTCATTAAATATATCGATAAAAGATACACTGGGAAAAGTTACCGGAGTCATAATAGATCAAAATTTGAACTTTAAAAGTCATGCAAATTTTATTGTGAAAGAAATGTCATTTTTTATATAGAATAGGATTATCCCTTAGTATGTATATAAGGGGATGAGGCATGAACATCCGTTTAATTTCCGATATTCGATCAGTGAAGTTAAAAACCACTGATCGAGTCCGGCAATTGGATGGATGAACGATAGCTCGTCTAACAGTCGGTAGGCTGTCAACAGACAATCACGGGAAGGCCGCTAGCCTGATGCAGGCAGAGAGGCGCGCCCGGGTAGAGGGTTGTTGAAGAGACCTACCCAGGAGGTTTGCCACTCTGCTAGCGGTGCAGGCGGGCAGGCCCAGGCGGTGGGTCAGTTGACAGTCGAAGACTGTGGTTCGGAGTCTACGCTAAACTGTAGATCCCTAGGTAAAAAGGGCCCATTGAGGCCTACTTGTCTAGTAAAATAAGTAGCTACTACTACTACTAGTATGTATACAAAATTAATTTATACAATGCATCGATTGTGCCTCATTTAGAATTTTGTTCAACAGTTTTATTCAATATAGGTCAAAATCAAATAGAACAAATACAAAACCGAGCAATGAGAATTATACTAAGATGTAATAAATATACACCTATGAAATTAATGTTAGAAGTTTTAAACTTTATGAATGTACATCAAAGAGTCATATTGACAACTTTAATTTCTATCTATAAAATGAAAAACAAAATGTTACCAGCCTATCTATATGATAGATTAAAGTATAATCATGATATTCACAATTATCCAACTAGGAATGCTACAAATTTTTTCATTTAAATATTTACTAGGAGCAAAACTAATAACAACTTTCTTTTCCCTAAAGGTTTAAAATTATTTAATGATATGCCAACACATCTGAAAATTTATAATAATTGCACAACGTTCAAAAGACTTTGAAATTGTTTTAAGACATGTAAATGTTCCATTTTTTTGTAAAATAATTAATTACGTTATGTGTCAATTGCATATAAGTAGCTTGAACTAAATGATGATATATTATTATTATTATAAAAATTAGAGTGATTTAAAGATTTATGTTGGTCACCAAATGATGAAAATGCCGCCTTAAGATATAATATTTTGTTGCATATTTTTAGTTGAAGTTGCAAAAGAAAAGATCTACATACATACGTTTTTATAAGTAGGTAGTATTGAAAACCAAAAAAAAAATTAAATACGTATGAAACAGCATGCTTGAAACCGCAATGCATTTTATTTATTTACTTATTATAATTAGGTGACTCAGAAGTCTTTGACATTGAAAATGCGAATTGTAAAGTAGTAAACAGCATAATACTAAATACCGTCTTATGTAGATACATTTTGCAACAATATTAATATGTATATTAATTCAACAGTAACTAATTAATGTTACGATATGAAATATTTTATGTAAATACATGCAAATAAAAACGATTCCTATAAATACAATATTAATCTGTAAAATAAATTAAACACAATAATTACTTATTATCTGCGTAACTGTTGTTTAGCGAGGATAAGCTTAAGTTTGTGTTATCAATTTTAATTTATTAAAAATACACACTTGTTATTCCTTGAGTGTTAAACAATTTAGATTAAACTATTTTTAACAATACAGTCAGTCATCTATAAAATTAATTACTGATGGTGGGAACCACCTTTTCCAATTGTGGAATTTTAGTATTTGAACTTAAATTGATTAGTAAACAATATAAGGAATCAATAATATATTGTTGTATGTAATTTTTTTTATTTAATAGATTTGAAACTGGCTTCAAGAGCGATACGGATCTATGGAGGATCTCAAAAAATAGGTAGATATTTTTGTAATAATTGTTAAACTAGAGTCACAGGACTATTCAAATTTAAATTTAGATAAGAAGTGAATACTTGGTCTTTTGAAATAAAAAAAAAATACGTTTACATTCTTTCTCTTCTTGGGATTTTACGTGCTTTTATATAATTTAAAATGGACTTAATTATTTCAATATTTATTTTATTTTTAAAATCAACCGTTTATGTGCAAATTTAGCGATGTTTCTCAAATGAGCTCTACAGACGGGGTTGAATTTTGGAAAATATTATTTTTCAGAATATTTGCAAATAATGTATACTGATCTAATTAAAAATCTCAACACCTAATATTAGTTAAATAATTTATTTGAAATTTTTACAGACATTTCAATAAGAAACAATAAAAAAAAAGGTATTCAATAATGACTTGCCCCACCCTGATCATGTATGTACTTATTTACTCGGTGAGGTGAACTATGTATCAAATGATCAATGTCGCCTTGAGGTATCTCGTTTCAAGCTGAATATCATTAACATTGTTTGGGGGGGGAGTAAATTACCCAGTCTTGTACCGATCATCGGTGGGAGGTCGGGTGAACGTACAGGCCATGCAAACAGGTCCACATTAGCTTTTTCCAAAAACTGTGTAGTAACTTGCAGTGTGGGGGCCGACATAATTTTGTTTAAAAAATTGGATCAACCCCCGAAGATATGGCATTGCAACAGGTTCTAACACGTTGGTTATGTATGGTCGGTAGGAACGAACCCCAGAAGATCTTGGTCGTCGATATACGGACATCGTAGATACTCTTATCATAGCTCATGTTGTGGAAAACCTACATCTTGCAGTCAATCTTCTTAGATGATGTTACTCACGATCTGCAGTCCTCCTAGAATGCCTGTATCTGCGATTGCGCACATGAAATCAGACCACCATAACCAACACGGTTCATGTTACGATCCAAGCGAAAACTTCCGTAAGTGAAAATCCGGCCCTTCCTCATACCAATAGTTTGACCACTTTTAAAGTAATTTAACTGTCGATAATTTTGAACTAGTCGAACTCTATGATTGTGAATAATGTTTGCACGAAACTGACAAGGACTTATTCATTTTTACGAGGACGCATTCGAAATATACACTTTTTTTACATAAAAACGACAACAAAAACCAAGATAACGAGTTTTTCTTGAAGTTTTAATCGTTTCTTTGTCAATTGAAGTACCTTTTTTTGTAAAAATTTTAAAAAATTGCTTAACTAATACTAGGTGTTTCGGTTTTTATTCAAATCAGTACATGTATAAAAAATAAAAATAATAAAAATGATCAAAACTTGGATATGACAACATGCCTTTAAGAAACATCACTATAAATATTGTATGCTCCATGTAATTTACAAGGTTATAGAAAATACTATAATTAAGGACTAATGAAGCTTTTTATTTAATATCTGTACGTCTCTATTAAACAATTTTTAAAAGTTTACTGTTCTGCTCTTGAAAAAGGCTTCGCGTGTCGAATAGAAATAGGATTATTGAAACATTAAAAAGCACATTGTTTTTCAGTATTTTTCATAATTCAAGTCATAAACATGTTTGCCCAACTACAGCAAAAACGAAATAATTTGGTTATGTGAATCTAAATTAATCGTGAATATAATAATATACGATGATAACAGTATGTATAATAAAAATATTTTTGTAATTTACGACTGTTTCAATTCTATAAATACATTATGTACTATAAACAAATGGCGAAACATACATTTATATTAATGATTATAGACTTACTTTCCACTAAAGGGTTGTTAGTTCAGTAGTAACTGGGTAAATACTAATTTGTTGCTACATTTATCAATGACGTTCACAGTAATTCCAGTAATATGGAACTAAAAAAAAATTTAAAAAAAAATGAAAAACTTGTCTTTTTTAGCCATATTAAAAAAGGAAAAAAATAATTTCTTTGCCAAAAAAAAAGTCAAAAAAAAGCAAGGCATGCGCACTTTGTATGATTGTACGCAGATTGTACAAAGTGGGCACGGCACGCCTTGCTTTTTTTTGGCTTTTTTTTTGGCAAAGAAATTATTTTTTTACTTTTTTAGTCGCGACTGAGAGAAGCAAGTTTTTAATATTTTCTTTTATTTTCTACTTTTTAGTCATACTTTAATTAAATTATTATCATATATTAATTTATCTTCATACTTTTGCATATTTTTCAAGTTTCATCCCCGCCCCCGCAAAAGTAACGGTGGAATATTGTATTGTCATCCGACCTTAGTAACTGTGCAAAATTTCATCAGTTGGTTATGTCAGGTAGTGTGTTAAATTAAGGATGCAACAGTGGAAGACAAACGTGGCTACATTGTGAGTTAAAGAAAAGCAGGTAATAAAAATATCCGCTTTGCCTAGGTACAGAGGTATTCTTTGCGCATTTCTTCAGTATGTCATTTTCTGAACATACCTATATCCTGTATTTATTGATCTTCATCTGATGCCTCTGGCTTTTTGTTCAACTTATGCTGTTTAGTGATTGCTAGCTCTGCTTTTGGTTGTTGTGGGACACGTTAGTCTTGGTTTTTGTTACTCATCTGGTTCATCCTCTCGACATATCATAATTTAGCCTTTCCCCATAATTATTTCCCTCCGGGATTTCTTCTAAATAGCTATTGATGCTGTTTTTCTTTAAAAAGTCTCATATCTAGGTTACATGAATTAATTTTCTGACTTTTTCAGTTTACCAGGGATTAAAAAGTTGATTGAAGATGACGTTACCTTGTGAGAATCCATTTTTGAAATTAAATAATTACAAAACACTGTTTTTTATTGTTTAGTTTTCACTTTTATTTTAAACTTTACGACTAGTTTCATTGTATTCGGACATTATTACCAGGGATTATTTATTAGTTTTTCTGCGCAAAATTGTAATTTTTTATCAAAATCATCCTCCGCAGCCTATGCACTAAGGACACTTTATAAGAATTATCTTTGGTTCTATGAAACATTTGTGAAACAGAAATGTTCGCAATATTAAAATTTATAGCATAACTTCTGAAACTTCTATAAAGGTTTGTTCTGAAACTTCTGTTAAGATTTCCTTCTACAGCGAGTGATAGGTATATCAAGTGGTACATGTTGACTTGTTGAAGAACGACCAGGACGGGTACTATCGTAAGATTTGTTTATCGCGCTATCCGGTTTTTTGTCATTACGTCAATTTGACCGTTTGTGTAAGTTCTACTGATAACATTCTGATAGATAATCATTGGCATATCAAAATCCATAAGCTTGTTTTTGTCATAAATTCCCAAATATATTCTATCAGGTTCAGACCTAGGCTTTTTTGCCGCAAAAGGAAGAACTTGATTTTCTTTATAAGCCAACCAATTTCTCACAACTCACCTGTACTGTGTGCATAGGTAAGTTATCCTGAAAGTTTTTTTTAAACGATGTAAAAATATAAATTGAAGGAATATTATACGTTGGAAGATCAGATCATTAGGAAAGCGAGTTCGCATAGACAGAAGCATTTCATTTATCGCTGCCCAGTTAAGCGACCATCAACAATGTGCAACGCTCCACTTCCTTCAATAAATATCCATCCCTTCCCCTATACATGGACAAGAAATTTCCCGTTATTGTCGGTTTTGTGCATTAGATTTCCTCAAATTTACGTCCTTTTTGGCCTGTAGACTTTTTTGTCTATTGTATTAGGATTGAAAAATGAGAGCACTACACTGTGCCAAAAATTTCTGAGAGCGCTGGAACCTTTTCCTACATTAGTCTATTTACTTACGTTCCAAATTGAAAATGGTGGTTTTACTGTAATGTATTTTTTCGATTTTATATATTACTTTACTATAAATATCATAACAATTGCTAACCAGTTGTATGTATTTATACAATAGTATATTTCAGTTCACAGTGACTTCATTATTTATTTATTTTGTTAGTCTACGAATAACTAACGTATTTGTGTTATTTATATGCACATCTGTAATAAATATGACACCCACTATGTCAGATTTACGTGATAAATTTATAGCTTGTGTGGAATGGGGTATTGTATTTTTACTTGGCGAAGGGGGGAGGATAATCTAGACTTACATTCGAAATTTCTAGCAGAACCTAATCTGAAAGGTTGTGCCTATTTTAGTGTGAACGAATTCCATTGGAATAAATTCGATTTAGTTTTTTGCAACCGAAAAATTATGGGCCCCTTATGAGATTGCTTTGATTGGTTATAAGAAAACATTATTAGTACAGTTTACAAATTAACGTAATCCTTCCTCTTCCTCTTCCTCTTCCTTGTGGCACAATTTCTACAACAGTTTATTTTTTTATCTTGTTTATTCTTACGCATGCCAAATTTTGACATGTTACATTGGTTATTAAAAATAGAGATAAAATAATTAAAACTTAAAAATAAATACGGATATTTACATATCTTGATTTATTTAGATCTATTTATAGGTGAATAAACTCGGCCTAAGTGGTTTACAATCTTGTAAAAAACAAGAACATAAATATACCTTTACTTAGTAATTTTTCATTCACAATCGTAAACTTTCAAACAATTGTCGAAATATATTATTTTTCTTACTGTCTCTGTTTAATAGCATTCAGTTTATCCAAATATAATTGTTTAATATGTAGAAAGCTATTAGTAACACTTTTAGAGAAATCAGTATTGGTCTGTATGCACATCTTTAACAGTAATTCTACACATCTTAGAATAAGTTTTTAGTATGACTGTCCATACAAAGAATAAATGCAGACAATAACAAATAATTATAAGTTTATTGCTTCGTTTTTATCAGTCGTATAAAAAAAAATAATAACGTTAATAAGTTGTTAAACTCAAAACCTCGATCTAAATGGGAAAAAAAGAGTGGAAAACAATTTGTTTTACAACATCAAATATATTTTTTCTTATAAGGAACCAGCGATCGATTAACCCATATATCTTTTTCAAGAAAATTGCTTATTTTCAGTATTCTTGTACAATTGTCAAAGCATAAAATGAATGTCTGACAGCCGTCCGCGGGGGGACGTGTGGAGGCGGTAGACTCGCAAAATGAGAATAAACTAGGAAAACATATGATAGTCTCAACCATCTAGTGATGTATCATATGTTATAAAAACATATTGCCATATAGATGGGGGAAAATCTATTTCCAGATCTAAATAAATCTGTGCGTATATATCGTATACTTACATTACAGCTTCAAACTTGGTATTTTGCTATTATTTAAAGTTAAATCTTAGTGCTATGTATGCGCAATTCTGGATCTAACATTCTGCCAGATCACCAGAAAGAGCTTAACATCTATATGTATATTGGTCCTCAGTTCCATGCACCACACCTAGGTGCCCACCACGTTCAATGAGAACAAAGAAGAGAAGAACAGACTTAGAAAACGGGAGAGAGTGAAAAACAACCACACTGGTTCACCCCAGGTATACAGATATAATGCCATATATTTCGTAAATAACTCCGTAATTTTTTTTTAATAAATGTTAAACATTTTTATATGTAAATTTCTCTGCAACTTTCGTAATTGGGCAAGTTGAATATCAGCCTTGCAAAACGGTTTTTGGGTTATAAATATTCTGTCTCTGCATCTACCATTGACAACATAGAGATATGTAAAATCATCAACAAATGTAAAGTGGCCAGTACTAATGTAATTAGGTAAGTAATTAACAAATACCAAGAATAGCAATGGCTCCAAGACAGATCCTCGGGGGATACCAAGTTTTACATCGAACATATAAAAGCTGTATTGCACGATGAATACTCCATCACGTAAAGAATTATATTGCACATATTCCAATATTACATACAGCACAATTTTAATAGGAAGAATGCCACCCTGTATACTTCTAGGAAGTGAAAGTGTCATCACACAGATGTCTCATAACTGGTACTAACATATTTTTTCTTAAAATTGAAAACTGATATACATGGCATTCCATTTTAAAAAAAATTTGGTTGACCCTGTAGAATCGTCTTGGCTCACCCTGAATATTCGAAAATAATTTCCGGTTATAGACTTTTTGTCTAGTTATATAGATTTTCTTAAAAAAATCTATATATATATATATATATAGCCCCCCCCCCCCGTAAGGTTAACGGTCCACGCGCGACCCCCCCCCCCAAAAAAATATATATATATATATATATATATATATATATATATATATATATATATATATATATATATATATATATATATATATATATATATATATATATATATATATATATATAGCTACCAGACCCGTTATTTCTAAAAGACGACCACAGACCCACCAGAGGTCATAAAGTTCTAGATGTGTATTTTTTTGCCAATTGTAATAAATTTTAATAAATAACGATGGCAACCTTAGAGGGGGTAATAATTTTTGAATTATTTTATTTTGGATATATTTAGTAATCGTTGACAAACCATCTATATTTATTCGAGTTTCGGGGCCCATTTTTATACAAGTTATATTGTCAATCGATGTTAACAGACCTTGCAATGTTGACACATGTACACTTAATACAGGATGTTCATTTGGCGTGAATAATCTGTAAAGTTAGCTTATTTATATAAGCGGTTTGGTGCTCTGGACGTGTGTACGCCGTGAAGCCAAAATAAAAGAAAATGAATAAAAAATTTTGTTCTCGTAAAAAAGACTTTATCTCACGGAAAGTTATGTGTGGCACTGGTTGATAGATAATACAACAGTATTCCACATATTTCCGGTTAGTTAATTAAAAATATGTAAACATTTAATCGAGTAATTTTATGCCTTCCTACATACATTATAATATATTTTTTTAATAAAACCCACGCATCTCAAAAAATATCGATAAAAATGTAAAATAAAATTTTAACTTTATTATAATGTATAGTATATTCTCCCATACCTATTAGCTTTTATTTTAAGATAAGTTTTTAAGTTATTACGTTAAATGTTAGAATAAGGGAAGATAGATTAGTACTAAGGTAATAACGCCAGACTAATCTTAATGTTAATATATGTATGTAAATGTTAGAATATATCGCAATGGACCCGATCGGTGGTTCTGGGATGTTTGTTATAGGCACGTACGGTGACATCAACACGGCCTCGGTGAAAATATATTTTTTTTACTTCCTACCTTACATTTATACAACCAAATTACTATTTAAATAACGAATATTGTAGTTTTGGTGACATAATCCACCTAAACCCGCCCAACTCTCCCCCCGATTTTACTCAATCAGACCGAGATCTCGTAAGGTTACATAAGTATACCAAATTTGAAGTTAATCCGTTAAACGGTTTAAGATATCGTGCCCACAAAATAGTTACAGACAGACAGACAAAATTTTTTCTTGCTCAAATTTGAAATTTCCGACGTTTTAAAACATTTAACAGCGATCTAAACAAAAAAAATTTTTAAACTTTTATCGATACAATACTTCACTATGTGGATGTGGAAGTAATTAATGGAACAAACGAC